>JALMGJ010000003.1:172816273-173473773 GCA_023362775.1 Charina bottae | reverse complement strand
CCAACCCAAATTCCAAAATCTACAACTCTTGATTCTCAATAAATTTGATATACTAAATATACAGCCAATAAAGACACACCCATCTTTAACAGAATCCAAAGTCATATGAACAATCCTATAGATTTTGGGTCAAAAATATGGCAAAAAATTGACCTGTCCAAACTTAAATGCCTACTTCTGAATCTCATTTCTAACAGCAAGGTGGTTACATCCAACCCTTATTAAAATCTCAACAGTATTCCATATCTGGAAAGAAAAAAGTTGCATTATCCAAATTTTAAGTTCAAAATAAACTAATTTGATGCTGTTTAAAGCAAACTTCCATTGGTTTACCAGTACAAGACATTCAAGTTCATTATTCCAGAGGTTCCATAAATAATTAATGTCACTTTCATCAACTTCCTATAAAAAATTGATTATTGTCTCTGCCTCAACCAAGCAAGAAAAAGAAGGAGCAAACTGAAGTATATTGATTGCTATGGGAGACAGAGAGTTGAGGTGCTCATGGGAGGAAGAGGAAAAATATAGGCTGTGAACCTAGCTGCCCAAGTCCCATAGACTCAAAGTCACGTTACTCATGGGTTAATTGTCCAAATTTCACGCTGGAACAGAATGCCCCAAAACAATATAGTCAAATAAAACAAGGAATGGATATATTAAAAGAGGCAGAGCAATTCTGATAGAAATTAAAAACAAAATGTCTTAGAAGTTGTTGAAAAGAGCTAAATAAGGACTCTCCAGCGGAGTAATAGAATTAAAATAAAAGTGATGAAATTATTTAGGAGGGGATGCTGGAAAGAGTATTTTAAAGACTTGTATGGGAATGATCCAAATTATAGTAATGATTTAATGTATTAAAGTGCAAAGGCATCATAAAAGGACAAAAAAGGAACATATTGTGAAGGCCATGGTTTTCCCAGCCGTAATACATCACTGAAAGTTGGGCTATCAGAAAGGCTGAACAAAGAACAATTAATGTCTTTGAATTGTGGTGCTAAGAAAAATTGCTGAGAATAGCTTGGATGCAGGAACAATACTACAGTAGATGAAGAAAAACCAGGCTGCTCACTGGAAGCACTAATAATGAACCTAAAGCGAAATGATTTTGAACACATAATGTGAAGGTAAGAGTCACTGGAAAAGACCCTGATGCTGGGAAAAAATCAAAGACAATTGAAAAGGAGACAAGATGGCTAGACACTCTCACTGATGTCACAAACAGGGGCTTACAAGAACCGAAAAAGCCACTCCTGAGAGACAATCTTAGTGAAATAAAGTCCACTTCGTCACAGTCAGAAACGATTTTATGACTGAACAACAATAGGAATGATAGTGATATATCAAACAGTAGAATTGAAATGAATGCTGTAAATGTTATTGTCAATGAAAAAATGATGAAAAGGAAGACATCAATGCTGTGAGAATATTGAAAAATGATAAGGCTACAGGTGTAAATGGTGTCACTGGAAAAAGGTTCAAATATGGATGTAGTTTGCTAATAGAGTACCTGTGCAACTTTTTTATTTTCCTACTCTAGGTAATTTTTTTAAATACTACTTTTTATTAAATATTTAGAAAGTATGAATGAAAATAATACATGTACATTCACAGAACATATAAGAAAGCAAAAGATAAGGGACAGATAATTATCTCTGCTAGACTTTAAATTGAACATTCGTGATTAATACAGTGCAAAACACGAACAAAACTATAAACAGCAAGGAATATATTAGATCAATGGTGAAAATTATATATAATTCTATAGATAAGAAAAGCCAAATTTCAAATGTGAGAATGGTTCCCAATATAGAGTTAAATTCTGCATCCAATTTACTTTTTATATAGGAAGTTATTCTTGACATTGAAGCATACTCCCACAATTTAATTAACCATTCTTCGAAAGAAGGAATCAAAGATCTTTTCCAGTAGAGAGCAATTCTTGCACCCATTAACATATACAAAGCTAGTTCAGTGTAGTTTGAAGAATATATGACTTATTTATTTATTTTTTATTTATGTTTCAATTTATATACCGCTCCATCTCCCCACAAGGGAACTCTGGGCGGTTTACAAAACACAAAAATTAAAATCCGACAATTAAAACAACCCAATAAAACACTCTAATATGTTAAATTAAGTATAAAAATCCAAGATGCGGTGGTATGATGTTTAAAAGGGCCCTATGGCACCAGCCATCCCCAAGAGGAACTGTTCCCCCCCTACCCCCACACAAGGCGGCAGAACCAGTTCTTTAAGTTCTTTCTGAAGGCCGGGAGCGATGAGGCCTGCCTCACCTCCGGGGGTAGCATATTCCAAAGGGTGGGCGCCGTTACCGAGAAGGCACGCCTCCTAGACCCCGTCAGGTGACATTCCTTTACGGACAGGATCCTTAGCATGCCCTCTCTGAATGACCGAGTGGGACGGTTCGACGTTATAAGTATGACTTAGTAAAGTTTAATAATAATAATGTTATTGCAGATAATGGAGAAAGCCAGGGAGTTTCAGAAAAACATCTATTTTTGTTTTATTGACTATTCTAAAGCCTTTGACTGTGTGGATCATAACAAATTGTGGCAAGTTCTTGGTGGTATGGGGATACCAAGTCATCTTGTCTGCCTCCTGAGAAATCTGTATAACGACAAAGTAGCAACGGTAAGAACAGAGCACGGAACAACGGACTGGTTTAAGATTCATCAAGCCCAGCACGTCGCATGATGTGTTCTGCGTACAGGTTGAATAGGTAGGTAGGTAGGTACGACAGGGCTGTATACTCTCACCCTACCTATTCAACCTGTACGCAGAACACATCATGCGACGTGCTGGGCTTGATGAATCCAAGGCTGGAATTAAAATCACTGGGAGAAACATTAACAATCTTAGATATGCAGATGATACCACTTTGATGGCTGAAAGCGAGGTGGAGTTGAGGAGCCTTATGACGAAGGTGAAAGAAGAAAGTGCAAAAGCTGGGTTGCAGTTAAACCTCAAAAAAACCAAGATTATGGCAACCAGCTTGATTGATAACTGGCAAATAGAGGGAGAAAAAGTGGAGGCAGTGACAGACTTTGTATTTCTAGGCGCAAAGATTACTGCAGATGGTGACTGCAGCCAGGAAATCAGAAGACGTCTACTTCTTGGGAGGAGAGCAATGGCAAATCTTGATAAAATAGTTAAGAGCAGAGACATCACACTGACAACAAAGGTCTGCATAGTTAAAGCAATGGTATTCCCTGTAGTAACCTATGGCTGCGAGAGCTGGACCATAAGGAAGGCTGAGCGAAGGAAGATAGATGCTTTTGAACTGTGGCGTTGGAGGAAAATTCTGAGAGTGCCTTTGACTGCAAGAAGATCAAACCAGTCCATCCTCCAGGAAATAAAGCCAGACTGCTCACTTGAGGGAATGATATTAAAGGCAAAACTGAAGTACTTTGGCCACATAATGAGAAGACAGGATACCCTGGAGAAGAAACTGATTCTAGGGAAAGTGGAAGGCAAAAGGAAGAGGGGCCGACCAAGGGCAAGATGGATGGATGATATTCTGGAGGTGACAGACTCAACCATGGGGGAGCTGGGGATGGTGACAGCCAACAGGAAGCTCTGGCATGGGCTGGTCCATGAAGTCACGAAGAGTCGGAAGCGACTGAACGAATAAACAACAAAAAAAGTCTTCAATATCTGTTCCATTCTACTATGAATCATTTTCCAGTATTGTTGGGCTTTACAATATTATATTATATTATATTATATTATATTATATTATATTATATTATATTATATTATATTATATTATATTATTATATTATATTATTATATTATATTATATTATATTATATTATATTATATTATATTATATTATATTATATTATATTATATTATATTATATTATATTATTCCAATTCTCTCCAAGTATGATGTTTGAAAATAAATTTAATATTCTTCTTCCATTGAAATTCCCATTTGTTGGGAATAGTTAGAGTTGCTGATCTCTAACTACTATGTTCAAGTTCTGCTTCCATTTAATCATTCAGTCTTTAGTTCAGGTTCTGAATCATACTTCAGTAGTAATTTATAAATTGTAGCTAACAGTTGTTCAGTGTTATATATTATAGTATTGTCAAATTCTATAAAGTCTCCATGCTTTTTATATATTTTTTTGTTTTTTGTTTCTATTTTTTGTTGCAGCACTGCTTATTTGAAGATACTAAAACCAATCAAATGTTGTAGAGCATTGTGTGGTAAGAGACTTAAAAGTCTTTTTTTATTTTTTTATTTTTTATTAAACATCATTAACATACACATAAATCAACAATATTACAATACAACATACAACACATATTATACATCATACAATATATCATATAATTTCTAAGTACATACATTAATATATTAAATACTTTAAAATATAATACAGCCCTTCCCTCTACCCTTTCTTCTTATTTTCTCTTCTTTACACCTTCTTCAAACTCTATATTCTTTTCTTTATTCCATACTTCTGACTTCTTCAACAAAACCAAAACACTCTATTTAACTTTCCACTTTCTGAATGCATTTAAATATTTTTTTTAACCCTCAACCTTTAGCCCTTTTTCTCCTACTCCTCTCTACATACTTGTACCTTCTAAGATCTCATCTTACCCTTCTTGTACCTGCTCTAACCTTCTCTTCTTTCTGTAATCTCCTATTCCTCTTTTCTTTCTTTCTTGTAATTTAGCTATAACCAGACAACACAAAACAAAACAACAAAACAACAAAACAACAAAATAAAATGGACTTCCTACTTTCTCATCAAAAATTTCTATAATAAATTCTACATGTTGTATAATTATATTTACTATTTATACAATTCTATATCTTATTTACATTGAATTTACTATTTGTATTTTTTGAGTTTTTTCTATGTATCTATAAAATGGGTCCCAGCATAAGTTAAATTCTTCTTGATTCTTATCTTTTAATAAATCTGTTAATTTTGCCATCTGAACTAAATCCATTGTTTTTAATAACCATTCCTCAGTTGTGGGTATACAATCCTCTTTCCAGTGTCTAGCAAATATAGTTCTAGCCGCAATTATTAAATAAAATAATAATTTCCCATATTTCTTGTGTGTCTCAGGTTTTAAAAATCCTAATAAGTACATGTCTGGTTCAATAATTAGATCTTCTTCCAATATTTCACATATTGGCTGTTGTGGGTCTTCCGGGCTGTGTGGCCGTGTTCTGGAAGTTGTGGTTCCTAACGTTTCGCCAGCATCTGTGGCCAGCATCTTCAGAGGGCAGGAGCACAGATAGAAGCAAATCTCCTATACCTAATCTCCTATAATTTAGCTCTATAAATAGAACATTGCCACTCTACCTGGGCACAGAGATTTTGCTTCTATCTGTGCTCCTGCCCTCTGAAGATGCTGGCCACAGATGCTGGCGAAACGTTAGGAACCACAAATTCCAGAACACGGCCACACAGCCCGGAAGACCCACAACAGCCATTGAACTCCAGCCGTGAAAGCCTTCGACAATACATTTCACATATTGTTTGATGTATTTTTAACCAATATTTTTTTGTTTCCTTACAAGACCACCAAAGATGGAAAAAAGTGCCCACTTCTTTTTTACACTTCCAGCGTCTGTTAGATAATCTATTGTTCATTTTTGACAGAGTGTTTGGCGTTAGATACCACCTATACATCATTTTGTAGAAATTTTCTTTCATATTATAGTTCAATGTGAATTTTAAGTCTTTTAGCCACATATTTTCCCAGATTTCAAATTGGATCTTGTGACCTAAATTTTTTCCCAATTGGACATACATTTCTTTTTTTGTATATTTACCGATTTATTTATTTATTTATTTATTTATTTATTTATTTATTGGATTTATCACCGCCCAACTCCCCCGAGGGGGACTCTGGGCGGTTTACAACAGAATTAAAATCATTGATATACATTTCCAATAAAAACATACGTAATAAACCATAATTTAAAATATAATGAGTAAAATAGAATCCAAAGGCAGAGTATTCTTAAGTTACAAAAAGGGCCCCTCAGAGCGAATCTAGGGTGCTAGCCATCTCCAAGTATCTCCAATCTCCTTCTGACCCCAAGCATATTGACAAAACCAGGTTTTGAGTCTTTTTCGGAAGTCCAGGAGTGAGGAGGACTGTCTGATCTCCGGGGGGCAGAATGTTCCAAAGGGCAGGGGCAACAGCAGAGAAAGCACGCTTCCGAGACCCCGCCAGGTGGAACTCCTTAACCGATGGGATCCGTAGCATGCCCTCTCTGCATGCCCGGGTGGGACGGGATGAAGTGATGGGGATGAGACGATCCCTTAGGTATCCTGGTCCCATGCCATGTAGGGCTTTAAAGGTGATAACCAACACCTTGAATTGTACCCAGAAGCAAACTGGAACCCAGTGCAGCTTGCGCAGCAAAGGTGTTACATGAGTCCTCCTTGGGACACCCAAAACAGTCCGCGCAGCTGCATTCTGGATCAGTTGTAGCCTCCGGATATTCTTCAAGGGTAGAATAAACCTGACTGAAAGGGGTCCAGATAATCCGTTTCATCCAGAATCCTCTGGAGCTGCAACGCCACCACCTTCTCAACCACCTTTCCCAAAAAGGGAAGGTGGGAGACTGGACGAAAATTATCCAGTATAGTAGGGTCCAGCGATGGCTTCTTGAGAAGCGGGCGCACCAGCGCCTCCTTGAAAGCTGCCGGGAACACCCCCTCTCCCAAGGATGCATTCACCATCGTTTGGGCCCAACTACAAGTCCCCTCCCGAGCTGCTTTCACCAGCCAGGAGGGGCATGGATCTAATTGACAGGTGGTGGCATTTACAGTCCGGAGAACTCTGTCCACTTCCTCAGAGACTTAAAGTCTTTATCTTTGTCCTATTAAGAATAAAATATTGGAGTCTAAATAAGTTGTCTTTCCACTGAGTGAATGTCTTAGTATCTTCATTTTTTTATTTTTTTTTATTTATTTTATATCCCGCCTTTATTTTTATTTTTTATAAATAACTCAAGGCAGTGAACATACCAAATACTCCTTCCTCCTCCTATTGTCCCCACAACAACAACCTTGTGAGGTGAGGGGCTGAGAGAGAGTGACTGGCTCAAGGTCACCCAGCCGGCTTTCACACCTAAGGCGGGACTAGAACTCTCAGTCTCCTGGACTTAATCTTTTCCTGTATTTATCTCACATGTTCAGTAAATTATTTAGTACTGCATTGTATGAATTGTTTATTTCTATTTGTATCAACCCAAATATATCTAGGCAGCCCCTCTGAAAGACCTGCCCTTTCTATGGGGGTTTATAGAGACATATGGAGATATAATCCTTTCTGAAATCCACATTAAATAGCTGGCATGATGAAACAATCTGAAATTCAGATCCACTAGGCCACCTTGTTCTGTTAGGTCCTACAGGTTTTTTATTTAATCCTTGGCCTTTTGTTAGATCATATATAATTCATTACTTGTCTATGCCAGTCATTTAGTACCTTATTCTTGATAATGACTGGAATCATTTGGATAAGGAAATTAAGTCTTGGTAGAATATTCATTTTAACAGCTGCAATTCTTCTTAACCAGGACAATTATAGTTGCTGGTTTTTTTCCCATCTGGAAATATGTATTATTTTTTTCTAAGCTGGTACATTATTATTCTTAAATAAATCTTATTTAACCCCCCACCCCCCGTAAACTTTTAATCTTCTTCACGTAAGTGTTTAAAGCCTGTTATTTGGCATACATATTGCTTTTCTTCCTTTGTCAAGTTTCATATCAGCATCTGAGTTTTCTCTTTACTGATCCAGTAACCTGACACCAAACCATACTGTTTCACATGTTCTATCAGCAATGTTAAAGAGTCTTTAGGCTGAGCAGTTTTAAGTACAATATCATCAGCAAATAATTTCAATTTACATTCTTGTGGAGTTCTGTTATCATACGGTAGTTGAACTGAAATTCTGAAATCCTGTTTTGAAATTCAGAATTATGAAATTCTGTTATCTTAGGGTAGTTGAATTGCCAGTATTTCTAGTGCCAGTAAATATAAAGGAGAGCTCCTCCTGTGCAACTTTTTTATTGTGTTTGTCAAAATTACATCTGTGTCTGACAAGTGGAAGAATTTTGTTTAATATTCCCCTCTATAATAGTGGGCAGAAGTTTGATCAAAAGGGTATGAGAGATGCCAGTGACAATTTGGGAAGTGCCAGGAAGAGATGTGAAGAAAAGATATTTCTTCTTCAGCAAGTCAGTGAGAAATATATGAGAAACACACTTTAGCTTACAATTGTAGGTATAGAGAAACTATATCAAGTAATGTATAAGCTTGGTTTATGGAATATTTTGCATGATTGTGGAGTTGAAGGTTGGTTATTGAATGCAATAATATCACTTTACGGTGGTAGTAAAGCATGTGTGAGAAAAATTGCATGCTTTACAGAGAGTTCAATATTGAGTGGGGAATAAGTGATACTTTCTTGGCTGTTCATTGTATTTATGGATTATATATAAGGAATGTTTATGGTGATGGTAGAACTGTGTTGGCTGGGGACATGAATGTTTGCAAATGATGCAGTATTGTTGGCAGAAAACCCAAATGATTTGCAGTGAATGTTATATAGATTGTATGATGAATTAAAAGCATGGATCTAAAAAATAAATGTAGTTGTGTTTAACAGGGAAAATAGAGTGAACAATTGATTACAAGTTATGCATAGATGACCCAAAACAAGGGCAAGTAGAGGAATGTGTGTACCTTGGTAAAATATTTACTAAAGATAGAAAAATGGATGGAAATACAACATGCAAATTCTGATACAAAGGTAGAGAGTAGTATGTGATCTTTTGTGAGGAATGAATGTTCTTTGAAAGAGCAAAATGGCTATATATAAGAGTCTATATATAAGACTTTGTTATATGGAAATAAGAACCAGGTATTGTAAGAGTTGGTTTTCAGACCGATAAAACTTCAAGCAACTCTTATGTAAGCAACCAGCTGCTGATTTCCTAGCTACTAATGAAAACGGTTGCCTCTTCTCTGGTGCTCCCTAAGGCTGTGGAAAAAAGACTCAGAAAGTCTCGTCTTTAATGTATACTCAGTTACATTGGTTCTAAATAGGGTGACCATACGTCCCGTTTTGAACGGGACAGTCCCGTTATTTTAGCATTTTTCCACCATCCCGTCGTTTTGATCAAAATCTCAATTTTGTCCCTTTTTTAAACCCGGCGGGAAGGAGGACAGGAAGACAGGAAGGAGGACTGGAGCCGGACTTGCCATTGGAGGCAGCCCGGAAGAGGCCCTATCAGCGCGGCAACTGGAAGCCCAGTTGCCACGTGCGATCCCAGCAGCAGAAGCAGCACCACAGTCCAGGTTCCTGCCTCCTTACCTGATCCTGAGATTGTCTGCCCAGCAGTGGTGAGGCCAGGGGAAGGTTGTAGAAAGAGGGTGCGTGTGTGTGTGTGCGCGCGTGTGTGCGCGCAGATTACTTGCTCAGCGTAATTGTGCGCGCGCACACACACGCACCCCACGCCCTCTTTCTCCAGCCTCCCTGCAACAGGTCCGGGTGCATTTGGTCATGGAGAGGCTGGAGAAAGAGCGTATGGGGTGCGTGTGTGTGTATGTGTGCGCATCTGATCGGGCTTGGCCAAGGGAGGAGAGTTGGCGGGCCGCTGAGCAGGAGAATCCGGCTGCACTTGGCTGCTTCAGCCACACCACTCCGCCCCTTGCTGCCCGCTGAAGCTCCCCAGGGTGGCCGCTCCTGCTTCTCACATACACACACTCACACACTCACAGGACAGACTGCCCTGGCAGGAGCCAGCCGCGCTGAGGGGCTTCAGCCACACCACTCCGCCCCTTGCTGCCCGCTGAAGCTCCCCAGGGTGGCCGCTCCTGCTTCTCACATACACACACTCACACACTCACAGGACAGACTGCCCTGGCAGGAGCCAGCCGCGCTGAGGGGCTTCAGCCACACCACTCCGCCCCTTGCTGCCCGCTGAAGCTCCCCAGGGTGGCCGCTCCTGCTTCTCACATACACACACTCACACACTCACAGGACAGACTGCCCTGGCAGGAGCCAGCCGCGCTGAGGGGCTTCAGCCACACCACTCTGCCCCTTGCTGCCCGCTGAAGCTCCCCAGGGTGGCCGCTCCTGCTTCTCACATACACACACACACACACACTCACAGGACAGACTGCCCTGGCAGGAGCTGACCATGCTGGGGGGCTTCAGCGGGTGGCGAGGGGCAGAGTGGTGTGGCTGAAGCCCCTCAGTGCGGCCGGCTCCTGCCGAGGGCAGTCTGTCCTGTGAGTGTGTGAGTGTGTGTGTGTGCATCTGATCGGGGTTGGCCGAGGGAGGAGAGTTGTTGCCGCTACACATAACAATAACTACATTTATGTATACATATTTACATTTGATTTATAATATTCATTATCTAATATATTTCATATAACATATCTTTATTCTAAATTATTTTCCTTGTTTCCCTCTTCCCTTCTTCTTCCTCTAACCCTTTCTAACTACTTTATTTATATATATCTATTTCTAACCTTATCACTATTTTCTTTTTCTTCTCTTATGTTATATTACTGATTTATTAAGTATTTATTTCAAATTCAATTTTTGACTTATACATCTTTACCATACAATACTTACGTACATTTCATTAAAATACCTCCAGTTTTCTTAACAAAAAATTGTGTAAATACTTGATTTACATTTTTCTTCTTTCTTCTATATATATTCAAAAAGAATATAATATTATGTAGAGATTAATAAACTATAAAAATAAAAATACAAACATAGGGGGGGCAGGGGGAAAAAGATATAAGAAGAAAAATGTGTGTATGTGCATCTGATCGGGCTTGGCCGAGGGAGGAGAGTTGTCGGGCCGCCGAGCAGGAGAAGCAGGAGCCGGCCACCCTGGGGAGCTTCAGCAGGCAGCAAGGGGCGGAGTGGTGTGGTTGAAGCAGCCGAGCGCAGCTGGCTCCTCCTGCTTCTCCTGCTCTGCGGCGGTGGGAGCAGCAGTGACTCTCCTCCCTCCTTCAGCCAAGCCCGAGGGGGATGGGGCAGTGGTGGGCCTCCATCCCCTCCATCCCTGCCCCTTGTTCCCCGGCCGATGACGGTGCTGTGTGCACAGTGTGTGTACTCCGGCCTCCCCCAAACACACCAGCTCTGACGCACCATTTACTGCTAGAAGAAAAAAAACCCTTTAAAAATAAAGAAAAATTAAAATCCGAGCCAATCACGCTGATGGGGGCGGGGTTTGCAGGTGGGAGCCAATTGCGTGGACTGGGGGGCGGGGTTTGGAGGCCGGCATGGTGGCATAAGACCCTGTCCCGTTTTGCCATCCCAAATGTCCCGTTTTTGTCTGAAGGAAATATGGTCAGCCTAGTTCTAAATTGTAGTTACTTGCTGGGATTCTTGTACCACTACTCCTTTAATCTTAAATAAATCTTGCTAAAAAGATCTGTGTGAGAATAGAGCTCAGAAAAGAATCACTTTCAGTCCAGGCATCTGCCAAATGAAGCTGATAGGTATGCTGGGATAAACATAAAATTGAATTGAATGCAGTGGGAAAGAAGTACATAACAACTTTGTCTGATAAACCAGAAGAGAAAGGGTCAAGAACAAATGGATGCTGAATGAATGTGGACTGGAAGTAAGAATGAATGATCATTACAAAAGAAGTGTATCAATATAGAGTCACATCACAAAACAAATAAATTAAGATAGAATGGCTGGGTTGTGAGAAAGGGGACAATCATGTTGTGATTAGATGGAGAGAATTAAACCATTTTCAGAAGTGAGAAATGTAAAGAACACAAGGCAGTGTATGGTGTATGGAGTTGGTGGAAGCAAAGATAGTTTACAGGGATAGAAATGGCTGGAGAGGTATATTTCCTTTCCTTTTCGATTTCTTTGGCTTATTTATTTTCCCTTTTCTGTATTTTGCTTAACGTTGCTTGGCCCAAAAGTTATGGGAGCTATGTACAGTATGCATGTATATAGACCATCTTGTATAAATCCTGGCTGAGCTGAATGCCCAGTAGTCAGAAGAACAAGCTGTAATTTATGGACTGAGGTAGCTGTTAAAATCCTGCCATCCGTATTCATTAATGAAATAGATCTATAGTCAGAGCACAAATAATTTGACAAATAATTAGACTCATTCAGCTGGCGTCCTCACCATAGTCCTCCAATAAAGCAGAAGATACAAATTGAGGAGTCCTTGGTGCTCTCTGAGCCTTGTTGTTTTCTTGCAGAAGTTTCATTGGCAGACTAGGCAACATCTTCAGTGCGAAAAGGGAGTGGAACTTGCTCTCTGTTTATATACCATGGCTTGTCCTGCTTGTGTTGGTGGGGGTGTTGTTCTCTCCTTGGTAGTACCATGATTGGGCTGTTGTTTGTTGCTTGGTTGATTGACTGAGTTAATAGTTCCTTGATTAGGGTACATTGTGCTGTTTGATTGTTCCTCTGGTGCTAATCCTGGTGTTAATCTTTGCATATCTGGGTGTTGATTGCTGGCAAGGAGGTGTTCTGGTCTTCTGGCTTTTCTATTGTCTCTTATAAATGGTATGTAAATGTTGTTTACCTCTATGTGTCTGTTGATGGCTGCTTTGTCTGAGTGCCAAGCTTCCAAGAATTCTCTAGCGTTTTTGGATTTGGCTTAGTTTAAGATGCTCACAGTTTCCCAGTTGAAAGTATGGTTAAGTTTGTCCATGTGTTGTGAGATTAAGGAGTTTTCATCGTGTTTTCTGACTGCTAGTTGGTATTCGTGGACGCGTTCTGCTAGTCTTCTACCAGTCTGTCCTACATAGTGGCTGTTACAGTCCTTACACTGTATGTTGTAGATAACTCCTGTTTTTTCTTCTTGGGCTACTGGGTCTTTTGGTTTACTTATGATGTTCTGAAGGGTTTTGGTTGGTTTGTGTGCTACGGTGATGCTGTGTGGTTGTAACTGTTAAAGTTATTCTATGTAGGATTCAAGCGAATGGATTCCTTCACTGTGAATTTCTAGCCTGTAAATTGGGATTTTTCCATTCCAACTCGCTGTAAGCAGTTTCCCATAACATTCTACCAGTAAACACCAGGTGTGATTTCGCTAGTCAAAACAATGTAGTGAGAACAGCCTTGTCCAATGAGAACCATTCCCAGGAGGGAAGCCAATGCGGAACACCGCCATCTCATGGCGGCTTATAGTAAGTACAACTGTTACTACATGGTTAAGCTGAAAAATGGCCTAGCCCACATTTAAGCCAATCAGAATGCTGAAACATGTGTATAAGTCAACTATGAACTATGGGTACTCACTCACTCACTCATTCTATGCTTCTTTTTGACTGATATCTACATGTTGCCATGTACTTTGTTTCTGAACTGTAACTATGCCTGGTCTTTGCATAGACCATGATTTTCTTTCCTCACATCTGCTGATGGAACTCTGCGTATGCTTTGTTTTTTCCTTTTTGCAATAATGCACTATACATCCATTATTGCCTTATGCTACCAATAAAGATATTGTTAGCCTTAAAACACGTTGTTTGGATTAATCTGCGCCTGGAATCCCAAAAGCCAGCAACACCCCACAGTAACAGTCTATTAGTAGTTTCTGAGATGTTTCTGATGTATGGCAGTGTAATCCTTTTCATAGCTTCTGTTGGTTTTGCTGTGGTGGGTTGAGTGGTCAGGCACTTTTTGATAAAGTTGCGTGGGTATCCATTTTTCTGGAAGATGCTATATAAGTGGTCTGTTTCCTTTTTCTGGTGTTCTGGGTTGCTGCAGTGCGTTTGTGCTCGTCTGAATAGTGTTCTTACACATCTCCTTTTGTGGGAGTTTGGGTTATTGCTTTGGTAGTGGAGCACTTGGTTAGTGTGGGTAGATTTCCAGTAGACTTGTGTTTCTAGAATGCCATCATTTCCTCTACTGATGAGGATCCAAGAACGGTAGTGTGTTGTTGTTTTCTTCTTCCCTTTTCAATTTTATTCCTTTGAAGATATTGATGGTTTCATGTGTTTCCTCCAGTTGATCCTTTTTTTTACAGTTTAAACTTGATTGATTTTCCAAGTATAGCTAAAATACAAAATAGAAAAGCAAGAAAATAGAACTAAAGAAAAAAGAAAAAAACTATAAAAGTGCAAATAGACCGAAAACAAAATGACTTATGACTTTCTCCAATACAGATATAGATAAATTTACAAAAATAATCTCTTACCAATGATTAAACCATAGTAACATTATTTCTATTAAAATAAACCAATTAATCATTAAAACCCAAAATCAGAACATCATTTTTTTCTACCACAAGCAAGTACTTTAGAAGTGGTTGCCAAACAGATAAAAATCCAGAAACGGAATGTTCTCTAATTAATGTTGTTAATTTAGCCATTTGGGCCAGATCCATTAATTTAACAATCCAATCTTCAACCATAGGTATCAACCATAGGATCTTTCCATCTCTGTGTGTATAAAAGTCTTGCAGCTGTGATCATATATAAAAGCAAAACTCCATGTTGTTTCTCCAGCTCCTTCTCTATCAAACCTAAAAGGAACAGTTCCAGCTTTTTTTGTATATTCACTTTAAAAATCTTTTGAATAATAATGCATATTTGATCCCAAATTTTTTTGGCTTTCTCACAGGTCCACCAGAGATGATAAAAAGTTTATCCTTTTTTATTATGACGAAGGTGTCATCTACATAGCAGATCCATACTTTGGGTTGTATGCATGGGAGTGCTATCCTTTCTAGATGCTGCATTACAATCTCTGCTATGAGTACTGAGAGTGGTGATCCCATAGGTGTTCCTTTGATTTGTTGGTACATTTGTCCATCAAACTGAAAGTCGGTGGTGAGGCAGAGGTTGATGAGGTCCATGATTCTGGGTATTTTGATCTTGGTGTATCTAGTTAGGTCAGGTGTGTTGTGTAGAACTGCTGCCATGGATTCAATCACTAGTGCTTGGTCTATGGATGTAAAGAGTGCAGTGACATCAAATGACACCATAATTTCATCTTTTTTTTAAATATATTTTATTAGGTTTTACATATACATAGATAAAAGTTGGAAACGGAAAAAGAAATAGAAATACAAAGCAAAAAAAGAAGAAAAAAAGTGTAGTAAAGTAAAGAAAAAAAGAAAAAGATGAAACAAAGAAATTAGTCAACTTCCGATTTATCCCTGGTCATAGTGATTTAAAAAATCAATCTTACATGCTAGGTCTATTTATAACATTAAAAAAACATTTCTTGTCTAATATATCAATTTATATATATTTTAGTCATCAAATCCCCATATAAGCTTTGCCCCCCCTGCATTTTGGAAATAGTCTGTTAATGGTTTCCACTCTTTAAGAAAATAATAATTTGAATTTTCTTTTAATAAACATGTCAATTTATCATTTTCTGCCATATCCATTACTTTTAACATCCAGTCCTGTATCGTAGGTATAGTCTGATTTTTCCAATTTTGTGCATATATGAGTCTTGCTGCTGTAATCATATATTGCGTAATTCTTGTAAATTGTTTTCCTATTTGTTCTTCTGATATTCCCAATAGAAATAGTTCTGGTTTAAATGGAACTCAAATTTGTAGAATATTTTGCATCAATGAATGTATTTGAGTCCAAAACTTCTTTGCAATCTCACATGTCCACCACATATGGTAAAATGACCCCCTTTTTTTCTTTACATTTCCAACACAAGTTGGAAACATTCCCATACATTTTAGCTAGTTTTTGTGGGGTCATATACCATCTGTATTTCATCTTGTAGAAATTTTCCTTCAAATTATAACACAAAGTAAATTTTAGACCTTTAGTCCACATATCTTCCCATTGTTGCATTTGAATATTATGACCAATATTTTTTGCCCAGTTGATCATGCAATCTTTAACTTGTTCCTCTACCATTTCACCTTTTAACAATAATTTATACATTTTAGCAATTAAATGATCATCTGTCTCACATAATTGTATCTCAAATTCCGATTTGGTTTGTTCAAATTCAAGTTCTTTTTTATCTGATTTAAATTTTTCTACAAGTTGCATATATGAAAGCCATTGAAAAGTATATCCTTCTGAGGCCAGTTCTTCTTTTGATTTAGTTTTATATTGTCCTTGTTCTTTTTTTAAAAAGTCTTTGTAAGTCAGCCATTTATCTTTAACTCTTACTTCTGTTCTATGAAATGCTTCTTGTGTGGAAATCCATAAAGGTCTTTTATAACATAAAGTTAGTTTATATTTATTCCAAATTCTTAACAAAGATCTTCTGATATAATGATTTTTAAAGTCCACATTAACTTTCACTTTGTCATACCACAAATATCCATGCCATCCATATCTTAATTCATGGCCCTCCAAATTCAATAGTTTTTAATTTTTCAAAACTATCCACTCTTTAATCCATACCAAACAACAAGCAGCATAATATAATTTCAGATCTGGTAGACCCAGTCCGCCTCTTTCCTTTGAATCTTGTAAGACTTTATATTTTATTCTTGCTTTTTCCCTTGCCAAATAAACTTAGAAATATCTCGCTGCCATTGTTTGAAAGGTTCTTCTGATGCCAATATAGGTAATGTTTGAAAAAGATATAAAATTCTTGGCAAAATATTCATTTTAATTGCTGAAATTCTACCTAATAATGATAGTTGTAATTTTTCCCATTGATCCAAGTCTTTTTTAATATCTGTCCAAAGCGGGATATAATTATTCTTAAACAACTTAACATTTTTAGTTGTTAAATATACTCCTAAATATTTTACTTTTTCTTCCATTGAATATCCCGTTATTTCTTTCAATTTCTCTTGTTGGTAATAGTCCATGTTTTTAGTCAAAACTTTTGTTTTCTGTAAGTTCACTTTAAACCCTGCTAACAATCCAAAGTCTTTCAATTTCTGAATCAATAATTCAATTCCATCTAGTGGATTCTCCAAAGTAAAGACTAAGTCGTCAGCAAAGGCTCTTAATTTATAAATTTCTTTTTTAACCTTAATACCATGGATACCTTCATCTTGTCTAACATCTCTCAATAAGACCTCTAGTACCAATATAAACAAAAGTGGAGATAATGGACAACCTTGTCTTGTACCTTTTTGGATTTCACATGGTTTGCTAAATTCTCCGTTAACAATTATTTTTGCAAATTGGGGAGTATATATTGATCTAATCCATTTAATAAAGTTTCCTCCAAAATTCATATTTTCTAATACTTTAAACATAAAAGGCCAATTTAAATTATCAAAAGCTTTTTCAGCATCTATAAATATCAAGGCAGCTTGTTTTTCATAATGTTGTTCCAGATATTCCAATATATCTAATATATTTCGGACATTGTCACGGATCTGTCTCTTAGGCAGAAATCCTGCTTGGTCTTGATGGATAAAGTTTTTAAGAATGTTTTTCATTCTTTCTGCCAATATAGTTGTAAAAATCTTATAGTCATTATTCAGTAGATATATTGGTCTGTAATTCTTAGTTAAAGTCAAATCTTGTTGTTCTTTAGGGATCAGTGTTATATGTGCTTCTTTCCAAGTCTCTGGCATTGTTCCTGTTTCCAAAATTGAATTCATAGTCTCTATCTCTTGTGTCAATATCATCGATATCTCTTTTTGTAAAAATTTAATTTGAGTAAGCAAAGTATTGTCCATTGGCTTATCTCTTAAACATATCTCTTTACTTTTTATTTCATCTAAAATCAGTTGAATTCTCTCTTGTTTCTTTCTCCTCATTTGAGCATTATATTGAATAAAGTAACCCCTCATATATGCTTTACTGGCATCCCATACAATCTGAATATTGGTACCGTTGTTCAAATTCAGTTGAAAATATTCCCTTAACTTTTTTTTGCATGCTTCAACTATATCATTTTTCCGAAATATTGACTCATTTAATCTCCATCTAAATACATTTCTTTTTCCTTTAACAGTCAACATTACTGGATTATGATCTGAAAGGGTCTTGGGTAATATTTCAACTTTACTAATGTCCATCATTAGACTTTTAGATATCAAAATCATATCTATTCTGGAATGTGATTTAAATCTTTCTGAATAATACGTGTATTCTCTAGAAGTCCCATTCATAAGTCTCCATATATCTTGTAAGTCCAACATCTCTTTTAAGTCAAAGAATGTTTGTGGCAATTTTCCCTGTGTACTCTTCACTTCTTTTTGTGATTGTCTATCCATCTTAGGGTAAATTACTCCATTCCAATCACCCATAAAACACCAATTTTCATAAGTTTGCTCCAAAAGTTTGTCCATTAAATTTTTATAAAATACTCCTTTGTCCATATTTGGTGCATAAAGTCCAACAACTAATGTTTTAGTTCCTTGTATGTTAATTTCAACTGCAACATAACGCCCTTCATCATCAGTTAATATCAATTTTGGGTTTAACTTTGGTTGTATATACAAAACTACCCCTTTCGTTTTTTTATTTCCAGCTGAAATAAATTCTTCTCCAAGTTGTTTTTGAATCAAATATTTAGTGTCTATTTTGCAAATATGAGTCTCTTGTAAGCAAATTATGTCCAATTTCAATTTTTTTCAAGAAATGAAAAATCTTTCTTCTTTTCTGTGGGGCATTATCTCCATTAATATTCCATGTTAAATATTTATTTTCCATAATTCTTTTGATGGTTAAAATCCCTTTTTCAAATCCAGACCTGCAGCTCCCATCTTGGATAAGTCTTCATTCCTCTTTTTATCTTTAGATGATGCTCCTCCTTCTTCCAAGTCTCCAGATAGCACACTCATTTCTGTCTTGTATTTTTCTAAAAATGCTTTTGCTTTTAAAATGGAAGTTATTCTGAACCTCTGCCATTTGAACATAAAAGATACACCTTATAATTTCTCCCATCTGAATGGGATATTGTGTTGTTTTAATTTGTCTGTAAGGAAGGAGTAGTCTCCTCTTTTCCTTAATATTCTCAAAGGTATTTCTTTTAATATAATTATTTATTTCCCTTCTATATTTAATCTTTTATTGTAATGTTTCTTCAAAATTTGTTCTTTTACCACTTTTCTCACAAAATATATCAATATGTCTCTAGGAACTTTATTTTCTCTAGCATAACGGGAATTCACTCTAAAAATTTTATCTATTTCCAACTCTAAGTCTTGTTCTTTTATCTCTAAACATTTTGCCAATACAGAAATAATCCTTTCTCTTACATCTTCATTTGCTTGCTCAGGAACTGCTCTCAATCTCAACATGTGTTCCTTCTCTCTCATCTCTGCTAGTGCTGTAATATCCAAATTATGTTCAATTTCTTTAGTAGTATATTCTGATTTAGTCTCTAATTTTTGTATCTGACCTTGCATATCTTTAAGTTCACCTGACAGAGAGTTCACAACTGTTGAACTTCCTTTTTAAATTCAAGTTTTATCTCCTGGGTAATTTCTTTTTTCATATCTTCCATCTTCTTATCCATCTTCTTATCTAGCGATGCAATTTGTTCTTCCATCTGTTTATTTTGCTGACCCAAATTAGCCGATGAATCTTCCACTTTTTTATTTAATGCTGCCGATGAATCTTCCACTTTCTTATTTAATGCTGCAATTGCTTCAAGAATTTTTTTTCATTTCTGATAGTGGAGTTTCCGTTGATGGTGCAGGTGTCGCAGACTCAGTAGATGCTCTTCCAGTCTCTTTTTCTTTATCGTTATCTCTCTTTCTCAATACCACAGATGTCATGGTGTAGATCAGGGCTTTCCAAAGTGCCGCCGCTGGCGACACACCTGGCGGCGGCGGCAGCGGCGACACGCGCGTGCACGGCGATGGCGTGCGGGGGCGTGCGGGGGCGCGTGCACACGGTGGCGGTACGGGGGGCGTGCGGTGGCACGCGCACACAGCGGCGGCGCGGGGGGGCGTGCGGCGGCGCGAGCGTGCATGGTGGTGGCGCGGGAGGGGCGTGTGGCGGCACGGGGGGCGTGCGGCGGCGCGCGCGTGCCTGGCGGCTGCCGTGCATGCGCGCGCCGCCGCTTCCGGGTGGTGTGGCGACATACCACGCTGTGTGTGGCGACACAGTTTTGTGTCGTGACACACAGTTTGGAAAGCTCTGGTGTAGATACTTTCTTGTAAGAGAAAAAAAAGAGAGGAGCAAGGGAAAAAAAAGGAAAAGAGAGAGAAAAAATAAAAAATATCAAAAATAAAAAGGCAATAATTACAGCAAAAAAGAAGGAACTTAAAAAAATTCCAAAAAGTAAAAGCAACCCTTTAAAAATAATTATCTTCAAAGTTCATTTATAATCCATTAGGTAAATAAGTCTATGTAATCTCAAAAGCAAAAAATAAAGCAACAGATGGCAGCTTCCCCCCCCCCCCACTATAGTCAAAACAGTCCTAGAGAAAGTAAACAGTTCCAAGGTTTCTCACGCCCACTAGTACTCTTCAATCCAACCAAAAGTAACTGAAGTAAAAAAAAAGGTATACTAAAATTATTTGCAATATAAAAAAAAGTAGAAAGCAATAATAATCCAAATCACTTCTTCTCCCAAGTTACATATTAAAAAATCCAGTTCTATATAGTAAGTCCAAACAGAGCATAAAAATTTAAAGCAAGGCTTGTAAGAGGAAAAAAGATTTTTTCCCCCAGCAATATTCACCAAAAAAGAATAGAAGGCAGAATGTTAATTATTCCATGTAGAAACAAAGTCCAATTAAAATATTTCCAGAATAAAAATGTATATAATAACCAATAAGTAGAAAATTTAAATCCAAGTAAAAGTAAAAGTAAAAGGCAAATCACTTTCCTTTATGGCAAAGTCAATTAGCTTTTCCTTCCCACCTTTTGACAGTCTTTGACAGGAAAGAAAAAACCACTACTAGCAATTATTTAACAAGTCCAGAGATAAATCTTAGAGCTTAATAAGGCAATTAAAGTTTAAAAATAAAACTAAAAGTGCATCTAAAAGGTTGGGCGGGGAGCTACTTATCTTATTCAGATTCGTGGTTTCCAGAGAGCTTCTTGACAATCCCAGCCACCTTTCGCCGCTTCAATCTGCCTTCCCCCGTGGTGGAAATATGGGGGTCTGCAGAGAGCGACAATCCGGCGACCCTTGTGGAAGATCTTCTGCTCACCCTCTCTCCGAGGGTGATTTTCGGCAATTTTCTTCTTTTTAATCGCCGCTGTTTGAAAAACGCGGAAACGAGGCTCGGAGCCTCGGTTCACCGCTCCGCTCAACCCAACACCCAGAAGTGAAAGTCACCTTAATTTCATCTTAATCTATTTTTAGGTCTTTATTACATCATATCATATTTAAATTCTCTCTCAGCTTGAGCTCAACTACTGGTACTTGTATTTCACACAACACATACACATGTATATACACATACACACTATTGTTTTATTGCCAAAATATTCTCCATTTATGAATTTTGACTCTGTCTCATGGCTTAGGGGCGTGATGGCTCAGTGGTTATGACACCAGGCTTGTCGATCAGAAGATCGCAAGTTAGGCGGTTTGAGACCCTAGCCCTGAATGACGGAGTGAGCTCCTGCGCTCGCCCCAGCTCTTGCCAACCTAGCAATTCGAAAGCATGCAAATGCAAGTAGATGAACAGGTACCACTTCGGTGGGAAGGTAACAGCGTTCTGCGCACATTATGCTGGCCACATGACCGCGGAAGCATCTTCAGACAATGCTGGCTCTTCGGCTAACAAACGTAGATGAGCACCGGCCCCTAGAGTCAGACACGACTGTGTGGGGGAACCTTTATCTTTACCTAGATATACTTAGACACACACATAGACATATGTGTATATATGTGTGTCAAAATGAAGCCAGTTATTTCTTAATCTGTTTTCTCTGTTTTGAAATAGGGAAAGTTCTACCCTGTTTGAAAGAGGGTAGAACTTACTGTGCAAAAGCATGCACATGAATGTGTGTCTACACAAGAGAACCCGCACATCAAGGCCATCTAAAATTTTTAGGAGCTAAAGTTATGGGTTTCCTATACACTAATAAAGTAAATGTCACAGTGAGGTTGAAAACAGTATTTAGGCTCTCCCTCCTACTTGCTTAATACTTGAAAAAATTCATCATTTGATAGCTTTGGCCTAAAGTAAACCATCATTCTGAAGGTTCATTGTGCTTTACACAATATTTCACAATAGGAAAGAAGGTTTGTTTGTTTTTTACAGCCAGTGAGAACGAGAACACTTAATTAAGCTTTGCTTGGCCTAATGCCTTTCAGATCTATTGGATTATAACACCTAGCCAACCTTGCTGGGGTGATGTAGTCATGAAGGTGTTGGGGTATGACCTGGGAGACTTAGTTCAAACCCATCCTATGGGGGTTTTGCAAGAAAATGAGAAGAGGAGTGCTTTGCATGTTGCCTTGAGCTTCTGGAGGAAAGACAAGTAACAGTCTGGAGGGCACCAGTTTAAGAAGTTTGTCTTCTCTAATTGTAAACTCTGGAAAAGACAAATAAGAGAAGAGAAAGCAAACAGTATTGACATTATTTTCTCATCTACCTGATTGTCTAAACCACAGCTTTCCAAACTGTGTGTCGCCTTACAACCCGGAAGCGGCAGCAGGGGCGTGCATGGCGGCGGCCACAGTGGCGCGCCATCAGCGCTTCCGCGTTTTAGCAAAGGCCACCACCACTGCCGCCGCGCATGCACGCACCCCCCACACTGCCGCCATGCACACCGCCGCCGCTGCCGCCGTTGGTGTGTCGCCAACTGCGGCACTTTAGAAAGCTCTGGTCTAAACCTATTTCTTTTTGAAAGCAGATAGCCTGTACTGAACTTTTTTAAAACGTGCACTTTCCCTATGATGAAATGCCTAGTGCTTTACTTAAAGAATCTTACCACTCAACTTGCATTACACTTTTTAAATCAAGATTTTGAAAGCTGTTGAGTACATTATGCAAAGAATCTAGCAAGAGCATTTAAAAGCCTTTGCAATTTTGCTTCAAATGTGTCTATACAATTGTACCTCACTTTGCAACCTAGTTACTCTAGATTATTTGAAAAACATTGCATTTCCTGTGAACCATATTTTTTAGAGACCATAAGTTCCCTCTTTTCTTACCCTCCCTCCTCCAGCTTCTAAATGCAGACAGATCCCCCACCACCACCATCACTCTGGAAACAAGTTTCAAGGACAGACATTACTGTAAAATTATGAATACCTGCAAAGGCTTTAATCTGTATTATATCCTGTGTTGATTTGTCAGGTTTTGATGCCTGGCTTCCAGGATATAATGCAGAGGCATTTTGCTGCAGGGTGATTATTTTTCCAGCTGCTTTTCAGTGACAGGGCATCTGTGTTTATGAGGCATACCCTTTCCTGCACGTGCATATTCATGCAATGTGAGGACCACACCAATCTCCCTCTTAAACCCTGGCATGTGATAAGCATTAAAGAAAACCCATTTTTTCCTGCATGGTCTCAGGTAAGATATTTTCACTTAATTCCCATTTGTAACAGCAGAATAACTGACCTACTTCGTATCTACAACCTGATACAGTTGCAAGACAAACACACACATGGTTTTAATATGGAGAATACAAATGACAATAATAATCCCTTCACATGATTGAATTGGCATGCTTCAGTTGTATATTTCTACTTCTCTCTTCCCTCTAATTGTTTTCATCTTTCTTCTCAAATGGCACTCTATAATACGTGGCCCGTCCAAATAAAGAATACAGAGAAACACCCATTTATTTTATTTAGGAAGGTTTCTTAATTCACTCTGCAATTAAAACATTTAATACATGAAGGAGCATGTATCACAGCCAAAGCATCATCATCATCATCATCATCATCATCATCATCATCACCACCACCACCATCATATTATTATTATTATTATTATTATTATTATTATTATTATTCATTATTAAAAATTCAAAGCCATTTACAATCACAAATTAAAATACAAACAGTAAATTAAAATAATATAAAAATAGCTCTGGATAAAGCCATGCAAAGCATTCAAAAGAGGTGATTTGCAATGTGTGTTAATGTGAACAAAGCATTTCTCTATTTATCGTTAAAGCAACTGCATCCTTTGCAAGGCTCAAGTGGCTGCTTCAAAAGCTCTTCCTGGCTGCCTCAACAAGCATTTTCATGTGCAGCCATATTGCTTTGCAGAAGCAGCTGGGACAATGTCCAGAGCAGCTGGGCAAGCCTTGTAAAAGATGTGGCTGCTTAAACAATTCAGAGACAGGTGTTCTATTCACCATCATGCAAGTTGCAAAGCACTCTTCCAATTATTTTGCACAGTTCTAATATTCAATTTAAAAAATGAGGGGGAGAAAGAAACCAAAAGTAAAAAAAAATCATGCAAACTTCATTCAGGGGAGTCCTGAGTAAAGAGGTAGGTCTTCAAAACTGCCTTATGAATTTCAAGATGGAGAGCATTCCAGAATGTAGGCACCACTATTTTTAAAAAAAGCCTACCTATGACTGACTGACTGACTGACTGACTGACTGACTGACTGACTGACTGACTGACTGGCATTCTTTGGGATGAGTACGTTTATTTATTTAATTTCTATAACCGCCCATCTCCCCCATGGGGAACATGCAGGAGGACATCCTCAGATGATCTTAATGACTGACCCAGCCTGTCAGGTATCCTGATTCCAAATTTACATGTGAAAAGCAAACATATGAAACTAATTTTATTTATTTGTTTGTTTATTTATTTATTTTTCGAATTTTTCCACTGTCCATCTCCCCCAATAAGAGGGACTCTGGGCGGTTTACAATAATAAGCAAATCAAAACAATGAGTATAAATAACAGCTAAAATATTAATACAAAATTACATATATATATATAGGAGCGTGATGGCTCAGCGGTTAAGACGCCAGGCTTGTCGATCGGAAGGTCGCAAGTTTGGAGGTTCGAGACCCTAGCCCCGCGTGACGGAGTCAGCTCCCGCACTAGCCCCAGCTCTTGCCAACCTAGCAATTCGAAAGCATGCAAATGCAAGTAGATGAATAGGTACCACTTCGGTGGGTAGGTAACAGCGTTCCGCGCGTGTCATGCAGCCACATGACCGTGGAAGCGTCTTCGGACAACACTGGCTCTTTGGCTAACAAACGGAGATGAGCACCGGTCCCTAGAGTTGGATACGACTATGCAGGGGAAACCTTTACCTTTACTTTAGATAACAATTATCCCTCATGGGAAAAGCCAGTTATTATAACACTGATTTATCCTTATTGTCTCCAAATAAGATAGTTAACACCATGTCAAAATGACATCTAGCCCTGTTCTCACAAGAAGATTAACTGGTCAGTGAGGGGGTTGGTGTGCTATGTCAAATGATAAAATTTAACCCCAAACAGGCACAGTCATGAACAGTGTTACGCTAATACCATTTGGTCAATTGCACTGTAAACCCAGTCAATGGACCTGTTTTGCATAACTTTTTGTCCAAGAAAAAGAGCTGAACAGAATTTGTGATATCTATATCTATATCTATATCATCTATCTATCTCTATCTCTATCTCTATCTCTATCTCTATCTCTATCTCTATCTCTATCTCTATCTCTATCTCTATCTCTATCTCTATCTCTATCTCTATCTCTATCTCTATCTCTATCTATCTATCTATCTATCTATCTATCTATATCATCTATATCTATATAAAATTTGATATCTATTTGGCAAACAGTGCAGTTGTTTCAGGAAAAATGTAACATGCACAGCCAGTTGCTGCATTCAACAACATGTTCTACTAGCTGCAGTATTCAGACCGAGCACAAGGGCAACCCCACATACAATCCATTGTGAAGTTTAAATGTAAGATTACCAAGGTCATCATCATCATCATCATCATCATTGGTGATCACTCGTAGCCGAGTAAGATTGTCTTCCAAAGGTAAAATTTTAACGGTGGATCCGTAAGTGGCTATAAAGGCCAATTCTGGATCCGCACAACCTCCCACAATGAGGGCATAGGTTTCCAGGTGGGAGACGGTCATGATGAGGGTTTTCCTGACGTGCCTTCCTTTTAGCTCTTTTCTCCTTTTCGCCCTGTACTCGTGCTTCTTCAAAGTCCATAGCGCCATTAATAAAGGATGACCTCCAATTGAAACACTCATGAGTTAGGGCTTCCCAGTTCTCAATGCTGATATTACATTTTTTTAAATTAGCTTTGAGAGTATCTTTGAATCTCTTTTGCTGTCCACCAATATTCCGTTTTCCATTCTTAAGTTGGGAGTAAAGTAGCTGCTTTGGAAGACGATGGTCAGGCATTCGAACATGACCGGTCCAGCGAAGTTGATGTTGGCTGATCATTGTTTCAATGCTGGTGGTTTTTGCTTCTTCTAATACGCTAACATTAGTCCGCCTATCTTCCCAAGTAATTTTCAGAATTTTTCGAAGGCAGTGTTGATGGAAGCTTTCAAGAAGTTGGAGGTGGTGTTTGTAGAGGGTCCATGTTTACCAAGGTAGGTCTATTGTAAAGAGGCCATCCCTGTCCAAGAAAGCATGTAGAGGTATACCAACCAAAGCTGGTAATAGGCATTCCTAATCAGAGAGTCACTTGAGCCTCTAATGCAGTGTTTCTCAACCTTGGCAACCTGAAGACATGTGGACTTAAACCCCAGAATTCCCCAGCCATCCATATGCAAGGCCTTTCTCTGATCAGGGTTCAATTTCAGGTTACTGGCTGTCATCTACCTGATACTACTGTATATGTAGATACTGATTTAGAATATGCACATTCTCTCCTGATTGGGATGTAATAGAGAAGTATAGCAAACGTCATCAGTGTATTGATTATATGCAGCTCCAAAATTCCAGATGACTTCCTACAGCAATTTCATATAGATATTATATAGCATGGGAGAAAAAATAATGTCCAGCAATATGGTTCCTAGGGTACAGTCACCACATACCACTGTTTTTTAAAATTATTTTCATATAAATGTTTTGGGTTCAATGAACAATCTGAAACTTCATGAAGGGGTTGATGAGCTGAAGAGTTTGGGGACCCCTGGTTTAAACCGTCCCTAGATCTATCCTATTAACTGAAATCCAATGCATGCAGTACTTACTTTGGGGAAATAACTTGGGTACTTTGTGTGTTGCACCTTAATTGCATTAATGTTTTCACAGATGCCCTTGCACTTCCAAACATTATCTATTGAAAAAGTAAAATAAAATAATAAAATAAAATAAAATAACAGCAATAAAGCATTATTAACCAGGACATTAATGTTCAAAAGAAGGAAGGAAGGAAGGAAGGAAGGAAGGAAGGAAGGAAGGAAGGAAGGAAGGAAGGAAGGAAGGAAGGAAGGAAGGAAGGAGTTTCAAAGGGATCTATAAATATCATATTTGGCATAGGAGGAAAGTTTAATTTTCATCTATCCAAATACAATCTCTTCTGGTAAACAAACAACCAAAACTATCCAGCTTTCTCATTTCCAGAAATCAGAATTAATGATTCAAGGTCTACATTGGGAAATGTTCCAAGGAAATTTAAGAGGGGGAAGTTGTACACATTAAAGCCTTGGCAAGGCACCAAACAAACTGAAGAGAAGCTTTGTGACACTGAAACTGGTAGGAAGAGATTAAGCACCAGAAAATTACAACTAAGACTTCATTAGTGCTTAGCAAGATTCTGCATGTGAAAGTAGAAGAAACAAGTAGCTGGAGACAGTTCTCAAAACAATTCTTTTTACTGATACAACACTGCTTTTCTGTAAAACTCTAAGAGGAATTCATTTTCATACACATCAAGGCACTGAAGCAAAGAAGGAAATTATCAGTGTTACCTAGCTTGCAAAAGAATGAATTTCATCCCCTTTTATTCCCAAACACTATTTCCAAGTCATTCTAGAATGCCCATAATACAGTATTTGGAGCATGATTCCTCCAAAGGAACAATCCAAAAGTGAAAAGAAGCATGAAAATGCAATTGCTAGATATAAGATTGTCACTAAACTACTAACAGGAAATTAAAGAAACTATTATAATTCTTTAACCACTTGGAATTTATTTACCAATGTGTACTTGGCAAATATTTGCTAAAACTCAAAAATGATGGGTTTGAATTTTTGGATAAGATTAAACAGTTAAAGGGGTTATCACGTGCATGTTATTGAACATTGTTGTTTAATCTATACAAATTTTTGTTTATACAAAATTCCAAAGCCATGCAATCCTGAGAAAAGGTACAGACAGGTGCCACGTTTGTTCTTCCATGCGCTCAGAAGCATCTTTTTGGAAATGAATCCAAAGCATTCCATAACCTAATTAACAGTTCTCTAACAGCCATAGGGAGAATAATATCGCCTTTCTAATTCTGATCATATTAATACCTGCTTCTAAAGATGCATATATTAGAGTGTTGATATCATTAAAACACAAATTAAACAATAAAAAACAAAGAAAAATGAAAGAAATGGGTTTTAGAACCTTATATAATTAAGTAGCCATTGTCAAAGGCTACTTATAATTTTGGATTGTATAAGTCTTTGGATACTACAGCAGATTTCTTTGTCCATCAGAGCCACACCTTGTAACAACATATAACAATGTCAGTATATAACAATGTTTGATAGAATATCTTTGAATGTCCAGTTCTCTAACTGGAATTTCAAGGACAGCTTGAAATTCCCAGCTGTTGAGTATGTACATTTCTTTCTGGAAATGCTGTAACACTTTTCTCTGACTCTTTTAAAACTTCTGAATAAAGCAAAAAAAGAAATCTTCATTTTCCAAGTTTGTAAATCATTCATTTTTTAAACGAATAGAACTGCTAGTTCTGATGAGGTGCCTGAATGAAGAGTTTCTGTTATTGCTATTAGTATGTACATTTGTCTGGCTAAGGTGTGTGTTTTTAATCACTTTTAACATATGCTGGAGTGAATAGAGTTCTGTCTTCACAGAGGAAAGAAGGAATTAAATCTTTCTGCATGTTGAATTAACCAGAACTTAATAGCTTTGAATAGGGGATCCCTTCCTTTTACTTACCTAGAAGTGAAAAAACTATAGAAAGTTCTCCTTACTAGTAGATGAGCTTTTTCAGAATTGTTTGGTTTTTCTGTTCTTGACTGAACAATGGGGGCTTTTCTGTCTTCCACAATGCTAATGACTGATGGATAAGGTCTGAAATTCTACTAAGGAATCTAAGAGGAAACTAGTTTAAAACAAGCCTGATTTCTCAGTCTAATTTGCAGCCTCTGCTACAGATTGGTTCTTTTCAAGGCTAAAATGTAAGAAAGAAGGGGAACATAAACTTTTTAGGAATCACCACTTTTAAAACAAAACATGGCATTCTAAAACTTCATGCATTAAAATAAGTTATGATCTTTAATGTGATACAGCAGAGCTGGAACTCAAAGCTATCTGTCAGAAAAGGCACAGCTGAAAATTTCTAAATTGATGTATTTTAACTTTTCACTTACAATTATCTCCTTGGTAACATTTGTTGCAGTCACAATTTATTCTGGCAGCAGGGTAAGGGAAAGAAGTGGCCATGAGCCTCACTTTTGTTTTGAATATTCAGTGGAAGAATGTTTTCCATCCTTTTAAAAGACACCACCATTGATGTCCATTTAACTATGCCATTGTTGGCACCTACTGGACCCCATCGTCCCACAAAAAACCTGACAGGCATCTTTTCAAGAGGAATTCTTTTCTTGCAGTCAATAAATATTATTAGACAAGGAGGAGGTCAAGCTTTTTGCATTCCTGTCACTGTTTTACATGTGGAGATACAGTATTATGCATGTTTAGTACTCAACTTATAATCATGCTTTTTAAAAGGAAAATGCTATCTGCAGTCTGAATGTGTTTTGTTCGTTCATTCGTTCATTCATTCATTCATATTTATATATTGCTCTTCAGTAACCTTCCAGGCTGATTTATAAAATCAATAAAATAAGCAAAGGACAATTGAAATTACTATCTAGCTAATCAACTAAATATATTTTCAGTATCAAGTGGGTTTTTTGGGACGAGGTCTACCAGCTTGATCTCCTCTACCACTGAGAGGAGTCACTTAGAGGGGGACCTCCAAGCATAATCTGTAATGTAGGGATGTATGGATTCTGTGAACACTATACCCACTATATCACACATATCTTCTAATAGCAACCAAGAAATAACCAGAATACATTGTTTCTCGTTAGTATTTTCATTGACAGAAATGCATGATCGCTGAAGACACAGATTGCAGTTCTGATTATTATAGTGGGTAATCTGACTCCATGAAAGAGCTTCTCTTCTCTTCTCTACCGAGTCTTTTTAAAAGATGTATTGTAGTAACAGTAAAAAAGAAATCCTTGAAGCAATACAGTTTATGGGTCAATTATGCACAGTATGTTGAAGAACTGTCTCTTTTCATTTGTGTTAAGCTTGCTATCTCCTAATTTCAGCAAAATAACTCAAATCTTTTGTATTATTCAAAGTGTCAGGATATTGATTTTATCTGCAATGTTGCTTAAAATGTCCTCACTTCATGTATGGAAAAAGGGTTTTGAGGTGCAATTCAAAATTATGCATGTTGGGAAGGATGCAAGATCCTAATTCCATCTTTAAATTAACGAGGTCTGAACTGGCTGTTGATGAGTCAGAAAAGAAATCTTGGAGATTTTCTACCTTGAAAAAGAAAACATTATAGCTTCTTTTAAAATATATACTTATATTACTGGTATGTGAGCATGGTTCTTGTCTTTTAATCAACTTCATCTGCAGCCAAATCAAAATGCAAAGACTGGACAAACCACATACATTATTTGTGTTATCTGGAAAAGTTTTACTAATTTCAGCTGTATGCCAATCCCCAACCCCCAAATTCCTTGAATTACCAAGGCATATTGTGATGTGTAGAAAAGGAGACATCTAGCCTTAGGCGCAAGATAAATAATGTCCTATTATCCAGTGCAGACAGCATCAGGAAATATCTATGCTTACCAGTTTCACTACACAGCTGAAGCAGGAACGGACAGCACCGGATTCCATTCATTTCGCCAGTGATGATTCAAAGGCTTCATCTAACATTTGGCCTTTAGATTTTTAATGGTTTTTTCTTTTCTTTTCTTTTTTTAAAAAAAACAGCTGTGAAAATATAATGAGGGAGAATCTCTCAGTCCTAAAGGTACTTCCTCGTCAAGGTTCCAATCACGTGGAAGGGGGCAGGGTTTGCGGGCGGGAGCCAATCACGTGGCTTATTGGGGCGGGTGGGAGGGCGAATCTGGATTTTGGGAGGGTCGGGGGAGAACGGGACCTGCCTGGCCTCTCAAGGTGGGGAGGCGAAGTGGGCTGTGTGGCTCGTTGCGGAGGGCTGTGCTTCCTGGGGCCCTTGCTAACAGGTCGGGTGAAGAGGTGCAGTCCTGCGCCTGGGGTCCTGGGTCCAAGCCCCCTTAGTGCAGCGGGACGGGCTTCCCAGGAGACCTCGGGGAGAAGGCGGAGCAGCCCCGCGGATTGGAGCTGGGCCAATCACGTGGAAGGGTCGGGGAGCTCACGGAGGGAGGGGGCGCAGCCAGCAACAGTCCTCCAGGCTCGCCCCGTTCGCCGCCGCAGTCATGGTCCTCCTCGGCGAGCCCGGCCTCCAGAGCGGGGCATGTCTGGCCCGGTGGAGCGGGTGCGGGGGAGCCGCACAGGCGCCGAGGGGGGCGGGCCCGGCGGCGGAGGTCCAGGCTGCCCGCCCGCCCCGCCCGCTTGCCTGCCTGCTTGCCTCCCTCCGCGAGGCCCCCCGCTGCCTTCCCGGGATCCGAGCCGGAGAGAAAGGGCGGCGGCGGGGCCGCGCTACCGCCACTCGGCCCGGGCGAGGCTGCCGCTTCCGCCCGCCTGCATCGAGCCAAGGAAATGATGGGGCGGGAAACGAGGCGGGCGACGACGACAAGCGGCGCGCTTCAGGGGAGCTGCCGCCGCCGCCACCGGCTGGGTCTCCTCAGGGCGGGCGGAGGTAGGCGGGCAGCTGCTCCTCCTCTCCCGCCGGCGGAGGAGGAGGCCCGGGCCGCCCGCCCGCCTGCTTGCCTGCCTGCTTGCCTCCCTCCGCGAGGCCCCCCGCTGCCTTCCCGGGATCTGAGCCGGAGAGAAAGGGCGGCGGCGGCGGCGGGGCCGCACAGAGAGAGAGAGCCAGAGCCGAGGGGCCAAAGAGCCAGATCTGGCTCGCGAGCCGCCATTTCCGACCCTTGTTCTAGGGAATTCCTAGAAGCTTGGCATTCAGATAAATCAACCATCAATAGACACATAAAAATAAATCATATTTACACACCATTAAAAAAAGACAATAAAAAAGCTAAGAAGGAAATTAAAAGACCAGAATAATCCTCTCTAGCAGGCAACACCCAGATAAACAGGGATTAACAACAGACAAACAATCAAGCAGAAAACAATATCCTAATCAAGGAACTACCAGAAAGAGAAAACCACACCCCCACCAACACTGACAGGGCAAGCTACTGTATATAAACAGGGAGCAAACCCCACACTCACTTGCGCTGATGATGTTACCTAGTCAGGTAATGAAACATCTGCAAGCAAACAACCAAGCTCAGAGAGCACCAAGGACTCCTATCTATCGTCTGTCTGTCTGTCTATCTGTCTGTCTGTCTGTCTCATCTCTGAGGGCCACAAGGACTATGACAGCAATGCAATGATGTTACTGGAAGGGCTCAAAATGACAGCCCTGCTCTTTAAAAAAAGAAAAGAAAAATCCTTTATGGTGTTTTGGGAAGGAACTAAAATAAAATAGGCACATTTCCTTTTTTTTAAAACAAACACTTTTGTAGTTATTATTCAGTGATCTGCTGCCAAATTTCAGTGGCTCTCTCCAAGGGCTGCAAAAATTGAAAAAGGGAGACCGAGCACAGTTCCAGCCCATGGAACAAGTATTATCCAGCCCTGCATTTGGAGACATCGGCAGACGCTTGCTGCTGGGGCAGCAACCACTTCCTCAAGAACCAGCCTGTCACGGTTTTTGCTCCAATCCAGTGAAGAACTGGGCAGGTGTGTAAGTGAGATGTGTTTCTGGAGGAAAGCAGAGGGTGTCTCCTGCCAACCCAATTTCTGACAACTCTGGAGCTTCTTGCTTTGGCAGCCACTGTAGGAGTTGAGCTGTCTTAGTTATGGTAGCCAAAAACAGAAGCCTGGTAGCACCTTTTCCAACTAACATGTCTTATTAAAATGTATAATGAGTTTTTGCTTCAGTAGCAAAACTTGATCTGATTCTGCTAAGAGTATGTAAATGGAAAATTCACCCATACACTTTGTGCGTATTAATGTATATTAGTGTTTGCTTTTGTACTTGATGGCAGTATGGCATGCTGTTCCCACTAATGAATGGTAAGTCATAATATATTTTCTTTCAGTTTACTGTAAAAGAGGCTTTGTTTTCTTATTTTTTAGCAGACTATTTTCAGATTATTTTGGAAATACGTTTGTTGCTATTTTGAGATTATTTTACTGTTGTGTCATGATTGAGTTTGTAAGGGTTATTGTTTTGTTTTGTTTTGCTATGACACATCTCTCCATCATTGTGAAGCTTTTCTTGGCATCCCTCCTTCCTGATCTGAGATCCGCAAATATATCTATCTTGATGTCTTTCCTTGAGAAAAGAATTTCTTAACTTTCCTAATGAGAGTTCAAGAACTATGCATTCCCCAAAAATCTCCTCTTGGGAAAAAAAAATTAAGAGCCGTTTGTTGTCAAACTGAAAGCATATAGTAAACAGTGCAGTCTAGTGGCTAAGCCGCTGGACTAGAAACCAGGAGGCTGTGAGTTCTAGTCCCGCCTTAGGCATGAAAGGCGGCTAGGTGACCTTGGGCCAGTCACTCTCTCTCAGCCCAACTCACCTCACAGAGTTCTTGTTGTGGGGAAAATAGGAGGAGGAAGGAGTAATGGGTATGTTCGCCGCCTTGAGTTATTTATAAAAATAATAAAGTTGGGATAAAAATAAATAAATAAGTAAAAGTTTATCGTGTGTCAGTCAGGGCTGGTATTAAGGGGTTACCATGGGGCCCCTTAAAACTAGCCCTACCCAGCTAATGGCAGACTGAAAAGCACTGATGGTGAGCAAGGAAGTAAAAGGGAAGAGGCTACAGCTCCCTGGCTCCACCACTTTGCACCCAAGAGAGTGCCTCATGTTTATATTAGGCCGATGGGGTTTTCTGGCAGACAGGTTCACCCATAGGCTAACATAGCTCATTATTAGTAAATGGATAAATCAAGCCAATAAGGTCATTCTCTTAAGAATGATTTTATTGCATGATGATGTTTCTATCCAGTATGTTTCTTCTAGATAAAACTTTAATTTTTAGTTCAAGTTATGCAGGTATTCTATTTTGAATACATAGTTTTAACATCTTATTTTGTAGGAATCCATCAGCAGTATGGATTATATATTCTATACTAGGGCTGTGTGTAGGGGGATCTTTAATGTTAACATTGCACTGAGTATCCAAATCCCTTAAAACAGTCCTGGTTCCAGAATATTATTACCAGTTGCTACAAGACATCAGATACTTAGGCTATTCTTCTACTTGAGTTATTTTGAACTGACCAGTGATTAATCTGGAATTATATGTATCACATCATATCATATTTAAATTCTCTCTCAGCTTGAGCTCAACTACTGGTACTTGTATTTTACACAACACATACACATACACAATATTGTTTTATTGCCAAAATATTCTCCATTTCTGAATTTTAACTCTGTCTCATGGCTTAGGGGCACGATGGCTCAGTGGTTACAACGCCAGGCTTGTCGATCAGAAGATCGGAAGTTAGGCGGTTCAAGACCCTAGCCCTGCGTGACGGAGTGAGCTCCCGCACTCGCCCCAGCTCTTTCCAACCTCGCAATTCGAAAGCATGCAAATGCAAGTAGATAAATAGGTACCACTTCGGTGAGATGGTAACAGCGTTCCTGCTTTTCAATGCCGGCCACATGACCACGGAAGCATCTTTGGACAGCGCTGGCTCTTCGGCTAAGAAACGGAGATGAGCACCACCCCCTAGAGTCAGACACGACTGCGCAGGGGAAACCTTTACCTTTACTTTACCTTTACTCATGGCTTACCCTACTTTACTGCTAAATATTCTTGGACTAGCACAGTGTCTGTTCTTCATAAAGTGGCCTGAAACTTTCAGTTAAGCAACAATAATTAAATTTATTTATAATAACAAAATGATACAGACAGCTTACAGTCCTTAGGTTGCTTTTCCTGGGGAAAATTTCACTCACTTCTTTGCTAACTCTTGCTTTCATTTTTACAAACTTCTAATTTTTGGCTATCACCACCTCATAGTGTTTGATTCAAAAGACTGGACTTGGAATATATTTAAATCCTCTCTTGAACTGAGCCCAGCCTCTGGTACCTATATTGTAGTTTGTGAAGCCCATTCAGAGTTGTCTAGGAGTTGGGCTGCCTAAAAATGTGACAAATAAATAAATAAATAAGCAAACAAAATACCTACATGGACACATGTTTTCTTGGCAACAGTACAGAAATGATTTACCACTGCCTTCTTTAGAATTTTTTTTTTAAAGTCCCAGTCTAGCCTTCAGCTATGGAATTTCCTGGTGGAATTCCATCCAAATCCTAGCGAGGTCCCATTCTTCTTAGCTTTCTTAGGTCTGAGTGTTGCCACTTGATGTGATACAATATGTTGTTAAGTTCCATGGTGGTCAAACTATACATTTGTTAGGGCCTATCAAAATTGTGCGTTATACTTCTTGCATCTTTACCCTTCTTGCTGCTTCCAGATATATTAGACTTTAACACTCATTAAAAAAAAAACTGCTGGCTTTTTTGAAGGCTCTTTAAGACATGGATGCATTCTGGGTATGGGGGTAAATTTAAATTTTAAAATTAAAGTAAAGGGGTGTGTGGTGGCTCAGCGGGTAAGACGCCAGGCTTGTTGATTGGAAGATCGCAAGTTCGGAGGTTCGAATCCCTAGCCCTGCGTGCGGAGTGAGCTCCCGCACTAGCTCCAGCTCTTGCCAACCTAGCAAGTAGATTAATAGGTACCACTTCGGTGGGTAGGTAACAGCATTCCGCATGCGTCATGCCAGCCACATGACCGTGGAACCATCTTCGGACAACGCTGGCTCTTCGGCTAACAAACGGAGATGAGCACCGGCCCCTAGAGTCAGACACAACTGCACAAATGTGCGGGGGGAACTTTTCCCTTTAACCTTTACCTAAGCTGCCCAGAGTTCCTGTTGTAAGATGGGCAGTTATATAAAATCAATCAATCAATCAATTAATCAATTAAAATAAAATAAAATAATTGCCATAAAATAACTCCTAATACTGATTTGACAGCATCTATCAGCAGATTATTCCACTTTTCTGAGCTTATTTAGGGAAAAGTAGCAAGAAGCAAAGGAGCAGCTTATACCAATAACATATTTTGGTTGACTCTTCTCATGCTTGCTTGCATTCTAGTGGGGAGGAAATGCTGAATTAAATCAGCACCACAACTGCTGGCATATATATACATATATTCATACACACACACACACACACACACACACACACACACACAGACCAAGATGTGATAAGTAAAATATAATTTCTTTCCATAAGACTACCCAGAGGAGCTGTGAATCTATTTTTAATGAGATAGTACATTCCACATCCATTTAAGGGAAATATGCTGAAACACTATATCCTCAAAACATTTGGGGTTTATTTTATTCTTGTTTGTTTGTTTGTTTATTTGTTTTAGAGTGATTCCTGTCAGACCATAATATCTAAGTCTCTTTGTCCCAGTTCTGCATCTCTCAGGTAGGATTTAAACCAAGATTGAAGAGAAAAATATCTCTCCCAAATAAGCACATCTGAATATACTGTAAACCATTTTTAGAAATAGAAGTAACATTGCATAAATTGTTTTCTTCCAAATTTCCTCATGATTTATCTGAAACTCTGGCCTACAAAGTTCTTAGTGTCTGTAATTAACCGGTGGGTGGGTGGGTGAAACTGCACAATTGAAGCCTTGCTCTATTTTACATGTAATACATATCAAAAAAGGATGCTATTATTTGCACAATCATGCTCACCATCTTGACATTTTGACACACACACACCCCACTGCAGATGCCTCTGGTCTTCATACATTATACTTAACCAGTCCAGGTAGAGACCTAATAGATGCATATGCACAATATAGGATGGGAGGGTTAACTTGGAATAGAATTTTTTGTCCATGTGTATGGCTTAGCATGTACTGCTAACTCTGGTTACTTTATGGTTCAATATACTGTGCGCATCCAGAAAATGGTTAATTTAGACCAAAAAAAATAGCATAACAAAATAACCAGAGCAGTTTCATGAATGACAAATCACATGGCACGATAGATAATAGGCACATTAATTGGGTGGGAAGTGCAGTCCAGCAAAGTCCCTTTTGATGCCATTAATAAACATTTTTTTAAAGTTTTATTTTTAAACATATCCTCATCCTACTTTTTTTCTTTAATGTAAAAACATTGGCTGTTTTTCTCCATATATTCTTGATTCTGTTGCTGGGTTGCTGTTGTTGTTTTTTAAATGCCTTGGTATCACTGAATAATGGCCAAGACAAAATTGAGCATAAAACTTTCTGAGGAAGTATCACTATGTTTTTTGCAAAGGGACTTCCTTTTAAAATCCTTAACAGAGAAGTACATGTAGCTTTATAGGATTGTTCACCTAGAAAATCCCCCAGACACTGTTCCAGACTGATGGGCACATTGGAATTTTGGGGACATGTCATGGGCCCTCCCACAAAATGGTTGCCACGGGTAACACTTCCAAAGTAAGTGGCGAGATGCAGCCTACAACCATTAGTGTTATATTCTAACAAAGATTTTGGGTGGTCTGGAAGCACTGGAAATGAAAATGTTGGAGAGATATTTTTGTTTTCTCTTAGCTGCTTATTTACATCATTTGATGTTCCTATGCCTACTTTCACCAGTGACTAAACCCGGAATTGTCAATCACATCTACACATACTGCAAAACCATAGTCAGTGAGAACCTGAGTATATATGAACTGGAGGGTTAAGTTGTGGACCTCCATCAAATATTACTCATAAAACCACCAAAAGAAGAAGGAGAAATCAGATATAATGATACTATACCTTGGCTACCTCAGATGTTCCATTTCCCTATTCTGCTTTTTAAAAACAAAGGAAATAAATAAATAAATAAATATATAAATTTGAATATAGGAGGCTGGATGTGTACTTCTATTAATGTACAAAATAACAGACAGATCAGAACCATGCAGTGAAGGCTGTGGATATATGGCACCATTTACTATGGATAACAGGTCCTAGTCTTTATTAATCAACCATGGATGCACAAAAACGCAGATAACAAGGTCCACTTGTACTGATTTGCAAATAATAGGTGTACTGTGACATTCTTAGTACTGGCTTGCATCTCTTGTCATTTTGGCATTACTCTCTAGAAATGCCTTCTCTGACTCACATTTTCCAAAAGGAATCATAGGATAAATATTTCACGCATGTAGTGAATGCTACACCTAGGTGTGAATGTGTGTGCAGAGGAGGCTTATGTGAGCATTATTGATGATGGGACCTTGGAAAAGAAAATAATGATCTTCCTCTTTCTTCAATCTTATCTCTATTTTCATCTTCTATTATGCCGGATCTTATTGTTACCTGATTGTCACTCAGAGAAATACCAAGCAGACTCTGAAGCAGACAAATAAACAACTTGAAAACAACTTTGGCTTTTGTTGTTGTTGTTTATTTGTTCAGTCGCTTCCAACTCTTTGTGACTTCATGGACCAGCACATGCCAGAGCTTCCTGTCAGCCTTCGCCACCCCCAGCTCCCCCAAGGTCGAGTCCGTCACCCCCAGAATATCATCCATCCATCTTGCCCTTGGTCGGCCCCTCTTCCTTTTGCCTTCCACTTTCCCTAGCATCAGCTTCTTCTCCAGGGTATCCTGTCTTCTCATTATGTGGCCAAAGTACTTCAGTATTGCCTTTAATATCATTCCCTCAAGTGAGCAGTCTGGCTTTATTTCCTGAAGTATGGACTGGTTTGATCTTCTTGCAGTCCAAGGCACTCTCAGAATTTTCCTCCAACACCACAGTTGAAAAGCATCTATCTTCCTTCGCTCAGCCTCCCTTAAGTTCCAGCTCTTGCAGCCATATGTTACTACGGGGAATAGCATTGTTTTAACTATGAGGACCTTTGTTGTCAGTGTGATGTCTCTGCTCTTAATTATTTTATTGAGATCTGTCATTGCTCTCCTCCCCAGAAGTAAACGTCTTCTGATTTCCTGGCTGGAGTCAGCGTCTGCAGTAATCTTTGCACCTAGAAATACAAGGCTCCTCAGCAACTCCTCGCTTTCAGCCATCAAAATGGTATCATCTGCATATCTGAGATTGTTAATGTTTCTTCCAGAGATTTTAACTCCAGCCTTGGATTCATCAAGCCCAGCATGTTGCATGATGTGTTCTGCATACAAGTTGAATAGGTAGGGTGAGAGTATACAACCCTGACGTACTCCTTTCTCAATCTTAAACCATTCTGTTGTTCCGTGGTCTGTTCTTACCGTTGCTACTTGGTCGTTATACAGATTCCTCAGGAGGCAGACAAGATGACTTGGTATCCCCATACCACCAAGAACTTGCCACAATTTGTTATGATCCACACAGTCAAAGGCTTTAGAATAGTCAATAAAACAGAAATAGATGTTTTTCTGAAACTCCCTGGCTTTCTCCATTATCCAGTGGATATTGGCAATTTGGTCTCTAGTTTGTCTGCCTTTTCTAAACCCAGCTTGTACATCTGGCAATTCTCGCTCCATGAATTGCTACCTTGCCGGATCTTGAGCATTACCTTACTGGCATGTGAAATAAGTGCCACTCTTTGATAGTTTAAACATTCTTTAGTGTTTCCCTTTTTTGGTATGGGGATATAAGTTGATTTTTTTCCCAATATGATGGCCATTCTTGTGTTTTCCAAATTTGCTGGCATATGGCATGCATCACCTTGATAGCATCATCTTGCAAGATTTTAAACAGTTCAGCTGGGATACCGTCGTCTCCTGCTGCCTTGTTATTAGCAATGCTTCTTAAGGCCCATTCAAGCTCACTCTTCAAGATGTCTGGCTCTAACTCAACACACCGTCAAAGCTATCCCCAATATTATTATCCCCCTTGGGGGAGATGGGCGGTGATAAATCTGACAAATAAATAAATAAATAAAAATTATCCTTCTGTTAGGTCCTTGCCATCTTTGTTTTTGATCATACCCATTTTTGCCTGGAATTTACCTCTGATGTTTCTAATTTTCTGGAAGAGGTCTCTTGTCCTTCCTATTGTATTGTCTTCTTCCACTTCCACACATTGCTTGTTTAAAAATAATTCCTTATCTCTTCTGGCTAACCTCTGGAATTTTGCATTTAATTGGGCATATCTCCCCCTATCACTGTTGCCTTTTGCTTTCCTTCTTTCTTGGGCTACTTCCAGTGTCTCAGCAGACAGCCATCTTGCCTTCTTGGTTTTCTTTTTCTTTGGGACGTTTTTGTTGCCGCCTCCTGAACAATGTTGCGAACTTCTGTCCATAGTTCTTCTTGGACCCCATCTACTAAATCTAGTCCCTTAAATCTATTCTTCACATCCACTGCATATTCATTAAGAATATTAGTGAGCTCATATCTAACTGATCTCTGGGTCTTCCCTATTCTCTTTAGTCTGATTCTAAATTGTGCAATAAGAAGTTCGTGATCTGAACTACAGTCAGCTCCATGTCTTGTTTTTACCGACTGTATAGATGTCTGCCACCTTTGATGGGATATACGCTGGCTTAAAGGAAAAAACCAAGAGGCTTGAGAATAAACAGACAAGAATGCAGCATTTTAGGGCTAATAGTGTTTACTGGTAGCATAAGGCAATAATGTATATACAATCACATTATTGCAAATATGAAAAAGTTGAATATACATGATACAGCATTGTAAAAAGAAAAACAAAAACAAACTTATAAGCAGAGTTCCATGTATTGATCCCAGGGCCAGAGTTCCTGCCACGGCCTATACCCAAAGCCAGGCATAGCTCACTCTGCCCAGTCCACGGGAAGTGAACACGTGAAGAACTACATGGCTAAAAGACACTAGAAATCAAGAAGCATAGAACACCATTTTGCATGGTTGTATATTCAGTTCTTTCAGCATTCTGATAGGCTGACAGTTAGGTGTGACACACACCAGGCCTCAAAGCACTCAGCATTGGGTGGCAGTGGCTTGCATCTCAGCAAGCACGTGAGTTACCCCCCTCCTTGCTCAGGGGGCCTGGGCAAGGCTTCCCACAGAAGGAAATCAGGAGGATTTGTTCTCATGGGAAGATTTCCATTGCTAGCCATAACATGGTACCTTCTCGCTCCCTATCTCATGAAGTTGTAAACAACGCCATTCAAAATTATGGGAATGCTTGTTATCTAGCCACCTGGCGTTCACGTCATCATGAGAACGCTTTGCTGGTAAAGGATGCAATTTGCCAAAACACTTTTCATATGGGTAATCTGACAACCTTTGGCTGCAAAGGATGTAGTCAATCTGATTTCGGTGTCGACCATCTGGTGAAGTCTGTGTATAAAGTCATCTTTAGGTTGCTGGAAGAGAGTGTTTGTTATGCACATTGAATTGTCTTGTCTTGGCAAAATTCTATCATCCTATGTCCCACTTCATTTTGTTCTCCCAGACCATGCTTACCTGTAATTCCAGGTGTCATCTGACTACCCACCTTATCATTCCAGTCTCCTGTAATGAAAATAACATCTCTTTTTGGCATATCATCCAGTAGGTGCTGCAGATCCTCATAGAACTGATCTACTTCTGCTTCTTTAGCATCTGTGGTTGGGGCGCATATTTAGATCACTGTGATGTTAAATGGCTTACCCTGAATTCGTATTGAGATCATTCTATCGTTTTTTGGATTCTATCCAAGCACTGCTTTAGCCACTTTATTATTAATTATGAAGGCTACTCCATTTCTTCTGTGGTCCTCTTGTCCACAGTAGTAGATCTGGTGGTCATCTGATATGAAGTGGCCCATTCCAGTCCATTTCAGTTCACTGACACCCAAAATGTCTATATTTAATCTTGACATCTCACCAATAACCACATCCAATTTGCCCTGGCTCATAGATCTTACATTCCAGGTTACTATGGTGTGTTGATCTTTAGAACATCGGATTCGTTGTTCACCACCAGCACCGTTGGCTGCTAGCCGTCCTTTCAGCTTTAAGCTAGCTGTGTCATCACATCTGGGGCTAGTTGAACTTATCCTCTGTTCCTCCCCAGTAGCATTTTGACCATATTCTGACCTGGGAGTCCCATCTTCCAATGGTATACCAACATATCTCTGGTTGTATTGATCCATTTAGTTTTCATGGCAAGAATACTGGGGTGCATTGCTGTTACCTTCCCCAGGGATCATATTTAGTCTGACCTCTCTGCCATGACCTTCCCATCTTGGGTGTCCCTTCAAGGTTTAGCTCATGGCGTCATTGAGGTGCTCAAGCTCTAGCACCATGACAAGTTAACAATCTCCTTTGCTGGAGAATTTTGGCTTTACTTTTGACTTTTGGGTATCCTTCTTAGCCTCATGGTGAACTACTATCAATTGTTGTAATTTTAGTCTCATTGCTAAGAACTATTTATGTCTCTGCCTCAGTTGGCTTCTTATAACGATTAAATGGAAATGCAAAATATCTAAGGAGGACACCCTTTCTAGGCTCACAAAATATTGGGGGGTATTAGGAGAATTGAGTTTCTTTTGTACAAAACACTTGAGTTATTGAATAATATATTTAATTCACAAGTATCACCATTTATATTTTAAAATTTAAAGCACACTTAATTTACTATGTACTGAAAACTAAAAAAAAGGTAACATTAGTGGAGTATAAAATTTTCTCAAATGACATAGCAAAGATTATTTATTGACTGAACTAAATAAAAAGAAAGCATGTAAGCTTTAAACTCTTTTTTATGCAGGCAGAATTAGGTTGTATAATTCCACCTATATGATGATACAGTGAGAAAACATAACTTAAGAAATAATCAAATTCTGATCAAAAGAAGAATTTTATATGCTAAAAATATGATTGATTTTGCTTTCAATCTGGGCTTCTGTTGATCATCTGGTCTATCCTTAATGAAATTACATCTCTCCTGCCATTGCTGTTTCTTCAAAAGTACCCACTCAAGAAGAGGAAGGAATGAGAAAGAACTTCATTGGTGCTTCTTGAATACTAATTTCAGAAAGTGAAATTGCTGTTGGGTGTTTACAAGTACTCCAAGGACAGCTAATGACAGATTACCTGAAAAGAGAAATGCATCATTCCAAAAAAAGGATTTATACCCCCCTTTTATATGCAAACTTATTTGTATAGACACAAATCTAGACATAAATACTATAATATAAGCAGAAATCAAATACTTTTCACCAGTTTGCTGTCCTGATATTAGTAATTAATAGGCAGCTTCAAGGCTTCTTGAACCCCTTTAAGATTCCTTGAAAGGCACTGGAGATCCTTTAAATAGAGAACACTTTCAAAAAGGTAACTGTCCTATGACAACTCTAGAAGAAGACTGTCTGCTGAAAAGATGGACACGTGGCCACCCCAAAGAACAGCACTTGTATAAGAATGTACAGGGCTAGTATATGCTCATGCTTGTGACATTTCTGTTTCCCAGAACCGGAAGTATATGTTGTATCTAAAAAAAGTTTTTACTCAGTCCTTCCTGCTTTCTACCCCAACCATCATATTTCATCTATCTGAAATAATATGATTATGGATGTCAGAAGAGCCCAGTTGTTCTCAAGTTGCTGAACAGCTCATTTTCATATAACTTTCTGTTTGATACTGGCTTTGCAGAAACCCAATATAGAAATGATATTTTGTGGCCTAAGAATCTTTCATCTGGGAAATATCATAAAAATTGGGAGACCAACATTTCTTCTTATCCCCCCCTCCTCTCCTTCTCTGTGTATTGTTTGTATGAACACGCATTTACATCTAATAAAATCACAACAAGTACAGTTCTGATACTGGAACAAGTGAATGGACTTCTAGGTATTCACATTAAATTCTATTAGTTCACATATCTTCAACCTCTCTTAGGATAAAAATCCCATTATCATGAAAATGGAAATAATACCAATTTTCAGAAAGGTTAAGTGTTCCATGATGTAGCTTCCATACTACTAAATATTCATAATATGTATCATATAATACCTATTTATGCTAGTCATCTTAGGACACACAATTGCAGGTTACCTCAGGGTAGCAAGTTAGATTTAAACATCAAAATTATTTTCCAAAGTGTATCTTCCACTGGAACCATATAGTATCATCGATAGGTACAAGTTCAATGCAAAATAAGTTCTCATATCTCAGATCTGGCAGTTATCAGTGAGATACTCTGGAAACCAAGAGGCACTTTAGTTTGGAGGGCTTGAAACAATGACAATATTTGAGATAGTAAGTGTTCAAATCCTGATTCTTATCTCAGTGAAGCTTGCTTTTTAATGGTGATATCACAGAACCCACTAAAGCAGGGTTTCTCAATCAGGGTTCCATGGAACCCTAGGGTTCCGTGAGAGGACACTAGGGGTTCCCTGGAAGATCATGATTTATTTAAACAATTATTTCAAATCGGGCAATGTGCTCTCACAGTGATGAGCAGAGACCGAACAAAAATCTAGTTACAACTCTTTCTGAGCTCTCTGGTATTGCGCTGTAGGACTGTGTTTATTTGGTTGAATCCATTCTTAATTTTTGATGTGAGATAGGAAAGAAAGTTGATAACAGGTGAATGCTATATTGCAGGAAGAGAGGAATATATTGCTGGAAGGGAGGGATATATTGAAGGAAGGGCTTCAAGTGCATTTTTCAAGAAATTAATGAATTTGTCCAACTTAGTCTGTGACGTCAGTCTCTCCCTCCCAGTCTTTTCCCTGTGGCTTTCCTGTAGTTATTTTATCCTGTTATTTTAAATAAATTTTGTACACATTTATTCAGTCATGTCTGAGGGTATAATGTGGCAATTTTTGAAGATTGTGTGAGAGAAGAGGAAGATTCTAGAACAGACAATACCAATAAGTTTAATGATGATAATGAAGAATTTAAATCTTCTCAGGCATTTCTCTGCACTGGTATATCAACAGACTCAAAAAAAGTCAGTCTTTACAATGAAAGCTATTTATCAATAGGTTTTACATGGACTGGTGATCCAAGTTGTCCTATTCCATTGTGCCTCATCTGTGTCAAACAACTTACAAATGCAGCAATGGCTCCAGCAAAATTAAAAAGACACTTACTGTAACTACAAATATGACAAGTAAAAGTTCTGATTATTTTAAATGGCTATTGGAATCACAGAACAGAGTAAAGTTTTTGTTAATAAAATCACAGTCAGTAAAAAAGCCCAAGAAGCAAGTTATTTAGTAGCAGAACAATTTAATTTAATTTAATTTAATTTAATTTAATTTAATTATTTAATTTAATTTAATTTAATTTAATAATTTATTTTATTTTATTTTATTTTATTTTATTTATTTTATTTTATTTTATTTTATTTTATTTTATTATTTTATTTATTTATTTTATTTTATTTTATTTTATTTTATTATTTTATTTATTTTTATTTTTATTTTTTATTTTATTTTATTTATTTTATTTTATTTTTTCACATTTGTATTGCCACCCATAGGAAAAGTGACTCTGGGTGGCATATTATTACTTATTACACAGCAAAGGAAAAGTCACGCTTTGGGTGAGAAAGTAATCATGCCAGCATGTAAAATAATAGTGGGAAAAATGCTAGGATCAGATGCAGTACAAGAAATTGAAAAGGTTCCACTGTCAAACAGTACAATAAGTCAGCATATTGATGACATGTCACATGATGTTGAAGAGGTTTTGTGTGATAAACTGAAGAACAACAGCTTTTCTATCCAAGTTGATGAGTCAACAGATTTCACCAATAAATGTCATGTTTATTTATTTATTTATTTGTTCAACTTATATCACCACCCATCTCCCCCCACAAGGGGACTCTGGGTGGTCATGTTATGGCATTTGTAAGATTTGTAAATGATGGTGAAATTCAAGGAAACTTTTTCTGCTGCAAAGAACTACATGAAACATGCAAAGGCCAAGACGTATTTAATGTTTTGTCTTCATATCTGGAAACAAAAAGTCTGTCTTGGAGGAACTGTGTTGGCATCTGTTTCTGGAACTCTGCCTCTGTGAGTTCAGTCGTATCACCACAACTGAGTCTGTTTCTCCCCAGTCCTAGTCCAGCACTCTAATCTTTATGCCAGATTGACCCTTCTAGATCAAGTTAAACAAAAATAAGGCAGAATAGTATATGAACAAAGAGCTATAACCATTTGATTTCCGCTATAGGACCCACAATTATAACTTCACTTTTCCTTCTTTCCCATTTCACTTTGTGGTGGGGCTTATATGGCTTTCCTATACAGAATCCAGAAATGGAAATGGAATGTTAAGGCACATGGGCTTTTATTAGCACAGTGTGTTTCAGTTCATCATGTACCCATACATAAGAACAATTCTTAAATTAAGGTATTAAGGAAATGGTTTAGAAATAAACCTTTTATGAGGGAAGTCTATTCCTGAGTTTGATCAATGTTCACATTCTATTGACATTGTCGTCATCGTCATCATCATCGTCATCATCATCATCATCATCATCATCATCAATTTAGTTCAAGACAAATGTGTCATTGGCAGACTTAAACGCCACAGAGTACAGCATTATTTTTCTCTACTGCAGGACTTTTCTATGGATGATTAACATATGGTTGTTACCTGTAGCTATCTGGGACAATTCAGCACAACAGTCTAATGAGGTTTCATAGACATCTTGTTCAATTCAACATATAGTCCTGAGGAAAAACAATATCTGTATGAATTGTATATTATTATTTTTCTGGTGTGGTATCCCAGAATAAAAGGTGATGCCTTATGGGGAGGAAAATATTATATTATAATAAAAATGTGGCTACTATACTAGCTAGCTCTTTTTTTGCGGAAGCAATCATGATCATTCTTGCACCAGGTAGAGAAATAGCTTGCTTATCTGAATTAGCACTCTCAGTTTGGTGACCCAAATCTTAAGGAGGCTAAGAGCTTTTGATGGTCTTATTAAGTAGCTCAGTGAGGCAGCTGAGTGATCAGTGATTAGAAGATGCATGATAAAATATTTGGATGGCATACAAACCTTAAATAATAAAGTTGTTCAGACATATAATTATAGTATTCAGGTGTAAATGCATTCAATTTGGCCAAAAATAAATAAATAAATAAAGGAATGAAGGAGGCTGCTAGCATTGATTACATTCAATGTTACAACCAGCCTTTCATTATATTTGTAGTACCCAGGTCAACTGGGTACTGTACATCCATACATATTCCTATCGTGCAAAATTTGGTCCAATTGGCTTTTGCGTGCCGTGGCAGCAGTGGCACTTCTGGGTTTTCATGCGCTGCCGCCACCGCAGCACTTTCGGGTTTTCGTGTGCCGCAGTAGCGGCAGCGGTGTCCTGGTGTGCCACGCAAAAACCCGGAAGTGCTGATGGCCCGCCACCGCATGCATTGCCGTGCATGGTGGCGGCACACCATCAGCGCTTCCAGGTTTTCACGCGACATACCTGGGTACCGCAGGCGACATAGTACTGTGTCGCGACACACAGTTTGGAAAGCTATGTGATAGATTATGAAATGTTCCACTATATCTAAATTAGGACAAGCTTTAAATAACCTGCTAGCTTTCTTCACTACCACCATCACTACTTCATGATAGGCATGATACTCTTACCTGTCTGGTTGTATTCACTGCAAGATTTATGCCGCCTGTGTTCTGCCTTCCACTTTAATTCACTGTTTGATATTCCTTAGTAAACTAAGGAACATTCTAGGATCCACCCTAAAGTTAATAGACAGCTATGGATTTTGGATTTTTCTCCCTTAGAACATTATGGGTATGATTGCTTTTCAAAGTAAATTCTGCTTCATATTGCCTCACAGGTTATCTGGCACTTCTAGCAGTCAGTAGAGGTTTCTAGATGAGACCACAGAAGCAACATGACTGCCATACATTGCTTTTAGAAGTAGGAAGACCATCCTGCTTTGCAAAGACATTTCAAATTAATACTTTGTGTGAATCTTCACTGAAGCAAAGAACCCTTTCAAAATTTTGCATGGGCCTGCTAGATATTACAGCTGTGCAAAACTATGATGGAGTGATTTGATTTGATCAAATTACCCGAAGGAAGCACATTTGTGAGACAGCATTTTGGCCACCTTTGTGGCCCTTCAGTGGTCTTCTGGGCAGCATATGTGCAGAAACCAACTTCCTCAAAGCAAAGCAGCTAATTGAGGCAGATGGGGGGCTACCTTATCACTTTGGTCTGAGTATCCTGGCAAATGGCATTGCCCGAAGTGAAGTGTAAAGACAGATTGTGCCCTCTTTGCTTCATTGTACCATATATATATATATATATATATATATATATATATATATACACACATACATACATACATACATACATACACACACATACATACACACACACATACACACACACACACATACATACATACATACATACATACATTGTACCATGTATGTTCTGGAAAACCCGGAAGCGCCGCCGCTGCCACGTGTGAAAACCCAGGGATGGATGGATGGATGGGTGGGTGGGTGGGTGGGTGGATGGATGGATGGATATAGATATAGATATAGATATAGATATAGATATAGATATAGATATAGATATAGATATAGATATAGATATAGATATAGATATAGATATAGATATATACATACATACATACATACATACATACATACATATATATACACATACACACACACACACATACATACATACATACATACATACGCTAACAAATTTATTATTGCATACATGGGTATATGAAGTAGAATACTGAGAATGAATGATATTGTACCATATATATATGGTAAAAGCATATTTACCATATGTAAATATGGTAAATATATATATATTACAATATCATTCATTCTCAGTATTCTACTTCATATACCCATGTATGCAATAATAAATTTGTTAGCCACAATGCCACAAGGCTCTTTGCTGGTTTTGCTGCAAATTTTAATACAGTTACTCCTCTGGCAAATGTTCTGTAGATCTGTTTGTTTTGGAAAATAATTACTCTGATATTCTTAGGACAGAGTATGTACTTCATATTTAGAAAAAGAGAATTGTAAATTTTGAGTGGTTGAAATCTGGGGGCATTTAGCAGAAAGATGATAATGTCATCAAATAACTAATTTATAAGTCTATTTTTATCTTTACCCTAAAACAAAAAAGACATTAGATTTTTGCCCACCATGGACTGGACAAGGCTTTAGCAATGCAAAACTTTACAGACAAACAACATAACAAACTAGATAAAATATTTATCAGTCTAACACAGTGCTTTCCAAACTCCCGCCGTTGGCGACATACCAATAGCGGCTGCGGCGGCAGCATGGGAGCGTGTGCGGCGGCGGCATGTATAGCAGCAGCGGCCTGGTGTTTTCTGCTAAAACCCGGAAGCGCTGACGGCGCACCACCGCCGCCACACGTGCCACCGCCACAGGGGCGGTGGCAATGCGCCATCACCACTTCCGGGTTTTTTGCAACAAACTAAAGTGTTGCGACACACAGTTTGGAAAGCTATGGTGTAACACATTACAGACCAAATATAATGCTTTTGTGTCTAAAATTATATTCATGCTCTCCTTCATTATAATTTCATCTGTTGAGATATAAACCAGACTTTGGGGTTAATTCTGCAACAGCTCTAGTTCCCTACATCTTCACCAGGAAGGGTATTTTTTCTGCACATACAACCCTCTAGAGGAATTTTGGTAACTAATCTGAATGAATCAAATCATTGCTGCTGTGTATGATTAATTTTAGGCCAATTTAATTTCTTAGTCATGGATTTTGATTGCCTAGCTGCATGTGAGTAGAATTGCCCTGGAGCACCCAATAATGATTAACTGTTGGTTGTAGCTGAAAATCTATCAGAAGGCCAAATCTTATGTATGCCTGTCCATATTATTAACCCATATTTGCTTCATGAAATTTAATGCATAGATAATGTGTGGGGCTTTTTGTTTATGTAAGGTTCATACAGAATTACTGTATATCCCATTTTTTCTCTTTAGTGATACTTTTTTTTCTATTTCCATAGACTTTGAATAGAAAACTCATGCAATACTGAAAGTGAAATTGCAGCAAATGCCATCTACTATGCAGCTTTTATATAAAATAGCCTTTCCCAAACGGTTCCTTACAGAGGAGATGGACTACAGCTCACTGAATTCTCAACCAGCATAGGCACTGAAGTTTCAGGAGTTGTAGTGTAACACATCTAGAGGACATAAGATTGTGGGATCCTGATTTAAACTATTTAAAGTTAATTAGAGAGTTTGTCATGGTAGTAATGATGCAATGTCTTCAACTGATTGGCTTGGATACTTGCCACTCTTAAGAGACTGAACAATCAAATGTCCTCTACCAACTGTTGGCTGATTTACTCTTGTTACTCATCAGGAACAATTGTTGAAGTATTAAGCACCCCTGCCTGCCATTTTTGAACCTGATTTCCTTCTAAGGAAAGGAAAGGCAAGCAGAAAAGCAAAGGATGGGGTAAAAGTAGGCCAATGAGAGCCTGGAGATAAAAGCATAAGGGAGGTGTTTTTTAAGGGTTTGGGATCTGGAGTGGTTTGGAAAATTGAAGAGGAATGAATGTGGGGATACCTAGAACAGGAATGGGAAGCTGGTTGCTTCCTAGATGTTGCTGAAAAATAGCTCTACAACATGGCCAATGGAAATGGATTTGAGGAGCCATAGTTTAACAGCATCTGGAGGACCACATAGAGATGATGAACAGAATGAGAGATGTACACAGTCAGAAACTATAGAAATGAGGAAATCTCAACATAGCAAATCATAGATCTGAATGTAGATTTGATTTAAAAAGCCAAGTCATGCTTAGTAGGCTTCTGGCATATATTTTGAACTATGACTTCCATTTTACCTGGAACATTCCAAATTAGTAGAATTTTTCTTTGTTGCAGTATACAGATTTTTTTCAAGGTTTTTTTTAAAAAAAATTGAACAGTATTTGAGGAAACTGATACTGTAGTATTTGTATTCCCTTACAAATGAGCCACACACATATTCAGTTTCTTTCTTTTACCTTTCAAATTAGACAGCCCATTATCCCTGGGAATGAGAAGGATGTATGTATGTGTATGTGGGAGGGTAATTATTTGGGTGAAAATTCTAGTTCATTCCTACAGATGATTTGGGTGACTTTTTTCCTCTGAAGCCAATATAGTACTGTGGGCTGGTATGTATGTATGTATTAATGATGTGGTTACTAAATTTTAAATAGCTCATTACAAATCCCCTGAGTTATCTAATTGCTTCTGTGGGCAGCAAACATTTACAATGTGATTTTGATATACTTTTGATTGACAAGACTTCAGGAAACACTTCTTATCTAACAAACAGTATCAGAACAAATGTGGAAAAAGACACATTATCTCCTTTAATAACATTTTCTCTTTACAAAAATCCCATAGAAGCACAGCAGACATCTGTGGTATTAATATGTAACTTAACTGATCCTAACAAGCATCTGGGAAAATGTTGCTTGACTTGCATTTACAGTTGCTAATGAGGAAATCTCAGATTGAGGGATGGACAAATGCTGTGTTGTTTATTGTTTACTGTGATCTTGTCCACTCTGAAAGGAAGCAAAGAAAGAAATCAAGTACAGGTGAAATGATTGGCTTCTTGGCTGTCTGGTAGAAGTGGATCAAATTGGTGAAGCTGTTCCTGTTGGAGGTATCCAGTTGAGGTATTCTTGGGCAGGGCCGCAACTGGGGGGGGGGCAAACAGGGCATGTGCCCCAGGCGCTGCGCTGGGAGGTGCGCCAAAATGATGCCTGGGGGGTGCCAAAATGGCAAAATAACTCACGGGGGGTGCGGAATCCATGTTTGCCCGGGGTGACACAGACCCTAGTTCCATCCCTGTTTTTGGGATCTCATAGTATTCCTTTAACACTAATGTCTCTGAATATTTCACCTCTTCCTTAGCAATGGACAACTCAGAGGTTAATGAGTATTATTGTTAGTTATTACATTTTGTATCCTGCTTTTTGCAGTCTTCTGAAAACAATGAACATTTTTTTGTACTCAGTAAGCAGAGGTTAGCAATCTTTTATAATCTTTTGGTAGCTGGATAATTAACACAGAAGAGGACATGAGCAAGACAGGGCAATATTCCAAGTTGAGTAGGGCCATATCGTGTATATTGCAGTATCATTAAAGTTTTTGTTTTCCCTAGTTTTTGTTTTTGGGTTATTATTATTAAATTCTGAGCATTAATGACATCTAGCATCACCCAGACTTTGCTGTGTATACATAGAGCCGGTCCACATTAGAGGTTATTGACAATGTTATAAACCGCTAGTGTGAAAAAACTATTTGTTAATCTAATTTTTATTTTATTTTATTGACATTTTGATAGTGTTGCTGAGCTCACAATGGAATATTATGTCCCTAATTTCTGGTGATTATGATCACAGCAGGCTCCAGAATCTGCAAAAAGAGAGTTGGGATCAAATGTGGCTCTGGGGTCCCTCTTAAATATATCACAAAACAATCCCAAATAGAAAGCTATGAAATCATCATCCCAATAATAGTGGACAACTATATTGTCAGTACTCTTCAAAAATTCTAGGCAATGGAAAGCTTCGTTCTTATCCTGAAGCAACTCAACTGCTTTATAAGGAATCAGAGTATTGTTTAGAGCAATGTTTATCATACTTGGCAACTTTAAGATGTGTGGACTTCAATTCCCAGAATTCCCCAGCCAGCATACTAGCTGGGGAACTCTGGGAGTTGAAGTCCACACATCTTAAAGATGCCAAGTATGAAAAACAGTGGTTTAGAGCATGCCTCTTTAACCTAACACCTTCCAGATACGGTATGTTTCTGCAATTCTCCAGAATTCCTAACCAGCATGATCTAAATTGACTGCCCTTTCCCTACCTGACACTTTCCAAATGTATTGGGACATGACTACAAAATGGTTATCCTTGTCCTTGTCTCCATTAGAGATGTTTTTGTACTTAATTTAAATATGAGAATACATTCTGTGGTGTAGAAAAGAAACTGTGAGTTTCAGATAGCCAGCAAAGTAAGTTATTCCTCCTCTGCTCTTCCCGCCCCCGCCCCCCCCCCCCCCAATGGCCTGGATAGAAATTTATTCACAGAAATTATGGAGACAGTTATATTGAGATCGTGAGATAGTGATTTATCACAAAACTTTACTGTTCAACATCTGTATTACAGTGCGAATCTTCACAGGTGATCATGCTGCTGCATTTTTAAAGGAAGTTAGAAAGTTGCAAACAAAATAAAGAATAAAAAGGTGAGCAACTGGCAATCTAATTATAATCTGGGAGGATAAATCATGGACAAAACAGGCAAGCCTGCCCTGAATGTCTGCCATGAAAATACCTTTCTTTGATTGGCATGTGCTTAGAAAGCGAAACCTGAATGCACCCGTTTTGAAATAGTTGCAGGCACAAAAGGGCAAATTCCAATGGCTTTACTCATACTGAATAGCACAATACACAGCATCGCGCTGAAATTATTTGGTATTGCTTGTTCAGTAAGGATTTATGGTTCATAAATAATAGTGTCAGGCTTTGGCAAGGATTCTAACAGACTAGCACTTGATCTTAAGAAATATTGCAAGTCAAGACCAAAAGATTCTGGAGCTCCTGCAAGAAGAGCAGGAAATAAAATACCTTAGTCATCCATATCAGGAATAGCACTGAGGGCATCCTTTTCCCCCAATGTGGAATAATTCAGATGACATATGATTAATCTTAAGGTTAAGGGTTTCAGGTAAGAGATTGTGCCCTAATAACATGAAAGCCATAATTTAGGGCTAGTCAACACGTCCAGTCCTGTAGTGGCATCTTCCCACTACAGCTCTTGGTGGGTGAAGTTGGTTTGTTTAAAGCAAGAGGAAGCAATCTTTTTGGGCTAGAGTGCACATCTGGCATTTTAAGAGATTGTCATGGATGCTCAGGGGAAATATTTATTTATTTATGCATTTTCTCTCCCATTTTCCTGTCAAGAATAATTCAAGGCAGGTGACAAAAATAGAACCACAAGAATTCACATCTCATTAAAAAAATGAAATTGCTAGCTCAGACTCTTCCTGAAAGTAAAGAGGGAGGACATTCTATACTAGTTGCTGGACAACATGAGTGGAAAGTTGTTGTTTTTTTGGTTTGTGTTTTGCTTGTGAGTTTTCCATGGAGACCAGCAACACTTTACTTGAATTGAACCCAGCTGTCCAGTCAGGTCATCACAAGAGGGTCTGCTGCAGTTCCTCCCTTCTCATGAGATACTTGGGGCATAGACCTTCTCAGTGGTGAGACCCCACTTTATGGAGTACCTTTCCTGGGAGATATGGATGATCCTGACCATGCTAGCATTTAGTGAACAAGTTAAAGCAGTTTTAATGCAGTGTACACTTGACTATATTAATTTAATTTTAAGGGCACCTATAATGTTTATTACTGGCTTTTAATTATATCACTTTAACTGATTACAATGAATTTTTACTTTTGTTTTTGTCTTTTGCTTTGTTGTACTTTCTTCTTTTGGGAGGAGTTCTTGTGGGAAGCCAGGGAAGCTGCAGGCCTTTGGAGAAATGAGGGACAGGCCATTCACACTCATACCTCCTTTGCAATCTTTTTTAAAAAAGTCCTTCCTTTTCCTTTTCCTTTTCCTTTCCCTTTTTCTTTTCCTCTTTCTCATTCTCATTCTCTTTTTCTTTTAATCAAATTGAATGAAAAATAATAGAAGAAAATATGGGATTAATGTTCTGCACTGTGCTGGTTGAAAACAATTATTGACATCTGAACAGGGGCTGACCCTTATAGGTTGGGCACCATTTGCTGCTTCTTTCCCAACAGCAAAATCTCCTGGCTTCTTTTGAAATATATGATAGAATTTAATTTGGCTTCTTCATAACTGCAGAAATTTTAATTGAAATGCGCCATTCCAATTTTTCAGTTCCAGCAAGTCTTGATATGCATAGCATGGTCTCTTTGCACTGTGCCATTCCATATGTTAAAATACTTAGGCTTTTCAAATGTCACATAACAACAGCAAATAGTTGCAACAATGAGGCCCTAGTGACTATTCTGTTTTGAAAGTAAATGAATTGACAAGTCTGTTCTTTATGTTGTATCAACTGTTTCCTATTATATTTACAAAATGAAAAAAAAAATACAAAGCTAGTCAATCTGCTTCCTTATTACAGCCTATTAGGCAATTAGGAGGGTACACTTTCAGAACAGCGTGCAGGGAATTAGGCACACAACTCTGATTAGTGTTAATAGGAACTGGGCATTTAATTCCCTGCATACAGCTAGAAATGGATCTCAGCTGCTTAATAGGTGCTACTGCAACATTGTATGTGATAAAGACAGATCAATAAAAAGTATCTTAAAAAGTCAGTATGCAATCCCTATAACCACAGTATTGGCATTAAGGACAATTCTCTAGTAGGAGATTTAGTCCACCTCTGCTGAAACAGTAACAAAGGCATCTATGAAAACACGAACAATCATCTATATTTTAATAAACCTTGTTTGCAACAAATACCAATAAGCCTATCAACTATAAAAGGATCAGTCTTGCATTAGGGAGGATTCCAATGCTTATGTACAGTACATGCATGGTACATTCAAAATATCAAGCTATTGTCCTTTAGCATCAAATCTGGCAGAGTTTCTCTTACTCATTTCTTTGCCTATCTATTAGTCAGATTGTTGAGAGCAATGTCATGTTACTTTTCCAAGCTTAAAAAAAATGCTTGAAGCAATCATTAAAACAAGGAAACACAAAAGTACATTATTTGTGTAGTTGGGCATACCTATGCAACTAAGGGGCAACTGATGTAGGAACCGTATGGCCAGGGAAAATTACAGGCATGGCAAAGCAAAATTCAGAGAAAGATGATGCGTCCAGGATTGCCAGGTTCTTCCTAACAAAGACTTGACAGCTTTACAACAGGGTGAGTAATCTCTGGCCTTTACAACATTCTCTCTCCAAAATCCTGTGCCACATATGGGAAAAAGAGATCATTTGTTGATTTTAAGAGACGGTGATAACTTACTAAAATTGTTTATACTTGTTGTGATGAAGAGGGAAGTCACTTCTTTATATATTTCTTTTCTTTTTCTTTACTATATTCTTATTTTTTCTTTCTTTCCTATTTTTTTCTTGTTTGCACTTTCTATTTCTTTCCTTTTATTCTTTTCCTTTTTTTAGTTTGTATTAGTTTTTATCATGCAGTACAAGGCAGGCAAGCGGGCATCTGAGAAATGTTGGTGATGTCACTGCATCATCACTGCACACACTAGAAACGCTTAGTGGCCAAATAGAGAAAGAGGCCTGGAGCGAGAGGCCCTTCAAACAGTCACTCGTGCCCTGGTCATCTCCCATATAGACTATTGTAATGTGCTCTACATGGGGCTACCCTTGAAGAGTGTCCGGAAGCTTCAACTGGTCCAGAATGCGGCTGCGCTGGCGATTTTAGGTGCTTCAATATCAGCACATATAACACCTTTGCTCCGCAAGCTACATTGGGTGCCAGTTTGCTTCCGGATTCAATTCAAGGTGTTGGTTATTACCTTTAAAGCCCTACATGGCATGGGACCAGGTTACCTGAGGGACCGTCTCATCCCCATCACATCAACCCGTCCCACCCGGTCATGCAGAGAGGGCATGCTACGAGCCCCGTCTGCAAGAGAATTCCATCTGACGGGGTCCAGGAGGTGTGCCTTCTCTGCAGTAGCCCCCACCCTCTGGAACATTCTCCCCCCTGAAATAAGATTAGCCCCCTCTCTCCTGGACTTTAGAAAAAACTGAAAGACCTGGTTTTGTCATCATGCTTGGGGTGGGGAGGGGAATAGCCAGTCTTGGGGTTGGCTGGTCGCTTAGATCTCGCTTGACCAGCCCTACCAGCTCTTGGTATAAGACCTACCATTGTCTGGATCTGATTGTAACTATGTATTTTAATGATTATTGGTATTATTTATGTTTTTTTTTTATTGATTTTAAACTATTTCATTGTGAACTGCCTAGGGTCCCTCCTTGAGAGGGAGATTGGCGGGATATAAGTATGATAAATAAATAAAAGAAAGAAAGAAAGAAATCAAGAAAGTTGTCTGGATCTTTCACAGTAGCAGCTTATCTGCAATTAAAAAAACTGTTGAATATTCCGCAATGGAAGGAGCAGAACCTCTTTTTGGAGATGACGTTTGGCATGTTGCATATTTCAAAGCAAGACTCAAAATGCGTTATCAGATTGTACTTCAGGGAAGATTATATTGAGGAATGCTAAGAAATAAGTTTGTGTGTTGGTGTTTTTCTCTCTCTCTGTGTCTCTCCTAGGTCTTTGAGCTTACTATTCATTTCTTTGCTATTTAGAGGTAGATTTTTCACCCTTTCATCCAACCTCCTTTCTCTCTTTTGTATTTTTATATAATACGATCTATTCTTACTGATTTCCAAATAGTGCTGTTTCTCACACCACAACCTTTTGCACTTCAGATAAGCACCACAGTGAATGCTTGGCCGTTCCTTCTAGAACCAGGCATGCCCTCCTTAAGGATACATGAGCCTTTGCCTCAATCAACATAGATTTTTAAAGCCACATTTCCACATTTCTCTTTGTCTTAGTGGGTCTTTGGCTGAAGTGCTTTGCTAGCTTCCAAAAGTTGTATCACCTTAAGCGAAGAGGAAAGCTGCCAAATATCAGAAATAAAGGAATGACCCCTTTGAAACAATGAGAGAGCTTTTTTGCTTTGTCATGAAACAAAGCAATGACTGTCAATAATCATTTTATGAAACAAGTAACCTGGATTTATGGAAATGTCAGGTTAATTTATTTCAGGGAAAAGCACATTTTTATTGGGTTACGTAAAAACTATGCAATCTTCTAAACATTTAGGACAGAGTCTTAATGAAAATATGCTGTCTGTTTTGCATAGGACGGGGGGGGCAACGTCAGGACCGTGGGCCGTATAAGGCCCGCAGGGCTCCCGCCTAAGGCCCACAGGGCTCCCGCCCGCAAACCCCGCCCCTTCCACATGATTGGCTCCCCCCGCAAACCCCGCCCCCAGTGCTTGTGATTGGCTCCCGCCCACAAACTACGGCCCCCGGTCCGCGGAAATCCCAGAAACCCCGCACCCCACCCCCCCGGTCCCCGGTTATAAATATCCAAATGGCCCTTGGCAGAAAAAAGGTTCCCCACCCCTGGCATAGGATGAGGCTAACTTTATTTTGTGCTAGGAACCAAACAAAAAAGGGTTTGTAGTGGGATGGGGCAAGATAGGCATAAACCCCTTTGTCCACAGCACAAAATTAGACCAGGCTGAAAATAAAGCTAAATATTTCCAGCATACGGAATCCAATGTGAGCTGCAGGAAATATTTAGCATATCTTTGTGAAAGTTTTGTTGTGGCAGAGCCTAACATGAGTTCAGCTGAGCTTCAGTCACTTTAGCTATTTAAGATCTAGCTCTTTTAGTCCAGACTGTGTTGTTTTATGTTTTTAAAGTGTTTTTACTGTTTTGATTTGGTAAGCTGTTGGGAGTGGGCGTCTATTAAAAAATTAAATAAATAAATCAAGCAAACACAGAAGTAATTTGTCCTAAACATATTGAGAATTACTTCCAAGTAACCCAACACAGCATTTTGCAGTTAGAGTGTGTAACTGAAGAACAGTTATAACAATAAAGCACTTTCCACTTAAATTACTGCAAAAGAGTATTGGTTTTCTGCTGCTGTTAAAATCAAGATGGATTTTTATTTAAATTGAGAAACTTGTTTAGAATTAAGAAGCAAAATAATGCAGGGCAGTTGCTGAACAGAGGATGAGATGGTGGATTTATAGTAACAATTATAGCAACAATTATTCTTTAGTTTTGAATAATCCTCCTTGCACTGTTGTTTGCAATATGGAACTATAAATTCCATGTCAATCAAGGCATTGTATGAATGACAATTCTAATTTTCCTGAAGTATTTTTTGCTATAGAAGAGGCAGAGACTAGAAGTCCATTCACAAGAAACCAGAATCCCATTTATATAGGAAGCTATGGACCTTGCCTAGATGATGAGGCCTGTGATGATAAAGAAACACAAAATTATAAAATGATTTTGTTTATGTGGAGTCCTTGGTGCTCTCTGAGCCTTGTTGTTTTCTTGCAGATGTTTTGTTGCCAGGCTAGGCAACAGCTTCAGTGCGAAAAGGGAGTGGAACTTGCTCTCTGTTTATATACCCTGGCATGTCCTGCCTGTGTTGGTGGGGGTGTTGTACTCTCCTTGGTAGTACTTTGATTGGGATTTTGTTTATTTCTGTGAACACAGAGAGAAGCCACTAGTGGAAAATTAAAATTGGACTCACAACCCAGCTTTTGCATGCCAGAATAATGATGCCTTGAAGAAATAAGCAACTCAAAATCTGGAATAATGAATGAGAAAAGGAACATGTTTTGATCTCTCAGGTGAAATGTAATGTATGGCAGTGACTAGTTCCAACACCCAGAAACTGTGTGTTATGTCCAAATACTGTTGACAGCCCAAATAATGCTTTAAAACATTGGTTTGTTTTGCTTTCCGTGGGGTAGGAGTGGCTATTTTTGCCAAAGCTATTCAACTGCATTGACTAACTCTTGAAGAACGCCACATTGGGGATTTACCGTAAATGTCAGACTTTACTGTTTTTCACTGTTCCTTACAACGGTGTCTCATATTTCTCTCCCGAACCTCTAGAGGAAGATAACTTTGTGTATTAAGAACATACATTACATTTCACATAACTCATACAGTTAACCTACGTTTGTGAAATAAATCAAATAATAAGTTTCATTATCCAGTTTGATATGCTCATTCTCTGAAAGCTGAAATTTTCATTTCTTACACATACTTTCAAAAGGGCATAGTTAAAGCTACTTGTGGGAGGGGGATCTACTTTTCCAGACTTAGGGGTTTATTATTAGATATTAGGGCTCCACTGACATTGATTCAAGTTTTATATCTGCATTTGATGCTGAAACCCAAGGGAGGGGACATATCCAATAAATGTAATGTAAGTGGCATTGATTAGCTGGGCAGCACACACAATATTCATATTCCCCTTTTCTGTACCCTTTTAAAAATGTAAAACAAAACATCATGCAAGATAACATGATGCATATCATGATAATTGTCTTTCACAATATACTTCGAGAATGTAAAGAAGCTTAATAACACAACTAATAATACAATACACGAAGAATACATTCGTGGACATGGACCTGAAAGTACTCTTGAGCTCCTCTAATTTTTGTCCCTCCTCCCTTCTGTTTTATCATTCCTTCCTCCCCTGCACCCATCCATTGTGGGGCAAATCATAATATGTACAACAATTGCATCAAAACTGGTAATCTATGCTTTGTGGTTTCTCTCCAAAATGAAGTTGCACACTTTTCCATCCTGGTTTGCAATACTGGGTGGTAGGGCACTTACAAATCATAAGCTGCCAGTTTGAATGTGATGGGAAATTGGTGCTTGGTGTGAACTAAAATGGGAGACAGGGGATCAACATGCTATGGGATGGGGGGGGGGAATGAAGGCTCGGTGGGGTTCATTACATGCTTGATCTCAGGATACTGAAACTTGGAAGTGACTGTGGATGCATTTAGATTACACAGCTTTAGCCAACTGTGAATTAGCATCTCTTTCTCTCCTGGAATATCAAAGCTACAAATTACAGTTTTGTGTTTTGTTTTTAAGTTGTGTTGTTGTCCAAATATGCACAGTGCCTCTTCAAGTTGGAAGGAGACCCAGTGCCTCTTCAAGTTGGAAGGAGACTCACGGTTTGTTTTCAGTTTCCTCTCTGCTTTGTTTTGGCTAGAAACATTCCTTGGACCACATCTGAACAATGTGGCAGCAACCTAAAACCAATCTTGAAATAAGGGGTTTGCATCTATGCTACTTGGGAAGATTTGTCCCTAGAGTCATAGAATCATAGAGTTGGAAGGAGACATGTAGGCCATCAGGTTCAACCTCCTGCTCAGTGCAGGAGTCCAAGTTAAAGCACCTTAGACAAAAGGCCATTTAAACTCTGCTTGAACCCCTCCAAAAAAGGGAAGCCCACCATGTTTCTGAATAAATGGTTCCACTGTCAAACTGCTTTTGCTGTTATGAAGTTTTTTTCACATTCAAGTGAAATCTGCCTTCCTGTAACATAAATCCATTATTCCTTGTCCTGCATTCTTCAACTACAGGAAACAGGTCTTGATCATATATATGAAGTATTTGAAGAATGGTACCAGATCCCCTCCACCCATCATCTTTTCTCAAGGCTAAACATTTTCACCTCCTTCCATTTCTCTCCATAGAGCTTAGTTTCCAGTCTCCAGATAGTTTTCATTGCCCTCCCCTGAATCTATTCCAAATTCCCTGAATGTTTTTTAAAGTGTCATAAACGAAACCATTCATAGTACTCAAGTTGGGGTTTTACCAACCACAATAAGGTGCAACAATTACTTCCCGTGATTTGGAAATTATCAACTTTTGATACAACCTAAAATTGCTTTGTAGCTGCATAACAGTTTTGGCTCATACTGAGAGGGAAATATACTATTATCCCAAGATCTTTTTCACAAGAAGTATTACTGAGCTAAGTATCTCCCACCCTTTACTGGTGCATTTTATTTTTGTTTCCTAAGAAAAGATCTTTGCACTTTTCTCTGTTAAACTTCTCATTTCTTACTTTCAGCTCATTTCCCTAATCCATCAAGATTATTTTAAATTTTATTTCTGTTTTCTAGAATATCAGCTATATCACACATTTGTTTTTCATTTGCAAATTTGATATGTATTCCCTCTACTTATGGATCCAATCAATTGATAAAAATATTGAGGAATACAGGACCCAGGACTTATATTTATGGCACCCCACTTGATACTTGTCCAATTTAATGGCTAACCACTGCTATGCACTCTTTGAGTATCAATTTCAAGCTAGGTTTGTAATAGAAAGGTTGGGGGGGGGGGCGGAGCGTCGGGGACATGGAGTAGCAATGGGGATCAGAGAACTCCCAGTCAGAAGGATATTAAAAGTTGGACTCCCACGTGTGTGTGTGTGTGTGTGTGTGTGTGTGTGTGTGTGTGTATGTGTGTGTATGTATATATATATATATATATATATATATATATATATATGCATGCATGCATGCATGCATGCATGCATGCATGCATGCTCAAAATGAGGTGAATTTGGAGGCGGAAGTAAAGATTAATGGAGGAGCCAATCATTGCTTACAGGAGGCTGCCATTATGGTCAGGCAGAAAGAGAAGGGAGAGAAAGGAGAAAAGAAAATAGCTATGGATTCGGAGGAGATGTTGACAAGATTTGCAGAAATGATGCAGAAACATGACTCTCTTAGAGCTCAGATGGTGGATGAGATATTTACAGGAGTAAATAAAGCACTCTTAGGAATCAAGCAAGAGATTAAAGTTGTGACTATGAGCGTGGAGGAACTGGAGAAAACAGTAATACATAATCAGAAGAAGATGTTGGATTATAATATTAAGTTTGAACAATGGGAGTTGAAGATGATAGATATTCAGGACCATGAATACAGATCCAATGTGCGTATTCGCGGGCTCCCAGAGCAATATGGGGAAAATCCAAGGATCTTAAGAGAAAAAGTGATGTAATGGCTGAAGATTGTGGTAAAAGATGTTAACTGGGAAGATGCAGATGTGCAGCGTATCCACAGAGCTACTTTTAAGAGAGGAGAACTGACCCCCAGAGACATTATTATGAGATTCCAGAGTTATTATAAGAAAGATCTCTTCATGAGAGCTACTAGACAAGCCATTGGAGGGCTATCGTATCAGACAGTTCAGGTTTTTAATGATCTCTGCCCAGAAACAATAAATTGGAGGAGGAGTGTGAAGCCTTCTTTGCTGTTTTCAAGAACAAGGGAATTGTGTACAACTGGGGATACCCTGTATTTCTGAAGTATCAATGGGCAGGGAAATTTCATAAAATAATATCACTGAAACAAGGGATGTGGCTGTTACATCAGTTGGATGTAAGGAATCGGAAAGAAGTTGAAGTGGAAGAGCGAGAGGAGGAACTAGAAGCAGTAGGAGGAAGCAAGATATCATAAAGGACTGAAGAAAATTTTATTTATTTATTTATTTATTTATTTGATTTATCACTGCCCAACTCCCCCGAGAGGGACACTCTGGGCAGTTTACAGTCAAACATAATTAACTACACTACAAATACAAATAGAGTTAAATAAACATTAAAATAAAATAAAATAACAATTATATCTTAGAAGGGACACAAGCAAGATGGACTGGGAGATGAAGATGTTGTTGGTGTTATCCTGAAACCGGGGAACTGCCTTCCCCTCCCCCAAAGAGTTCGTGAGAACTATGGGAGAGGTTAACAACCTCCGGAAGAGGGGGGAAGTTCTTTTGTGTGTGTATGGGGTGGTGGTGGTGAGGGGAGGATGAGGGATTGAGAAATAAGGGGTTAGTTAAGGGTTTTACTTTAAAGGACCAACTAAGAAGGATTTTACAAACTTCATGGAAAATAGGTTAAGGTTTACAACCTTAAATGTTAAAGCGCCAGGATCAAATATTAAAAGGAAGAGGGTGGAAGCCCTATTGCATTAAGACAAAGCAGATATAATATTTTTACAAGAGACACATCAGGTGAAAGAGGGGGTAAATGAACTCAAATTAAGATGGTCAGCTGTTTATGAAAAGGCATGTGGGACTTCCAAAGCAAGGGGAGTGGCGATTATAATATCAAAGAAATGTGGCTTTAATGTAATAAAGACAAAAAAGGACTCTATGGGTAGATATTGTATATAATGATACAGGGGGAGATGGGGGGAGAGGAATACACCTTGGTTAACATCTATGCTCCAAATGTGAAACAGATGCAGTTCTATGAGAAGGTGTTCAAAGATATGGAGGATTTTCAGAAGGGCTATATTGTAATGGCAGGGGATTTTAACATGGTATTGGTTAAACAGAAGGATAAATCTAATCCCTCTGCAGATGAGTGGTGTAATAATATTACAGATTTAACTGATTATGAATAGAAATGAGTTAAAGGATGTTTGGAGAATAGTACGAGGAGAAGAAAACAAATTTACTTTCTAGTCGTCGGTATGTGGTATGAGGTGGTAGTGCCTCGTGGGGTTGGCTGGCCCCGTAGCACCATGATCTACTCTGCAGTTCCAAATCCATCTTGGACTTTATTTATTTTATGCTTGTTGTGTTTTTAGATATTTGTATAGTTTTTAAATTTTTTAAATTTTATTTGTTTTAACCCGCCCAGAGTCCCTTGTATGGGAGATGGGCGGGGGATAAATTGAACAAATAAATAGATAAAATAAATAAATAAATTATTAATTATAAGTATATTGTGGATAAAATTGGAAAGGAATGGCAAGATATATGGGAAATTAATTATACAGGACAATGTACACAAGCGGTACTACGGGACACAATGAAAGCAGTAATGAGAGGAATCTGTATTAGGGAATCAGGTACACTGAAAAGGCAGCAGGAAGAGGATGGGAAACGATTGGAGGAAGAAATTAAAGAGTTGGAGTGGAAATGCATAGACAAAGACAGGGATAAACAGATATATGCACGATTACAAGCAAAGAGGAAGGAGTTGGAGAATAAAGATATGGAAACAGTGCAGAGAAATTTGATATATTTGAAAAGGGAATTTTTTGAATACAGTAATAAAAACTGTAAAATGCTGGCCAGGTATGCACAATCGAAAAAGGCAAGGAACTTAATTGGAGTTATTAAAGATAAAATGGGAAAAAGCTATAATTAGATGAAGGACAAAATAAGAGTCTTTCAAGACTTTTATCAGGAACTATATTCCTCGGGGGTAACCCCATGGGGAAGATTAGAGAATATATAAGGAAGTATTGGACAATAAAATTGCTGATAGGGAGGCTGATAGAGAGGTAATGGAACAACCAGTATCAGATAAAGAAATAAAAGAAGTCATTGATAAATTAAAAGGGGGAAAGTCCCCAGGAATAGATGGATTGGGACCGGAATATTATAAAATATTTAAGAAATTATTGGTATCTAAATTGAAGGTACTATATAATAGAGTTTTAGAGGATGATAGGATCCCAACATCATGGGAACAATCGATAATTGTATTAATACCAAATTTGATAAAGATTTGACAGATCCTGGATCATACAGAACTATCTCGCTAATAAATCAGGATGCTAAAATATTGACGGCAATAATGACAAAAAGAATGAATACTTTATATTTAGATATATTAATAAGGAGCAATGTGGCTTTGTTGTGGGAAGGCAGATGTCAAATTTAGCTGGACGAGTGTTGAATATAATAAATATAATAAATAAGAATGGATTGAAAGCAATGGATTGATTGTGTGGAATGGCCAGCTTTAAAAATAATAATAGAAACCTGTGGATTTGGTGAAAGATTTAAAAGATTGATAAATCAATTATATTGACGAAATACTGCAATGGTTGTGGTGAATGATGGAATGACAGATCAAATTCCACTAGCCGGAGGTACGAGGCAAGGTTGTCCCCTTTCCCTGATTTTATTCACTTTAGTTATAGAAATTTTAGCCAATGTCATTAGAGAGGATGAAAGTATTAAAGGGATTGGGAACAAAGGGAAAATTAAAGTAAGTTTGTTTGCAGATGACACTTTATTAACTATTGGAAATCCCCTGGAGTCGTTAGAGGGAATAGAAGGATACTTGAAAGAATTTGGGGAAATGACAGGGCTGCAAATAAATTGGTCTAAATCAGAAATGATGTTATTTAATTACAGTAAGGGGAGTGAGCGATGGTTTATGAGTAATAATAAAATAAATATTAAGTTAAGGAATTTGATAAAATATTTAGGAATAAATATAACAAGAGAATTGGATAGTTTAGAAAAGGAAAATTTCTATAAATTAAAGCAAGAGATTAAAAAGAAGTTGGAGGAGTACAGGAAAATTAAATTATCGTGGTTTGGCAAAATAGCAATTATTAAAATGAAGATTTTACCTAGAGTAATTTTTTTATTTAGGATGTTACCAATTAAGGTATCAGAGATAGAAATGAAGAGTTGGCAAACCATGATCAATAATTTTTGCAATGCAGATAAGAAAGCAAGGGTGAATAAAAATAGATGGTATAAGCCTCAAAAAGCTGGAGGATTGGGGCTCCCGAATTTAAGATTATATTATATAGCTAATCAAATAAGATACATTATAGATGGTATGGTAGGACAAGGAGAGTTGAATTGGGTGGAGATGGAAACGCAAGAATTGGAATGGAAATTGGAAAATGTATTTATTAATAAACCCATTAAGAAATGGCTGGAAGGAGTTGAGAACCCCTTTTTAAAAACCATTTTAAGGATTTGGGCAAATTATAAAGAAAAATTAATGCCAGTTGTTTCCCCATTGACTCTAGTGGTGATGATGGAAAAATTCCCTATAAATTTAAAGAAGGAATTGGAAAAGGAATTGAGGGAGAAGAAAATATTTCGAATAAAGGATTGGGTGAAAGAAATGAATAGTAAAGATTGAATAAGAGAGGTATTAAGGGGAAGAAAGATATCTTGGCTTAATTATATACAATTAGAGAAATGGATTAGGAAGTGGATAAATGAAAATAAAGAATGTAGAGGCTATACAAGATTTGAGAAGATGATTTTAGAGAGAGAAGATAAAGAAGAAAACATAGTTAAAAAAAGGTCAAACAAGTGAAATTTATAAAATATTATTAGAAATTGAAGATCAACAGGATTATTTTAAATTAGTATGGGATTATGATTTAGTACAACAAATAAGTAGTCAAAGTTAGGGGAAGATATGGGATATGCGTATTTTAAAAACTATGTCTGTAAGGATAAAGGAAAATTATTTTAAATTGGTTTGGAGATGGTACCTGACACCTGTAAGATTAAATCAAATAGATAAGAAATATTCAGTACTATGTTGGAGGGGATGCCAGGAAACTGGCACTTATCTCCACATGTGGTGGAGTTGTAAACAAGTACAGATGTTTTGGCAACTGGTATTTAAACAGATAAATGAGATAATTGGGATAAGTTTGGAAGTATGGCCGGATATAGCATTGTTATCAATGTATGATAAGGTCAGATGCACTCAAGCCACTAAAGATCTAATTACAAATCTATTGACGGTGGCAAGATTAATGATAGCTAGAAAATGGAAGGTACAAGGCGATTATCAAATAGAGGAATGGTATAAAGAAGTGTGGGATATTGCAATTAATGATAAGTTAACGTCTGATATTAAAGTTAGAAGGGGGTTACAGAATCAAAACGATTTTGCAGAGATTTGGAATATATTTGTAGAATTCATTTTATTAAAAGGGAATGGATGTACACCTTCACAAGAATTATTATATTTCTGGAAAAAGGAATGAATAAGTAAAATAGCGGTCCTAGGGGTGGGGTGCACATTTTAAGCTTTTATATTATAATTATAATCATTATTTTTATTTCATATGGCATTTTCTTGCTGGGAAATCCCTTGTGAGGTCCAGCAGCCAGATGTGTAGACTATTTAGCTGTGACAAGTCACGTTGCCTGGGGTGCACCACGAGGAGGCTAGTCTACATTGCACCCACAGTTACCTTCCCACCAAAACAGTACCTATTTATCTACTCACATTTGCATGATTTCAAATTGCTAGGTTGGCAAGAGCTGGGGCGAGTGCAGGAGCTCACTCCGTCAAACGGCGCTCGGGTCTTGAACCACCGAACTTGCAACCCTCCAGCCAACAAGCCTGGCATCTCAACCGCTGAGCCACCACACCCCCTTTTATAATCCTTAAATCTATATGTAAGTAATAGAGGCTTGATATAAGTTTATAAAGCTATGTATATATATGTTTAATGAAAATAAAAAAGAAATTAAAAAGAAAGAAAGGTTTGCTGGACCACCAGCTAGTTCTTTCTCTACCCTAGGATGCAGTTCTTCATAATGGAGATTTAAACTAATTCATATTAAAGAGGTGTTTGCTGATCATATTTCTATCAATCTCAAGTTTTAATCCTGCCCCCTTCATCCTCCTCTTCATAACTTCCAGGTGGAACACCTAGGTGTTCTTCAACTGCCTTTTCTTTGTTAGTTACTGATCTTTAGTATCTTTACTATCTTTAAGTAGCTGGTGTACTGCTTCTTTTCTCATCCTTCTATTTTGAACATGACCTTTTTATTATTTTCAACCCGATGGGATATTTGAAAAAAAAATTGTAAAGGGACTTTTTCTCTTTGACTGTCTGACAGTCAAGAAGACAACTCTGAAAACAGGACTGGACAGATAATAAGCTGGTAGAAGAAAAAATTAGCCTGAAAATGGGTCAGATCCAAACAGCACCTAAAGAGAAAACATTTCCAGAAAAACATTCTCCACTGGATGCCTAAGGGAAAGGTTGTTTGGCAACAGCTAGGAATGCTACTGATACCTCAGTTTTAACTCTCCCTCTTCCGGGCCACACAACCCACGGTGCGGTATATATAGTCAACAAAGACACAAAGGGAGAACAGAAACATACAACAGATAAATCACACAGGCATATCCCCAATTAAACTCTCTCACACATACAAGCATGTATACATACACACAGAGGCAATACATATCCATGCACCCTATTTAGTCCCAAATAGAAAGAACACACAAACACATTACCCGAAAGAAAATACAATCTTCCTCCGGGGGCAATGTGGGTGAAGGAGTTGGAAGCTATGCTGTGTACATTTTCCTTACCTTGTTTTTCCTCAGTGGAATTGTTTGCAATTGTGCTTTTAGTATCTCCTACTTAGGAATTCTCCAGCAAAGGAGATTGTTACCTTGTTGTGGTGCTGGAGCTTGAGCACCTCAATGACACTATGGGCTAAACTGTGAAGAGACACCCAAGATGGGAAGGTCATGGCAGAGAGGTCAGACTAAATACGATCCCTGGGGAAGGTAACGGCAACCCATCCCAGTATTCTTGCCATGAAAACTAAATAGATCAGTACAACAAGAGATATGTTGGTATACCATCAGAAGATGGGACTCCCAGGTCGGAGGATGGTCAAAATGCTACTGGGGAGGAACAGAGGATAAGTTCAACTAGCCCCAGATGTGATGACGCAGCTAGCTCAAAGCTGAAAGGATAGCTAGCAGCCAACGGTGCTGGTGGTGAACGATGAATCCGATGTTCTAAAGATCAACACACCGTAGGAACCTGGAATGTAAGATCTATGAGCCAAGGCAAATTGGATGTGGTTATTGGTGAGATGTCAAGATTAAATATAGACATTTTGGGTGTCAGTGAACTGAAATGGACTGGAATGGGCCAATTCACATCAGATGACCACCAGATCTACTACTGTGGACAAGAGGACCACAGAAGAAATGGAGTAGCCTTCATAATTAATAATAAAGTGGCTAAAGCAGTGCTTGGATACAATGCAAAAAAACGATAGAATGATCTCAATTCAAATTCAGGGTAAGCCATTTAACATCACAGTGATCCGAATATACGCCCCAACCACAGATGCTAAAGAAGCAGAAGTAGATCAGTTCTATGAGGATCTGCAGCACCTACTGGATAATACGCCAAAAAGAGATGTTATTTTCATTACAGGAGACTGGAATGCTAAGGTGAGTAGTCAAATGACACCTGGAATTACACATAAGTATGGTCTGGGAGAACAAAATGAAGCAGGACATAGGCTGATAGAATTTTGCGAAGACAACTCACTGTGCATAACAAACATTCTTCCAGCAACCTAAAAGATGACTTTATACATGGACTTCACCAGATGGTCGACACCGAAATCAGATTGACTACATCCTTTGCAGCCAAAGGTGGCGGACATCTATACAGTCGGTAAAAACAAGACCTGGAGCTGACTGTAGTTCAGATCACGAACTTCTTATTGCACAATTTAGAATCAGACTAAAGAGAATAGGGAAGACCCACAGATCAGTTAGATATGAGCTCACAAATATTCCTAATGAATATGCAGTGGAGGTAAAGAATAGATTTAAGGACTAGATTTAGTAGATAGGGTCCCAGAAGAACTATGGACAGGAGTTCACAACATTGTTCAGGAGGCAGCAACAAAAAACGTCCCAAAGAAAAAGAAAACCAAGAAGGCAAGATGGCTGTCTGCTGAGACACTGTACGGAAGATCTGTACAGGAAGGATAATAATATCAGGGATAGCTTTGACGGTGTGGTCAGTGAGTTAGAGCCAGACATCCTGAAGAGTGAGGTTGAATGGGCCTTAAGAATCATTGCTAATAACAAGACGGCAGGAGACGACGGTATCCCAACTGAACAGTTTAAAATCTTGCAAGATTATGCTGTCAAGGTGATGCATGCCATATGCCAGCAAATTTGGAAAACACAAGAATGGCCATCAGATTGGAAAAAATCAACTTACATTATATCCCCATACCAAAAAGGGAAACACTAAAGAATGTTCAAACTATCGAAGAGTGGCACTTATTTCACATGCCAGTAAGGTAATGCTCAAGATCCTGCAAGGTAGAATCCAGCAATTCATGGAGCGAGAATTGCCAGATGTACAAGCTGGGTTTAGAAAAAGCAGAGGAACTAGAGACCAAATTGCCAATATCTGCTGGATAATGGAGAAAGCCAGGGAGTTTCAGAAAAACTCTTATTTCTGTTATTTCTGTTTTATTGACTATTCTAAAGCCTTTGACTGTGTGGATCATAACACATTGTGGCAAGTTCTTGGTGGTATTGGGATACCAAGTCATCTTGTCTGCCTCCTGAGGAATCTGTATAATGACCAAGTTGCAATGGTAAGAACAGACCACGGAACAACGGACTGGTTTAAGATTAGGAGAGGAGTACGGCAGGGTTGTATACTCTCACCCTACCTATTCAACTTGTATGCGGAACACATCATGTGATGTGCTGGGCTTGATGAATCCAAGGGTGGAGTTAAAATCGCTGGAAGAAACATTAACAACCTCAGATATGCAGATGATACCACTTTGATGGCTGAAAGTGAGGAGGAGCTGAGGAGCCTTATGATGAAGGTGAAAGAAGAAAGTGCAAAAGCTGGGTTGCAGTTAAACCTCAAAAAAAAACACACACCCAAGATTATGGCAACCAGCTTGATTGATAACTGGCAAATAGAAGGAGAAAATGTTGAGGCAGTGACAGACTTTGTATTTCTAGGCGCAAAGATTACTGCAGATGCTGACTGCAGCCAGGAAATCAGAAGACGTCTACTTCTTGGGAGGAGAGCAATGGCAAATCTTGATAAAATAGTTAAGAGCAGAGACATCACACTGACAACAAAGGTCCGCATAGTTAAAGCAATGGTATTCCCTGTAGTAACCTATGGCTGCGAGAGCTGGACCATAAGGAAGGCTGAGCGAAGGAAGATAGATGCTTTTGAACTGTGGTGTTGGAGGAAAATTCTGAGAGTGCCTTGGACTGCAAGAAGATCAGGCCAGTCCATACTCCAGGAAATAAAGCCAGACTGCTCACTTGAGGGAATGATATTAAAGGCAAAACTGAAGTACTTTGGCAACATAATGAGAAGACAGGATACCCTGGAGAAGAAGCTGATGCTAGGGAAAGTGGAAGGCAAAAGGAAGAGGGGCCGACCAAGGGCAAGATGGATGGATGATATTCTGGAGGTGACGGACTCAACCGTGGGGGAGCTGTGGATGGTGACGGCCGACAGGAAGCTCTGGCATGGGCTGGTCCATGATGTCATGAAGAGTCAGAAGCAACTGAACAAATAACAACAAACTTAGGTATTATTACTCATCTTGACCTGCTTTCTCATTTACTTCTTCTACCATGGGATCCTTGCTATCCTTGCTATAATTACTCCGGATTTATTAAAACCCACTTTTTGAAGTTGAAAGTACGCACTTGGCAACACTCACTTATAGCTTTCCTTAAAATCAGCAGTACACATTCAGTGTTTCAAAGTTCCTGCTACTTTCACTTCCCTATTGATTAAGGAAGCTATTCCTCTTATGCCATATTCCACCCTCTGAAGGAAATCTTGTCAGCAAGAGAAGTCAGGAATTATAGAGTAGGACCTTGTTTCACAGAGTTTGTCTTCCAAGAGATGTCATAGTAATTAATCTCCCATCACTACAGCCTCATGCGTCTTTGAAAGAGCTGTGATTTGCTTTGGAAGACATCATCCACATTGACTCCATGGTTGAGTAGAAGGAACCAATTACAGTACTGTTTTTATCTATTTTTCCATGTATTTTAACTCAGATTTCCCTCTACAGTATTGACAACTTCATTTATGAGAATTTCTAAGCAGGAATTATTAAAACACACACACACAGAGCATACCACTTCTTTCTACTCTTTCTATTCCTTTTGAACAAATTATATCCTTTAAGGCAGAGCTTTCCAAACTGTGTGTTGCGACACCAAAGTGTGTCGCCACACCACCCGGAAGCGGCGGCGCGCGCGTGCATGGCAGCAGCGGCACGGCATCAGTCCTTCTGCATTTTAGCGGAGGCTGCAGCCGCTGCCGCTGCCGTGCACGCACGCACCGCTGCACACACACCCACGCCGCCGCCGTGCGCGTGCGTGCCGCCGCCGCTGCCACCGCTGGTGTGTCGCCAGCGGCGGCACTTTGGAAAGCCCTGCTTTAAGGGCTATATCTCAGTCATGGGAGTCATCCCATCAGGCCTTTATTATACCTATTAAATCATATTTGCTCTTCTATACTATGACCTAAAGTTTACCTTGTTTATTCCCCATTCTTTGAACATTAGTGTGTAGACTGTGAAGATCATGACCTTTATGAGCCAATTTTCTTCATGATTTTTCATTGACTGGTTTATGAGGCCCTGTTTCAGCAAGACTCCCACTTTCTACATTGTACAAGTCTTAATCTGAAATATTTACTTCAGGTTTTCATTTCTACATCCCTCCCATCCCCATCAGCTCAGCTTATAGCCATCCTAATCAACCTCACCTTGATTTGACCAAATATATTTTTTAACAGAATGTGCTTGAATAAATTGTAATTGGCTGTGGCAGTGTCATTAGAACGTGCCCAATGCCTGAACTGAATCTACAGCTTTTTAAACTGAATCTACAGCTTTTGCCTATAAGCATTTGGCACAAGCCATGATAGCATCATATGATATGAATACATGCATACATAATATGCATCATTTGCATGATTATGTTTGACATGAATGACATCATGAATGATATCCTGCAGATGTCCAGGGCTTTGTCCAAAGAACAGCAGTACAGTTGTTAGTGACAAAAAGTAAGGTACTTAAAAATATAGCAAGAGAGTGGCTCACTCTCTTTTTACTTTTACAGAAAAAAGTCTAAAAATATTAAGAAATGCTGGGAAATTAAAAACCTAAGAATAATTTGCGTTACAAAATTAACAAGATATATTCTTTATATTAATGTATTTCTCAGTGTTCAGCAATCTTGCACAACAGCAAACTCCTTTAAGTGATGTCATGTTAAAGCAATAAAATATATGGAGGCTATTTTCATTTCTATATGCTTACAGCATAGATCTCCCTCTGAGGGAACAATGCATTTCCTAATACTCTGGCTAGTATCCTGCCATTTGAATTTTATTTATTGCTACACTTTTGATAGCATTTATTTATTTATTTATTTATTTATTTATTTATTTATTTATTTTAAAGTTTATTTTCAGCATTGTCAATACAATCAGGAGTAAAATGAAAAGGGTTGGAGGAAACACTTCTGCAAAGTTACAGGATTTCAAAATCAAAGACTGAAAAGATTTTAAAATTATTGAAAGTTAACCATGAACCAAAAATAAGACTATTGTAATTACTTGTTAGTTACTGTGACCAGTATAAATGAAGAATATAAATGAATAAAAGAGTAAAACGTGCTACCAAAGACAAAGTGCAAGAAAATATGGATCCCAATAAAACTCAGGGGTCATTATGGCCCTGTTCTGATGGTTGCTAGGTGTGGGAAATGCTTGTGTTTAGAACTGGAACATTTTTTCTGCTGCAGTATATATGTAATTATCATATCTTTTGAAATTCAAAATTATTGCAGGAAGAGAACAGCAGAAGAAACTTTCTAATGAACATCCTTGTCCCTGCGAGGTTGCTTCAACTTTGTGTCTGTGAAGGTCCACTTCAGACCACACCTGAAGAATGAAGGTCTATGCTGCCTCACAAGGATATTGAGGAGTAAATTATATGTGCAAACTCATTCTCTTTTCAGGTATTATGTTTGAACTCCTGAAAAAGAATTATGGATGATGTGCGAGTTATGGGTGTCTTTGTAATATGCCAGGGGATATTTGATCAGATTATATTGATTGGTTATTTAATTAAGATAGCATAGTCTCAACAAGTAAATCTGACAAAACACTCCTTTTCATATAGCAGCACCTTAAGTGTCTTGTTTGAATGCAGAGATTTACCTAGATTGTTCAGATGCTCCCCAATCCCTCCTTCTGAATTTAATTCAGCAGCTTTTCATCACCCATATTGCTCTTCATCATCCATATCCAAAAGTACTTTAAGGGAATATCTCTTGTAGTTGGCATAATTTGCAGAACTGAGGCCATGGTTGGATTGTGGAAAAGTCTTAAGAAGCCAAAAGGAGAGAAAGAAGAAGGAGAACTTCATTGAGCTTCTATACAGTTCTGTCTTCCTCAAGAGACCAAAGTGACTAAAGTCAAAGCATGAGCAAAACTTGAAGTTTCAAATTATTAGGTGCTTATCTTTAACAAACAGTGAGCGGTTCAAATCACACACCTAGAAAGAAATCAACGCAGGGCACTAAAATGTGACCTGAATTATAATGTTCAGATGCAATGTGTCACAGGTTACTTTAATTCCAAACAGAGCTTATATTTAATAATCATTGTTAATTACAAGTAAAGTAGGGATTTCCAAAAATAGACCTAAGAGGTGGTAGGGTTTCTGTGCTAAGCATTATGAGTTTGCAGGCTAAAGCTGTGCAAAATTTAAACAATTGAATTCAGATGGATTCTGGATAGCTCCTCTTTTCATGGGCATCATTTTTAAATAGTTAGCTAACATGGAGAGAAAACTTACAACTATTTTAAGCTACAATCCTATGAGTACATACTTGAGAGTATCACTGAATTCGGAAGTAGTACAGACTTTCTTCTGGGCAAACCTGCCTACGATTGTGCTGTTCACTGCTAAGGTAACTACTGGCTCTCCTTCACAGATGGCAATATCTGAAGGTCTGTCAAAAGGCAGTCTCCTCCAAGGTCCTGCTGTGTTGCCCCATTTTGGTAGGGTGGTGGTGGTGTTCCTGGGAGGGATGTGTGAAGAATGCCAGGAGTGTATGTGTCAGGCCTATGAGGTAGACCAGACCAAGAAACAAATACCAGGTGTGCCTAAAACTATTTTTATTAAGATTGGCTATAGTAACAGAATCTTGCAAGTCTGAATGTGCTTCTCATCCTCTCTCTTTTACCTTCATGTGAATTCAGGAGATGTCTGTCTGAGACACTTTTGGCCCGCTTCCCCCTTGTCTGGGCTTCTGCAATGTTTATCTGTTCATTGCATTGATAACTGACCTTCCCTCTCTCCATCAAGGTCATCCTCTTTACTCTCTGCCAACAGTATATATTCTCCGCAGGGTCACCCAAGGCATGAAGGTCATCCCAGCTGCCCAGCTAAAGCAAGCAGGCATCTATATTGGGCAGTAGATGCTGTAGGCAGATCACTTTAATGACAATGGCAAAGATATTGTCACTGAAGGCAGTGAAAAATGAAATGATTCAACTACACATTGACATCTTGATTGATTGATATGTGCCATCAAGTTGTTTTCAACTCCTAGCGACCACAGATAGATTTTTCTCCATGATGATCTATCCCTAATCTTGTCTTTCAGGTCTTCCAATGGTGCATTCATCACCACTGTAACTGTAAGTCCATCCACCTTGCTTCTGGTCATCTTCTTCTTCTCTTTCTTTCTACCTTTCCCAGCATTAGAACCTTTTCCAGTGAGCTAGGTCTTCACATAATGTGTCCAAAGTAGGATAATTTGAGCCTGATCATTTATACCCTGAGTGAGAACTCAGGGTTGATTTGTTTGATCATCCATTTGTTTGTTTTCTTGGATGTCCATGGTATTCTCAGCATACATAGACATCTTAAGCATCAACAAATTGAGATGGACTGGAATTGGACACCAGTCAGAAGATGATGCTGTTTACTACATGAGAAAGGAAGAAGGAACAGTGTTGCTTTCATAGTTAGGAAAGGTATTGTAACAACAGTACTTGGCTACAGTGCAATTGATGACTGAATAATATCAATTTGTCTCCATAGATAACCCTTTAATATGATTATCCAAGTTTATGCTCCAACCCCTGATGCAGAGGAAGAGGAGGTTAATAAATGTTATGATCAAGTTCAATATGAAATCAACAGAACATGGAAGCAAGATGTGCTACTTGTATTTGGAGACTGGAATGCAAAAGTTATTGAAGGTAGAAAATGTAGTTGGATTGTATGGTTTGGGAAACCAAAATGAAGCAAGTGAATGACTTATGAGTTTTTGCCAATCAAATGATTTCTTCATTGCAAGCTCTAGTAATGAAAATCAAGGAGAACAGTGAAAAAAATGGGACTAAGATTAAATATGAAGAAAGCCAAACTAATAACAATAGGTATAGCAGCCAGCCTTAGAATTGACAATGAAGATATTGAAGTGGTAGGTAGCTTCTGCCTTTTAGAATCAACCATCAACAGTAAAGAAACAAGAAGTAAAGAAATATGTCACAGACTAGCACTTTAACAAGTGCTAGTAGTAGCCATGAAGGCCTTGAAAAAGATATTCAGATGCCATGATGTGTCTATGCCTACAAAGATTGGAATCATGCAGGCAATGATTTTCCCTCTGACACACAATGGAAGTGAAAGTTAGACTTTGAAGAAGCAGGATAGATAGAGTATTGATGCTTTTCAACTTTGGGGAGGATTCCTGAGAAAACCATGGACAGCCAAGAAAACAAACAAATGGATCATAGAACCAATCAGTCCAGAGTTCTCCCTTGAGGCACAAATAACCATGATCAAATTGTCATCTTTTGCAAAGACCTAGCCCTCTTGAGAAATGTGTAATGCTGGGAAAGGTGGAAGGAAAGAGAAGAAGAAAATGACAACAGCAAGGTGGATGAATTTGATTACAGTGGTGATGGTACACCATTGGAAGACCTGAAAGGCCAGATTGGGGACAAATAATTCTGGAGGAAATCTATATCTATATCTATATCTATATCTATATCTATATCTATATCTATATCTATATCTATATCTATATCTATATCTATATCTATATCTATATCTATATCTATCTATATCTATCTATATCATCTATATCTATATCATCTATATCTATATCTATATCCATATCCATATCCATATCCATATCCATATCATCATCTATGGAGTCCTTGGTGCTCTCTGAGCCTTGTTGTTTTCTTGCAGACATTTCATTGCCAGGCTAGGCGACATCTTCAGTGCGAAAAGGGAGTGGCTCTCTGTTTTTTTTTAATTTATTTATTTATTTATTTATTTATTTTTAATCAAACTTCTATCACCGCCCATCTCCCTCCACCGGAGGGACTCTGGGCGGTTTACAAAATAATAGAAACAAAAAACATAGAATATACATAGAATATAAAAATACAAATTATAAAACAAGATTAAAATCCAAGAGGCAAGAGTAGTAAAAAGATCTAACTCAATCCAATGTAGGAGAGGAGCTCTCTAAGGTATTAGCTATCCCCAAGAGTGACTATTCCTTCCTTGGTCCCAAGCAAGGCGGCAGAGCCAGGTTTTCAGGTTTATTTATATACCCTGGCTTGTCCTGCCTGTGTTGGTGGGGGTGTTGTACTCTCCTTGGTAGTACCTTGATTGGGTTGTTGTTTGCTGCTTGGTTGATTGACTGAGTTAATAGTTCCTTGATTAGGGTCTATTGTGTTGTTTGATTGCTCCTCTGGTGCTAATCTTGGTGTTAATCTTTGCCTATCTGGGTGTTGATTACTGGAAAGGAGGTGTCCTGGTCTTCTGGCTTTTCTATTGTCTCTTATGAATGGTATGTAAATGTTGTTTACCTCTATGTGTCTGTTGATGGCTGCTTTGTCTGAGTGCCAAGTTTCCAGGAATTCTCTAGCATTTTTGGATTTGGCTTGGTTTAAGATGCTCACAGTTTCCCAGTTGAAAGTATGGTTAAGTCTGTCCATGTGTTGTGAGATTAAGGAGTTTTCATCATGTCTTCTGACTGCTAGTTGGTGTTCATGGATACATTCTGCTAGTCTTCTCTTTGATTGGTATATCATCCATCTCTATCTCTCTATCTCTCTACCTATACCTATACCTATACCTATACCTATACCTATACCTATACCTATACCTATAACAATATCTACATCTACATCTACATCTACATCGTCAATAATGGTCAAGTCCAACTTGATTGCAAATCAATCAATCAATCAATCAATCAATCAATCAATCAAAACACAGTTCTCTATTTGAAGGCATCTTCTATTTGAAGAGCCTTTCATCCAAGTCTGATTTAAAGTTAAGGATCCATTACAAAGGAGAACAGGGATCAAAAGCTGCCATTCAGTACCTAGTACCTGAACTGCAGACTAAATAAGCAGGCAGGTCACCTGGTCATCGTTAACCCACTTATATGAGACCAGTTTTACTATTATTTAGATTGTATAATTATTCATACATTTGCAACTTTATTTCAAAGATCATCATATGTTTCTTCCTTTGTTTCAATTTTGCATGTTCATCCTTTGTCCTCTCCTGCAATGATGCATAACTGATCACCTTATTTGCTTTTTAAAAGCAATATTTCAGAACTTGGACATGTCAAACTTCCACTGAGATCCATGAGAAACAGAATTCAGATTGGCTATAAAGGTGCTCACAATTCAACATCTTGTTCCCTACAGTTTGACAGCCTTCTGCCATAAGTTCCTCTTATTCAAAGAGATTTGGATATTTCATTGTTTTCATAATACAATAAATATCATCATACAGAGCCTTATACCACTGAATCTGACCAAGCATTTTTGATACAATAACCATTTTAAATTGTTAACAATCTGCTCCAGTGTTATATCATGTGTTTAAAATGAAGATGCACATATATGTTTTCATGATTAATGTAGGATGTCCATAAAATACAACTTAACCACATTCTGATGCAAACTTAAATTGACAGAGGGAATATATTCCAAGATTTTGTGTAATCTTTATCTAAGAGAATTTAAAAACAGCTCTGACAACATAATTTAAACCTTGCAATTATTTAGACTAAAGCTTTATAACAACCTCTGTTCCATTCACCTCAAAGTAGAGAAATAGTGGCCTGATTGAGAATTTTACACAGATAGCATCAGTCTATGTGCTGTAGCTACAAACTTTTTTTTCCTATGCCCAGGGCCAAGGTGATTATTAATCTGGGAACTCTTGAGTTGTGCAAATCCAACTGGTGTGTCCTGTCCATTCCTTTTAAAGAACAAGTATTGTAGACGTATTTATGTACTGAGTTCCCAGAAATAACAATAATAATTTATTGTTGGGAGTCAAGACTTGGCTGTGCCACCTCGCTTGGGGTGGAGGGGGGATAGTCAATCATGGGGTGGTTGGCACCTTGATGAGGCCCTGATAAATTTTATTGAGACTGTTGTTTCACCATCTTGGATTTTATATTTTATATTTTATAATGAATCTGTTTTTATGATATTTTAATCTTAATTTGATTGTAAACCGCCCAGACTCGCTTGCTGAGATGGGTGGTGAAGAAATGTGATAAATAAATAAATAAATAATAATTTTTGATGGATCCTTGCTCCATTCAGAGAAGCATCGAATTCTGAAAGACTCATGCAGCCTCCACGTACTGATGCCCTTCCTATATGCTGTAAGGTGAGGGCAACAGGTCATTCAGTCCTTAGCTAAAGCATTCATTAGCTGAATAGTACAGGCTGGGTTGCTGCTGCTGCTGCTGCTGCTGCTGCTGTTGCTATTACTATTACTATTATTATTATTATTATTATTATTATTATTATTTTATTAATATCCATGATACATTTTATACATTCTTATTTTACCTGGAGGGGCCATCTTTGGTGAAAGGGTACATCACTGGCTGCTTTTTAAATCTGGAAGGATAAAGAGTAAAAATTGAACTTGATGTAGTATATCCATTCTGACCTTTACTTTGGAAGTGAGGAGGGGAATGCCAAAAATTGTAACACTGAAAAATGGCCATTTGGTCACCAAATTTCAGTAGTGCAATCTGGGAGAGCTCTGGTGGCTGCAGATGGGAAGCTGGGTAAGCTACATGTGGCTCTAAGTAGTGGATTGCCCACTCCTGCAACAGGAGATGGAAAAAATACCATTTTGTTTTCTTTGGCCTGGGAATTACAATAGTGGCTATTCGTCTCCTAACTACTGTTACGTGTGTAGGTGGGTAGTCTCCTGGAATAAGATTGTATTTATTTATGGGAGACAAAGGTAGACGTTGGGGTGGATTACGCTGAAATCGAGAACACAGTTATGGGTTCAAAATTGTGTGAGTTTGCTGGTGACTCTGTTCTTTATGCTTCTAAACTGCACCACACATTTTCAATGGCATGTATATCACAAAAGAAGTAAAGATTCATTTGTTAAAAAAATAAATAAATCAAACTAGCCACAATGTAAAACAGGATGCTGGACTCTGATCTGATCAACAATACCTTTCTGATGTGTTTAAAAAATTGTGAATATCCTTCTCCTACTTCTCCTTCTCCTTCTCCTTCTCCTTCTCCTTCTCCTTCTCCTTCTCCTTCTCCTTCTCCTTCTCTCTTTAGAATTTTCCCAAAGACCTTCAAAGATGCAAATACAATTATTTTACAGGTTACCAACTCTGAAGAACTGCATCTTTCTCTTTGCACCCTGCACATCAGCTGCACGTTCTTTAAGCATTAGGTTCTTTATGCTACCAGTCTGATGACCTGTGATGAGTTCCAAGGACAAACACCAATTGGGGTAAATCCCAGTTGATATGTGCCTAGTTGCTCAACTCTCAGGAGGTGAGATACTCAGGATGTTGTCTTTCTGGCCAGTTAAACTGTTGAAGAGGTTGCTATATCCAATGACCCTTCTACAGAAGGTGCTGAGATGAAAGCACCACACCTGTCTTCTTTTAGCACTTTGGTTTGTTTCCTTTGTCAGTGTTAGATCCAGTGTGCTTTTAGAAAGCAGTATGACATAGCTATCACTCTTTAAAATGGCTCCTGGGAGAAAAAATGTGTTTTAAAAATAGAGCCATGTTCCCCCGAATATGTACCACTTGAGAAGCAGACTCTATCAACACCTGCCCCTCGACAATCAGTTGTTAGCTACTTTCTTCCTACTGTGCCAGTTATTTCTCACCTCCTTAATCAAATTGGCATAAATAGGTCAGAATCCTGTGTGTGGATTTTATTCAATAACACCTCTTTATCTGTTAATATGTCCCCAATCCTATTCAATCTTATCTGACTTTTTACAAGCATTCCACACTCATCTCATAATCACTCTTGTTTGATTGCTGCTACTGTGACCCTGATTATAATATTTTCTTGATGAAAGACATAAGATGTTCAAAGCAAGGGCATAGATTAAGTAAATGCAGGGGATTTCCTTAGAGTTGTAGAGATGGTAGATTTCAGTAGTTCATCTTGTGTACTACAGTCCAGGGAACAACTAGGGAATAGTAGAAATTATCCTGCAAAAAGGTAGATTCTTCCTTCTGCTCCCTCCCTCCCTCCACCCACCCACCCACCCACCCAAGGACAACTTTTCTTTGAATCTATGTTGAACAACCATATGCTCAGACTTCTAGATCTGTTTTCTAAAGTGCAAAAAAGTCACATGATCCAATCTGTCCTTGTGTGCAGAAAGCTTCAGGCATTATCTTCCCATTGTTAATGCTTGGCATGTTATGCCTTTATATGGAAAACTATATGGCTGAAGAGGTGGGAAGAATTCAGTTTGGCTCAGTACCAAATTTGACTCACAGCCAACACCTAAAAGTAGCAAGATAACTCCAAAGCACAAACAGGACATACATCTATGATTTCTTGTTTCTTTCTCAAAAAATGATTTTTGATGTATCCATCCATAATCTGTGTAGTCACTTTCAGAACTTGTATCAGGTTTGTATCTATCTGTCCAGACATCAGGTATGGGGAAATCCCTTGATGCATGTGAAATGTGTTAGTTTTTTTGAAGTTTAATGCAGTCTAATTGAGTGATAGGGGGGAAAGTATAGCTAAAATCAAATATACTAATAAACAAATCCTTCCTGGAATATGCTGCCTTTGAACTGGAACACTAGTTTGGAAGACTGGAAAACACCTCTAGAATTTAGAAATGAACACAAGAGAATCAGATCAGGACCAAATTAAAATCACCTGATCCATGCTGAAAATTCATATGAATTGTCATCATTAGCAATAACCATAGCTAGGAATATCCTCTCTTGAGGCTTATTTGGTTTAGCATACCAAATATAACATACTCCATGGTCTAGATCAGTGTTTCTTAACCTTGGCAACTTTAAGATGTCTGGACTTCAACTCCCAGAATTCTGGGAAACACTGGTCTAGATTACTCATTCTGAATTTGGATGGAACAGCCAACCCTTGATCTCTTTCCACCACAAATTTAATTGCTATTCAATCTGACATCTCAGCTGTAAAATCCCCTCCTTGCCACATTTTGGGGAAACTGACCCATTTGAGAGATGCAACCCCGCCCCCCCCCCCCGAAAAGCTATTATTTCCCTTGACGGGTCTGATACATTATGGGTTCCAGGTGGCATTTGGCTTAATTTCATTGCAGATGCCAACTGGGCTTCACCTTTTTGCAATTTTTTCTTTCAATACGTTTTTTCTCTACCAGGAACGTCTCCATCATTTCTTTTCTCTCATCCCTGGTAAGATATTGTGGTTTATTAACCATATCTCTCCAAGCCAATATGGTGGTATGGGGATACCAAGTGATCTTGTCTGCCTCCTGAGGAATCTGTATAACAACCAAGTAGCAACAGTAAGAACAGACCATGGAACAAGGGACTGGTTTAAGATTGGGAAAGGAGTACGGCAGGGTTGTATACTCTCAACCTACCTATTCAACCTGCACGCAGAACACATCATGAGATGTGCTGGGCTTGATGAATCCAAGTCTGGAGTTAAAATCGCTGGAAGAAACATTAACAATCTCAGTTATGCAGATGATACCACTTTGATGGCTGAAAGCGAGGAGGAGCTGAAGAGCCTTATGATGAAGGTAAAAGAAGAAAGTGCAAAAGCTGGGTTGCAGTTAAACCTCAAAAAAACCAAGATTATGTTGATAAAATAGTTAAGAGCAGAGACATCACACTGACAACAAAGGATCGCAAAATTTAAGCAATGGTATTCCCTGTAGTAACCTATGGCTACGAGAGCTGGAACATAAGGAAGGCTGAGTGAAGGAAGATAGATGCTTTGAACTGTGGTGTTGGAGGAAAATTCTGAGTGTGCCTTGGACTGCAAGAAGATCAAACCAGTCCATACTCCAGGAAATAAAGCCAGACTGCTCACTTGAGGGAATGATATTAAAGGCAAAACTGAAGTACTTTGGGCACATAATGAGAAGACAGGATACCCTAGAGAAGAAGCTGATGCTAGGGAAAGTGGAAGGCAAAAGGAAGAGGGGCCGACCAAGGGCAAGATGGATGGATGATATTCGGGAGGTGACGGACTCAACCTTGGGGGATCTGGGGATGGCGATGGCCGACAGTAAGCTCTGGCGTGGGCTGGTCCATGAAGTCACGAAGAGTCAGAAGCGACTGAATGAATAAACAACAAATCCAAGCCAATATGGAAGGAAAGCACTTCTAGCCCTCCACCCACCCTGCCCCTGTGCATGTGCCTAGTATGTGAGATGCTGTCAGCTCAGTAATCTCTATTGCAATGTTCATTCCCCAGTTGCCCAGCTATAACAATACGACGCAGTGTTCTGCAATGAGCAAGCCTCTTCCACGAGTGAATCCATTTTGTGGTGCATTCAGCCACTGCAAATGACTAATTTGAGTGGCCACACTTAGCTACTTGCACAAAGTAAAATAGAAAAAGCAGAAACAGAAAAGGTCCTGCGATTGATTAACTGATCTTGCTCCTAGCAGGCTTGAGTTAGTGATGCTTTGTGTGTAGTGCTTCAGCTGTTTCAGTTTTGTTTCTCCTCCTCCTCCCTATTTTTCTTTCACCCTGAAGCAGTAGCACTAATTGCAATGGCTGACTCACTTGGCCAGCAGTGTGAAATATAAACAACAAAAGCTGCAGTCTGGCTAGTTGTGTAGACAAGATGCAAGAACACCAGCCATCTCCTGCCTGGGGCGACATTAGCCGAACCATCCGCACCTGCTCCGCTTTGTGCATGGGTGTGCGTTTGTTCTAAATTGCAAGAAGGTCAGGATTGGGACCCAGCAGGCCTGGGGATTTGCCAGCATTCCTGTTGGGCTAATAGAATAGGGACAAAAAAGAAAAAAAGGAAGTTGACCCAATTTCTTGGACTAAATATACAGTCAGTGACAATGAGAGCCGCTCAGATGTTTGTACTGTGGATCTTTTTCCCCCCTTTACTCCAGACTGGGCGGTAGAAGACAATGTGTAACAAATCACGGTCTGAAGAAAATGGTGCAAGCCCTTTATTTCAGCATAGCTAGTTTTTTTTTAATCCAGTATCCATTCTTTTAATAGCAGAAATATTGGATTTTTTCTCTCTGGTATTCTGTTTCATTAGTGAAGTTTGTTGCCTAGCTTCTTAACAGTTTTTCACCAGCCTAACGGTCTGACAGAGACTGCCCCTTTTGACCCTGAACTTTCTTTGCTCTTCTTTGGACATTTTACCAATGACACTTAGAGCCAAGTTATGCTTCTGTAATATGGCAATCAGCCACACTGCTAGCATTTGATGGCAAATGAGGAGAGGGGTTCCAGGAACTGTGCAAACTCATCTTGGGGTCCATCTGACCTATGGGTCTCAAGATGCCCACCTTTGTGCTATCGGAAGCTGAACTTTTTTGTGTTCCATTGTCATTAAGATCCATATATGTGTACATAGTAAAGGTAAAGGTTTCCCCTGCATAGTCTTGTCTGACTCTAGGGGCCGGTGCTCATCTCCGTTTCTTAGCCGAAGAGCCAGTGTTGTCTGAAGACGCTTCCACAGTCATGTGGCCAGCATGACAGGCACGGAACGCTGTTACCATCCCAAAGAAGTGGTACCTATTCATCTACTCGCATTTGCATGCTTTCGAATTGCTAGGTTGGCAAGAGCTGGGGCGAGTGCAGGAGCTCACTCTGTCACACGGGGCTAGGGTCTTGAACCTTCGAACTTGCGACCTTCCGATCGACAAGCCTGGTGTCTTAACCACTGAGCCATCACGCCCCTATAATATGTGTACATATGTGCATGCAACATTAGGGTAACATATCAGGGTAACATAGCTTTACATGCATAATTTGACTGCCTGCCTGGACAACTGACTCCTGCAGCAGACAATCAGCAATGGCCAGTCAACTGAGGAAAGATCATTTTTTAACTATCACAAAAGAGACCGGGAGGCTATCAATTCATTGCTCCCTTCTCTGCCAAATTAAGAAATAAAGCTGTCATAGAAACAGGACTAGGAATAGTGTGAAAACATAGTTGGAGAAATGAAACAAATAAAACTCCCTGCATTAAAGTTAACCTCATCCCTTTGAGGAGGTGGGCGTGTCTTCCATTTTGAACAGCATTGGTGTTTTAGACGTGGAAGACAAGAATTGCACAGCATATGGAAGAGCAGGAAGTCCATCTCCCATGAGTATTAGAAAACTGAATCAGTGAACTTAAAAAAAATGCTTGAGACAAAAATAGCACATGCCACAAAGCTCCTCACAGCTTTGCCTTCCTCTACCTCAAGAGCCTTCCTGTTCAGCTGGCTGTGAATGGTCTTCTCTTCCTCTCTCTGAAGTCCTTCAGCTCAAAACTGAATCATATTTGATATGCCCAGAATTACAAAGAGAAAGTGAGGAAGAAAAGAAAGTGTCTTCTGCTGCTATTAAAGTCAAGTGGATGGCCATTTGTACATAGATACATAGATAGATAGATAGATAGATAGATAGATAGATAGATAGATAGATAGATACATACATACATACATACATACATACATACATACATACATACATACATACCATCATTGGCGATCACTCGTAGCCGAGTAAGATTGTCTTCCAAAGGTAAAATTTTAACAGTGGATCCGTAAGTGGCTATAAAGGCCAATTCTGGATCCGCACAACCTCCCACAATGAGGGCATAGGTTTCCGGGTGGGAGACGGTCATGATGAGGGTTTGCCTGACGTGCCTTCCTTTTAGCTCTTTTCTCCCTTTCGCCCTGTACTTGTGCTTCGAAAGGGAGAAAAGAGCTATACATACATACATACTATAATAAAAAATGTTTTATTATCACCCATAGGGGTGAGAAGGGAATTTTTTTTTATATTTAAAAATAATAATAATATCACAATTGTCAGTATGTTTTATGAATCTGCAAGACTAAACCTTTATAAAAGATACCAGATTGCTAAAATAAATTGTGAAGTGAAATCAATAACTCTGCTTGTGGCACATCAATACTTGAGACTGGATGCATTCTGAATTACAGACCGAAGGGGTTATTAAGAAATGTCACCTGATCCCCTTTTGCCACATATCAATGCTGCTGTTATTTAGGAAGAGACTTGATGATTGTCTGAATTTTTACTGAGCATTTGATATTCCAAGTAGCATAATGTCAATGTTCTTCCCTCTTGTATTTCAAGGATAAGCACTGTATAGATGGTGCAGGACCAAGAAACACTGCCGTAAACTCATCTTCATCATCTTTATCATCTTTATCAAGGCATAAAAAATAGGTGGGCCCTTTGGGAAGGATAAGATAAAGATATTGATGGAGAAGACTTACCTCCTTCAAAGGAAAATGGAAATAACTCAGACAGGAAGTGCTACGGGAGCTGTTTGTCCCCCTCACTATCACGCTATCTAGAAATAAAATTAATTATTGATTTCAAAATGACTGCATTGTGAGATGAAAACATAGATATTATTTATATGACATTCTAAAAATATGGTTGAACCCCAGGATGTGAAACAATCAAAACTGTATGCTGACAATGGGTCATCACTTCATTGCAGGCAAGTAGCAGAGTCAGTCCACTGTGAACAAATAACCATGGACACGCTTCCCTGGCATGCACCATTTTTCTGCTCTTATACATGCATGCACACCCAAGGGGAGAAATTCTTTGAGGTCAGATCATTGGGGAAGGGAAGCATGATCATTTGTTCCCCAGCAGCAATTCCCCCCAAAAGCCTTCCATGCGGCAAATAGGCACTGATACTAATAGAAGCTACTTTTGCATCATAGGGAGAAAAGATTTTTTTGAAGGAGAATTACAACACTGGAGGGAACATATTAGTCTTTCCCTCCCTAATAATGTTGCCCTATAAAATGCTCTCCACGCGAATTAGCCATTAAAACAGTTCCCCTGGTACTAATAAAGTTTATTTTAAAACCTTGTAAGTTGATGAAAACCTCTTATCTCCAACCAGTCATTTGGGAAAGTGGACAGGTTGAGCCTTAAGAAGATGGGACAGGAATTTGTCAAGAGGTTCAGGGCTACATATTAGAACATGCAGGTGGGTATGGATTAAATTCAGGGGAAGAATTTCCTTTGTTTCCAAATAGACAGTCTGATGTCTTGTCTACTGAAACTACTGGGGGTCTCCATTCTTCACTGGGCTAGCAGGAAGACCTGAAGAATAAAATAAAATAAAACCAAACAGAAGATTAAAAATACCAAGGGGAAATCCTGGGTTATAGTAAACAAATGCCTAAAAAGGAGACTAATCTTTGGCTTGCTATTGAAAAGTGAGGACACTATATCCTTTCATGTGTATGCTGCCAGGCTATGTCTCTTCTACTGTATATTTGTATGCTTGATACATTTTGGCTACCTAAATATATGGGTATCTCAGGTATCCATAGCTTAATTCTACCTTTGGTTACCTAAATTGATAATTAGTACGTTTCTCTAAACTTGATATGCCATGTTTTTATCAAATGTGATAAACATGAGCAACTTTAGGGTTGCACAGTACACTAAAAGTTGGATATAATGAGGGGCAGACACACAGAATTCACTCAGAAATAGTCTGAAAATCTATGTAGCCTAGGCTTTTTGCATCACTGACTGCTATGGGCTGAAAGGGTCATGTGAACCAGCCTCAAAGGAAGTGAGAAGCATTATGTCCTGCTTGGCTTAAGGGTGTCTTTGGAAAAAATTGCCCTTCAGTTCCACTTTGGTAAAACAAAAATGAGACAAAACTCTGGCCAGTTCATTAGAAGGCAGCTAAAAGTTCTCTTGGAGTTCTTACTTTGACAGCCAGGATTAAAAGCTACAAGCTAAAACTGGAATCCTGGGTGCTAGATCTATGCTTTGATGTGATTTCTGAAACATTTGCTTTGAAGGGCCACCTGATAGTTGTGATGAGACTACCCCAAGTTTCTAAGCTCTTTCCCCTTCTCCCTTTCTTATATACAGTAGCTCTGGCTGATATATGACCAAGACTTCCAATATATTCAAAGCCAAATTTGATAACAAAGCAGAGTCAAACACTGCCAAGAATCTGACTAGCTGCCTTCTTTCTTGGTGCCTCCTTCCATAGTTTTAAATGTGGACTTGATATATTTATTCTGGAAAGCATACCCCTAGCTAGATAGATGTTTCTGGCAAGACATTTTTTCCACATAAAACTTACTTTATATAGAGCTGGAAGAATACCGGAAAAGTGCAAGTCATTGCTCATGTTTTTAAATGAATTTGCAGCAGCTCTCCTCATGCCCCCTTTCCTTTTCCCTTTGCTTTCTTGAATATTCAACCCAACTGGTTTTGGTGCTATATGACATTTATAACACTGTCGGTTCAGAAGCACATTTGTGAATATTGACACTGGCAATGTTGAATGAGACATCAGATTAGGAAAAGTGCAGAAGGCAAGTCTTGCTCACCTCAGTGGACACAAATGCTGTAGACACTACCACATTTCCCCAGGAACCGTTCGCTGTTCAGTCTCTTTTTTAGGCCGTGAAATCTGGGAACTGTAGTCTTAACACATGTAGAAGGATACTGGAGAAAAAGAGGGAGTACTTTTCTGATGGCTTCTTTTGATTTTTTAATGCCAAATGGGAAACCACATAAATATTATTCTTGGTATATTATTTTTAGCAAATTACTTACTCAGCATTATGTTCTGTGTCATCTTATGGAGCAATGAACTGGAGAGACCAGCCAAAGATCTAGCATGCAGAAACAGTTTGTGTGCACATGAGCATGCGTGCAAACACACATAGCATAGCATAATAACCCTCTTTTCAGCTATGAATGCTTTCAGGGATTTTGGACAATATCACTATATACCACAATCGTTGTTGTTTATTTGTTCAGTCACTTCCGACTCTTCGTGACTTCATGGACCAGCCCATGCCAGAGCTTACTGTCAGCCATCGCCACCCCCAGCTCCACCAAGGTCGAGTCCGTCACCTCCAAAATATTATCCATCCATCTTGCCCTTGGTCGGCCCCTCTTCCTTTTGCCTTCCACTTTCCCTAGCATCAGCATCTTCTCCAGGGTATCCTGTCTTCTCATTATGTGGCCAAAGTACTTCAGTTTTGCCTTTAATATCATTCCCTCAAGTGAGCAGTCTGGCTTTATTTCCTGGAGTATGGACTGGTTTGACGTTCTTGCAGGCCAAGGCACTCTCAGAATTTTCCTCCAGCACCACAGTTCAAAAGCATCTATCTTACTTTGCTCAGCCTTCCTTATGGTCCAGCTCTAGCAGCCATCGGTTACTATGGGGAATACCATTGCTTTAACTATGCAGAGCTTTGTTGTCAGTGTGATGTCTCTGCTCTTAACTATTTTATCAAGATTTGCCATTGCTCTCCTCCCAAGAAGTAGACGTCTTCTGATTTCCTGGCTGCAATCAGCATATGCAATAATCTTTGTGCCTAGAAATACAGTCTGTCACTGCCTCCACTTTTTCTCCCTCTATTTGCCAGTTATCAATCAAGCTGGTTGCCATAATCTTGGTTTTTTTGAGGTTTAACTGCAACCCAGCTTTTGCACTTTCTTCTTTCACCTTCATCATAAGGCTCTTCAGCTCCTCCTCGCTTTCAGCCATCAAAGTGGTATCATCTGCATATCTGAGATTGTTAATGTTTCTTCCAGCGATTTTAACTCCAGCCTTGGATTCCTCAAGTCCAGCATGTCACATGATGTGTTCTGCATACAGGTTGAATAGGTAAGGTGAGAGTATACAACCTTGCCGTGCTACTTTCCCAATCTTAAACCAGTCCGTTGTTCCGTGGTCTGTTCTTACCGTTGCTACTTGGTCGTTATACAGATTCCTCAGGAGGCAGACAAGATGACTTGGTATCCCCATACCACCAAGAACTTGCCACAATTTGTTATGATCCACACAGTCAAAGGTTTTAGAATAGTCAATAAAACAAAAATAGATGTTTTTCTGAAACTCCCTGGCTTTCTCCATTATCCAGCGGATATTGGCAATTTGGTCTCTAGTTCCTCTGCCTTTTCTAAACCCAGCTTGTATTTCTGGAAATTCTCACTCCATGAATTGCTGGAGTCTACCTTGTAAGATCTTGAGCATTTCCTTACTGGCATGTGAAATAAGTGCCACTGTTCGATAGTTTGAACATTCTTTAGTGTTTCCCTTTTTTGGTAAGGGAAATAAATTGATTTTTTCCAATCTGATGGCCATTCTTGTGTTTTCCAAATTTGCTGGCATATGGCATGCATCACCTTGACAGCATCATCTTGCAAGATTTTAAACAGTTCAGCTGGGATACTGTCGTCTCCTGCTGTCTTGTTATTAGCAATGCTTCTTAAGCATTCTTAATTCAACCTCACTCTTCAGGATGTCTGGCTCTAAGTCACTGACCATACCGTCAAAGCTATCCCTGATATTATTATCCTTCCTGTACAGATCTTCCATATATTCTTGCCACCTTTTCATGATCTCTTCTGCTTCTGTTAGGTGCTTGCCATCTTTGATTTTGATTATACCCATTTTTGCTTGGAATTTACCTCTAATGTTTCTAATTTTATGGAAGAGGTCTCTTGTCCTTCCTATTCCATTATCTTCTTCCACTGCTGCACATTGCTTGCTTAAAAATAATTCCTTATCTTTTCTGGCTAACCTCTGGAATTTTGCATTTAATTGGGCATATCTCCCCCTATCACTGTTGCCTTTTGCTTTCCTTCTTTCTTGGCCACTTCCAGTGTCTCAGCAGACAGCCATCTTACCTTCTTGGTTTTCTTTTTCTTTGGGACGTTTTTTGTTGCCGCCTCCTGAACAATGTTGCGAACTTCTGTCCATAGTTCTTCTGGAACCCTATCTACTAAATCTAGTCCGTTAAATCTATTCTTCACTTCCACTGCATATTCATTAGGAATGTTAGTGAGCTCATATCTAACTGATCTCTGGGTCTTCCCTATTCTCGTTAGTCTGATTCTAAATTGTGTAATAAAAAGATCTTGATCTGAACTACAGTCAGCTCCAGGTCTTGTTTTTACCGACTGTATAGATGTCCACCACCTTTGGCTACAAAGGATGTAGTCAATCTGATTTCGGTGTCGACCATCTGGTGAAGTCCATGTATAAAGTCATCTTTTAGGTTGCTGGAAGAGAGTGTTTGTTATGCATATTGAATTGTCTTGGCAAAATTCTATCAGCCTATGTCCCGCTTCATTTTGTTCTCCCAGACCATGCTTGCCTGTAATTCCAGGTGTCGTTTGACTACCCACCTTAGCATTCCAGTCTCCTGTAATGAAAATAACATCTCTTTTTGGCGTATTATCCAGTAGGTGCTGCAGATCCTCATAGAACTGATCTACTTCTGCTTCTTCAGCATTTGTGGTTGGGGCGTATATTTGGATCACTGTGATGTTAAATGGCTTACCCTGAATTTGAATTGAGATCATTCTATCGTTTTTTTGGATTGTATCCATGCACTGCTTTAGCCACTTTATTATTAATTATGAAGGCTACTCCATTTCTTCTGTGGTCCTCTTGTCCACAGTAGTAGATCTGGTGGTCCTCTGATGTGAAGTGGCCCATTCCAGGCCATTTCAGTTCACTGACACCCAAAATGTTTATATTTAATCTTGCCATCTCACTAATAACCACATCCAATTTGTCCTGGCTCATAGATCTTACATTCTAGGTTCCTATGGTGTGTTGATGTTTAGAACATCGGATTTGTCGTTCAGCACCAGCACTGTCGGCCGCTAACCATTCTTTCAGCTTTGAGCTAGCTGCGTCATTACATATGGGGCTAGTTGAACTTATCCTCTGTTCCTCCCCAGTAGCATTTTGACCATCTTCTGACCTTGGAGTCCCATCTTCCGATGGTAAACCGACATACCTCTGGTTATACTGATCCATCTAGTTTTCACGGCAAGAATACTGGGGTGGGTTGCCATTACCTTCCCCAGGGTTTGTATTTAGTTTGACCTCTCTGCCATGACCTTCCCATCTTGGGTGTCCCTTCACGGTTTAGCTCATGGTGCTAATTGAGGTGCTCAAGCTCCAGCACCATGACCACGTAACAATCTCCTTTGCTGGAGACCACAGTCATTATAGCCACTTTATTACTATACTGACATTTTTGAAAATTGTGTGAGGGAGTTTCCAGGAAAAAGAAAAAGGAGTGGAAAGAAATGCATGATTGTAATGTTGGAAGGGTCAGAAAGCAAGTGGAGTGAACCCTCTGCAGAAATTCCCTCTCTCTAAGTCAACCAGCTGATCAGGTAGGTCACCATACCTTGATACTTCTTACTGAAGTATTAAAATGGGGTGTCTCACTTCCATGGGACAAGGTGTGTGCTGCAGCAGTGTGTCCCCTCTGCACACCTTTACTTAGTTTACACATTTCCAATACTTGAGGTGGGAAATGTATTATTTAAGTAGATATATTATTATTATGCTTCCCTGATACATGCACACTGTTTACATTGCAAGAATGTTATATGAATAAGAAAACTCTTATGCATAATATCTGCCACTGGAACAGGACCTTATTCTTTGAATAACCTGTACTGGATTAAAAAATATATTTATGATGTTCTCTCCATGATGATGGATTGGGCATATTTATTTATAAGATAGATCAGTCAGCTTAGAAAACAACTCTCAGAGTGACATGCAGAACTTGCACACGTGCACACATATTCACAGTCCAAAAACCTATATACACCTGCAAAAATATGCACAAGAAGACAATTAATTGATAGCATGCTTAAATGCTTAAAATATAATGAGCCTCAGCAACACCAAGAGGTAAAAATATCACCAAGTTAAATACTTTAACTAGAACATAGCAGCAAAAAAACAAAAACCAAAACCAACCCACAGAGGATTGGAAAGCCTCAGAAAGAAATCAAACTAGGATCTTGTCTGACACTGCAAAGGGCAACAATGTAGGATCCAGGCAGACCTCTTTGAGGAGAACGTTCCATAACTGAAGCTACCTGCTCGTAAGTAGCCCCACAAGATTATTTGGAACAGAGACTCTAAGGATATTTCAGAAAATGTATAGAAATATCTGGAAATGTCCTATAGATACTGTGGCCCCATGCTCTGAAGGTTCATAATTTAAAGTCAGGCTTTTACACTAAGCCCAGATATAAACTGAAGCTAGTAAAGATGGTGCAGTACAATACTCTCTCAGTCACTTTTCTTGCCCCTCATTATTAATAGAATTACCTGGATTGTCTTCACAGACAACCTTGTATCTAAAGGTATTCTAAATAGAAGGTTACCAGGGTATGGATATACAGTATAAAGCCAGGCTATTTCTCCTCAGTGAGGGTTAGAGCCTGCCGTGACCTCTTCAGATGATTTATCTTCCAAGGAACAGTAGGATGAGGATAGAATCCATCAAGACCAATCCTGAAGACCCACGGCCTAATTCTAGTGCCCTTGCAGAACTGTCATCCAACACTCCAGATCCTAAAACCTTGGATTCAGAAGGAAGGTCATAGCCACTGAATCTACTTCTGAGTTGAGCACCAAAGAGCAAAGACAGAAGTAAGCAACCGTTTGCTTGGGAACAGTATGAAATCAAAACAACAAAACGACCACAATTTAATTTAAGCAACTGTGCTTGAGTGGAGACCACAAGCTTCTGGGATAAAAGATAAAATGAGCCTTTATTTGGGCTCATTCAGATATTGAAACAGTATCAGTGACAGCTTGATTTAAACACCTCCTGCTAAGACTGGATAATATGACCTCTGCAAAAAATTTCAACACATTTTGCCTACACTTACGATTTTTGCTACAGAAACTGAAGTTCTTTGCTTTGTACATTGACCATACGTTTGACCACTAACTCTGCTGTAAGTAAACACCCATCCAGCCACCCACCCACACATATATGACAATCTTAAGTGGTGGAATGATTTTATCCTGTAGTTAGATAATCTAACTTGGTATACTTATCGTATTTAAACTGTCTAATATATAAACCTTGAGCATAAATTACTTGTGGAAAATAAATTAATGATAACTTTGATTAAAGTCTCAAAAGAGACTTTGACTCCTAATGACAAACAGATTCACAAGCAAATATATCCAGACTGGACACTTGATCTTTTAGAAGTAAAAAGGAGTCTAGTAGTACCTTTTCAGAGTAGCAAAGTTTGTTAAAGGCATGTCACATTCTACTGCTTCACCTGCACCTTGCATCTTCTTCTTATGGGAGAAAAAAGACAAAACTCTCATTCTGGATTAGCCTCACTCCTGAGCTGCAGTAACAGCATGTGTGATAATGAGGGCTATGGCTGTTAGGAGGACACAGTCTGGACCTACTGCTGGTAATCATGAGCTTTCACCTTAAGATGAGCCTGCTGAGCTTCTATCTCTTCTCCAGAGGAGGACGAAGAATTAACACATCAGATCAAACCAGCTAGATAACACCCCTGCTGGCAGCGTTGCATTTTAAATCTACAGGATCTCTCTCCTAGCGGTTTCATGTAGGCGTTAAGTAGCATGTGGATATGGAGGGAACTTGACCTCAAAGGAAAAGCAAAATATCTGAGTAAAAATTCCCAGCTCTACTTTCTGAAAATGGTAATCCAAGTGGGAACAGCATATTACAAAGACATATATCTCACCCCAAACAAGCAATACATGAATTAGATAGAAAACCTCTTTTTAGCTGTCTAGTTTAGGTTGCAGATTTCCCATCTAGCAAATTTCCTTTTTTTAAAATGAAAAATTCATAGGAAACTCATCAGATTAGATCTAAGGAAGATGAGAATTGCATTTAAAATTAAATTAAACATATACAGTATAGAAAATTCATCAGATTAGATCTTGGGAAGATGGGGATTATGTACAGTGAGAGGGACATTGGAGGAAGAAACGTCTCTTCAAAATGCATGGCACTCTTGTAAAGGCACAAGGCTCTTTAAGGACTCCTCTCAGCTTCCTTATATTTTAGTAGGCAAGTACAACTCCAACCCACTTCCAGCCTAGTTCTGTTTTCCCATTCTGTTGAAGGATAAATGCTAGCTGGGCTCCTTCTGCCTTGGGTTTACTGTACTAGGAATGAAAGACTCAAATTCACTCTAGCTGGATTTCTTGTGGAATTACTTTTAAATCCTACTCCAATTAAGAAAACATTTCCAAAGCTACCAGGGTCCACGATGCCAAAAACTGTTAAGAATTCCAGAAAGTAACCAGAGTTATGCTGTTTCCTTCCCTTATGCAACAGGTTATCCCACATGGGGAAAGGTTGGCCAAAGGTACTTAAAGTGTTTCTTTGTATTCAGCCTAAAGCTGGAAATCCTCCAGTGTGACCCTCATGGGCACAAATGTGGCAGAAGAGACCTCACTTTGCATCCACCAGGCTCTTCTGCCTCCATTCTATTTTCAAATATTATTTTAATTTAAATATTAAAGGAACTGACATATGTAAAGCAAAATGCCAGCCTCTATATTAATCCTGATTCAAAATAATGTCCTTGGATTCCAAGTAGGTCCCATATTTTTAAAGTTATTAGACCTTAAAATGGCGTATGTGTGTGTCACGTACCCGCTCTATTAAGGAACGTCCTAATTTTTCTTCCCCCCCCCTCAAAATTAAAACTAATTCCATTAATTCAGGCATATTTGTAAGGGAAATACTGATTTGGAAAGGCTTGTTTTTCTCCTCTATTTCTTTATAGAGGTAATATGACTAGCTGGAATGTGGGGAAAATATAGAACAGTACAGTCATATTGTTGATGTTTAAACAAAATATCAAATTAACTTTAATAACTTAAAATGGGCTGTAAACAGCTTCCCTTAATATTACAACATATCTGTAGTTGTCAATCTTTGCCTTGAATATATATATTCATAAACCTGTCACTCTGACAAATGGAGGTTTTCCTAGGGCTAGGACCTTCAGAACCATCCTTCTTCCCAAATTCCTCTCTTCTGAGTTTCTGCCTTCCCCCAGAATATACACTGTGAGAGCTGCCCTGCCTTACGATGCTTTGATTGACATTCTAATATCTAAACATCACTGTGTGGCTTCTTTGTTTATAATGGTATCCAACTGCCCTGAAAAAGCCAAAGTAACCTGATTGGTAATGAGCATTATGGAAATCAGAGAAAGCATCAGGAAGCAATCTTATCAGAATGAGATTATAATTAATTACATTTGTAATGAAAATGGATCCTATAGTGAGTTGGCAAATTATAGGCAGATCAGTTCAGTCTGGATGTGTGTGTGTGTGTGTGTGTGTGTGTGCGCACACATGTGCACAAAGGGAACAGCAGCGGCAAGTAATCATGCACGTTTGTGAATGTATCGGATTTGACTATCTCAGTACTAGTGACTGCTTGAAATTTCCCCATTCCCCTCTGGGTATATGGTTTAGGCTGACTTAGAGCACAACCTTAAGTAGATAGTGTTTTATATTTGATGAGTCCTTGAGTTTTTATATTTGATGAGTCTAATACCATTAGAACTGAAAAATGTTTGAATTTAATACCAATCTGTCTCTGATATCTATCAAACTTTTCATCAGAACCAACCAGCCAAAATTAACTGCTGTTAAATTGAGCTACAGTTCTGATGATACCTCCTGGAAAATAGACCTCTTTGAACTCAGTGGGATTTGTCTATATGAACATATGTTTCAGATGAGGGTATATACCTGTTAGTATGTTGACTTGTGTCTTGGTTTCTGTGTTTGGCAGTGATGAATGACAGAATAGTAGGGTTGAACTTAGAAAGGAACTGACAGTCATGTAATCCATCTCTAGTGTAAAAGAAAAGGTTTTGCCAGACAACTGAGTGTACTTGTTGGAGAAATAATGAAAGAAACTGAAAGACACATGTATCTGGAAGGTCAAACTAAATGATCTCAACATTCCTTTGAGATCTCAGAATCAATGAATTGTTGGTATGACAATAAGGTGAGAACTGGTTGCCAACCTTTCAGGATGTCCACAACAGATAACAAATAAGCATCTTTTGAAAGATATTAAAAGGGCAGAGAAAGAGCAGGCAGAAAAGATTAAATTTTGGGTCCAAAAAGAAGATTCTCCAAAGGCTTCATCTCTACAGGAAAAAGGTCAAGTGACAGAGCTCCAGAAGATAACTATCAGGAAGCCTGACTTTACTGGGCCTAGGGAAATGGAGTGTCACACTTATATATTTTTTCTCATAGTTGAGGAAAGTTATCTTTCTCAAATGAAATGATTTGAGAAGGGCAAATGCATTAGCAAACAAATAAAAGCAAGTATAGTCACCCATTTAGATCTATTTTCAACTTCAATCAAAGGACCAGGGAAGGAAAGAATATAGGCCAGTTTTATTTCATTCTCATGAGAAACTTGAAAGGCATGTTACAGTTTTTGTTTGTTATTTGGGCCATAACAAACATGGAGAGCTACAGGTCACAATCCACAAATCCATGCCATGAAGGGAAAGTTGCAGATTGGTCTGGAAACCTTCAGAGCAAGTTTCACCAATCTAGGACTCTCATCATCTGGTGTAGCAGCCTAGCCAACATTTTCTATCTACTACATTGGCTTAGACCCATAATCGGAACATTGCTGCAAATATTAGGTTGGAAACCACAGTAGAAAGTGATGGTGAATGCATAACCCACAGAGAATATATCTTAGAAATGGATCAGGCTATAGAGGGACAATCCCCCCCCCCCCAGCTCCCCAATGGGAATCAGTGAAAAACATTCAGTGAATTTAATTGACTTCTTCTGGCTAGTATATATATTAAGAGTTGGTAGTAGGGTGAATTATGAGAAAATAACACTCTATTTTTTGTTTATAAGAGAAAACAAAATGAAGTCAGAAACAAAAATTAGGGTACATACTTCCTTCGGATGATGATTAAATTTCATCTTTTCTGGCACCTTTAGCCAGCCCTCCCTTCCCATTTAACTGCTGATATTTACACTCATTTAGTCAGTTGTTTGCTTCCTGTTCTACACCGTAGCTAACAGATGCATCTTTTTTATTTCAGATTCTCATTTAGGCCTTGGCCACTGCTTACTTGAGAAATGTATTCAGCTCCAAGTACAAACTACTCTGTCTTCAATGTTTGCTGCTTGTTCTTTACATGAAGTTTTCATACACCGTAAGCTTGCAGAGGCACAGCAGAGTTAACCAAGTACTGTGTTTGTATTATAGCCCATTTGGAATCCTACATGCAGATTTGCAAAATGGATCCTACAGTATTTCATTAGGCTTTCAACTGCTTCTGCCATAGCAACACAAATCACCTATAGAGAGTTTGCATACATTCAATTTCTCTCTTAAACACTGGTATTATGCACTCTACTTGGCACTGCTTCCTTTCCTTCTTGACTTTACAGACTGTTAGCAGCTAAGTGATAGTGGAATGTTTCTTTTATCTTCTATTCTTCTCTTCCCTGCTGTTAAGCCATTGATTTGGGAAACTCATTCATTTAAACATCAGAAAAAGGGATTGTAAAATCAGGTTTGGTTGAGTATTATGCTGGAACCAGGAAATCCTACTTTGGACCTGCACTGATTTATGGGATATATTCCCATTTGTTGCTGTGTTCATCAGTCCTGTCCTCCCTCATTCTGACTTTCCTTGGTTGCATGGGAAAGTCTGAAGGAAGACTATGGTCTGAGCTGAGATTGCCTGAATGTAGAGGACTCTGCATTCAGCTTTAAAGTTCCCAATTGCCAAGCCCTCCGCTTGCATATAAGGGAATATACGTAGAAGTTGCCTTCAGACCTTTCATGGTCAGTGTAGGAGGTCAAGAGAGGAAGAAATAGGAATGGTTAGCATGAAACAGCCTCTCCCTTCCAGACATATCCAACAATAACTTCCAGAATTCCCAGCCATACGTTGAAGCTGGCTTTTCAGTGCTCCATTTGGCTTCATGTCTTCTGCCTGTTATTGTTCATGTGGGGGTGGGGGTGGGTCATTTTGTTGAGGAGGAATTGGTGAAGTGGATAGGGGTCCTGGGAGTGGTTAGAAGTGAGAATGAAGTAGGTACAGTCACCCAGAATGAGTGGAAATTTTACTGTGAATTGGGATACAGAGGACTGTTTGTTTTCCTATGCCTCTGGTTTTGGTTCTGGTTCTGGTTTTGCTTTTGTCTTTCACACCCACTTATTAAAGTGGAGAGGTTGTGGGAATAAGGCAGATGATCCAGGGGAAGGGGGTATGTAACCTTTTTACTACATTGCAATTATTATCTCCTAAGCTGTCAATGGTAACCCTGTGGAGAAAAGAAATGTTAGATACCAACACCTATAGTTCCCCAGCCCACAGCAGTGCTAAAACCAGATTCAGGATAGGATTGATTCAGCTGGGAAATTGACACAGAAAAAAAATATTATAGACCCTTGCATGATGCTGTGGTTACTGTTGCTGTTCTTTTCTTCATTCTCCTCTATTCACAGACATTCTGGATTACAACTGTGCCCCTTACAGAAATACAGAAAATATATGTATGCATAATATTGCTCTTATACCCTTTAAAGACATAAAGCAAAATGTAATTGGATTCTGGTTATTGTCTGCCAGAAAAGCAGCAGGTATGGCTTGTTATCTATTGTCATTCTGCTCATTTTTATTATGCAACTCCATGCTTTTAAGATAACCCTGTTCTCAGCAGAATTGTGTTATGTCTTAATTTCTTCTAATCATACTCCCTAAAGATTGTACAAAACAGTCCAAACTTCAAACAAAAGTTCCTGCCTGCTTTACCTTTCTAAAGCCTCAGCAGATGAAGTTAAGATACTGTAACTCTCCGTTTCTAAACACTAGTTAATGAGGAAGGGGCCAGGGTTCCTCTGAGTGGCTGGATCTTAAATTGTTTAGCAGGTTAATTATTACTTTAGGGGGCTTTTGTTTAATTTAGTAAAGGAAAAAAAAACTTTTATCACATAGTTTTAGAAGTGCTGAGGCTCCTTATTTAAGATGTAGAAACACGTAGCAACATGAAGAACATTCATGCAGATTAAGTGCTCTTTGGAGTATTAGAAACCATTTAATCTGTATAAATATGCTTTAGGGTTGCCTGGTTTTTACAACACCTTGAGAAGGAGCTGCAATGGATAGGGAGTTGTGCAAAACATTTATTTAAAAGAAGGTATATAAACAGTGGCAAACTGAGCTTCCCAATGACTAAAGTCAGTCCAGTTCCTATTTCCTTATGTGTTTGTACCCCATTTGCTCTTTATTACTGCAAGTGATAAACCAGATTTCATATTGTACACTCTATTACATTGAAAATTCAATTTTATAACAGTTGATTCTGTTGATAAGCTTGAGCTATGGTTGAGTACTGAACAGTTTTACTTTGAAAACCAATGTGCCAGGAAGGATTTAGACATTGAAATGTAAACAGTACTTGCCAGATAACTTACTGTATATTCTAACTTTCTTCCATGCATCACAAAGGTCTACCTTTAAACCAGGGCTTTCCAAAGTTTTCCCGCGGCGACACACCAACCGCCGTTGGTGTGTCGCTGCGGGAAAACCAGGAAGTGTCACCGTTGCGGCAGCGCGCAAAAATCCGGAAGCGCTGCTGCCGCTTTCAAGTTTTTGTGCGCCGCCGTTGGTGTGTCGCCACGGGAAAACCCGGAAGCGCTGATGATGATCAGCGCTTCCGGGTTGTGTGGCGACACACCAGACTGTGTGTGGTGACACACTTTTGTGTTGCGACACACAGTTTGGAAAGCTCTGCTTTAAACTTTTGTTGAATTTACTCTAATTATTAATGGCATTGAAAGGAATAACGTATGGCAGTGCTCCAAGCACATAATTTTGGAATGTTAACTATTTTGCTTTCAGGCTTATATTGCCACTTATTCCAATTATCCTTTATGCTACAGTTTAATTATTTCCAAAAATAGAGAGGCTATGCATTTGTTGAGGAGCACTCCCAAAGGATGGCAGAGAGGAATCCATGTTCTAAATTTAATAAATGTGTGATCTTTGTCCAAGGATTTAGTAATATATTTTAGATACCATTTACAACCAACTATGAAAAGGAAAGTTTCTGTTTCACTTTGGATGTAACCTTTTACTATGGATTCTGGATCTATTCCCATGGGGTCATATTCACTCCAATGTTTCATTTGAATCAGCCATCATGCTCTCATAAACCTCAACAATCTAGGAGCCTGCCTTAGCTTAAGAGATAGATCACAGCCAAATTACAAGGATGACCCATTGTCACTGTGCACAATAGCAAAAGAAGTCACACTTTTTAATCTACTTACTAATACTTCTATGTTAAGAAGTAAATCCCACTTAGTTCAATGGGGATTATTCAGGTCTGTGATGTTGCAGGGGTGAGTGGTTTTTTTCTTTTCTTTTTTTTTTTGTACCCCTATGGCTGTGGAGATGGAGTTAAGTTCATATTCATCATTAACAAATCCTTGTTTGGTTTAGCCCTTAAAACAGCTTTCTCATTCCAAAAGCCCTCAATGATACTGTTGGGTAGGATTTAAAGTAAAGGTTCCCCCCACACATTTGTGCAGTTGTGTCCAACTCTAGGGGCCGGTGCTCATCCCCGTTTGTTAGCCGAAGAGCCAGCGTTGTCCGAAGACGCTTCCACGGTCATGTGGCTTAATCAGAATATGTGGGAGCCATTGTATAGCCATCGTACATCAAGACATTATATAGAGAGAATTAGTGTTCTATTCTTATTCAAAGTGCTGTCCTTTTAAACAAGTGAGCTTGGTAGAAAGCAAGAGTGTGGTGAGTGGAAATTGCTGTCTCTGAAACCACAGCCAAGCAGGGCTATCTCAGGTTTAAGGCTTAGAAACATAGATTTGGGAAAATGGGTCACTGGTTGCTGAGCACAGAAGCATTTGGTAGACATGGGCCCAGTTCCTGCTCATTATCTATCACTGGGTCCTTTGCCCTTTGGCTTTCTATCTAGGGAACTTTAACATAGCTATTATCTCTGCCCTGATGGGACAAATGTGGAATCCATCTTGCTTACTGAGAATGTACAAACAAGGATAGAATAGACAAGTCATCCTTGGCATTAGCTCTCCAGATACATTTGGATTTCAACTCCCATAATCCTCAGTCATATGATATTTGTCCTTGTTGGCTAGGGGTTATGGGGCAATTAAATCCATCACTTCAAGAGGACATTAAAAGTATTATACCCTAAGTCAATGCTTATAATGCTTATAACTTCATTGTAAGACTTACTGTGTTTGAAAAGCATGGTATGCCTTAATGTAATTCATTGATTTTAAATTATTGTGATGTGAATTTAGTTATTGTGGTTTATACACCACAGTTTTAAGATCTAGCATGATATTTATTTATTTATTTATTTATTTAATTTATATAACCGCCCATCTCCCTCAACGGGGAACTCTGGATATGTGAACTCAGCTTGTTATGGCTTACTCAACATTGGATGGCTAAGCAAATTATGGTTTAACATAACATGCAAACTTATGGTTTATCCATTATGAAAATGCATTCCCAAGATACTGTATATTGTTTCATTTGTACAAAGGAACATGCTGCCCTAGACTGGTGGATCAACATTGGCTACTATTATTTGAAATGACAATAAAGAATGAGACAATAAAGTTTTTATTCAAAACTTATCTATATCCCATTTATGCTCATTTCACCCCATAATTCAGTTTTATGCTTGTACAATACATTGCCAATGCTTCAAATTCGTCAGAATAAAATTAATTATTGTATAATAGGAAATTTGCTAGTATGCTGTCACCGTGCCAAGATGGAGAGTGTGAGGGCAGAAGGGGGGCAGGAATACCATAAATTCATAAAAGTACTTATGAACAAAAAATGCCAGATCACTTGTGGATGAAACTAAAGCCAGACAGTATGAAACAGTAGAAATAAACAGTAGAAATTGTTAGGGGAATCACTTCCACTGGGTAATTCTGATAACTAAATGCACACACCGTGCTGCTATTCTTGCAATATTTTGTGGGGATAAGAAACAGCTTTTTGTGGGGAAGGGAAGAATGGATAAGATAGAACTATTTTCTCTGTGTGATATTAATATGTAAAGGGCAGCATTCATGGTGGCATATTCACAACTTTCATTGTTTTAAAAATGGCTTCACTGTTCATTTACCAAGAGTGGACAGTCTTTCAGCAGCCAGGGACAACAGTTTTAAAAAATAGGACTCAGAAACTGAGGACCACAAGGTGAGATATGATGTAGTGCTAATAAGTGAAGGGGTAAGGCTGAGATTTTTAAGGAGAGAGTTTTGGGAAATACTGGTTTTGTTTGTTTGTTGTTTTTGATGGGTTAAACTGAAGGGATATGGGGAAACCAGGCTCACAAACCTTGGCCTGAAAAACACCATGCTGTAACATTTCCCCATGGTGCAACGCTACTAAACCAAAGAGTGTGCCTGAACCCAAGAATTGTTACCCAAGGTTGACCCTTGAGACGGTGCATAAGAAACAATAAGCAAAGCTCTGAAACCAAGTCTACCTCCCCCTCAGGAATGCATGATAGTCTGGGACCATCTACCTGGTCAAGTATCCTCTTCCTGAGGCGAAAGCCAATGTGTTTACCTAGCCCCCTTGTAATGAATACCTTGCTTCCCCTCTCCTGAGGTGTAAATATGTTAAACTGTGATTCTATGGTTCTGACCCTTTGTGATTCAACCTGCTTGTGTAACCCAATGTCTCTGTGAATGTTACTGTTGTCCTTGTAAGATGCAAGTATTTCCTTGGTGTGAATGTCCCCAATTCTATCCTTTGTAAATATGTTGATGACCCACGTCACCCCCTGACCTGGTGAGTCCCAGAATGCTTCAGCTCTGGGAGGGACCCTGTCCCTAGGAATCAGCCAATCCTAGGGGATGGTCATCAGACACCTCGCCCACAGGTGGGCATACCTTCCTCATCCTCACTTCCTGCCTGTATTCCCCGTATAAAAGTTTGTGCACCCTTATGCTCTGGGTGGTGGTTTCATTCAGAGGTCACTTGCACGTGACAACTGTCTGGCTACCACCCGGCAACCTTTGCTTGGCCAAATAAATTTTGCTGTTGTTCCTTTTTACAAAGTCTCCTTCGTGTATTTGGCTTTCTCTAAAGGCGCGTGGTAAGTTTTGGTGCCTTACAAAACCTCATGCTGTCCTTCCCTTCTCTCCATTCCACCAAACCTTTGCAGAAATCTTTTAGTCAGGATAAAAAAAGCAGACACGGCCCATCCCTGCAGTGGACTTTTTCAGATGCACTGAACCTGGCATTCATTTCAGGTTTATACTAGCTAAGGAGTCCTTCAGTGATTCTTTTCTGACAAGATTTCTCATCCCTGTTCACACTTCTACCTTTCTGGATTGTTGGCAAGTGCAAATGGGCTTCCTGAACCCCAGGTGTACAAGAAAAACCTATGTGGTCTGCCATGGCTATGGTAGTTTAGAGGGTCCTCCTCCTTGGACTATTGCTCTCCTCCACAACGCTTCAGGAATTTTTTAAAGGGGCTTTTTCCTATGCAATCTGTCTGTGGCATCAGCCTTTTACTCATTGTTTTGTCATCCGAGTAGAGTATTTTGGCTGATCTGTGCTAGTACCAGTAAATGTTAGCATACCTTTTAAAAATAATCTCGTTTGAACTTCTTAGGAAATAAACAGTTGGGTTTCGCTGGAATGCTTCCCAACTGCTTGCTCCTCATTTCTTATCTTGTATCTTAATCAAGCTTCTGAACTGGAATTTAGGAGGTTGATTGCATAGTTTTGACAGTCCAGATCATTTCTTCATGTTGGCTGCCCTCCTTCAGGTTGTAATCCACAGCAGGGTGTCCAGACGTCTGGTAAAAGCCATAATGATCTCACTATTGTGAAAATGACAGAACTGTGTAATTTGTATGATGGTGCCATGATGTGTGTAACATCATTTGCCACCCCCACCCCATAGGTGGTAGAAGAAGCTTTGCCAACTGCCCATCTCAGTCTTTTATTTGTTTAAGATGATTGTAATGATACAAGAAACCCAACTCATCTTCACGTACAAAATGTATCATCAGAGGCAGCTGATGGTGAGGAAGGAGAAAATTTCCTGAAGCTGCTCTTCCTCTGCCCCATGGAGGAGGCTTCATTCGTCCTCTTGCTGTGGTTTTTTTCTGGGAAGCAGGAGATCCAGTTTCTCCGTGACTCTTGATCCCAGTGGCAAAAGGACAACAATGTACTTCTTTCCTCTGCAATTGCAGAGCAAGAATGTAGGGCGAAGGGAGGCATTCTGGAAGCCTCCAAACATGTTTCATTTTAAATCTCAACAACAACAGCAACAACATCAGGTAGTAGGACCAAAAGCAAAGGGAGTGTGACAGCTGTTGTCCAAAAATTCAGGAAAGAATTAACCCTGGTTTAGGACATACTGGTTGTATTTGAACAGCAGTACATGATTACCAATGAGTCAAAGATCATCGAGCCACCGCAAAGGAGTCTGGGAGACTGCCACTTCTTCCCCTCTGTTTTCCACCAGAGCAAATATATATATATATATATATTTAAAAAATCTAAAACTCCATGTAGTTGATCAGAGTTGACAGCACTTCAGATGGGAGGGGCTCACCCATTGCTCCCCTTTTTGCCCCCACCCCAAAGGGGCTTCCAAAGGAAGGAAATAAACGTACCCTTTGCCTTGATGGTTATGATCTAGCACACTTCCTCCACAATGAGGCTGCTGATGGGGTGAGGGGCCGGGATCTGCCTAACTCCTGCTTTGGGTCTGCTCCTTCCCTCTGGACTCTGGGAACTACTCTCCATGAGCACAGTTGCAGAAGAGACTGGAGAGACTGGACACCTGACTTCTGCAGAGGCCATCTGCCATGCCATGCCTGGCCGACATTTTCTGAAGTGCTTATCAGGCTTTACACAGGCACCTTAAAAATATGGGTTTAATGCTAAAAAGAGGTAGACCTGTGCTGTCCAGAAAGTCAGTTTTAAACCAGGAAAGAGCACCGGTTTCTGCCAGCTGTGTGTTCCTGATTCAATTGCTACTCAATGTATTATGGTTATTCCACTGCTTTTTCCAACAAGGGGTCTCCCATAGCCAAACTTTTTACAATTTTATTTCTGGACAGGGGGCATTTTTCCTACTCTATGCCAGCTCTATGGCTGTCCGTAGGCTATTTTTGGTGCTATCGGTCACAATGATACTTGCTGACACCATTGCATTTCCTTGCAGCACCAGTCAAGGACAGAGCTTGCTCATTATCAATCACCCCTTCTCGCTTCACCTGCCACCCTTCCTCTGTTCCTGTGACCTACCCGCTGGGCTATTTTTTGACAGTTTTAATGGGTCTTCAGAAATAGCCTGACTGACAAGTTACAGGGGCAATACACTTCTACACCTGTGACCTGGTGTTGGGCAACCTGAGAGATGTCACCATTCCCAGCACCTGTCCACACTCACTCACCTTGCCCCACTCCATGCTAGGAAGAATGATAGGGGGTTGTTTTCTTGCCAGCAGGTGATGCTTGGTGGGAGGGGAAACAAAGCCAGGGGAATCCACCAATTGCTTTCCTTAACCTGTCATGTGCTAAAATAGTAAGGACACCATCACTTGCCAGTCTCTTTTTATTGTGAAAGAATAGGGTTTGGCAATTGGGGTAACAAACTTTATGCCCACATTCTTTTCTGCTGATTTAAGGACTGATAAACAGCACTTCAGTGGCTGTCTGCCTCTGTCCTCAGGGCCTAGGTGAAAAGCTCTCGGGTACCAGTTCCCTAGATCAGGGGTCCCTGTTAGGAACCAGGCCGCACAGCAGGAGGTGAGTGGTGGGTGAGCGAGCGAAACTTCATCTGTATTTACAGCCGCTCCCCATCGCTCACATTACTGCCTGAGCTCTGCCTCCTGTCAGATCAGCGGCGGCATTAGATTCTCATAGGAGCGCGAACCCTACTGTAAACTGCAATTGCGAGGGATCTAGGTTGCACGCTCCTTATGAGAAGTCAGAATCCGACACTTATTTTAGTCAGTGCGTGGCCCACCCATTATTTTATTTACCACTTCCGATGGTTTCATCCCGAAACCATCCCCCCCCCCCCGGTCCGTGGAAAAATTGTCTTCCATGAAACTGGCCCCTGGTGCCAAAAAGGTTGGGGACCGCTGAGATGGAATCCCGCCAGGCTCTTGCTATATCTAGTACAAGTACACAGAGTTACCAGGTGCTCATTGGCTTTGTCTCTTCTTTCTCCTAGAATTTATTCAATATAATACTTAGGGTCATCTCGCTATCCTCCATTAAAAAGATGAAAAATATGCTTCCTTCTTTGTGAACTTTAGCTGTCAAGAACATAGTTACAAGGATCCTCAAGAGGTAAGCAGGCTGCTCAAAAGCCTGGTCATTTTAATATCGTTCTTGCCTTTAATTTCCTTTGTTCCCAGTGGCTAAAGAAAGAAAGATTGATTGTTGTTTATGGTTCAAGCACCGCTTGACTCTGCATTTGGTCAGGCTGGGAGTTTTGCTTTCTTCCAGACCGTTCCCTCCTGCTGGCAACAGGAGTTTTGCGCCTGTCATTTACCTTCTGGATGTCTACAAGTCCTTACAATTAAGCAGTACATTTCCCATTATCATCCTTCAAGCAAGCTCTTCCTGAATTTTTAATGGAGTTTTCATGGTAGTGGTGGAGGGATACACTTAAAAAAAAATCTAAATGATGGTATAAGCATTATTTCAAAACAAAGCTTACAACAGCACCATCTAACACATGCTTAGTCAGAAGAAAGCCCAGCTGCTTAGTCTCTTTTAGTCATGGACTGCAGTCTTAAACTGCTAGCAGGTTTCCAGGCATGCCTGAAATTCGTGGCAGTCCAAGCATAGGAAAAGGTATTGATTTCATCAGTAAATTAACTCGGCTCCTAAGTCTGGTGGATTTGGTCTGGAATTTCATGAACCTTTTCTCATAGAAGAGTCACTCTGGTGCCGTGAGAGGCATACTATTGACGTCTACAGCTTTTTCAACAAAGAGTGGCCTACTATTGACAGATCTACTCTATTCTAAACCCCTCAGTCATCTGGTGTAGCATTTGAAAACCCAGAAAACCTAACCATGTTTGATTTACAGGCTAACCACATGCCCCATTCTGATTAAATTGTTGAAAACTGAAATGACCAAAAACATGGCAGCTGCCACTATAAGGTTTCTAGTCCAGGGGGTTGTAAACTTGAGGCCTCATAGATACATTTGGCCCAAACACAGCCACCAAAACACAGTGGTACTGACCATCTTGTGATAGGAATTACATTACCTGGATTGGTACAAATTGCCTGGATAGTGGAAGAGTGGGATATACAGTTTGGCATGGGAGCAAGGATCGAAATAGTAACTGACAAGAAGAGACATGCAGCCTGACCCTTCCAGGGAAAGCAGAGAAGGCCAGCCACTGGCCTCCCTTCCTTTCAGATTGCAATCTAACCGAGAAAGTCTAGGTGACAGCAAAACAGGGCTCTTTAACTTCAGCTCCTGCTTTTTAGTGCCAGATCAGAAGCGGGTAAGATATCTATTATCCGTCATTTAATCCTGGCTTAAAGTGGTGACCAAACATATATTACAGAGACCTGGCTAAGAGAAGAACAGGGAGCTAATTTCTCCCAGCTTTGTCCACCAAGTTATTCTGGGAGGTAGTAGGCCAGAGCTGGAGTGTGGAAAAGTGGTATGTCTGTAGTCTGTAGGAATTCTACCTCACTGATCAGAAGCTTCATTTGACAATCTGCCAATTTAGTGTAGTGCTCTGCTAACAACAGAATTTCATCCTGAACTAGCCAGGTGATATTTGGCATGGCATGGACTACCCTAGATTTCTTGTCCTGGACAATTTCAGTGTTCATGCTGAGATTGCTCAGTCAGGAGTAGCTCAGGATTTCATGTTGGCCCTGACAACCATGGGTCTGCCCAACTGATATCTTAGATGGTAGGTGCTATAAATCTCTGCAAGGGTAGAAAACCTATTAAAATGAACCGACTCAGGTTCCAGCCCAGACACCTTATGGATCCAGGTGGTTTTCTGAAGATGTTTGAGAAATTTCTTTCCTTATCTATTAGCAATATTGTTTTTTTTAAAAGAATTTTATTAAGTTTCAAGACAAAGATAAAAGCTACGAAAAAACTACAAAACTACAAAAAAATAAAAAAGAACTAAAAAGGTGTGAAAATAGAACAAGCTGGTGATGCATTTTCAAACTGTGTGGCCCTCCAAGTTGTTCAGGGAAGGGAGCTGGAACAGTCTGAGGCCCACCTAAAGCAATTCTCTTTGTTCTGCATAGAAAATGTTGAACAGATTCACCTCCTTTTGCTGGGGTAGGTTTGTCATGGGTTCTTTTGTACCCAGGGTTGATTATTCAGACTCAACCAAGAAGTTCCCCAATGAAACACTGCACACAAAAAACTTTGATCTCCCCTTATATGTTGGGGGGTTATTTTACATATTAAAAACTATTCACAGTAGAAAAGTGCTCTTGTTACCTATGTGTCTAACTAATACAATTCTGGTTCCTACTAAACTAACCTATATTCCTAACCAATTTAAACTATTTAACTGTACCTATTCTTATCTAATACATGTAAGAGACTAAGTATGCTATCACCATTCCTATATAACTATAACTAACACTATTAGATACTACTACCTCTGCTACTCCAACTAGCACAAGGTTCCTTTAAGAGGACAGCTTTCTTACTTGCCCCTCTTCAGATGTTGGCTTTTGCTTATCTGTTTCTTCAGACCTTCCATGTCTCTTTGGGAAAACAAACTTCCCTTGGTTGCTGCTTGTTTCTGCTCTGGCTGCCAGCTGCAAACTCCAACAATACACCAGCTCTTTTTGCACGTTCTGTTCTCTCCCTTGCCTCCTCCCCCCTCTCTCCTCTCTCCTCCCCCCAGCTGTTCTTAACAAAGCCCTTTTTAACAAACTCATTGCCATCCTGAGGATGAGGAATGTTTGAAGTAGAGGGGGAGGAAGACGAACACAGGTGCCTGCAATCTGTTTCAAGCCTGTCCTTCCACAAGGTTATAGGGATTCTTTTCAGTTTACAGATCTCAAAGGTGTGGATACGGTGTGTAGAGAGAAGAGGGCCACTTCTTGGTTGTTCAACCATTGCCCTTCCTGGCTGATAAAATTGGCCAATTTGGAGTGACCTCATAGTTGAGGGAGTTGCATGATATTTCCTTGAATGGGGGATATGTTTCTGTTGGTGTATTATTCTCTGAGGCATAAGTCACAAGCCTTATTAGGTAAGCACCTGCAAACTTTGAAAGGTCAGGCAGCACGTGACCCAGGCTGAAGAGTATAAAAGAGCCTGCCTTCCTGCTCACTGCTTCTCTCTGTTTTCTGTTTCTGTTTACTCCTGTTTGCTTGTTTCTACTATCTGGTATGTGGAATTGTAATACTTCCAGGGATCTGGAAGATAACTGTAAATATCTGTTTATCTGAGTAACAAATATAACTGCAACTAAGTTTATTTATTTATTTATTTATTTATTTATTTATTTATTTATTTGTTCAATTTATATCACCGCCCATCTCCCCCCACAAGGGGACTCTGGGCGGTTACTACAAGTTACTACAATGACTGGCGTCATTTATTGGTCTCTGAAGCTAATCACTTTCTGTTACTCTGCATGTACAAGAAAACACACACTCCAACAGTTTCTGCCTAACTGAAGAAAGCAGTTAAAAGATCTCTGTTGAAAAAACTCTCCCTTGCCCTATGTAGGACAGACGGGCAGAAGACTAGCACAGCACATCCACGAACACCAACTAGCAGTCAGAAGACATGATGAAAACTCCTTAATCTCACAACACATGGACAGACTCCACCATACTTTCAACTGGGAAACCGTGAGCATCCTAGACCAAGCTAAATCCAAAAATGCTAGGGAATTCCTGGTAGCTTGGCACTCGGACAAGTCAGCCATCAACAGGCACATAGAGGTAAACAACATTTACATACCATTCAAAAGAGACAATAAAAAAGCTAAAAGGAAACAAAAAAAAAAACTCAGAACACCTCCTTGCCAGCAATCAACACCCAGATAAGCAAAGATTAACACCAGGATTAATACCAGACAAACAATCAAGCAGTAAACAATAGCCTAATCAAGAAACTACCAAGGAGAGAACAACACCCCACCAACACTGTCAGGACAAGCTACTGTATATAAAGAGAGCAAACCCCACTCCCTTCTAGCAGTGACGATGTTGCCAAGTTGGGCAACGAAACGTCTGCAAGCAAACAACCAAGCTCAGAGAGCACCAAAACCCTGTGCTACAGATATTGTCTTCTAAAGAAGTAGAGTTTGTTTAAACAATCTAGACTCAGTAACTCTGTAGAAAAAAGACAAATTTATCCTGTTCTTTTTATATCGTATTTTTATTTCCCCCTCTTAAGTTTATTCTATGCATTTCTACATCAGTACAATTGCACTGTATTTATAAAAAGTCCATGTGTAGATTCATACACTTCCCTTCACATTTTGACTAATGCAAATATTTTATATGCAACTTTAATAAATTCATTTTGCAAACATTTTTGCTAATATAATGCATTTGTATGTTATTCTCATCAATATGGACCTTTTTTAAATTTTAATCAAAGAACTGCATTACAGCAGGAGCAATGTGAATACCAAAGGACAATTATACTTCAGTGTGTGTATTGGGCTGGGAAGTGCAAATTAGGTATGTATTAAAATGTGAGGTAAACAAATCTGTTTCCTGAATTCCCATCCCTTATTTACAAAATGAATTGTATTACAAAAGCTCAAGTTTCTTCACATCAGACTGGGAGCACTTTTCTGTGACTTTTTAATTGTTGGTGTTGCAACACGGAAGAGCTGAGTGATGAGATATTTGCCTTTACTGAATTTACATTCATTTTCTTCTTCCTGTTCAGTTAATTTGTAAATTCTAATAGCTGTGCAGTGATAATCTTATGTTAATTAGCTTACCCCACTCGATGATACATTAGAGTTTGGGTCAGTGCTTATCTTGCTTACCCTTATGGACAACTTTTATCTTGGAAATCTCAATGAAGAAATAGAGACACAGTGAGATTTAAAATAATCAGAATAAAAGGGATAGGGAACAAAATAACGATAAAACAGTTTAATGTGAGAACTGAATGGGAAGTAAAAGTTAATTACTCTAGGCAACATGACCCTAAATATCAGTTGCCAAGGAACATGAATGAGATAATGTGACTGGCCTCCTGTGATATTTTTAGGAGCCTCCCAGAAATTAGGTTGCCCACTGTGGGAAATCTCTCTCCCTCCCCTCTCTCTCCCTCCCTCCCTCCTATCATCCATCTATCATCTATCTATATTTGCTATCATATATCTATTATCTTTCTATTCAAAATTGTATCTTACTCTTTTAATGTAAGTGTCTTATTCAGGGCAGGTAACAGTAAAAATCAATGGACTATTAAATAATTAAAAAGAGAAACGAAAACAAGACCAAATGTGATACATGTGAAAAACAGACAGAGCTTTGATCACACAGTCATGGCTGCCATCTTTTTTTTTTTAACCATACCCTGAAAACCTCCTTATAAGAATGACAGGGTAAATAGCCTTTGGTCTGACCTACCATTGGTCACATGCAGCTTGGCTTTCTCTTAGATTCCTATATTACAAAACCCCTTTTTGCATATTGCAGATATTAGGCCTCTTATCAAAATGCATTTCATGATTTTGCATTTGAGTAATGAGGTAAATGATAATTAATGTAATGATTTTGCCTTCCGCATATACTGTAGCTTTAGACATGGTTCTCTATTTGAATTCACATGCAGCGAGGAGGACTGCTGTTATATATTATGATTTAGGAACTCAGAAAGCTGCTTTTGTACAGGCCAGACTTTTCATCTCATTTATTAATTCTTTAACTGGAAATTCCAGGGCATAAATTTGGGACTTTCTGGAACTGCAAAGCAAATGTTTTATCATTGAGTATAGCCTCCATTAATATTTATTTTATATTCATGTGGTTTTTTGTAACATGTGAAAGGATGTTTATAGTTTGGGATGTTCCTGATATGTGATTTGTTTCACTTGCTTGACCTACTTAGCTTGTTACTGGAAGCAGTTTCTTTTATTCTTTTAGACAGCGTAGGGGACATTACAATGCTTGTAGGTCATTGTTACCCAAATGATGAACGGAGGGATTCTGGTGTCAAGTAAGGAGAGCCAATCTGCACAATTCTCAAAAATATTGAGGGAAACAAGCTGGGCTCCAAGCAGCCAGCAGTTTTGGTAGCCACTGATAACAATTGCCTATCTATGCATGTGACTTAACAAACCTAAAGTCTCACACCACCTTCCTGCTTTTTGAGTAAGTTCCTCCAAATGTCAAGTGATCTACGAAGTCCTATGGCTCTGGATGACTGATAAACCAAGGAAATTCTGAGTAGCCTGACAATATTTATATTACGCAGAGAAAGGCAACTCTGACTGATGGCAGACAGTATCTGTTTTATTAAATCCAAAATGCAACCATTAGCAAGCACAGAATGTCTTTCTGATTCTGGAAAATCATCTTGGCATCTTTATAAGGTAGTTCCTTAAAATGGCTCTGGAAAAAAAAAGAAATGTTTCTCTTTCCTTCTCCTCCTGCCACAAAGATGCTAAAAACAAACTTAATCCACAAAGAGTTAGAGAAAGCTTGTATTGTGCATGTCTGTAGCTTGAATCATGTCAACTGGATTTCTATTTCCTCAGTGGAAACGTTTCGCTCCTTATCCAAGGAGCTTCTTCAGTCTGAGCAAAGTTGGTAAGGGAATCCTAAATATGTTTCTAGGTAGCTGTGTGACCTTACACCTGGGGCTAGGTGTAACACACAGTCTACCTAGTCACACAGCTACCTAGAAACATATTTAGGATTCCCTTACTAACTTTGCTCAGACTGACGACGCTCCTTGGATAAGGAGCGAAACGTTTCCACTGAGAAAATAGAAATCCAGTTGACATGATTCAAGCCACAGACAATTCCACCTGGATGACTGAGAACCTTCATAGACTTGTATTGTGCAATAGCCCTGTCTCAATCATGGAATTTTACAGGAGTGTCAGAGACTGTCATCTTCACTCTATAACTCCACTGAATGTCCTCCTTCTATCTTCTTTTGTAACATATAAAAAAGTGTTAAAGAAAAGACAGAATAGCTGCATAATGCCTTTTGAATGATAGACTAGGAACTGGAGACACCTTAAGTAGACATTGGCTAAGGGAATGTCTAAGCACCTTGTTTGATGCAGCTCTTAATGTTTACTCACATTTTGTGTTTGCCATAAGAGGTAAACTAAATTAGTTGGCATATACAGAAATGTCTGCTTCAGAGTACTGAAAAGTCACAAAGCAAAAACCATCCATGCAGCTCAAAAACATTTATAAATAAGTGGGCACCAAAACCCTCAAATTATCAAGTTGCTGAAGAGCAATACTAATGAAATAATATACATAGGATGCCTGAAAGTTGAAACACAGAATAGCAAAATCTGCAAGACTGACTGGACGCATTAGTAGCAAACAGCAATAGAGATTTGTGCTTCCTTGCTAATAACCAGCCAAGGTGGAAATTACACAAAACGATTGTAATAATTTTGATGAGGGTGACTGTTTTGGAAAAAGTAACTTGATAATTACATTCATATATTTTCATATTCTGACAATTTTATTATTTTGATTATTTGAAAGTTAGACTGAACAGAGCATTTAGAAGCTAAATACTTGCAAATGATTGTAATTAAACTCTAACATTTATTTAACTGGAAAACACAGAAAGTGCTGTCCTAAAAGGAGGTGTAGTAGAAGGTTTGGATTGCTTAAATTGTCCTCTTTGGCTAGTTTTCTTCAGGGAAACTATATAAAAAGGCATAGTTTTAGTGAGCAATAATCAGTAGAAATAAGCTAATCACAGCTTCTCACTTCTGCATTCTAGATCACAACCTCCTGAGGCTGCTTTTCATTAGAAAATACAGTAATGGGTTTTTGTGTTACATTTGTTTGAATGGAATGTGGAGTTTACTAACACTCACTTGTGAAAAACTGGAGACACTGTTGCAGAACTGGTGGTTTGTAGAGCTAAGAGGAAGGCAGGTCAGGCAAACCCTCATCATGACCGTCTTCCACCCGGAAACCTATGCCCTCATTGTGGGAGGTTGTGCGGATCCAGAATTGGCCCTGGAAGACAGTCTTACTTGGCTACGAGTGATCGCCAAGAAGAAGAAGGTTTGTAGAAGTACGTTTTCATTTCTTTCTCTCCCATCATGATTTTGGTTGAGTGGGGGGTAACTTTTGCCTGTTGAACAAAATATAGAGAGAAACCTGCAGTTGGGCAGCACTAATAGACATACTTATAAATAGATAGATACCAGCAACAAAACAGAACTATACATTTCTTCATGCATTCCACAATCATCTCTTTGATAATTTACACAGGAAGTGGCTTTGATTTTTGTAAAAAATTATTTTACTTTCAAATTAAGTTCACAAGAACATTTATGTTTATTCATTGATGTTTTGCTTTTCTCTAAAAGAAGGAAAAACAGATTATAATAAAATTATACAACACCCCCCTATTAAATCCAAGAAATAAAATTACATCTCCTCTCTGTTTATTTACTCTGAAGGGGGAAAAGGAATCTACAAAGCAATTCACACCCATGTAGCATTCCTCTGTATTTAAATAGCAAGCAGCCTTTTCTCTTTTATCCTGTTATGCTTGTACAGTTACCAAGCTACTGCTATTGCCCTAGTGACAATATTACAGGGAAAATTGATCCCATCATAGTGGCCTATGATGGTTTGGTGTTATAAAATGAAAATGTTGAAGTACTGCAGTCATACTTCCCTTTGATGAAAATTGTGGCTTCATAAATCAGAATGGGAAAATGCAAGCTAAAAGTATATTGGGACTGTTGGCTCTTGCATTCAGAAGTAAACTCACCAGGAACAGGACAATGTAATATGATACCCAATCCTTTTTGTGTGTATGTGTGTGTGTCTTTGTGTGTGTGCCTTTGAGTCAGTTTTTGACTCCTGGCGACTGCCTGGACTAGTCCCTGCAGTTTTCTTGGCAAGATATTTTTTTGGGAAATGGTTTGCCCTTGCCTTCTTGGTTCGGCTGAGAGAGAGTGACTGGCCCAAGGTCACCCAGCTGGCTTTCATATCTAAGGTGGGACTAGAACTCTCGGTCTCCTGGTTTCTACCCTGATGCCTTAGCCACTACACCAAACTGGCTCTAACCAAACCAAAGCTAGCATTTGTTTAATGGGCCCACAAGAAGCTACTGATTTCCTTCTTGATGAATTAACTGCTTGTTTGAAGGAAAGAATGAAAGGGTTGTCTTCCCCAGCATTTGTGTTCCCATCCTAAAATTTATTTTGCCATATGTTTTAGATTAAATCGATGTATGAACATGGTAGTTGAATTATATTACATTTTAATTTCACTTTATAAATGGCATTTCTCTGAGTAAGAGAAAAGGAGAGAAACAAATTGTGCATAAACATCCATTTGGAGTTTTAGTGAGTTCTAGTGTTGTGCATGATTTGGAAATGATTGTGAAGAAGCACTTGGCTATTCATTAAAGCAGCCCTTCTTTTTTTCAGACTTTCATGCAAAAAGGTGCACCTCCTTTAATGAGTAGACTCATTAAAGTTAATGTGACTGCTAAAGCAGCCACACTTTTTTGCAGTTATAAGAGGGCTGCTCCCATGATAGCCTGAAAACAGAGGGGTTGCTTTAATGAGTACCAGAGAGGTGCTGTGCTCTCACTTTGACACGTTCTAAAGCTCTTCTGCCAAACCATTTACAAAGTGTGTACAGAAAATGCCACAATATTTAATTTTATTTATTTATTATTAAATTTCTATGACCGCCCATCTCCCTCTCAATATGATGGTTCATTAGAGTAGTGTTTTGTTTATAATAAAAATAAAAATCCAAGATGGCGGCCGCGGCCGATAACAGCTCCGGAGAAAGCCGAAAAGAACCTTCAAAAACCTTTGAAAACCCACTGAAATCCCTAAATTTCACCTTTGGGATTCTGGAGAGGTGGTGGTTGCCGGTGGGGTGAGTCGCTTCTTCGAGGGGGAGTGCTGGCCGAGACGCGTCGGCCTCCGGAATGACGCGACGAAACGGGACCCAGTGAGTTACCGGAGACAGCTGTAGGCTGCCGGGGTCTGCAAGGGGCTGTCGGGTGCGTCCTAGACCGGCGGGGTTGGTGAGAACTAGAGCTCACTAAAGGCCAGAAGACTCTGAATGCGAGGCTTCGAGCCGGACCAGCAGGGCTTGCGGGAGTTGGAGACTTCTGAGAGCTGCTGGAGGCTTCTGGAAGCCTCCGAAATCGACCGCTGGAGCCTGGAAGCCGTCGGAGGTGAGCTAGGCCGGTGGAGTTGGTGGCGGCCTAGCAGACCCGGGGCGGCTCAGAAGGGAGTCCAGCGGATGCAGCGGAGCCCTCGGAGCTTCCGGAGACCATCAAGGGCTGCCAGAGGCCTCGAAGTGCGAACTGAGAGGGAGACGGACGAGGCGGCCCCCCGCCATAGACTATCTAGTCGTTTTCCCGGACCACTTTTTGAGAGGGCCCGGAGGCTCCTGATGTGGGAGCTGTTTGGAACTGGTGGCGAATGTGGCGGCCCTAGAAGACGTGGATGGGACGGAGGCCGGACTGATAGCCCTGTCGATCAAGGCAGAAGAACAATTACTTGGACTAACATCATTGAGTTAAGGTGGCAGAGAACTTGCAGGAGTGCCTTGGTGTGAATGTGGACCCCCCCCGGGTGAGAGACGAGGAAGGGGGGGGTTAAGATTGTATGAGTGTGGAAGAGTACCCCCTGGGTGAGAGACAGGTGGGGCAGGAGTGATTGTGGTGAGTGTTGGTACCTCTCCCCGACCAGTGAGAGAAGTTGGGGGAGAGGTGCAGGGTGTGAGTGGGGTGGTGCTAGACCCTACCAGTGCCGAGAGCGAGAGCTGGTGCACTGGGGGGGTCTTACCACTGCCCAAGAGTGTGTGGGAGTGCATGATGGATGGTTGGGAGAAGGGACTCTTAAATAACCCTAAGAATTCCGGAGGCCTGGGAGTGGAGGCTACTGGGCCAGAACCGGGAATCTCCGAGGGCTATATGGCAGGCCATCTGATTCGGGTGGTGACAGGCAGGGGACGGTATGACGGGAACCGGAGGGCATGCAATCTTTGGGGAAGGCGCCCCCGGTGTTTGTTACCGGTGGTGCGTTCCGGCCCCCCGTGTTCACACCCAGGCCCTGGTAAGCAGATCCTTGTGGGCTCCGGTCTCCGGCTGCTGCTGTTGAACGCCAGGTCGGTGAACAACAAAGCCCCCCTTATAAGTGACTTGATCACGGATGAGGGGGTACCCTCATGACCTGGTATGTATTACCGAGACCTGGCTGGCACCAGAGGGGGGAGTGGCCCTCTCGGAAATGTGCCCAGCCGGGTTTCAGGTCTGGCATCAGCCAAGACACCGGGGCAGGGGAGGAGGGGTGGCAGTGGTCATTCGAGAGTCTCTTGTGGCCTTCAGGGGCGCTGCTCCACAAGTGGCCAGGTGTGAGACCCTGTTTTTCAAGTTGGGTTCACGAGAACAGTTGGGAGTGTTGCTGCTGTACCAGCCTCCCTGCTGCGTAGCAACCTCTCTGCCTGAGCTGCTCGAGGCTGTCTCGGGGTTGGCAGTGGAGTTCCCCAGACTTATGGTTCTGGGGGACTTTAATCTGCCATCTCTGGGACGGGACTCGGAGGCGGCTCGGGCGTTCATGGCTACCATGGCAGCTATGGGCCTGTCTCAGATTATTCGTGACCCGACTCGGGACAGTGGTCTCACCCCAGACTTAGTTTTCTTGTCTGAGCAGTGGCAATGTGATCTGAGGGGAGAGTTACATCTTTCCCCATTGTCATGGTGAGACCACGCCCTGGTGACCCTTAGACTCTCTTGTGCTGCCCTACTCCGCAGGGAGGCAGGACCTATTCGATTGTTCCGCCCCCGGCGACTGATGGACCCAGTGAGGTTTCAGAAGGAGCTGGGGGTTATTCCCGAGGACTTGCTTCACGGTCCAGTGGAGCTCCTGGCCGCGGCCTGGAACAGGGCCGCGGCTGGAGCCCTGGACAAGATCGCGCCTATGCGACCTCTCCGGCCCTACTTGGCCCGCCGCTCTCCGTGGTTTACCGAAGAGTTAAGGGCCTTGAAGAGGGTTAAGAGACGTCTAGAGCGCCGCTGGAGAAAGACAAAGACTGAATCTGACCGAACACAATCTAGAGCCGCAGTTAAGGCCTACCTTGTGGCGGTAAGAGCGGCGAAACGTGAATATTTCTCCGTTCTTATTGCATCCGCAGAATGCCGCCCGACGGCCCTTTTTAAAATTACAAGATCACTGTTGGGTCAGGAGCAGGGGGAGACCCACTTACAGGGCCGATCGGAAGAGTTTTCTGAGCATCTGCAGGATAAAATCGCCCAGATTCATTCCAAGTTGGACTCCAAGCATGAGACAGGATCTGTGGAGATGCCAGGGGCTCGTACTTACCACGTTATCTGGGAAAAGTTTGATCCTGTTGCGCCTAAGGAAGTGGACAGGATCCTCCGGACTGTGAATGCCACCACATGCCAGCTTGACCCTTGTCCCTCCTGGCTGGTGAAATCGGCCAGTGAGGTGACATGTGGATGGGTCCAGGCGATGATTAATCTGTCCTTGAGTGAGGGGGTGTTCCCGGAGGCGTTTAAGGAGGTGCTGGTGCACCCCCTCCTCAAGAAGCCGTCCCTGGACCCTACCATCCTGGGCAATTTTCGCCCAGTCTCCCACCTTCCCTTTTTGGGAAAGGTGGTTGAGAAGGTGGTGGCGTGGCAACTCCAGAGGATTCTGGAAGAAACGGATTATCTAGACCCCTTCCTGTCAGGTTTCAGGCCGGGATATGGGACGGAGACCGCATTGGTCGCGCTTATGGATGATCTTTGGCAAGAGCGGGATGGAGGGAGTGCGTCCATCCTAGCTCTCTTAGATCTCTCAGCGGCTTTCGATACCGTCGACCACGGTATACTTTTGGGACGGCTCAGGGAGTTGGGGGTGGGCGGCGTGGTTTTGCGCTGGTTCGCCTCCTTCCTCCGGGGCCGTTCCCAGTCGGTGTTGATAGGGGAGGAGAGGGCTGACCCCCGGCCCCTGACTTGTGGGGTGCCGCAGGGGTCGGTTCTCTCTCCTCTCCTGTTCAACATCTACATGAAGCCGCTGGGCGAGATCATCCGTCACCATGGGATGAGGTATCACCAATATGCTGATGATACCCAGGTATACATCTCCATCCCAGGTGAAGTAAGTGATGCGGTCGATGCCTTATCTCAGTGTCTGGAGGCTGTGGGGGCCTGGATGGGGAACAACAGGCTTCAACTGAACCCTGGTAAGACGGAGTGGCTGTGGATTGATGGCCCCCCTAGATCCGGGAAGTTGTCATCTTTGGTTCTGGGTGGGGTGGCACTACCTCGCTCGGATCCAGTGCGGAATCTGGGGGTCCTCCTGGACTCGCGACTCCTGCTCGAAGAGCAGGTGGCAGTCACGGCCAGGAGGGCCTTTGCACAACTTCGTGTTGTACGCCAGTTACGCCCTTTCCTGGATCGGGAGGCCCTCCGAACAGTCACTCATGCCCTTGTCATCTCCCGTAAAGATTACTGTAATGCGCTCTACATGGGGCTACCCCTGAAGAGTATCCCGAAGCTTCAGCTGGTGCAGAATGCTGCGGCGCGAGCAGTTATGGGTGCTATGAGATCAGCACATGTAACACCTCTGCTACGCGAGCTGCATTGGCTACCAGTTTGCTTCCGGGTCCAATTCAAGGTGTTGGTGATTACCTTTAAAGCCCTATATGGCATAGGGCCAGGGTACCTGAGGGACCGTCTCGTCCCGATAACGTCGGCCCGCCCCACCCGTACATGCAGAGAGGGCATGCTTCGGACCCCCTCAACAAGAGAATTCCATCTAGCGGGGTCCAGGAGACGTGCTTTCTCTGCTATAGCGCCCGCCTTATGGAACATCTTGCCCCCGGAGGTGAGACTGGCCCCCTCACTCCTGGCCTTCCGGAAGGCCAAGACCTGGCTCTGCCACCGGGCCTGGGACGACAGAGGCGGCAGTGCCTCCTGGGGTTGGCTGGCCCCGTAGTAATACGATCGATACTACGGTCCCCAATCCATCTTGGATTCATGTAATTTATTATTCGATGTATTTTAGATGATGTTTTTGTATAGTTTTTAAACTTTCAATTGTTGTAACACGCCCAGAGTCCCTTGCAGGGGAGATGGGCGGGGAATAAATTGAAATAATAAAAATAATAAATAATAAAATAATCCTGTTTGAATATGATGTGGCGTAATGAAATAAGATTACCTCAGTTTCCTCTTTCTCTTCTCTAAAATTAACCCCTGTAGGAATAATTTTGAAGTTATGCAAGACTTCTGATACCATGTTAAAAAAAATAAAGCCTCTCAAAGTAGCTGAGATGTCCATAGAGATCATCAACATTCTGCTATTTTCCGATTTGAAATTGTAAAGCTATGAAGTGTCTGTCCTGTATATCCATTTTTGTTCCTTCCTACACCAAAAGTCTGACTAACCAATAAGTTACCTTGGCATTTCAGCCAAATCTCAGTGAAATACCAAAATGACCATTTCACAGATACTGTATATCAGATGTTTCTTCAGAATAATTCTCTTCTAAAAGTGAGATGGGATAAAACGTAAATACAACGACTATCAATTAGGTCCTTGAGCAATTTTTCCCAGAAAGGTTTAAATAGGTTTTGGTAGATTTTCGCAGCAATGCATCATTATGACTTTTTCAGGGCTTCCTAAAGTCTTCTTTGTATTATTGATGAATTTTCATAGTGCCTTGTCATCTCCTTACACTTTCTGCCTTTGGTATGAGAACATCAGCACTATGGAGATAGACTTTCCAGGCTATTGGGATGTAATTCATAATTCTGTATAAGACCTTCTGTATTAGGAAACAACATATAAGAAAATCATTCTCAGAGTAAATTTCCAGAGTCTCTGTATGTCTGAATTATGGGTTAAGGTTATAGCAGGCTACAAGCACATGAAAAGTGGCTAAACAGCCTACAGGTGAGAATCTTTAGAAATACGTACATGATTGATTTGTCTTTGAAAAATATCTGGCATTTATTTCTCTGCCATTTGTACTTTCTAGGTTTGCAAAACAGCCTCCTCACACAAAAATTTGCAAGAAATATTTCTTTTTTCATTCTAGGATGTAATCAATTAGGGTTTTTCCCCCTCTTAGAAACAGCTTGAGCAATAGAAATATAGAGATTCTGGTCCTCTCAGTTTTCAAGAAAGGGTTAAACCAATTGCAAAAAGATGAGGGAGGAAGGATCAAAGGCAGGCTTTCTGTGATGAACAATGGTCCTTATCTCCATTACAGAGAGGATCACATGGCTGGGGAAAATTCTAGGAAAGTGTAGCCAAACAATGCAGTCATAAATGTGGGCCTGTAAGGGTTCCAGTGAAGATCAGTTAGTCATAGAATCAGGCAGGATGTCCCCAAAACTTCATCATCTATCATTCAATAGTTTGGTTCTGGAATTTAATCCAGAAATTACTTCAAGCTCACACATCCATCCACCTCAGTGACTACAACAATCCACTAATCAGAATCAACATAGAGTAGCTGTTAGTTGTACCAACCATAAAGCTGTTATTCTGTTAACATCTCCAGCTACTATGCAAACAAGACAAGTGAACATTGGTGACTGACTTGAACTTAGTGTGACCTGATTTTAAATGCATTAGGTTTATGCTCATGTGTGTGGCTTCCTTCATTCTTTTTCTTTTCTTCCTTATGTTTTTTTGGGAAATGGATATCTTTGATGTTGAAAAATATTTTCAGGAAAGTGAAAAGTGGAAGACACAACATGAGTTTAACATCCAAAGATGAATGGGATTTTTGTGCGTTTCCTCAGAGTTGCTCTAAGTGGTCCATTTTGCAGGCAAACATAAATATAGAAATTTAAGAGGTAAATTGCTATTCTGAGTCTGAGGTTGAAAGAGCCTATCATAAAACTTTCTCATGCCAGGACTGATCCTTTTTAGTGAAGTATTGCTCCAAGAATGATACAAAATAAAGTCGCTCCAGTTATCTTTTTAAAAAGGTAACAGTTGGCATGCAGTAATTAAACCCATATAATGAGAATCCATTTTCAGATTATTAAAATATGAAGATTACAGAGTATTCACTTGCACTGTTTTGTGTTTAATCCTCAGACTTTTCAAAGTCTGCAACAGACTGTGTGAGGATAAACAAACTGAAGGATGCTTCTGAGATATAGTCCATTTTAGAATCAGTGCACAGGTTTGTCTTTGATGGAATTGAAACACCCTTGGATATTAACTTAATAGTATTCCTGGATGAGCAGATGATAGTGGTGGCCAATAATGCTTTTTAACATCTCAAGCTAGTGAAACATGCCCTGTCTTGGACAGTTTGCTCTAGGGCTTCCACTGATTTAGGGCTTCTACTCCTCTGCAGTGGCATACCTAGTGTATTTGGCACCAGGAACAGATCAGGGGGCTGAGCAGCAGCTGCAGGATCCAGGCTGCCCAACCATACCACCACCACTGCCCTGCTTCCTGTCTATTGCTGCCCTGTGCCACCGACCACCAAACAGCTTTTTGTCACACCAGCAGCACTGAGCCAACTCCACATCTATTGCCCATCCTCTGGATAATTTCCTCAGACAATTCACCCCTTATTGTCTGCATCCGCACCAGTCTGCCTCTACTGCCCCACCCTTGGTATGCCACTGCTCCTCCTCCTTTGACTTCCAACCCCCTCAAAAGCAGTTTAAAACCAACCTGCAATTGTTTTCATTGCTGCTGGCCTAAAATGGCTGAGAAAACCATGAGCTAATCAGTATTCTTTCTGGCTGACTAATAGGAGAGTACAGAAACACACCGTTCAATCAGTTTCCCACTGCAGAGCTGCTGCAGGCCTGAAGAATCAAAAGAATCAAAAATAAAATAAAATGTTATTCTGCGATTCCTCCCCCTCTCCATGTTGTAAAGATGGGAAGCTATAAGGGACTAAACAAAAGGGAGCATTCAAGCTATTTTGTTACTATCACTATGCTGCACAGAAAAATCTAAAGAAGTGATCAAGAACATGAGAATAGCCTGGTAGGTCAGCCAATCTGTCCAGCAATCCATCTCACACGATAGCCATCAAATGCATATAGGAAGCCCACAAATAGAAGATCCATGCAATGCTCCTCTCCCATTGTTGCTTCTGTGCACCTAGTGTGTAAGACACTGCCCCCATCCCTGGAGGCAGCACACAGTCATCAAGACTGGTGGCTACTGATACAATTGTCCTTCATGAATTTGGATAGTTCCCTTTTGAATCCTCTAAACCAGAGCTTTCCAAACTGTGTGTCGCAACACGTTAGTGTGTCGGTTGCAGTGTCTGGGTGTGTCGCGGCTGCTGCTGCCTCCGAGCCCTGCCAGGATTCCGTGCAGGTCCTTGTGCCTGCCTTGTGCCCTGCTGCCTCCAAACCTGCTGTGATTCCGTGCAGGTCCTAGTGCCTGCCTTGTGCCCTGCTGTAAGAGTGTGTCACGAAATGATGCCCTGCTGTAAGAGTGTGTCGCGAAATGATGCCCTGCTGTAAGAGTGTGTCGCGAAATGATGCATGTCTAAAAAGTGTGTCACCAACATGAAAAGTTTGGAAAGCTCTCCTCTAAATGAGCAGCCACAACTCATTGCAGCATATTTCTCCAGCTGATTATATGCTATGTGAACAAATGTTTCCTCATATCAATTTTAAAATTATATCAGCAGAGAGAAGTGCTGAATAATGTAGAGAGGCTTCAGAAATTCTGCTTTAAAGCAACCAAACTCTGTTGGTTGCTTGAAGATATTTGCAGCTGTTCTTGGGCACACAGTTGACCAGGTGAAAGAATACAGAGTTGGAATAGACAAGAGAACTATTTGTTTTCCCTTTCTCTTTGGCAGGTTGTGGGCCAGCATGCAAAAGAAGGTTCTGCTTAAAAGGTTCTGCTTAAAAGTAAAGAGCGCCTTCTCTAGTCTCAAATAAACTGGGCAGAGCCAATAAAGCTGACTTAGACCTCAAAATGATTCAACATAATCCCTTCATATGAATCCAAAGGCAAATATGATGGGATACAAATTGCCTTATTGGATTGGATTACTGTATTCACATGCTGTATAGACTGCTTTTGAAGAATATTTGGACCCTTCTTCCATATTGAAATGCAGCCACCAGCCTCTGGATGGATGTGAATAGACTTACTTATTGGCCCCATTCTGTTTTTCAGTCTTGATCCCCCATCCGTCCCCTCCTATCCTATGCAATTCGGGTGTTGCATATAGAAAGGTCAATCTAGAAGGCTGAATTAATTCCCACTCCTAAAGACTGAATTCAATTGGCTCCAAAAGTGATTTCAAATCTGCACGTAGGGAGCATTAAGAAAAGGTATTTGAAATAAGAGTATGCACCAAACACAAGACACAGCTAGATTTGGAAAAGAGCCTGTTTTGTCTTGGACTGAATCGGAGGCTGCCTTCTATTAACTGTGTCCCAAATTCAAAGTGAGTTTTGGAAATCCAAAGCTTCGTGGCTCCCATTGAGTAGCATGAAAACCACACACATGGCTATTTTTAAAAAAAAAGAAAGTTACAATTGAATGTAATAAATGTAATAAAATGTGCATGCCCTAAGGAGAACTCAAAAATAAGTTCAACAAGAACTTTAAGGAGAACTCAAAAAGAAAAAGTGGAAGTATTTGATGGGGATGAGAAAAGAAGAACCACCTACTTTGAGTCTATAAACATACGAATATGCTGAGGAAAGTGAGAATAGCTGCACATGGCAATGCTACTATGCATTTATCATGTATTTACTGTTAACAAATGACTTTGCATAAGGTTAAAACTCAAATGTTGTTTAATGTAAGAGCAGATTAATCTTTTTAGTGACTTATTCTAGGGAAGCCAGAAGCCACAGTATATTTCTTTCAAATTGTGTGTGTGTGTGTGTGTGTGTGTGTGTGTGTGTGTGTATGTATGTATGAATTGGAACACCAGGTAGGTGTACCAATTATTAATACTTAAAATATAAATTATTTATTGTTATAATTGTCATATTATTTTTGATCCTCCTTTATTTCTTGAGTCCTAGACATTTATGAAGATATCATGCTTAGTGTAGGTTCTAAGCTTCAGGGAGACTAGCAAGCACTTTGCAAATGGTTTAAACTACAACTGCTGTAATCTCTAGCCAAACTGACCAATTGTCAGCAGTTACAGGAATTGTAGTCTGGAATATATAGAGAACACCAGGTTGCTGCAGCAGCTCTGTGACATTTTTTCTTACTCATGGGATTAATCACTTTGCACTTTGCAATCTAATTTGAGAACAGCTAAAAAAGTTCCAGCCAGGATGTCTCTGACCTGGAGGAAAAATCTGGAATGTTCTTGAGCCCACAAGAACAAAGGCAGAGTATAGAACAGGCTGAAGTGAAGCCTCTCTGCATTCAGCTCAGAGTGAAACAGAAACACTTTGTGAAATTAATGCTATTAAAATAAACCAGAATAGAAGAATGGCAAAAGAAGTGCTGATTTAAATAACCTTCTCTATACTGAGTTGCTGGAATGGTCATATATTGTGTTCCATTATTGTAGTTTCTTTGGCTTTTACTCTTCTACTTCCTCTGCCTGGAGTCTCACTTAATGACCTTTGTTGGCTTCTTTTATTAATGTTACTAGTTTCTGATTTCACCTGTTCAGTTTGTGAGACTTCCTGGCTTTGACTCCTGACAGAATACAGATTGCTCTTCTCTGATTGTCCCTCCTGACTGCAAACTCTAGCAGATTTTTTCAGCCTTGGGCAAGACAGCATGCAATCTTGCAGTAAATCTCACTGAACCTGAATAAATGCTTATGATTCAACTGGACATCCTGATGAAATGCTGCATATAGCCACTATATAACAAGGTTCTGGAAATCAGGACTGGCCTGAAATAGTTTGCTGCCTCACACAAGGGATAAGGTGGTGTCGCTCCCCATTCTATATACATAATCTGCTGGACTGGCAGTAGACATTTATTTCAATGGGGTAGAAGTCTCAGTGGCAATAAGCTAACAGTCTCTCAAACACCCATGGATAGGTAACAGATTGCAGGCTAGGGTTCTGGAGCTCACAACATACATACATACTTACTTATTTTCTCTAAGGAAGCCATAGCTGCCATGGTGGCCACGAACTCCCGAGCAGCTTCCGAGGCATGCCCCAGGGATGGCAGGTTGAAGTCCCCCAGAACCATAAGTCTGGGAAACTCCACCGCCAACCCTGAGATGGCCTCCAGCAGCTCAGGCAGGGAGGTTGCTATGCAGCAGGGAGGCTGGTACAGTAGCCACACTCCCAACTGTTCTTGGGAACCCAACTTGAAGAACAGGGTCTCACAACTGGCCAGTTGTGGAGCAGGGCCCCTGAAGGCGACCAGAGACTCCTGGATGACAACAGCCACCCCTCCTCCCCTGCCCTGGGGTCTCAGCTGGTACCATACCATAAACCCGGCCGGGCACATTTCCAAAAGTGGCACTCCCCCTTCAGGGCCCAGCCAGGTCTCAGTGATACACGCCAGGTCTGCCCCCTCCTCGATGATCAACTCACGTACAGTATAAGAGGGGCCTTGTTGTTGACCGACCTGGCATTCAAAAGCAGCAGCCGAAAGCCAGGGCCTCGATGGGTCTGCTGTCCAGGGTCCAGGTCTGAGCACAGAGGGCTGGAACATGCGACCGGTACCAAATACCGGGGGCATCTTCCCCAACGATGGCCCACCCTCTGACTCCCGCCAAGACACCCCCGACCCGAATAGAATAACCTGAACCTGAATAGAATAACCCACCCTAAACCCCCTGGAACTCCCATTGCCCCCCAATCCTGACCCTCCAGGGACTGTAGTTAGGGGTCCCTCCATCCAACCATACATCAACAAGCATACACCAAGCAACCATGGGGTGGTGGCAAGTCCCCTGGCACTCCAGCTCTCACTCTCAGTGCCGTGGGGACCCAGCCGTCACCCCACCCCCACATCTTCTGTGCCCCATTCACCAGCCTCTCTCACTAGCTGGCAGGGGGTACCACAATCCACAATTGCTTATCCTCCCCTCCCTTGACTCTCACTCAAGGAGGGAGGATTCCCCATTCATACATTGCATTGAAGACTTAAATTGAGACAATCAATTAAATTGAGATGGCCAAGACAGAAAGCAAAAAAAAAAAAAAAAAAGGAGAGAGAGAGAGTAAAATCCCTGTCTCTGTATTCAGGAAAAAGGGCAGTTGCTTTGCAGCTGTGAAAGCTCAGCTTGGTTTTTTCAGATGTAGCCCCATTTCTTTCTATAGAAATTTGCATCTGCATTATCCTTATGTAACCCACTTTACCAATTTATCTTTTTTCCCCCTTTGGGGGGAAAAAAACCAAGCCAAAAGAAAAAGAGAAATTCTATCAGCACATAAAATGCTTCAGGCACATCTTCATCAGGAAAAATCATTAAAAAAAGGAGAATGTATAAGTGAATACCTCAAAATAACAGTAAAAAGTGCCAGTGGAAAAAAAGGACATTTAAAATACTTCAGATTCATTTAGGACAATCATAGCAGAGCAAATTACTTTAAAAGCCCAGAACATTTTAACTTGGAGAAAGTTGTAGAGAGTTTGATCCCTCATCAAGAGTAGGATCAATATTAATAGTAAAACCATGTTTGCCTTTTAAATAGAAGCTGAACAATGATGGAAAACTGTGTAACAGAATACTGTCTGCCACCTTGATGTAGTCATGTTAGTTCAAAACTAGCATCAAAAGAAATGTGCAGAACCTCTGAAGTACTATCAAAATGGGGTAGAAAAACAGAGGCCTCTTTTGCGGGAATATACATTGTTTGGGAAATTAAAAGACAGATGTTGACACTGTATTAGTTACAATCCTTGTCTAGACTGTCCTTAACTGAATAGGTATTGTGTTTACAATGTACAAGTCGACTAATCTTTCCCCTAGACTCTCAGAAGTCCCATAGACACAAAACAGGAACAAATACTAGCAAAACATTACAAAGTACTTATTCTTTCTTAACAATAATTACAGAACTAATTCATTTCCAGGACTCAGAGGACACTTGTATGTTATGTGAGATTTAGGGACTGTTACACTCTTTTGCTCCAATGGGTTAAAGTGGAACAACTTGCCCAACCTGGCACATTCCAGGCATGCTTGTAATGGGCATATTATGGGAAAAGGATTGTTAAAAAGTCAGGAAGAAGCCTTTGATATGTGACTTAGTGGTCATATATGGATAAAGCAACGCAAAATCATTATTATATCAGTAAAGAATATGTGTAGATCAACAGAAAAACTGTTAAACAGAAATCTTGTGGGAGTGTTACCATGGATGACTTTGTTTAAAGAAAGAAGAAAGTTGTTTTTAAAGACTCATTAAACATTGTAGGGAGGCAATAGCTGGAAGGACACAACCAGATTCTCTGGCTTTGACTAAAGTTTACTTATCAGCTTATTAACCACACTGTTGTTTCTGGAATGAGCAAGACCTGCTGCTTATTGAACTGGTTGTGAATAACCATTTCTTTTAATCAGACATCCAGTATCTCAAGCTGTGCATTCAGATAGTGAGGATGCCGAATATACACATTTATGGAAATAACATCAACCAATATGAGTACACTTTGATCAAAGATAAGACAAACTAGATCTGAATGCAAGCATCATAGATGAATGATCCTTCTCAGTTAAAAAGGCACAACAATTCCCTAAAACAGGACTGTCATCCAGTGCTTTTGGACTACAGCTTTCATCAGCCCCAGCTATCAGGCCACTGGCAAGGGTTATAGGAAATATAGTCCAAGTCATGAGAAGAACATCATTTTATCTACCCCTGACTTAAACACACACAGACACACAGGCTTCTTTAGAACAAGAGCTTCAGAATGAATAGAGCATCTACTGATTTTTTTTTTTAAAAAAACCTTCTTTATAATGCTGGATGTTATGAAGGTGATTTTTTTTATGAGCCCTGGAATTCATGGGTTTGTAAAGTTGAATTAAATATGTCCAAACTCATTTAAATCTAAATAATAATCCAGGCTAGCTATATTATAGGTCCTATTTCTAATTGTCTTGTATTAAAAGAGGTCCCTTCAGTTGTTTAGGTCTGCAGCGTATTCTGCTTGTTGTCTAAATGTCACAAGAAAACCAGGGATTTGCATCATTTGATTTCCAATCCCAAGATACTAAATGCTGGCTAACTGATGTGAAGCAAAACTGCTTTGGTGAAATGAACTAAATCTGACATCTTCCATCAATGTAAAGAAAACAGTACCTAATTTTATAATACTCAAGACTTTGTGTCATTTGCTATTTTAGTTTTTTAGGCATAGAATTTTTATTTTGAAGCATATAAATTCACTAATAGCACTGATTAGCATTACTACTTTTTCATCTCAGTCCTTGTTGCCATTATTTTAGCATCAGTCATGCTTGCTTTTAATTAAATGCCTCCATTTCCTTTTCCCAGAAACATATAAGAATGGCAAAGTCTTTCTGAAACAGAGATCAACTGCTCCATGTGGATTTCCTGAAAACAGTAGGGATGTGGTTTTATTGCAAGAGAAGAAACAGAGTCTTACTGCACCTTTTATTATAGTATAAACTTCTTTGATGTGATAACAAAGAAAAAAGTTCACTTCGTTAGATATACATGGAATATTATCCTAACAGAGGAGTCTGAAGTATAAATCCATGGTTGGTTGGAGAGGTGAATAATAAAGAAGAAGTTAGAGAAAAATGAACCATGGGAGGGCAGATCATGAAAATTAGCTAAAGATAGTGACCATTCACAAAATGAAAAGCATGTCACTGACATTGATGACCTGATTAGCACATCAAATGTGAAGTGAAACCTTAGTCTCTGAATTAATCTGGGCTAAATAATGATTAAAATTCATGGTTAATTTTAGCTCAGCTTTTTCATGATGAAATTGATCTTTGCAAGGTGTTTGCCCAAGGATGACCACCTTGAAGTCAGTGAACTATAATGTTATCCCATTGGTTGTTGGCTGTTGGCATTTCTGATGTCAGATTTGTGCCTGCTTATTCTTTTGTATAGGGACTGGCGAGTAAAATGTATTGGGACATTTCTGAGATGATAGTATATATTGGATTGAGAGGTTTTGTTAATAACTCTATTACTTACCTTAACCCTATGAAAAGAGTCTGTATTATGATTACTCAGGTCAGTCCTCTGATCTTTAAGGATTGCATACAGATCTCTCTTCTTCTGAGAAATAATGTGACTGCAGATTAAATGTGTGGGCTGACCTTGCAGGATGCATTCCCAGTTAGGAAAGGGTGGTTGGGAAAGGAAAAAGACAGCTGTAATGAAAGGAGTCAAACTGTATGCTGAAAAGTTTGCCTCAAAAGAAGGATGTTTACCTAGCCTTACAAAGTGGGGCTGCCCCTTGATATGATAAGGAAGACTTTTGACCTTCTCATTCTTTAAAAAGTGCTTTGAAGTATCTCAAATACAATCATGCTAACTAGAAGGGAGTCAAATAAAGTGCACTGGCAAAAATAGAATGAGTTTTTAAGGATGCTGCTATCTGTTATATACTTAATGTTGATACTTAGTAGTAAACAGGGAAGGAAATGTACATTAGGAATTATCCAGATTTTCAGGAATGGGTGGAAAAATATAATCTGTTTGTAATGTAAGTTTGGGCCTGAAAAAATGATCTGTCAAGGCTTGCCTTCTCTACAACCTGAAAATGGTTGAATAAATGAGGTCATGGTTTCTGTTTTAGGGTACATTAGCGTGTAGCTGATCAGGCTTCTGACTTTGCACAAGGATTTGGAGCAAGAAAGTTTTCCTCAAAAAGGCAAGTTCTTTCCTCTCTCCCCAAAGTCCCTGCTCCCAAAGAGAAAAATCACCCGTGCAGGGGGCCTGTGGGGAATCCCATAGTAACGTGTTGGCTACATAGACCATTCATGCCTTAGCCCTCTGCCTTTCTTAACTCTCAGATACCAGTGAAGTTTTCCTTCAAACTTAGTAGCTTTAGAAGTGGTGATGCACATTTCTAATGGACTGCAGTCTTGCAAGGGAGCAAAACATTCTCCTACTTTAGTACAGGAAATTTGTTCTACTTTGCAAGGTGAAATGAGCAAGAGTTTTCTTCCATTTCAGTTAATTTTATTTATATATAAAATGTACACACACACACACACTTACATATCCACCCCAGCCTTTGGGGCTAAGCAACAGTATGTAGAAGGAACCAAAAATAGTAAGCAAAAGAAACTAAAAGCATAAAAAAGAGAAAAATAAGGATGGTTGTCCCCAAATTGTGTCCTTGCCAAAATTTTAAATGTCAGCTTTACAACGTTTTGTCTGCTGTATCTTGATACTACAAGTTTCCAAAGGAACCATGAGTCATCATTCACCAACAATTCTTGTTCCAGAATGTAGATTTTATTTCTGCAATGCCATGTTATTGCATGCAAAATTAGGCATAGCCAAAAAGTAACTGAAAATATTCAAGAAGAATAAAAGATGTATAAATGGTATTAGAACCCTTCTTCTATGATTTTTGGAACACAAAATTATCTAGTTATAATTTTGTGACTTGGGCTGAGAATACAGAGTAGAATTTAGTTCAGATAATCTTATTAATAAATTCTAATGTTGCCCTTTGCCCTGAAAAAAGTCCTGAAGTATAGCAATCTTGAAAACATTTGTGTACTAAAGATACCTGGCTCACTTCTAACTGTTATCAATATTTACTTCCATTTTGGAATGTCCACTTAGGATAAGAAGGAACTGTGTTGTTCTAGTATGTCATTCCCTTGTTATCTCAGCAGAACAAAACTGAATCCAACTATTGTTAGTTCATCATTTTGCAAGCCAATTACCTGTGATACTCCAGTAGTTTCAATGGAAGCTTAGTAATTCTCTCTCTTAAATTATTTAGTGTAAATTCCCAATATTTTATAGCATAGCATGTGATAATCATGCTTTAGATATGAATTTCACCAAACCTGTGCAAAACTTGTTTTTATTACATTAAAAAGTAAAAGATAGAAAAAAAATACACACAGCTGTTTAAGTATTAATGATTAATGATTAACTACAATCACAATGATTGAAGTTCAAAGCAATTTGCATGGTTCTTAACTCCACATTTTATCTTTACAACAACCATGTGAAATAGACTGAAAGAGATTGACTGGTAGTTGGGAATATGAATTAAAACTAATCTTTTTTTGTCCTTTGATGATCTTGAACTGACCTTTGGCCAGTCACCCATTCTTGATCTGGGTGGTTGTAAGGATAAGCTGTAAGGATTTAGAAGAACTAAATAGAGTGTAGAACTTTATGTAGGCATTGTTGATCAACTTTTATCAGACACAGACAGCAGAGTCTAGTGTCAGGAATAATGGGAGTTGTGGCTACCTATAGTTTCCCCATTCCTGATCTACCACTTAGAACAGAGACTCCTTTTTTATGGAAATAATAATATTATCTGCTTACCATGTGAGGCCAAATATCAGCTTGGTAACACTATATTATATACAGTATTAACTGAATGTTCCCTATTATCCTTATATACAAATACTCCTTATATGCAACAGGAACACATCAGCAGTTCAGGAAATTACTAAACTGTCCAAGATCTGAAGATTTGTATAAGTTTATTAAAAGGTCAGAAGCAAAATAATAACCAGAGTTCCCTGTCCCCCTAAAAACAATCCACTGAGTACTGAAGGAATTCAGTGGACATAGAGTTCTGAGTGATTATAGAAGAGAAACAGAAATGGGGGGAAAAATGATGACAGTGGGATAGAGCAAACGAGAAAATTCTATGGTTAGTTAATTAGACCCCTGAATAGGAACTGCTTACATTTGTCATGACTTCTTTGGGAAGTATTTTTGCTCACCAAAATATGAAGGGCTGAAGCAGAAATGCAGTGAAAACCTTAATTTAGCAGACCTTAATTAAATGAACTTCATATGCAACATACCAACATTCTATGGCAATTTATGTAATGATGCCATCATGCAATCAATGAAAACTGTTTTAATGATATATGTTTGCATTTAATAGGCTTTGATGAATAACAGATACCTCCTCTGCACAATTAAAATCAGTTTAATTGAAAATCAGTTTTCTCAGTAGTTCTGAAATAGCCCTTTAATGGTCAATAGCTATACTTAATATGAGTTGTACAGTATGTGTGAATGCTAAGAACTGTATTTGGTGTAGCACTTATACAGAATGAGTGGGATTATACCACATTTTCTGGGGGAATCTTAGTTTCAGAGGTGTTAGTCCTGCAATTTTTATTATTATTCTGATCTCAAAACAGCTACAAAGCACTCTGCTGATTCATTTGGCAATATGATCAGAGTGGATTCCAGGGGCTATATAAAAGGGAATTGAAGGTTGCATGCAACACTTAAGGCAGAACTTGGCCACCCCTCCTTACAAAATTTGCAGAATAATTTTGCAATTCCAATAATTTAAAATAGTTATGCTAATCTAAAATTGCAATGGAATGCATATTTTATATATTATATGTGTGTTTGCGTATGTACAAACACATAAGGTATGCTTATATGTATGCATTTAACAATAAGAATATGTAGAAAATATTATGAATTAATAATAAATTTTTATAGATTATGATTTTTTTCCTCAGAAACAGGATGAAACCAATTGACAGATTAATCCTGTGAAACTGACACAATCTGGATGCAGACTTACATAACAATTATCTATTAGCCCCACTTTTCACCCTGACGAAACATTCTTAGGTTGTATATAACAAATACTTCAATGCCTTTCTGTATGGGGGGTTGTTTTTTAGCCAGAAAACCTGGATTATTTATTACAGGTATCTATCTATGATAAAAGAGTGGGAAAGGCAGTACTGGGGTACAACCTCAAAAATGACAGAATGATCTCAGTTCGAATCCAAGGCAAACCATTCAACATCACAGTAATCCAAGTCTATGCCCCAACCACTGATGCTGAAGAAGCTGAAGTCGACCAGTGACTCACTGGAAAAGACCCTGATGCTGGGAAAGACTGAAGGCAAAAGGAGAAGGGGACGGCAGAGGATGAGATGGTTAGATAGCATCACCAATGTAATGAACATGAATTTGAGTAAACTCCGGGAGACAGTGGAGGACAGGAAGGCCTGGCGTGCTATGGTCCATGAGGTCACGAAGAGTCGGACACGACTAAACGACTGAACAACAACAACAACTACTACATACTGTGGTCACAAAAAAACAAAACAAAAAAGATGAAACATGCATCACAATATTACAACACAGTCTTGGGAGGATTATATTTGTGTTCCAACACTGGTTGCAGGTATGATTTTCATCATAATGTCAGAATACATATTTTACCACTTGAACCCCCCTCCCTGACCTCATGGATGACCATTATTTTAATATTGTATGGATGTATTCTGAAAAATTTCTTCCTGCCATTTGTTTTTCAAAAATGAGTATTTCCAGAATTCTTATTGAAATTCTCTCCCTTTTCCCTGTTCCTCCAGGCGGTGTAGCTAATTCCAGCACCTCCTAATGAATATCTTGATGTTCAAACTGACTACAGAAGACTATCAGCCTATCCCTGATTAACTAATGGATAGGTAAGTGGAATAAAATCTGTTACATATTATCTGATAGCACTTAAAGGACTTCACATCTCTTTGTAAGTTTCAATTAATCTTCCAACATCTTCCATTAAAAGAATCATATCCATTTAAACATTTACAAATGGATGCCAGATGTGGTTCTGAGACTTCTCTAAATTCCAGCATTTAGTTTTTGGGCTCTTCTCAGTAGAAACTTGATGAAGAAGCAGGACCACCACAAAACTGATCATAATTGAGCTCTGTATTGTGGGGGCATGGGGATGTTGTTAACTGCTTTAGACAAGGGACCAGTTTCACCAAGAAGCACTCATCTGGTTTATATATTTATTGATTTAATCCATTTCTATACTACTGCTTTCTGAAAGCAGTTAAGGAAGCTGCCAATTAAAAATACTAAAATAAGTGTCAATAAAAGTGGAATGAAAAATAATACATTTTGAGTATTGTGTTTTCAGATCCTACTGTAACAACATGAGCCTCCTTTCCTGTATTGCCAATTTTCTTTATCTTTTTGGCAGAAAAGTTCATATATAAAGTGGGCTCTTCTATACAATCATAAGCCACATGGGAGCACGTCCCCCAACTGCATGGAGAAACTTCAGTGCATCAACAAAACATTGAAAAAAAGAAAGCAGAATAAAAATGAATAAAAGGAAAAACTAAAAGGAGCACTTTGATGGGTAGGTAACAGCGTTCCGCATGCATCATGCCGGCCACATGACCGCGGAAGCGTCTTCGGACAGCGCTGGCTCTTCGGCTAACAAACGGAGATGAGCACTGGTCCCTAGAGTCAGACACGACTGTGCAGGGGAAACCTTTACCTTTACTTTAAAAGGAGCAACTTAAAAAACCCACATAGATTGGGTATGTGTATGTATGTATGTGTGTCTATGTGTATACATGTTACAGCACCATGTTAATACACACACACATATATAGTACGTACACATATTTGTAATGTTAAGGACTGAGATAAAATATGAAATAATACTTCTGTCAAAAAATGCCTTTGTATAAGGTAATCTATTAGAAATTACTCCATTAATATAACTAAAAATATGAGTTAAAAAGATCCCTAATTAAAGTATTCCTAAAGTCTCTTTGCCACTATGTTAACTTTTCAACTTGTGATAGTTGCCACCCTTTTAAGTAACATTGATCCAAAGAAATATATATATTAGTTTTCCAAAGTTTTGTTATAATAGAACTGACAGCTATAAAAAAAAGTTTAATTTCTTATGTTGCGCCATTTTTAATGTCTAATTTCCTAATTTTCAGTTAGAACACTGATCAGTTACAGTTTGCTGAAGTATCTCCAAATCTTAGGCCACATTTACGTAAAACTATTAACACTGTTGTTTTAAACAGAAATGGTTTTTCTCATATGTAATCTGTAACATTGGACGGTACCAGATTATGTTTCCTACAGATATACAGTAAATAAGGTGATAGCAGAAGCAGAAGAAGTCATTGTGTCTAGACATCTGGAATTCAGAGTTTGCTAAAATCATTACAAGACCTGGCCCACAGATGTTACCACCACTGCTTAAAATCTGAGGTCTTCTCTCAAAGGCTTGGATGCAGGACATAAAATGGAAGGTTACATTTAAATACCAGTATACAAATGCTTGTGTCCTCAACCATGCACAGCATGAATATCCCTTTCCAGCTGTGTTTATATATAATTTCCACTAATTACAGCTGTTGCTGGTACTTAGCATCACTGATGATATTATTTTTATTAGGCTATCTTTTGCTAGCATGTCTTTCTCAACAATTAGACACCTTCATTAACTGGTTAGTCAGGCCACTGAGCTTTTGTCTATTTAAAACTTCTTACATGAGTTTGATTTTTCTTAATCCAATCCCCTAATTTTTTTAAAAAAATTTTTTGTGGTGGAGAATGTATGTGCACATGTATAATTAGTAAATCTATCTTTAACAGCTTAATTTATCTTAAGGTACAGACGTCTATGAATGTATTTGCTCTAGAATTCAATGGTGGATACTTCTGCATTTTTTCCCTACAAGTTCCCATTCAGTTTGGGGAGAGAGAGTTTGCTTTTGAAATTCTTTCGGAGAAGAAATTCAGACTGTTTCTTGCTTTTATTTAGAAAAAGGCGACTAAAATGTGTGTGTGTGCGCGTGTACGTGTGTGTGCATGTCAATGTCCTATCTTTCATTGTATGGGGCTATTGTTCCAGTGATTTGCAGCTCCTCTGCCTTCCAATGTTTCACTTAAATCCCAAGGAAAGTGACAGTCATTCCTTTGAGAAATAATTCCATTCCCCAGAGAAATTTAGAGAAATCAGCCACCTGATTTCTCTGTCCTCAAATCAGTGTAGAATTTTGACAGGCAATGTTTGTTCTAGTTCTAGTTTTTTTTTTTAGTTTGACTATTCCAAAGGCATCCTGGCAAATAGAAATGGGATAGGGAATCCTCTGTTAAGATTCACTTGCCTCTAAAGACAGAACTACAGTTTTCTTGGGGAGGGTCTGAAGAGCCAGCATCCCCACATAAAAAAACTACAGCAACAATGGACCTCAATAATTCAAAAGTGCTCCAAAAGTTTTTAACTGAATGCAGAAGAGTTTTCAGCAAACTGCAGTGATGCCAAAATGATGACATGGGCATGGGAACATCATCATGTAAATGCTGCCATTATGTACTTGCATTCCAGTGTCTGGCACAAGTATGTACATTGTGATATTTTGTGTGAAGAAGCTGTCACACATGTTTTGTCATGGACTCAGTTGCCCCCCCCCCCATGATTGCTCTTCTTTTACCTATTTTTTGCCTCTACAGCTTATACAGTATATGGTTACAAACATGAAAACAAAACAAAACAAAACAAAAACCCAGTAACACAACACAATTGAGGAAACCAGAACATATTATCATCCAAAGTTCTTGCCCAGTGCCTGAGGGGAAGAACAGGTTTTGAGGACCGTACAGAAGGCCAGTAGGGTCAGATTTGGGAAGGATGTTGTTCCACCGTGTATCATTACTTAATGACACACTGTCCTTTATTTACTGTTTTGCTTATGCTGCTAGTAGCTTTCAAACATGTTGTTTTTGGCACTGTGCATTTTAGGAACTCAAGGAAGACGTTTGCATTCATTGACTTCAGAGAAGTAGCTGTTTGAATGCAGGCAAATGAATTTCTCATGATTCATTTCAGGTTCAATTATTTTATCTGTGTATCTTCTGTGCCAAGTGGGAACATTAGGCCTCTTTAAAAAATAATGGGGTACAGTAAGTGCTCTAGGCATTTGTTTTGCTGAAGTGAGGTAAGGGTGGAGGAGCATATGGTAAAATATATTTTTAATTACTTTTCAACAATGTTAAATGTTTTCCTCCTTTATTTTCCTATTTAATGTTCTTAACTAGTATATAGGAGCCCAACAACACTGCACAATGCCTGACACAAATACGTAAGTGTTGGTAGTTTATGGGCAGGATAATATATTTTGCAGAGTTTTGCAGTAGCCGTTGCAGAACTTTGTTTACAGTGCTTTCAAGAGTTCAAAGAAGCTGTTGTTTTAAAGTGCACAGTTATCAAGTTTGTTAGCTCAGTTTTGTTTTTGTTCTATTTTGGTTTTTGCATACAGAGCAGGAAACACAGTGCTGTTAAAGTAGACTAAGCAAAAGGGAATCCCGCTGGGTTTCTCAGAAGGTATATCTTCTGTTTTGTGTCTTCAACTCTTCAGCCCTGTCTCCTTCCCTTTTACCTTCCCCATCCTATGCAGAACAAGCTTAGCAGTCGGCCAAGAAACATTCAACTGAATGAAACAGTCACTTAAAATACCTTCTAGGTCCCAAAGCCTTTTCATGATAATCTAGAGTTTCATGTTCTGCCATGCCATCATTTTGACTAGCCACATGTTGTTCAAAACGAGAGGATACATGTCTTGAACTTTAGCTACAGTAGCTGTACTGTAGCACCAGAATTATTTGTAATCTGCAGCAGTGGGGCAGTAACTGAGTGGCAGAGCACGTATTTCACCTACAGAACATCTCAGATGAAAGTCTCCACTTTAAAGGCTCAGATAGAGGGTGATGGAAGGGACTTCAGGTTTCTTTTTTTTTTTTTCCAGATATAATTTTTTATTATTGACTTCAGGTTTCTAATCAGTTTTCCTCCTGCTTCCTGTGCTAGACTACCGTTCACAACAGAGAGTTGCAAATATATGCACAGCCAAAACACCACAGATCAAATCACAGCTGTGTCTTAAATCAGCAAGTTGATGTGCATTTCTTGAGTTGTTGTGGGCAAAGAAATCTAAGCAGTTTTTGTACAGGGGGATCTGTGAAGTCATCAAGCCATATTTCCTCTTTAAGGACCTGTGAACATCCAGAAGCCTGGAGATGAAGTGAGCTAAGAGTTCCGGCCAATGGGTAAAGAGACTGTCCATGAGCTTTGCAGAGCTTTATCACTGTAAACAGATATTGATTGATTGATTGATTGATTGATTATTTTGCTGTTTTGGATTACCACAGCTGAGTCAGAAATAAATCAGCTAAGCAGCCACAGATGACAATGCAAAAACATCAGGTCTGTTTACTTCTTTTGGAAAACTGCAAAGACTGTGTGGAAGTGCCCTAAGAATAAATGCTGCCACTCTGCTCTGCTCTACCTGAAAGAAGAACAAACACCAATGAAATAAGTAGGGTCATGATAGCATTGGTAAATCCTCTCTATATATCCATCCACAGATTCCTCTTGTGAACAAATGACTAGTTGAAGTGGTTTCCAAAATCTCAGTGGCACTGTTTTGTAGAAGGGCTCACAAATGTTGCAGGACTTGTGGCTTACCATATTTTAAATTGTGCAGCAATACACATTGCCATCTAAAGATCTCCCACTGTGCATAAAACCACTGAGTCCGGAGTCTAAATATATCTAACTGCAGAGGACTATTTTTTCCAGATTCATGGTTATGCAGAAATCATAAAATTAGGCAGTAATACACAGCTATCTCTAATTTTAAGTCTGCTTCAACTTATTTCTTACATTATGTACTAATGCACTGGCAAATATAGCTGGATAATGAACAATCTAGCAAAGGTATTATATGGTACTGACATTAGAATAGCTTGTTTGTCCCATAAGCACACAGACTGAGGAAACTGATCCTGTCTAATTAAACTGACTTCTTGCTCAGTTTTTTCCATTTGATATTAAGCAGATCTGGCACATTGGATATTATATTTGGTAGGCTTAAACTGCATTTCTGAACCAACTTGCATCTATATATTAACCCAGTGTTTCTCAACTTTGTCAGCTATAAGATGTGTAGACTTCAACTCCCAGAGTTGGGTGGCTGGGGAATTCTGGCACTTGAAGTCTACACATCTTAAAGTTGTCAAGGTTGAGAAACACTGCACTAACCCATCACCTTCCCAGTTCATATCCTGCCACTGAAGTAGATCAGTCTTTTGTGATAAATCCTGCTTTTGGTATGACAGCACAGTGCCCCTAAAACAGTTGATAAATTAGCCAGATGCTGACAGTACTGAATAGTTGGGAGTTCAGCTTTTATTTTCAACAGCTCTCCCATGTAATTCCATTTATACAAAAGCAGAACTGATAAAAACTAGGCAGTGCTTTTATAATGCCATCAAAGTTAAAAATGTGTGTTTAGCCCCTATAATTGTAAACCGCCCAGAGTTCCCCGTTGGGGGAGATGGGCGGTTATATAAATTTAATTAAATAAATAAAATAAATAAATAAATAATAAATTCTGAATTGCAGGCTAGACCCAGGGCATCAGAGATGGATATTGTTAATTTGCAACCAACAGTCTCCTGAAGGAGGCTGCCTTTCACTTATTCCTCTCATGTTCTCAAAGTGAGGTTAAATGCTCAGGAAAAAAAACTTTGAGGAAGAGGAAGGTCTACAGACATCTATCAGGAGGCTCAAAGAATCTACAGCAGAGCTTTCCAAACTGTGTGTCGCAACACAAAAGTGTGTCACCTGCGGGGCCCAGATGTGTCGCGTCAAAACCCGGAAGCGCTGATGGCGTGCCATCAGCGCTTCCGGGTTTTTCCGCGGTGACACACCAACTGCGGCACGTGAAAATCCGAAAGCGCTGCAGCCACGGCAGCACGCAAAAAGCAAAAGCGGCAGCAGCGCTTCCGGGTTTTTGCGCGCTGCCGCAATGGTGGCGCTTCTGGGTTTTCCCGTGGCGACACACCAATGGCGGTGCGCAAAAACTGAAAGCGGCAGCAGCGCTTCCGGGTTTTTGCGCGCTGCCGCAACGGCGGCACTTCCGGGTTTTCCCGCGGTGACACACCAACGGCGGTTGGTTTGTCACCGTGGGAAAACTTTGGAAAGCCCTGATCTCCAGTATCTCCAGTAATCCTCTCTGCAACATGTGTTGAGACCAACTGCTTGTTCAAGGAAGAAATAAGTGACTACTATTGGTAGGCTGACAGAATTGATTTTATTTGGAATTACAGTATGTGTATGTGTGTGTATGTGTGGGGTATATAGTCTCCCCTTATTTTCCCTTTAGATAGAGCCAGTTTGGTGTAGTGGTTAAGGCATCAGGCTAGAAACCAGGAGACCGTGAGTTCAGGTCCCACCTTAGGCACAAAGTCAGCTGGTTGACCATGGACTAGTTACTTTCACTCAGCCCTAGGAAGGAGGCAATGGTAAACCACTTCTGAAAAAATCCCCCTTATCTCTTATTTCTTTAAAATCTTCCCCTGATACAAGATTGCATGATCACATAGCTACTGCCTGGCAGCTCCTTGGATAAGGAGCGAAACGTTTCCACTGAGAAAATAGAAATCCAGTTGACATGATTCAAGCTACAGACAATTCCACCTGGATGACTGAGAACCTTCATAGACATATTGCCTGGCAGAAACTTTGTTAAGGTTCTGCATTACTATGATGTAGATCCAAAGCACCTTCTTTTCTCAAGAAAGAGGTCCTAGATAGAAGATATAAGACTACAGGATGTCAGGGGTTCAGGATGAGTGGTGGAAGCCTATTGTAATTATCCTTTACTGGTGAACTCTTACCAGTGATGTTTTAAAGTATCCCTCCCCTCATGCTGAAAATACAGATGAATCTCCTAGCCTTATGTCTATGAAAACAGATGGATAGGTAATAAGGGTTGTCAAAATGAATATCCTTCCTAATTTAATATTTTGATTTATGATTTCAATTCCCAACACCATTATTAAAAGATGACCACTAATTGAATTGCATATTGAAGCCGAAACAACCCATATTCCCACCATATATTTTGAAAACTCCAAAGGAACGATTTGGGAATGACTAAATAAACTTTGTGCTAGCAGTTGGAATTATAAATTATGTATAATGAATTTGTACAAAGGACTAAGTTTGAAGTTGTTATTATTATTCCATTCTTATCAAACACTACTTCATATCATTCATGGCATGCCAATATTAATAATTTTTAAAATTTTAGAAAGTCATTATGTTTTTACATTCTTAAACATGTGAATAAAAAAATAAAACTGGACAAAAATGAACCCAGATAAAGTCAAACAATTTCATGCAATACATGTATTCAGAAAAATGGATAACTGCATTACTGTATACATACTGTATACATTTAGATAAGATGATGTTTTTACACATTAGGAAAAATAAATGGAGGTACTTTATGTAATGCCCTTGATATCTCTTTCCATATATACGATTTATAGAACCTAATTACAAATATGAGAAGATTCAATATTTGAATCTTGCTCTATAAAGACTGTAATAAAGGTTTATAGATAATTCTATAGCCTCTTGCTGGATGCTCGAGAGGCTAGTGACATTAACAATTTTTGAACTACATGGAGCAAAGAAAAAAGACACTATGTTTCTAATGAGGATTAGAACCTTCAGATTCTGAAATCTGAGTGTGTGCATATCTCTGATAAAACAGATTTTAAATATCATGCAAGTAGAATCATATACAATTTCCTCACAGCTGCCCCCATTACAGGGAGGGAAAACAACAGCCACACGCATTCTGGATAATGCTCCCTGTATCTTGTTAGAGACTAGCATGTTGGATTCTCCAGAGAGATAGGAACCTGCAGCCTTTCTAGCAGACATAAAATTCAGCAGTGTGATATCCCCATTATTGCTGGCTGAAGCTCTTGATGGATTCCAGTGCTTGGCTTTGCTATTGTAATTTTTCTTCACAATTCCTTCCCGTCTGAGTTTTGTTTTAGATCCAAGCAGCCCTTTCATACTCTTTTTTGCATCTGGCAGAACCGCATCCATTTTTTCTGCAGTACCACCAATCAGTGTGCAGTTTGGCAGAGGAGCTGATTGTTACTTCCAGGTTACAAAAAGAGTGGAGAGGTAGAACTTTGGAGCAGGATCTCTTGGAAAGTAAAGGGACAAATCTCCTGACAGCTCAGCAGCCTTGCTCAAACTGGCTGATTCCCAATATCATCAGACATGGAAGAGTAGAGAGCTGGAACAAGATGGCTAAAAAGGAGGGTATGAGGCCCTTTGTTTCTGGAACAGGATGGGCAGGATGGGGAAGTCTCTCTCTCTCTCTCGCTCTCATTCCCACCAATCGTATTGTGAATGCCCCTGACTGAGCATTACATGCAGCCCTTAGGTGTTTTGGGCAGTCCACCTGTGGAGAAGATCCTGCTTTATAATCAAACTGTGTAAGTTTTTTGGGGAAGCTCCAGGCAAAAATGGTTTACACAAACAAACAACGAAGTGCTGGGATGCCCTTTGCATCCTGTGCATGCAAATAAGAGGCTGCATGAGTCATTTCAGAAATGAAACAAGTTTCTATTATTGAGCCGAATAAAATATACCAGAGCACTAGATGAAGAGAAATATACAGTAATTATACATATTGATGTTATATTCTTGATACTCTGTAGAAATTAAATCTGTTTTTAAATACATATCTGACTTTTTAAAAAAATATATAAAAAATTGCCTGAAATTAAAATACATTTATTTATCTTACATTTATTGAAGTTTTTTGATAGATTCTGCTTTCTCCATCGTATGAAAATGGCTCATTATTCCAGGTAATGAAAGGGCATGTAATTTGTCTGTAATTGTTAGTTCAGGTAGGCATTTTAACCCTACTATTAAAAAGAAAGTAAATTTAATAATAGAGCTGTCTTAGTAAAAATGAGCAACTTTTCAATATTAAAAATAATACTTTAGACTACTTCTTAATTCAAAAACCTTGCAATACTAAGCAGGTGGCAGTCGTGGCCAGGAGGGCCTTTGCACAGCTTCGGCTTGTGCGCCAGTTGCACCCCTTCCTGGATCGAGGGGCCCTCCGAATAGTCACTCATGCCCTTGTCATCTCTCATATAGATTATTGCAATGCGCTCTACATGGGGCTACCCTTGAAGAGTATCCGGAAGCTTCAGCTGGTCCAAAATGCAGCCGCTCGAGTGGTTATGGGTGCGAGAAGATCAGCACATGTAACACCACTGCTCCGCGAGCTGCATTGGGTACCAGTTTGCTTCCGGGTCCAATTCAAGGTGTTGGTTATCACCTTTAAAGCCCTACATGGCATGGGGCCAGGCTATCTGAGGGACTGTCTCATCCCAATTGCATCTACCCGCCCCACCCGGTCATGCAGGGAGGGCATGCTGCGGACCCCGTCAACAAAGGAATTCCATCTAGCGGGGTCCAGGAGGTGTGCCTTCTCTGCGACAGCGCCCGCCCTGTGGAACATCTTGCCCCCAGAGGTGAGGCAGGCGTCCTCCCTCTTGGCCTTTAGGAAGTCCCTAAAAACCTGGTTCTGCCGCCTGGCGTGGGACAAAGGTAGATAGTTCTTCCTGGGGGTGGTTAGTTTAATAATAACCTCCTTTTAAGATCCTACCATCCTCTGGATTTTTATATTCTTATTTATTGTACTGTTTATTGTATTTTAATGATTATTGATTTTTAACTTTAATTTTAACATTTGTTGTAAACCGCCCAGAGTCTACCGTGGTAGAGATGGGCGGTGATAAATTTGATTAATAAATAATAAATAAATAAATTTATCAACATTTTTTTAAAAAACAGAAACAAATACAGGAATGATTCAACTAGAATTATGTGCCTGTTTAGATTCTTGTGGTATGTTATAAAAATATGTAGCCAAACCCTATATGTTTATCCTTGATATTTTTCACTTAGAATCTGTGTGGGAGAGCTGTTGTTCAGTTGAATCTCAAAAAGGGAGAAGAAATGGCAGAGATATAGGACTTAAAAGTTTTTCTCTTAAGGTAGAGATTCTGTCTGCTAGATAACATTTTTTGTGTATATAGCTACTAATATACCTCCTGTTCTACCTTTTACCAGTTTTCATTATGTCATAAAGTCAGAAAAATAAATAGCAATTGTACTTTTCTTTCAATAAAAGATTATAGATTTCTGTTATTTTGCTTCTACTATGTTGTGACCAGAAACACATTCCAGTCCAGAAGTAAATATGAACCATCAAAGTTGGTGAAGGGCAATCTAAGATAATATCCGACACCATTTCTGTAGTTCTAAATATTTAACTATTTTTCTCATCACAAACATATGCATATATTTCCATTTTAATTTAAATATACTGATTTTGGCAGCCGTTTTGTGTTTTTCCATTTTGAGTTTCTCATTATGACAGTTTCTGGGAAGGGATTATGGACGAAACCATGCATATATAAAGCTAGGGGACTGACACAATTGGCTTCATAATTTGCTTTGTACAGATTTTGCAATGTTGACCAAAATAACGGATGATATTTATAAACAGTGATTTAGCCATGGGCCTGGAGCAGGAAGTTTATGTGGGAAGAAGTTGGTGTCTGCCATTTTGGTTGCCTCTCTTGATTTCAGGTTTGAATCCAAAAGGTATTCTTTAAGTACAGGCAGATTTGAAAGAAATCTTTGGTGTTAAATGGAATAAAAAACTTTGGTCTTAAATGGCCTCTATATTTGAAAAGTATTTTTGACTATGAATGAATAGTCAGACTCTAGAAATCTCGTATGATTATTCTCATGAGTTAACCTAGTATAAGTACCAATTGAGGCAGGAGATTCATCTTTCACTGAGCTGGAACAGTATTCAGGCCAAGTCTCTGGTCTTGTTCTAGGCTGGTCTGCATTGACTTGGAACTCTACAAATGTCTTGTACTGCAATCATCCCCAACTTTCTATGGCTATATTGACAGGATAATGAAATGGTTAATTCTGGCATTTATGGTCACCAAAGATGCAAAAATATTGCAATAAGCTGCTTTATCACTTTTATTCAACTTTAAATGGTAAATATATCTATAGCTTGATATTTTGATTGTCATTAGAAGAATTTAGCAAGCAGTCTTGACTGCTTAATTGGGTGGGAAAAGAAGATACACATTACTGGCTTTATATCAATGTCATACTGATAGTATAATTTCATTTCATTTCATTTCATTTCATTTCATTTCAATTTCATTTATTAAATGTATTATAGCTGCCCACTCTATTAGACTCTGGGTGGCTTACAAAATCCAGAAGCAATAAAACAATTAAAAATACACATGAACACACATACACCAGCAGCCTGGACTAAAACAACCCAAATGATAAACCCTATAGGTAAAAGAGGGGCTCCACAAATACCTCAATAAGCCCATTAACCCCAGACTAGGGAACAGAGCCAAATGTTAAGGGCTTTAGGGAACCCCAGGAGAGTGGGCACCGTTTGTGATAATCTCGTATGGATACAGTGACCATATTTTCTTGGAAAAAATAAGGGACAAACCTGACAAAGGGGCAAATCTGAAAGAGGTTCACAGGGATAAAAATATTGAACTGTTTATTGTATTGTCGAAGGCTTTCACGGCCGGAGTTCGATGGCTGTTGTGGGTCTTCTGGGCTGTGTGGCCTTGTTCTGGAAGTTGTGGTTCCTTGTGGAACCACAACTTCCAGAACACGGCCACACAGCCCAGAAGACCCACAACAGCCATTGAACTGTTTATTGTATTGTCGAAGGCTTTCACGGCCGGAGTTCGATGGCTGTTGTGGGTCTTCCGGGCTGTGTGGCCGTGTTCTGGAAGTTGTGGTTCCTAACGTTTCGCCAGCATCTGTGGCCAGCATCTTCAGAGGGCAGGAGCACAGACAGACGTCTGTGCTCCTGCCCTCTGAAGATGCTGGCCATAGATGCTGGCGAAACGTTAGGAACCACAACTTCCAGAACACGGCCAAACAGCCCGGAAGACCCACAACAGCCATGAACTGTTTATGTTTACAACTTTGCTTTACAAAGGAAAATTCAAGAGCAAAACCAAGAAAAACTTTACAAAAATACGTCTATGAAGGTTCTCAGTCATCCAGGTGGAATTGTCTGTAGCTTGAATCATGTCAACTGGATTTCTATTTTCTTAATGGAAACGTTTCGCTCCTTATCCAAGGGGCTTCTTCAGTCTGAGCAAAGTTGGTAAGGGAATCCTAAATATGTTCCTAGGTAGCTGTGTGACCTTACACCTGGGGCTAGGTCATGGTTATATTGAGATGTAATTTTTAAGTCCTTTTATCATCTAATGGAGGGTCGTTAAAAACACCATGCTGCTGTTGAGCTTCTGAAATGGTCTTAATCTTCCTAGGCACAGAAGACAACACGGGGAGGAAGATGGGGGAGAGTTTGTGCCTGAGGCCCCCACCTCTATTCAAGGAAGGATTTTCCAAGTTGGCATAAATGGATTCCTTGACCCCTCTCTCAAACCACCTATCTTCTCTGTCTAAAATGTGAACATTAATGTCCTCAAATGAGTGTCCTTTTTCTTTTAGATGAAGATAAACTGCTGACTCTGGTCCTGTGGTGTTATTTCTCCTGTGTTGTGCCATCCTCCTGTACATAGGTTGTTTGGTTTCTCCAATGTAGAGTTCAGAGCACTCCTCACTGCACTGGATTGCATAAACTACATTGCTTTTCTTATGTTTTGGAGTTTGATCTTTGGGGTGTACAAGCCTCTGTCTCAGTGTGTTGGTGGGTTTGAAATATACAGGTATGTGGTGTTTGCCAAATATCCGTTTTATCTTTTCAGACACGCCAGCCATGTAGGGAATGACCAGGTTCTTTCGTTTACTCTGAGTCTCAGCCCTATCTGTCGCTGTTTTAGGTCTGGTAGATTTAGATTTGGTGAAGGCCCAATTTGGATATCCACAGGCCTTCAGGGCTGTTCTCAGGTGCTGATTTTCATTCTTTTTGGAATCCATGGAGGTGGGGATGGTTTCTGCTCTGTGTGACAATGTCCTGATGACTCCTAGTTTGTGCTGCAGTGGATGGTGGGAGTCAAACATCAGATATTGATCTGTGTGTGTGGGTTTCCTGTAGATCCCTATTTCTAGCTTGCCACCGGTCCCAATGAGGACTTCACAGTCTAGGAATGCCAGTCTGTTGTCCTTGGTGTCTTCTCTGGTGAAGCTAATGTTGGCATCTATAGTGTTTATATGGTCCGTGAAGGCCTGTACTTCCTGGGCCTTGATTTTGACCCAGGTGTCATCCACATACCTAAACCAGTGGGTGGGCACCGTTCCCTGGAATGTGTTGAGTGCTTTCTTCTCCACTTCTTCCATGTATAAATTGGCCACAATGGGTGACACAGGAGAACCCATGGCACAGCCGTGTTTTTGTCTGTAAAAGTCACCTCTGTATGTGAAATAAGTGGTGTTAAGACACAGGTCCAGAAGATGGCAGATCTGGTTTGGGTTGAGATGGCTTCTCCTTTCCAGGGTGCTGTCCTCTTCTAGTCTCTTCCTGACAGCGGATAGAGCATGAGTGGTGGGGATGCTGGTGAAAAGGGAGGACACATCAAAGGAGACCATAGTTTCATCTGTATCCAGTTTCAGGATCTTTGCTTTGGAAACAAATTCTTCCGAATTATGGATGTGGTGTTCAGAGTGTCCAACTAGAGGTGCTAGTATGGTAGAGAGGTGTTTGGCAATGTTGTATGTTACCGAATTGATGCTGCTGACTATGGGTCGGAGGGGTGTTCCTTCCTTGTGGATCTTAGGAAGTCCGTAGATGCAGGGGATGGCTTCTCCAGGATACAGACGGTGGTAGGTAATCCTATCGATGGAGCCATCATGTTCCAATTGTTTCAAACTGTCTATTGCCTTTTTCTTGTAATTGTTGGTGGGGTCTCTTTTCAGTTTTTCATATGTATGGTGATCCTCCAAAAGTGAGGTAATTTTATTGTGGTAATCTGCAGTGTTTAGAACCACTGTACATCTTCCTTTGTCAGCAGGTAAAATGGTGATGGTTTCATCTTTGCTGAGGGCTGTCAGGGCTCTCCTCTCTTGGACGGTAAGGTTGGGGGGAGGAGGTTGAGCACTGGACAGAGCTGCAGATATTTTAAGCCGGAGTTGTTCTGCTTCTTCAAAAGGTAGGTGGTTGTTGTGGATATTTACAAAAATACATATCCTTATAAAAATAAATCAAACAGTATATGTAAATTGATTTTAAAAAGACAATTCAATTTCCAAATTTGAAAGATTATGTATTAAGTGGTACCATTTGTATGGTAAAAGTTAAATGACCAAAATAAAGGACAAAAGTGAGGTTTTGAAAAATAAATAAATCTAAAGGATGGCTTTCTGAAATAAAGGACTGTCCTTTATAATAAGGGACGTATGGTCACTGTACTTATGGATTCAAAGCATAATGCATAAAGTAGCTTGAATTCAGCCTTTTATTTCATACGATACCATATGCCTATGCAATAATATCTAAAATCAGTGTATAAATCTACTATAGAAAGCATCATGGGATACAAATACATGCAGGTAGTAATTCAATTCAATTTATTAAATCTATTATGACCACCCAGTCCATTAGACTCTGGGCAGTTTACAAAATCTAAAAAAACAATTAAAACAGTTAAAACATATGTAAACAGGCAGCCTGACTAAAACACCCAAAACAATAAAGAGGACACATTCGACAGGGGCTCCACAGATGTATTAACAAATCTGGGAACAGAGCCATGGGTTAAGGGCTTTCTGGAATCCCAGGAAGGTGGGCACAATCCATACCTTGGGGAGGGGGAGGCTGTTGATAGGGAGACTGTTCCAGAGGGTGGGGGGAGTGATAGAGAAGGCAGTAGCATATTTTCAAAATAAAAAATATTTAAGTCTTAAAGCTTTCATGAAGCTCTAGTAGCGGAAATATTTACTTTTTTGACTTCTTAGAAAAATGATCTTTATAGTTGCAGCTTCATTAGCCATCTATATAGACACAGAATAAACAATATGAGCCTTAGATATAGAAAGAGAGGAAATATTTCCCAACGAAAAAAAATAAATGTGATGATTCATAATTTTTAATTGTCTGTAATTAGGCAATTTTTCTGTGACCTGGTGTCATTTAATTTTCATTTCTCTTTATCCAAGGTGTTGTTAACTTAAGATGCGTTGAAACCTGGCTGATGACAGTTTTTACCACTTCAAAGGCCCATTGTTAGCAGGAAGCACCTCACAGTTTTTAATTAACAGTTTATCCCCTTTCATAACAATTAGGATCCAGTTATCATCAAATACAATAGTTGTGAATTGTCACTGTTCTAGTGTTGTATACATTGAAGCTTTGCTCAGAAATGTGAGAGACTACAACTTTTGTATGTGCATTACCAAATGAGCTGAAGATAACACTTGGTGCATGTGACAAAGTAATCTCAGATGTACAAAATCTCTCTGGTTTGAGTTGACTTGGGCCTGTTGGATTGTAAACATATCCTTACCCTTTTTGTACATTTAGATATGAATATTTGGCCATGTAATAACACCCCATTCCTTTAGTATAAAATAAATGTAGGCCCAGGAAATCAAGGTCCTCCCATTAGACCTCTTGTATAGTAGCAAACATTCTTGGGGAGACTGTGACTCACCAAGAATGTGTGAATTGCCCTAGACTACACTGCCCTTCCTGCCTCGATGACCCTTGTAGAAGGTGATAAGTTGTCTTGTCCTTGCATAAGGAATGTAATTCAGAACGGCCATTCAGGATTGGAAAGAAGATAAAAGATGTTGACATGAAGATGACCTGACTCAATACTCCTCTTCCTGCTTGGATAGGAAGATGGGAGGGGGCATACTAGTCAAGGTAACTGACCTGATTGGGCAAGGTAACTGACCTGATTGGGCAAGGTAACTGACCTGATTGGGTAGAGAGAATGTGCCATCCCAATGTGGGTCTGTGAGTAATCTAGGGTATATAATGTGCTGTAGGAAGGGGGTCCTGCGCGATCGCCCACCTAACAGCCTGCTGCTTTGTCTTTGCTCTTGGGTGAATAAAACTCCTAACTTCATGCAATTGTCAGTTTCTTTACTCCTGGCTTAGGAACGAACCTGGTAAGATTTTCTTCTAACAGGCTTCTGACCTAGAATATTCTGGACAGTCCAAAGCTGGAGTGGCAAGTAGTACAGAGAACAGAAAGTGGTTTTTTGCCTCCTTGTTTTTTGTTTTTTGTTTTGACATGTTTCCATCTCATTGAAAGCAGTAGAAGAAAAACTATTTAGACTAGCCAAACAGCATGGAAAAGAGGGGAAGAGGGGACAAAGGTTTAGAAAGTCCATATAGAAGAGAATTCAACCCTGTTATGGCTGTCAGATTCTTAGCTGTCTGCATATTACAAAGCAACAGATTAAGCACGAGGAATTCCAACTGCACTGGCTAGTTTTCTCCCCCTATTTCTTATATAACTAAAAAGTCGCAGAAGATAATTTTCAAAATTGTTTTGGGCATTGTTGAATATTGTTAAATTACAATCAACTGTAATATATGCTGATTCCTGAAAACACCTGTTGGCCAGAGATTCTTTTTCTGCTGAATTTGCTATTCTACAATACAGTTTGAAATCTCAAATGAGACTAAACAATGTCAATTTTCTTTCATGTGTAATTTCTTCTACAGCATAGTGTTATAGCTGATCCAAAAATGAACTGTTTATTAAATCATAATTACTATTCAACTGTACACAAATGACATTTCCCAAAATAATAGAATCTGGTGCTTTGAATTCCAGAAATTTTCCTATTTTGCTTTGGAGATTTCATGTTCAAAGAAATCTCAAAAATGTAATTTTTGTTTAAAATGTAATTCCAACTTAAAAGCTTTAAAAGCCCATGAAGTAGTAGTGGTTTGTACAGTAAGATTATCAGCTTGTTAAACTTGATCTTTTCCAATCTGTTCTCTATCCCTATCCCTTACTTAATTCATTAGTATCTATGATTACAAACACTGATAATTTTTCAAGTTTGAATGCAAATTAGGAAAAAAAATAGATTTTGTCTCTTCCCAATGCCCTTTAGGTTTCCTAGCTTTAGCTCCCTCACAATATGTTGGAAGCAGAGATCTGGTGCATTTTCTGGCTTACGGAATGATTGAAATATTAATTGCCTTAAATATAGCATGGAAAACAGGACAATAGCATTCCTGAACACTTATGTAAAGCTAAGCAGAAAATGGGTTTAAAAGCATCTGTCATCACTATGCTATGTCTTTATCTGAGTGATTAGGCTTCAGGTCAATAGGTCAACACAAATTTATAAAAGAGAATCGTTTATGATTTAATGAGCGAAGATGGCTCATTTCTCCTAACAGATGGCAATGGAGATGAATCATGAGGCTGTCCAGACAACCTTTTATTTTTACTGAAATGCTTTCTGGGGAAAAGACTCTGCTTGGATATATAATGTCTTCCTTTCTTTTAACTCTTTTGTATATTTATTTTTATCATTCTATGGATTTAGATGCTCTTTACAATAATTAACCCCTTAGGAAACAGTTGAAATAATTATTTCACAGGAAATTGTGGAAAGAAGTACAGTACAAGCTAAGTGGCATATGTTGTATTGTGGGAATGTTGAAACATATTAGATTTGAAATTCAGGAAAAACTGAACAACTTTTATACAATCTGGTACCCCTTTGGGGAATTAGCAACTTATTTCATAAGACTGTTCTGAGTGAAACTGTGTTAAACCTGTTGAAATTATTGTTGATAATCTCAGATGCATTGCAAACCATACTTCATGTCTAGCAAATAATGGTTTACTTTGCTTACCTATTTTAATATTTAAAGCTTAGCACTCAACTCTCCAGAGCCATTCAACCTGAGACACTGTAGTTGTACTTAATGTTTGGTTAATTTAGACATATTGCCATAATATCATAAATCATAGTTTACAAACAGGTTTCAAATGATCTTTTGCCATAATAATGGTATTGGCCAATTACAAATCACAGTTAGTTAGCTAAGCATTAGTTAGGCTTTCTGAATCATTTATTTATTTTTTATTTTTATCCCTTTATTATTTTTTTATAAATAACTCAAGGTGGCGAACATACCTAATTCTCCTTCCTCCTCCTATTTTCCCCACAACAACAACCCTGTGAGGTGAGTTGGACTGAGAGAGAGTGACTGGCCCAAGGTCACCCAGCTGGCTTTCATGCCTTTGGCAGGACTAGAACTCACAGTCTCCTGGTTTCTAGCCCAGCACCTTAACCACTAGATCAAAATGGCTCTCTCTGAATCATATCCTGAGACTGTGTGAATTGAGCCATTATATGAGATGGGGGTCATGTATTCCGTGTGAAGAGATTATGCATATTGAGTGTTATATCTCTGCTTGTACTGCATTCAGATATGACTTTAAACCAAGTTATGAAAAAGATGTGGTTAATATAAATACAATTAAAGTTGTTTAGAAATCCATAAAATAAAACAAAACATAACTTCATTGATGTTTATCTTTCTTCTTCCTCTTCTTCCTCTTCTTCCTCTTCTTCCTCTTCTTCCTCTTCTTCCTCTTCTTCTTCTTCTTCTTCTTCTTCTTCTTCTTCTTCTTCTTCTTCTTCTTCTTCTTCTATGTATGCTTTGCTTTTCTGCTCAAATGAAGATGGGCCATAAGTAAAAACATAATACAGAAGATTAAAAGCTAATGCTATTAATACTAAAACCAACTAACTGTTTAAAATCCTGACGAAAGAGAAACATCTTTACAGATTACCTAAATGCTGGGCAATGCATTTAGTGGGAGTGCATTCCATAGCTTGGAAGCAGCTAAATGAATGGAAATGTCCAATATTGGAGCTGAGATAGGACTCAATGTATTGTCCTCTGCTTGGAACTTATTTCTTTTCAGGTCAATGTTCATTAGCATGAGCATTCAGGAAGTTAATTAAAAACACTGCTTTGGAATGGGACATGACATACAACTGTTCAGGAAGGACTGAATCCTAAATAGTTTGGCACATAGTACAATTCCATCTCCTGAAATGGAAGGCAGTATAGTGACTATAGAGGTGGCTTACTGTTGGGAGGTGGAGTACCTATGACAATTTCTGGGTCACCACCAAGCTATTATAGCACAGTGGTTCTGAATGGCATACCTATCCAGTTAAAGTGCTTCTATTTCTAATTTATGTTACATATGTATTTTACTGGCCAAGTTCTGAACATCTGAATGAAACTGTATATAATATAGGAAGGACTGAAATTTTGCTATCACAAGACTTCAGACACATAGCCCAGGTCACATCAGCAAAATACATTGAAATCCCAGTCCCAGTTGCCGTCGTTAAGCAAATCCCACACAGTTGTTAAGCACAATGTCACACGATCGCCATTTGCGACCTCCTACTGGCTTCCCCACTGACTTTGCTTCTCAGAAGCTGGCAGTGAAGGTGGCAGTTGGCGATCACGTGACCGCGGGATGCTGTGACCATTGTAATTGTGAGCCAGTTGCCAAGCGCCTGAATTGCAATCACTTTGACTGACATTTTTGTCATTTTTATGCATGCATGCTTTTAAATTGTTGTGTATGTTTTAATGTTTGTTGGTGTGATCTTGGATTGCAAAGCAATTTTTTAAAAAAATATATGGTATAGTGGTTAACGTATCGGACTAATGCTGGAGAAACCTCAATTGAGTTTTACCCTTAGCCATGGAAGCTCATTATGTGGCTTTGGGCCAGTCACTTCCTCATAGTCCAACCTACAATATCTCACAGGGTTTTTGTATGGAAAACTGGAGGCAAGAGTTTTATGCGTGCTCCTGTGAGCTCCTGGAAGAAAGGCAAGATAATTCTAAAATAAAATAATAGAATATCTCCCTCTATCTCATTAGAAGTGCCTTGAGAACAACACTGTTTCACAATAGATTTAATCACTTTATTTATTTATAACATTTCTCTCTAATTTCCTCTGATGAACACTGATGTGTCATTCTGTATCATAAATACTGTTCTGTAGCTGAAAGCAGCTGAGAGGCAGCTTGAAATTGTGGTCTGACTTTTTTTTTTTTAAAAAAATAAGGAAATATGTGGTCATTTCATCAATGAACCTAATTTCCCCTTGTGTGTGCTCTTAGGAAATAAAAGCCAATGGGAGGTTATTCCCCCCCCCCCAAATTTATAAAAATCATTGGGTCTTCAGACTTCAACCTAACACCACTACAAGATACATTATGTATCCCAGTAGTGAGAGCTGGGTTACAGTTAAACCTCAAAAAAGCCAAGATTATGGCAACCAGCTTGATTGATCACTGGCAAATAGAGGGAGAAAACGTGGAGGCAGTGACAGACTTTGTATTTCTAGGCACAAACATTACTGCAGATGCTGACTGCAGCCAGGAAATCAGAAGACGTCTACTTCTTGGGAGAGCAATGACAAATCTTGATAAAATAGTTAAGAGCAGAGACATCACACTGACAACAAAGGTCCGCATAGTTAAAGCAATGGTATTCCCTGTAGTAACCTATTGCTGTGAGAGCTGGACCATAAGGAAGGCTGAGCGAAGGAAGATAGATGCTTTTGAACTGTGGTGTTGGAGGAGAATTCTGAGAGTGCCTTGGACTGCAAGAAGATCAAACCAGTCCATCCTCCAGGAAATAAAGCCAGACTGCTCACTTGAGGGAATGGTATTAAAGGCAAAACTGAAGTACTTTGGCCACATAATGAGAAGACAGGATACCCTGGAGAAGATGCTGATGCTAGGGAAAGTGGAAGGGAAAAGGAAGAGGGGCCGACCAAGGGCAGGATGGATGGACGATATTCTGGAGGTGACAGTGGAGCTGGGGATGGCGACGGCCGACAGGAAGCTCTGGCGTGGGCTGGTCCATGAAGTCATGAAGAGTCAGAAGTGACTGAATGAATAAACAACAAATAGTGAGAGCTCCCAACTCTTGGCTTTCATTGTCCAATAAGGGCTGTTAAAGAGGCTCCCAAAAGCTCCTCTGTGACATATGTTCACCCCAAATCGAAATGTTGTGTTCATGATTTCCTTCTTTCCTGTTCTCCCTTCCATTTCAAACTTATGCCAAGTTTTCTCGCAGCAGCAGCAAAGATGACAGAACGCACACAGCAGTCGATCAGCCTGACATTACCCAAAGCAGATAAAAGCTCACAAGGTAAGTGACTCTACTTTGGCCAATTTTGATGTGATTGAGAGTTGCTCTCCCCTTTCTAAATGTTATTGCATTGAGAGCCTGATATTCTCTTGAGCCCAAATTAATTCCCAAAGTGTGAGAAAATAACCTTCCAAAATATCACATAGCTTTGAAGCTTTGTCTGACACCTTTGGATCCTAACTACAGAGGTGGCAAGAAGTTGTCCTTTTGTGAAATTAACTATGAGTTACACTGAAGATAAAGTGCTATATTGCTTCTTCTCCTTAGATTTGGGTCAAATGAACATACGTACTAAGGCAGACGCTGTGTCCCATACTTAACTGATTATTTCAATTTTAATGAAATACAATGCCCAAAGCGAGGTGTGTGTGTATTCTACAAACAAGAAGCTGCTTCTATTATTAGATCAGTATGATCCATTTATCCAGTATACCAGGATGGTACATAGAGATCTTTCTCCACTGTTTTGCAGCAGCTGTTAATCAGTGTACTGCATATGCTATGGAGGATTCTGGGCACAATGTTCAAGTGACATTCATCTGGCCCCCTATATTATTATTATTATTATTATTACTATTATTATTATTATTATTATTATTATTATTCCTCCTTCTCCTCCTCCTCCTCCTCCTCCTCTTCCTCCTCCTCCTCTCTATGATCATGAAGTACAACTGTTTGGGTAGCAAAATGTCTTAGGCTGCATTTGGTCTTCCTGCCTAAGATCTTTACTTCAGAAGCCTGGGATGAACTGGAGATCTTGTATATGACAATGTAGCCTCTTTTTCTTTTGGCTACAGTAGTAGAATAATATGCCGAAGTAGTTGCTCCAGAATTTGTAAATCTATAGATCTCCTGTATATAGAAAAGATCTTGGGAAATAGATGGGGTCACAAAATTCTTGCACTCCAAAAAATTTCTTCTGGTATCCATTGTCCTTCACTTCTGACTGAAAACTTTTGCTGCTGTTTCTGCAAATACTTCCTGCATGGGAAAGCAAATGCTTTGTATCTGGAAGGTCCCAGTTTTAATTCTAGCCAATCCAAATAGAGCTAAAAGAAAGGTCTTGTCTGAAACCCTGGATGTCAGCTGCTGGTCAGTGTCAATATTACTGCAATAGATGGATGAGTGGCAGAGGCACTTTTTGATATTCCTGGGGTGGAGAAAACATAAACATTTGCTGATGAAAGGAGACAACAATCCAACAACATCCTTTTTTTTTAATAAATTTTATTGAATTTTGAAATACATATTAAAAGTTAGAACAAGAAATAAAGAAATACAAAGTAAGAAAAAAGTAAAAGAAAAGTGAAGTCAAGAAAAATAATATACAAAAGAAATATAGAAAATAGATGGCCTCCAATCTGTCTTTGGTCTTTAAGTACAATATTTGCTTTACATGTTGGTCTTTCATACAATACACAGGAACTTTTCTTTGTCATGTACATTTCAATTCTATAGTCCAATCTTCTAATCTTCATGTAGGTTTCATCTTTCTAGCAATTCTCCAATAGTCCATCTGTAATTTCCACTCCTTGAAGTAATATCAATTTAAATGTTCTTAACTGCATCAATTTCCATTTTTACATCCATATTTATATCCTTGATAGAATCCAATTAGTCTTAAAACATATATATAACAAGTAAAGGCCTTATTTTCTATCAACAGTAATTTATATTTTATTCTAATTCTAATAAAATAAAATATATTCTATTCATACATATCCATAAAAATAATCCTAATTTAAACTTAGTCTATATCTAAACTATAATTATACCATAATCTACATCTTCCTACATATTTACCTATTTAACAAATTTTATATTTATTTATTCCCCTAATACATAACCTAACAACAATTCTCAATAATATTTATACTAGTAATTATAAAAATAAATCATCCTATAATAGTATTAATTCTAATTCAAACTCAACATCCCATCCTTCATATAACTCCCTAAATTTTTTTTCTAGTTTTCAAATACTCTATAACATCAATTTAAAATTTATATCACTAATTTTATAACCTTTTATCTATGATTAAAATATCACATTTTTATACATCCATACAGTCTCTCATATTAATTTTTAACATTTAATATTCCCAACAGTTATATTACTAATAGTTAGTACTTTTACAAACTCAGTATCCAGTTAAAATCCATGGTTTCAATGCCTTTATAACCCACATAGTGTTAAGTCTCCTATTCAAGTTATGCCAAAATCATAATGTGTAACCTGTTTTGTTCTCTGTCTCATGTAAAATGTCAGAACCCATATTTCACAATATCTATCAAATTGCATGTTCAGTCTTTCTCCTAACTTGAGTGTAAGAATGTTTTTTTGAACCAATGTGTTTGAAATTCCCCCTTCTTGCCTCTCCTCTATCTCAAAATTTTTTCTTCTGCTTCCATTTCTATCTTTTGTTCCTTTTGTTCCTGATTTTGCAAAAATAAAATTTCCAGTGATTTCTTAATTTCCAAGAGGGCTTCACAAATCTCCACCTTAAGTTCTTGAATTGCTGTTAAGGTTGCTGTTAAAAAACCCATTCTTCCCCACCCCCTCTTTGTTCTTAGGCTTCAGCAATGGCTGTTCTAGCCAAAACAAATAAATAGTCAGCTGATCTGTTCATGGAAAATTACTGGCACAGTCCATTAAGTAAAAAGTTTTTTAAAATAAAGGAAGAAAAATTTTGATAATCAAAAATAAGCAAAAAGGCAGTATCTCAAACAGTTTATAAAAGGAGAAAGAGAAGCTAAATTTCTACCATTATAAAAAGGAAAGAAAAAGAAAAAGAAAAACCCAGTTCAATAGTTAATCCAGCAAAAGATATTCAAAAGATATTTATTATAAACTCTTACACTTCCAACTGAGACAGACTCCTCTGATAGGTTAGAAAGGTAAAAAATAAAAAATGCAAGCATTACTATGCTTCAAACATAAAATCCGTTATATTTCCACCTTAATTGTTATAGCAAAGAAAGTACAAAATTTGCCAACATTTTGTGCAAAGTCCAAAGATAGACCTTAGATGATAAAACAATCCAATCTAAAAATAAAATAAAATAAAGTGATCTAAAAGCCAGCTTAGCTCTAACTTACAATTCCCTGAAAGAGCTTGATGTTTTCTCAGGTAGTTTCACTGTCTCCAACCCCCTGCTCTCTGCGTAGCAGAAAACTACAAAACAAAGCAGGAGGGGGCAGTTCCAACGACCTTGTGAGTATTCTTCTGGTTCTCCCCTCTCCAGGGAGAAAACTTCAGTGGTCTTATAATTTCTATAGACCACTGCAAACAGGGAAAAGCTAGCCAGGTCTTCAGCGCTCTGAAAAATTTGATTTGTCGAGCTGGCAGCTGACTCAGAGTGCGCCAACATTCCAACAACATCCTAAATTGAATTTAAGATGGAATTTTGTTATGCTCAAAGCAGTCAGTCGTTACATGCCTCTTCAGTTCTGTTGGCTACCTGGTCTACTTTTATGTTTATTTATTGAAATAAAAAATTGCTCAACAGATCTTGCAAGTCTATCTTTATGGAGACCTACAGCTGTCCCTCTATCTCTACCATCCTTCAGTTCCTAATATATGCAGTACAATCTCTAGGGGGTGGGGGAAAGTAGTTACAAAATTGAGTTTAAAAAAAAGGGGGGGGTTCCCTCTAAATAACCCTCTCAAGAAAATAACAAATATTATTCCCTCTAATTCAAAGCTGAAAGTTCTCAAAAAAGTTCAATCCAATGTTTGATTGATTGATTGAGCTTGATTTAAATTATTTATATTTGTTACACATTTTCTCAAACTCTATATATTGATATGGACTAACATGCTGTCAACCTATGTGATAAGTTGACCTCAGCTAGAAAGCCTGAAGAGATTTCAGGTGGGAAACAAATTTATTTTTTCTTTCCTAACATACACCTTACATGATATATCTTCATGCAATACTTTAACTAGTGAAAACTGGTCAGCATCTTTATCACTGGGTTGTCGGGGTGGGGTGGTAGGTTCAACCATTGGGTAATTTTCTTATTTGCTAAGTAGACCCCTGATATCAAATATGGGATGTGTTACTGGATTGGCAAAACAAAAATCAGTCTCTCTAAAGAAGCTAGCTTTCACATTTTTCATAAAATTGAGAGGTTTCTGTTTTGAAAGAAAGAAAGATAAATAAAAGATGGGCCTCCAGGCCAACAAACTAAAGCAAAGCTATTAGGTTCTCTAGACATCTTTAAATATTTTGCAAGATGCCAACAGTCAACATGATACCATATTTGACAGCATAGGTTGAGTCTTGGAATATATCTCAGTAATTTCAAGACTGACATGAGCTGTGGGAGAAGCAGTTTCATGGTGACCTTTGCATAGGACCAAATCAAGAGAAAAAGTGTTCTTTAATACACTGGATATAGCAGTCCTTCAGATAAAACATAGATTTGCAAACCCAAATAAAGCAATTTCTACACCATCTGCCTTGCAAATGTTAACCCCGATGTCAGCAACTGCTGAGGATTCATATTTATTTATTTGTCATATTTATCTACCACCCACCTCTCATACAATGACTCTGGGCAGCTTACAGATGATAAAAATGATATATCGCTAAAAACAATACAGTATAAATAAATAGAAATAGAAATATACAGATAGAAATATAAAAATACAAAATATAAAATATAAAATTCAAGATGGCGAATAAAAATCCTTGGCACCATCACGGTGCCAACCACCGCCATGAATGGCTATCCCCCCTCCCACCCGAAGCAAGGTGGCACAACCATATGCAGATGTATAACTTCTAATTAAGGAGTATGATAGCAACTTATCAGACAAAATTCCTGAGCAATTGGTCATATTCAGATCATTACTGAAAGTACATTGCTAAAAAAAATTCAATAATTAAAGGAAGTTGTTGAACTTAAGAAAACCGTTCTCCAGTTTTTACTAGAGTCTGCACTGCATGACTTCTGTATTTTGCCATTGCAGAGAGATCATTTTCTTAAATTTATAAAGCAACCTGTCATAAGAGGATCAAGGTGTCTGAGCTCAAGTCATTGGCCTAGCTCAGGGGTCGGCAAACTTTTTTTGCCGGGAGCCATTTTGACATGCTCGTGCACATTTTGAAGTGCACGAGAGCCAGGGGGTGGGTTTTGCGGGCGGGAGCCAATCGCGTGGAAGGGGGCGGGGTTTGTGGGCGGGAGCCAATCGCGTGGAAGGGGGCGGGGTTTGCGGGCGGGAGCCAATCGCGTGGAAGGGGGCGGGGTTTGCGGGCGGGAGCCAATCACGTAGAAGGGGGAGGGGGGCTCACGGAGAGAGGGGGTGCAGCCAGCGGCTCCGCGCAGCCGGCGGCTCCACCGGGAGTGGCGGAGAAACAGCTGCCACCCTCCGCTACCCAGAATATCGTGGGGCAAAGGGAAACCTGCCCGGAGGGGTCATCAGGAGCACAGGATCCGGCCCCAGCCCAGCCCGGCCCGCAGCTTCGGCGCCCTCTCCTCACCATCGCGAAAGTCCCAGGCGACGGCGGGGGCATGTTCGACCTGCTCGTGCAGCATGGGGCAGCCGCCCCCGGAGACTCCGCGCCCCCCCGGCTGCAGCTCTTCCACCGCCTCTCCTCCTCTCTGGCAGCCGGGGGGCGGTGGAGTTTCCGGGGGCGGCCGCCCCGTGCTGCACGAGCAGGTCGAACATGTCCCCGCCGTCACCTGGGACTTTTGCAATGGCGATGGGAGGGCGCCAAAGCTGCGGGCCGGGCTGGGCTGGGGCCGGATCCTGTGCTCCTGATGACCCCTCCGGGCAGGTTTCCCTTTGTCGTGGGGCAAATGAACCAGGCTTGCGGCCGATGGAGCAACAGCAGAAGTTGATATTGCTCCTCCGCTTACCAGCGCCTGAATTTTGCTCCATCGGCCGCAAGCCTGGTTCATTCTGAGAGAAACAGAGATTTCTGCCTGCCGCTCTTTCTTCCCAGCTGAGCGAGGCCACGCGCCGGTATTTTTGGAGCGCTTCCACACGCAGCTGAGCGCTGGGCTGTGGAAATGCGCTCCAAAAACACCGGCGCGGGGCCTCGCTAAGCTGCGCTGGGCTGTTGCTCCGCTCCAGTTCTCGGCCCTGACCACCCGCCTGGGGCTGCTGGGAGATGTGGTTCAGCCGCTTCTGGAGAAGACCTCCCCCTGCGCGTCTGCAGCAATGCGTGCAAAAGGGGAGTGGGCGTGTGTGCGCGTGCAAAAGGGCTGAGAAGGGCTCCCCTCTCCCCGCCACGCTTGCAAGGTCTCGCCTACCGCTTCTCCCTGGGGCGTCTGCAAAGGGGCGCGCCACTCGCCCCGCGCCCGTTGCTGCAAAGGGCATCTCCCCCGCCGTTTACCCGGACGTTCAGGCGCCACAGCAAGAGCTGTGGGGGGGCTCTGCATCCGGAGGCCCGGCTGCACGCTCACCACCGGAGATGAAGAGGAAACGCGGCCCCTCCCCAGCTTCAGGGGAGCTGCTGCCGCTGCCGCCGCCGCCGGGTGGGTCCCCTCAGAGCGGCAGCAAAGAGGCCACGGGCACAGGAAGCAGCAGCCGGAGGCCGCCTCGCCTCTGCCGCTCTCCGCAAAGCTCCTGGTTGATCTTGATGTTTCCTTTTCCTCCCCTTCAATACGTTCCAGCAAGCGAGGTGGAAGCGGAGAGCGGCAGAGGCAAGGTGGGCAGCGGCGGCAGCAGAGGCCACGGGCGCAGGAAGCAGGAAGCAGCAGCCGGAGGCCGCCTCGCCTCTGCCGCTCTCCGCTTCCACCTCGCTTGCTGGAACGTATTGAAGGGGAGGAAAAGGAAACATCAAGATCAACCAGGAGCTTTGCGGAGAAGCTTGATGTTTCCTTTTCCTCCCCTTCAATACGTTCCAGCAAGTGAGGTGGAAGCGGAGAGCGGCAGAGGCGAGGTGGGCAGCGGCGGCAGCAGAGGCCACGGGCGCAGGAAGCAGGAAGCAGCAGCTGGAGGCCGCCTCGCCTCTGCCGCTCTCCGCTTCCACCTCGCTTGCTGGAACGTATTGAAGGGGAGGAAAAGGAAACATCAAGATCAACCAGGAGCTTTGCGGAGAAGCTTGATGTTTCCTTTTCCTCCCCTTCAATACGTTCCAGCAAGCGAGGTGGAAGCGGAGAGCGGCAGAGGCGAGGCGGCCTCGGGCTGCTGCCACCTGCGCCCGTGGCCTCTGCTGCCGACGCTGCCCACCTCGCCTCTGCCGCTCTCCGCTTCCACCTCACTTGCTGGAACATATTGAAGGGGAGGAAAAGGAAACATTAAGATCAACCAGGAGCTTTGCGGAGAAGCGGAGAGCGGCAGAGGCGAGGCGGGCGGCGGCGGCAGCAAAGAGGCCACGGGCGCAGGAAGCAGCAGCCGGAGGCTCGTTTGGCCCCGCAGCGCGCCGAGGGTGAAGAGCCGCCTGCTCTCCCCTTGGCCGCCTCCGGTCACTACAGTCACCCTGGCATCTCCCTCCCTTTGGCCTGCCGTCCGCGGCCCCTGCCCCCACCCAGCGCCCAGCCCGGTCCCCCCGCCTTCCTCCCTGCAGGCGGCAGACTAACTCAGCGAGGAAGCCCTTGATGGCGGCTTCCCTCACGCACGCACGCCCAGGCGGTTGTGGAGCTCAGCTCAGGAGAGGCGGCGGGAAGGAGGGAACGTCGAGGAGCATGTGCAGAGGGCTCTGCTGGGCGCCACGGCGTTCCCGGGCAGAGCGGAAGGCTGTGCCCTCTCCACCGGGCGGGACCCGCGCCTCCTTCCCTGCGGGCGGGCGAGGCAGGGAGAGAAGGGGAGACGGAGGGGCTCCCTCTCCGGCCTCTGCGCCCCTTCAGGCCCGTCTCTCCGAGGGGGGCAGCGGGAGGGAACTCCCCGTCCAAGGGGAAGCGCTGGGAACCAGCGGCGGAGGTTGGCCAGCTCCTAGAGCGGCTGCCGCGGGCAACAAAACCTGGGGCGTGGGAGAGCAGAAGGCTGCGCCCTCTCCACCGGGCGGGACCCACGCCTCCTTCCCTGCGGGCGGGCGAGGCAGGGAGAGAAGGGGAGACGGAGTGGCTCCCTCTCCAGCCTCTGCGCCCCTTCAGGCCCATCTCTCCGAGGGGGGCGGAGGGAGGGAACTCCCCGTCCAAGGGGAAGCGCTGGGAACCAGCGGCGGAGGTTGGCCGGCTCCTAGAGCAGCTGCCGCGGGCAACAAAACCTGGGGTGCGGGAGAGCGGAAGGCTGCGCCCTTTCCACCGGGCAGGACCCGTGCCTCCTTCCCTGCAGGCGGGCGAGGCAGGGAGAGAAGGGGAGACGGAGGGGCTCCCTCTCCGGCCTCTGCGCCCCTTCAGGCCCGTCTCTGCGAGGCGTGGCGCGGCAGGGAGGTGCTGCTGGCCCGGGACGCGGCGCTGTCGGAGGCAGCGCAGGAGTGGCTTCAAGGGCTGCTGCGGCTGGAGATGGCACTGCTCCGCGGCATCCAGGTGCTGGGCGAGGGCGCAGGCCCGGGACGCGAGCGGCAGGGCGGCGCAGGGGGCCTGGCCGGGGCGGTGGTGGTGGAGGCGGGGGGACGGAGCTGGCGGAGGTTTGCCGGGCGGCAGGACGGGGCGGGCGGCACTGCTGGGGCTGGTGGCGGAGCTGGAGGGAGCAGAGGGACCAGGCGTTCCTGTGGGCGCAGCACGCGCTCTGCAACCCGCCTTGGATAAGCGGCCGCGGGAGGCCCTCCGGGTGCACCCTCCCGCCCCATCAATCCCCCCACCCCGCCATTCGGCGTCCTCTCCCCCTGCTAACCCGAGCCCTGCGGCGGCCGGGGCAGCCGAGCCAGGCTCGGACCGGAGGCGGCCAATGGGAGAGCAGGCGGCTCTTCGCCCTGCGCCGCCCTGCTGCTCGCGTCCCGGGTCCGCGCCCTCGCCCAGCACCTGGATGCCGCGGAGCAGCGCCATCTCCAGCCGCAGCAGCCCCTGCGGCTGCTCCTGCGCCGCCTCCGACGGCGCCGCATCCTGGGCCAGCAGCGCCTCCCTGCCGCGCCGGGCCTCGCTCAGTGTGAGAGCCAGGGGGCGGGGTTTGCGGGCGGGGGCCAATCGCGTGGAAGGGGCGGGGGTGAGTTCAGCTGCGGAAGAGCCACACTCAAGGGGCCAAAGAGCCGCATCTGGCTCGCGAGCCGCCATTTCCGACCCTTGGCCTAGCTGGAGCGTTCTGTCCAAGGGCCGTTCACTCTGAGCTGCACTATATGCATATGGCATGTGGATGCTCTGGCCAGCAGACTACACAAGCCCTATGGTTGCTCTGGGTAGCATACTACACAACCTAAACAGAAGAAGTGAAACAAGAGGGGAGGAATGACTAGCCTCTTTGTGCCGTTGTTACAAAGTCAGAATAAACTTTATTTTGGGGGTGAGTGGATGGAACGATATCTACAGCAGGTTTGTTCAAATTGTTTTCTATCAAATGCTTGGGAGAAGTTGATGGGGTTCCATGAGAAACTCAGAAAAAAGAAAAAAATGTTTATTTGAACATGGCCAACTTTCTATCACTAGAGATTTGCCTCTTGATCAGGTTTTCCAGGAATAATTTTTATTAACAGGTTCCAGGGTCTGCAAAAGCTTTAAAACCCCTATTCTAAAGCTACAGAAGGTCTTTTGTTTGGTCAATATCAATGCACATTCTTAGGATGTGGCACACCAAGGAGATGATGATAAAGATTGTTTCATCTGGCAGCTCTATATGGGAGAAGACATTATTTCAGGTTCCAAATTGTTTAGAACCTGAAATATGAGAGCTAAAGCTTGTAAGGCCACAACCAAAGAATCTGAGATAGTATAATATTGTTATCTAAACACTGCAGGTGCCCTCAACTTGTAAGCCTGAGAAACAGGTGGCAAGAAATTCATTGCTATGTAAAAATGAGAGAAGGAAAGGTGGGGTATAAACTCTGGAGCTGCCATGTAAATATGGCTAGATTCCTAGATTCCTGCAGTAGCTGATCATTGTTATAAGAACATCTTCCACATCAGCAATAAAAGCAGCACATCTGAGCCATGTCCTTGAGTCTTCCACCATTATGCTCATGAGTGTTTGTTTGTATTATTTTTTTAATCCATTCAATCGTGTCCGATTCTCGGAGACTGCCTGGACAAGTCCCTGCAGTTTTCTTGGCAAGGTTTTTCACAAGTGGCCAGGGCCGCAACTAGGGCGGGGGGGCAAGCGGGGCATGTGCCCCAGGCGCCATGCTGGGGGGTGCGCCAAAATGATGCCCAGGGGTGTGCCAAAATGACAAAATAACCCAGGGGGGCGTGGAATCCATGTTTGTCCCAGGTGACACAGACCCTAGTTCCATCCCTGGCCCTTGCCTCCTTCCTAGGGCTGAGAGAAGGAGAATGGCCCAAGGTCACCCAGCTGGCTTTGTGCCTAAGGCGGGGCTAGAATGCACGATCTCCCAGTTTCTAGCCTGATGCCTTAACCACTGCACCAAACTGGCTCTTGTTTGTATTATTAGGGAGTGATTTATTGCTATGGCCAGGGCAAATCTCTAACATTAATACTTAGTCCTATGACTGTGGCTGTTCAACAGCACAAGTAAAATGCAGCAGATCTTTGGTGCAACACTTTATCAGCAGCTGGAAAGATCCAATTCCAGGAACCCTAAAGGAAACCTTTGAGGCACACCCCTAACATTTGAAATATTTTTCCACCTATGCTTATGGAACTTTGTAATAAAAGGGGTGGGGGATTAAGCTATATTTTGAGTCATTAAAGCAGTCTCTATTTTCACAAGACACTAGACTAAACTAAAATGGGTTGGAAATTTTGTGGTTCAGCATTTGTAGGAATTCAGGCATTGTATTAAAATTATGTGTACCAGACCACCATGCCAAATTCTGAGTTTATTTATATAGGCAGAGCATGCTATAAGGACAGCAACAGTGGCTTATTAAGCTTCATTTAGGATTTAGCGCGCTGTATGGTAAGGTAAAGGTCCATGTTTGCCCGGCACAACATGGTAAACATTCCCCCACACAGTCGTGTCCGACTCTAGGGGCTGGTGCTCATCTCCGTTTGTTAGCCGAAGAGCCAGCACTGTCCAAAGATGCTTCCGCGGTCATGTGGCCAGCATGACGCACGCAGAACGCTGTTACCTTCCCACTGAAGTGGTACCTATTTATCTACTTGCATTTGCATGCTTTCGAATTCCTAGATTGGCAAGAGCTGGGGCGAGTGCAGGAGCTCACTCCGTCATGCAGGGCTAGGGTCTCAAACCTCCGAACTTGTGACTTTCCAATCGACAAGCCTGGCATTATAACCGCTGAGCCACCCCAGTCATTATTTAATATTGTATTTCTGGATCTTTGCAACATCATGGTACTGATTTTCAGTCACTCTATGGACATTTAATAAAACTATAAGTATCACTAACACCTTTCTTACTTTGAATGAATTATTTCCTAGGCTTTGTTTTTTCTAAATGTACTTTTCAAGCCTCAGCGTTACCTGTATTGAAGAGCACTGGTTTAGCCATGCTTTCCTTGTAGAAAAGTCATCAGGAAAAAAAAAATAGATATAGATAGTCCTTGCTTAGCGACCACAATTGGGACCGGTGACTCAGTTGTTAAGTGAAGCAATCACTAAGTGAAACCACAACTGTGCTTATGATCTTACTTCAACTTTCCTTTGCTTTACAGACCTGTGAAGGTTGTAAATGTGAGGATTGGTCACAAAGTTACTTTTTCATCACCATCGTAACTGCGAACAGTCACTAAACAAGTCAGTTGCTAAACGAGGACTACCTGTAAATGAAAACAATGCTGAAGAGTTCTTGATTGAACTCTTCTGACAAAGTCAATTCACAATTTAGGTAAGACTTTTTCATACATTCATTGTCCATATGCTGTGGTGGGAGAGAGAAAGTGCTCAGGGCAAAGTGACAAGCCCAGTAACCTCACCTACCTGCAGACAGGATACTCAATTTCTCACAGATATGACCAATATATTGCTGTTCACATTTATATGCAAAAAGAGAAATATTGGCTGTTTGGAGTTCTCTGTAGGTCAACCTAAATATCCAGCTAGGGTTTTTGTTCGATTGAGTTTTTGGTTTTGGTAAAGCACTGTATGCTCCATCATATCCTTTGCAAATAAAGCATCAATTATGTTATAATAATCATTTTAAAGAAATGATAACACTTTTCCCAGTGCTGACACTAAATGATCTATATCTTGATAGCAGATTCTGTGATTAGTTTTATGTTGTCACAGTCCTGTTTCCCCCCCCTCACTTGTATTTTACACTGAAATGAGAAATGTACTGTGAAGTACATAAGCTTTTATGGTGAAAGGTGTTACACTTTACCATGAAAAGAATGCAGCTGTAGATATACACTTTGTCATGTAGGATAAATTTGGAGTAACTATTTTAAAATGTGTCTGCCGTTGTCCTGAAGCCCTAGATACACCACAGGTAACACTTTTAGGTAAAAGTGAGCAGGTTCCCCTGTTTCAAAATGAACATGCGAATTCTGTATGCTACAAACTAGTACAGTGCTTTCCAAACTCCCGCCATTGGCGACACACCAACGGTGGTGGCGCATGGGCGTGCACGGCGGCAGTGTGCACGGCAGCAGCGCGGGGGCACGTGCAGCAGCGGTGGCCTCATTTTTGTGCTAAAACCCAGACGCACTGATGGCACGCCACTGCCACCTCCACTGCCGCCTCCGTCGCACACCACCGCTGCGCACGCCACACCATCAGCGCTTCTGGGTTTTGTTGCGACACACTAATGTGATGCGACACAAAGTTTGGAGAGCTATGAACTAGTAGATAGATAATTTAGGCCAGGGGTCTGCAACCTGTAGTCCGGGGCCCACTGGTAGGCCGTGGGCTGTTAGGAAGTGGGCTGCAGCAGCTGATTGGTGGGGGCCCAGAAGGGGAAATACCTCCACCTAACAGCATGCGGCAAAGAAGGGCGGAGGTGGGCCGAGGAGCACCCCCGCCAACCAGCCTCCCCTCACGGCAGCAGCATGCGTGCACATGTGCGATGAGGCTTTTTGCCTCCCCGCCACTCAGTGCGTTTTTTTGCGGCACTGAGGGCATTTTCAGGGTCCCCGGAGCCTGCCCTTTCGAAGGGGCACCCCGGCATGGACTTGTTGTCCAGGGACTTTATGGGATTATTGATTTGATGAGTGATTCTACCTTTTGATTATTATAAGTTTGTCATTTCTATTTTCTTTTAGTTTCTGCAGTACTATCTTATTGCATTTCAAACAGCCTTAAGCCTAGGACTGAGGTGGCCTATACATTTTGTAAATAGCTACCTAATTAAATATTGCAGGGCCCTGAAAACGACTTGATGGCACATAATCAAGTAATAATAAATAGACGCTTTACCCATAAAGGACATTGGACTTAGGGTTTTGTTTGCTTGGTTTGTTTGGCTTTGTTTTAAAGACAAGATGGTAGATTCTCAGTCTGAGAAGGTAATATCTCATAGGTAATAATGGAGGAAGGAATAAAAGAAAAGGGAAATCTGGAACATTTGTAAGGGAAAGTGTCATGTGTATTTGTTTGTTTAGTATCTTTTTTTTAAAAAAAGTTAACTTAGATTGTTATTCATACATTACTGTGATGGGTAATTCCCACTCAGTGTGGAAAAGGTAATAGTGGGTGTTAAGAAGACACATTGCCTAATTAAGGGTATTCAACTACATAGCTTGCTGCGAATAGAGTAACCTTTCTGGGAGGAAAAAAAAAGGCCCATTATACACACATCAGTGCAGGAAAAGTATAATAGATGTTTAAGTACAAGGTCCTGCATTACTCTGATAAAAATCTGCATTTAATAAAGTTATTTCAGCAGACAATTTCATCACAAAGGTACTGCTGCTTCCACTTGTACATTACCTTTTCATGTGTACTTTTTCTCATAAGAATCATTCCTTGTTCTGTGGGAATTGTGCTCCATTTAAGAAATGCTTTCTAAGAGCAGAGTGGAGCTGCCAGAGCAGGGTAGGAAGAATAGGCAGTTTGCAACAGGTTTGAATAGTAAAAAACAAAGGCTTTTAGAACTACATGGTAACCATGAATTCTAGTTAGTTGTATGGTTTAAAAGAAAAAGAATTAAAGATCAACATTGCCTTTATCTCTTTTTTATTTTTTATAAGCATTTTATTAAGTTTAGAGCAAAAATAAAAACTACAAAAAAGCAAAAAAACTACAAAAAAACTAAAAAGGTGTAGAAACACAAGAAGAATTTTTTTAAAGATTGCATAAAGAAGTGACTTCCGACTTTAAACATCAAGAATATACGACAATTTCCCACAATTAATCCCTTATTCTATCTTAAACCAAAATCACATTATTTCTATAAATCATTCCATTAGCACATTATAAAAATCACTAAATACAATCTCTCTCTCCTCTTATATTAATAGAAAAAGAAAATATACTGTATAAACCTTCTAAACAACTTTCCCCCCCAAAAACAACACTTATTTAATTATTTACTTCCTACCACTATTCTATACATTTCTGTCCACTATAATAAGAATCAAACTAAAAAGCATATAAATTTTCTGCCCTTATAATTAATACTACTACAATTATAACAATCTTAATCATATTAAACCCAAAACCAAGCATTTATTATTTACCTTATTAATCTTAATCCAAATCCTTACAGAAAAATGACATCAAACATACCTTGAAAGCAATCTAGATAAACATTCTCAAACCCTTACCCCACTTCAAAATAGACCAAAGCATTCACATATCTCCACAATAAACACAAGGCATTTTTCACAGAAAGATCAAAGAACCTAACTGCCCTTAAAATCTCCAACTTCTTAGCAGAAAACCACCCATAGATAACAACCCCTTTCTTCCCATAACATTCCATCCGAAAGACGATTCCCTTTATAGTTTGTAATTCAGCCTGTTCCTTTAATTTCTTCGAGTCGACTGCCCAGTCATCTGGCAATTCAGCAAAAACCTAAATCTTGCTGTTAGTAGAGACATTTCTGTCATTAAATTCTTCAACTTCCTCCACAACATCCCCAACCAGATGACACATTTTAGAACTAATGTTTTCCACAATGTCTCGAATAACTTGCATAATAACTTGACAAGAATCTGTTTGAGGTCTTGATGGAAGAGAGACTGCTTGAAATCTTCCATGTCTCACACAGTAAATTATGGTGCCCCCTAGATACTTAAACAGCAAAAGTAGAGGACAATGGAAAGTATTCAGAACATGTTTACGAAAGTGAGAATCTGGTAACAGGCAGTTTCCCAGAGAAAGTAGCAACAGAAAGCTAAAGGTTCAAAGCAACAGATTCAACATGTAGGAAAATATTAGAATCTTTAAATTCAGTACAAAAATAATAACAGAGAGACAAATAGTTACTTCCAGTCCTCCTTAATATTTAGATAGGAAACAAGCGAAAATGTAAAAAAAATTTAAAAAAAAATAATCCCAAAAATAACGATAAGTGCCAAGAGAGATCTCTTCTCCTTGATGTAGAAAGCCTCTCTTAGGGTACATAAACTTAAAAAATTAAAAATTGGGTGATTTAGAAATGGGGTGGCTAGTCTTAGTGTCCCTTTAAGGCTACAGTGCAGCTTGGAAATGGTGACATCCCAGCCTCCTGGCGGCTCTTACCAGATTAGCGCAAATGATGTTTACGATCCTCTGGCTGCAAGTCGCCGTTCTGGAGGACAGATGGGATGGTTCCAAGCGTTTTCTGTCCATGAAAATGCTCCAGGGCTTCAGGAAAAGCCTGCCTGAGCCAAAAAAACCCTGCCACGTTGTCAGTTCTGCCCCCGAGCCTGTGAGCACAGCTGTTCAGTCCACCATGTCCCCACCGAAAGTCCCCAGCCTCTCACCTTTATCTCTTTTTTAAAATGTAAAACCAATGTCTCTAATAAAACAAACATTGCCAGAGAGCAAAAGGTACTTCTCTACGCTGTTCTTTCACACCCAATATTCAAATTTGATGACATACATTAGATCAAGCATCCACAAGTTGGTGTCTTACAGGCATGTTAGATTATGACTCCCATCATCCCCAGCCAGCACGGTCAATCTACTGTCCGTGCACTATGGAGACCCACTGTATCTACAATGTGTGAAGTGGTTTCTGCATGTCTTAAGACATAATGTGGTTTATTGGGTTTTGCTTTAGCATAATGTGTAAGCCCAGTGGTTATGATTTGTAAACCACAGCAAATGGATTTATGGTATATCAGAACTAAATTGCTATGACTTGTTCAACAAGCCATTGTTAAAACAAGCCATGAATCCCTGTGGTGTGCACATTTAATATTTGTCCATCCAGCTCAGCAGAGTCTTTTCTAGCTGGCAGTGTCTTGCCAGAGAGTCTGCAGGGCATTCTTTGCATTACTGTACTTGCTTTTTGATTTTTTGAAGAGGATTTGCTAGTTGAACTGGGGAGCTCTGGAATGCCAAACATGCAGACCACAACTGCGCTGCATAACTCTTTGCAAAACAGAAGCATCAAGTCTACATGCTCCCTTACTCATGCTATATTCCAGACTCCCTGAAGAACTCCTCCACTTAACCCTGCTAATTTTAGAAATCCAGACAGTGAAGAATATCAGATTGTCTGTGGCCTTCTGATAGTCTCCAGCAAGAGTACATAATATAAAAAGAATGCGTTGTCCAATGCCTTATAGTAACTTTCCCCAACCTGTTATTTCTAATCAGAAACACTCCTTGGCTGGGAACTTTAGAGCTGTAGTTGCAGAATGCCAGGTTGGAAAAGCTTTGCACCTGGGCTCAGAATCTGATTCTCCATTGCTTTAATACTCAATTGTCCATTGTATCATTCTGCTCTTCTCCTTCTGTTTCCAAACCTGAAACCAGAACTTGGCAGGAAAAAACATAGGCAAACTGAAAGACCCACACAGCAAACCAGCAAGAAGCAAACTGGATTTACCATTATATGCTACTTCATAATATGCTAAATTTGGATGTGTTTTATTATGTTGTGTGAACCCAACCACTATGGTTTGTTAATCATAATTTATGATTTGGTTTTATGTGTGACCCTAGCTAATTTAAACGAAACGACAGCTTACAGCATGGACCAAGCCATTATCTTTATTTGTTTATTATTACACAGATTTAAAGAACACCTTACTCCAACCAACTCTGGATGCTTTATATAATAAAAAGCGGGAAAATAAATCAGAGAAACAGTTAATAAGCAATAATTAATAATAATAATGTATTGATTAATAGAAAAAAACATACGAAGTGATATAAAAGTCTTAAAAGGGCTCCCCTACCACCCTGCCCAAGGCCTGGGTGATTAGCCAGGTTTTCAGGGCCTTTTGGAACTTCGAAAAGGTGGGAGCCACATGATCTCTGGGCAATGCTGTCCCAAGGGGCAGCTGCTGCAACAGAGAAGGCGCACCTCCAAGGCCCTAATAGGTGATGTTGTTTAACTGAGGAGAGCCAAAGCATACCCCCTCTGCCAAATCTTACCAGACAGGCATAAATTATTGGGGATAGGTAAAGGTAAAGGTCCCCCCTGCACATTTGTGCAGTCATGTCCAACTCTAGGGGCCGGTGCTCATCTCTGTTTGTTAGCCAAAGAGCCAGCATTGTCCGAAGATGCTTCCATGGTCATGTGGCCGCTGTTACCTACCCATCGAAGTGGTACCTATTAATCTACTTGCATTTGCATGCTTTCGAATTGCTAGGTTGGCAAGAGCTGGAGCTAGTGCAGGAGCTCACTCCACACGCAGGGCTAGGGATTCGAACCTCCGAACTTGCGATCGACAAGCCTGGTGTCTTACCTGCTGAGCCACCACGCCCCTGTTATAAATTATTATAATGCCCTGTTATAAATTATGGGGGATAGGCGGTGCCTCAAATCACTGGGTCCTATGCCATCAAGGGCTTTATATATGGTTACCAGCACCTTGAATTGCACCTGGAAGCCAATTGGCAACCAGTGCAGCTCATGGAGCAATGGTGTCACATGGGCACACAGTGACATGCCCATCATTGCCCATGCCCTTGCATTCTGGAGCAGCTGTAGCTTCCAAGCGATCCTCAAGGGCAGTGTCATGTAGAACGCATTGCAATATGTAGTCCATTTGTGAGGCAAGTGGGGCATGAGTGACTGCCTGAAGGGTCTCCTGATCCAGGAATGGGTGTAACTGGCACACCAGTTGTGTCTGTGCAAAGGCCCTCTTGGCCACAGCTGCCACTTGCTCTTGTGCAGAAAATGTGAGTCCAGATTGTACACCAGTCTTAAATGGGGAAGTGCTAAACAGTGTCCACAATGAGTTCTGTTATGTAGCTCTTAAGTATTTAACTGGAGAGTATGTAAGAGGCTGTACTGCTGCATTATACTCCTAATTGTACTTCACAATAGAGGGGCTGTCTCCTAACCGTTACTGGACTACAAATCCCATAATTTGTTTCTATTGGCAGTTGTTGCTGGCAGAAGTGGGAGTGGAATTCCAACAAGATTGGCAAATTGGCCAGTAAATGGCAAATACAGCTATTTAAAAAAAAACCTGCTTCCTCTTGCTACATAATTAGAAAAAGAAAATAATGTTTTAGTCACCCATCAGTAACTTAACAAGCTCGCTTTACCTTTGATACCTCAGAAAACATTTAGGCAATCTAGCTCTGAGTCACACTGTTTGATGTTAGGAAACAGAATGTTTCCCTGTTATGGGTGTGCTTTTTTCTGTTTAGAATGAAAATGAACAATAGTGCAGCTTATTCACCATCAGCTCTGAACAGTGAAAGCCTTTACCTTCTAGCAACACACTATTTAAAGCCGAGCTTTGAAACCCAGAGATCAAGCTGAGCAGTTTTGTTTCAATCAAGTAGAATAGGTATGTATAGCTTTGGAAGAAAAGAAAAGGGGTTTATGGCAAGAAAAGAGGAACATAACATTGCGGGAGGGTGTCCCTGGAAACAGAAAAGGAAGTCATTTCACCAATTCCCTTGTTCACGGTTAAAAAAAAAGAAGGTAGTGATTTATCTGTTTGAACACCCAACAGCCCAGAGAACAATGTTAAACTCCTGCAGATGTCTCTTGAAAGCTGTCCCAGTGGTGCAAGACAGCCATCAACCCAATTAGGGTAGATTTACTGTTGTTATGCATTGCTGAAACAGCAAAGTAGCAGGAACCCACTGCTGCAACTGACCCTTTCTCATGGTAGTCAAGACAATTAATAAAAATATGAGTTCTGAGTATCTATTTCAACTCCTACCATAACTGGGTCAGAGGATAGCAGCAGGCAGCTGGTCTCATTGCAGACACAACAGGGCCGCTGGGAGCTTTGTTCTTTGCAGTTTTGGAGTTCATTGGCAGGATAGGGCTGACTGCATGAAGTTGTTGTTTCATTTGAAGCTGAGATATTTTACACATTGATATATAGCTTATTGCTTAATGCTATAGAGGACAACGCTTGATATATAGCAAAGCCATAACACACTAGTGATGGCTGTGCATTTTCTCTTTCTTTTCCCTACATACTATACAAATAGTTAAGTGTTGTTCCTTTTCTGTTTAAGCCAAGTATCTGTTATCTGGGTTTTACAGCTGAGCTGGTTTGGGATTAATGATTCTCACTTGCAGTTTTTCACTGGGCCTGGGAGAAACCAAAGCTCTCTGGAGCAAGGCCTTCAGAGAGTAACAAGTTTCTTTTGAATTGTTTTGTTGTTCTTTAGTCGCTTCTGGTAAAATGGACATAATTTCACCAGGCTTGTCTGTCATTTACCTTTTCTTTGGGTTCTTGTCAGCTCATACTTGTGACATCAGTGATAGTCTCTAGCCACCTTGTACTCTGATGGGCTTTTTTTCAATTCTCCAGGGACTCTTTTCATATGTCCAAAATATTTAAATTTTAGCTTTATTGGCTGTTGTGGGTCTTCCGGGCTGTGTGGCTGTGTTCTGGAAGTTGTGGTTAAATATTTATATTTAGCTCTATAAATAGAACATTGCCACTCTACCTGGGCACAGAGATTTTGCTTCTATCTGTGCTCCTGCCCTCTGAAGATGCTGGCCACAGATGCTGGCGAAACGTTAGGAACCACAACTTCCAGAACACAGCCACACAGCCCGGAAGACCCACAACAGCCATTGAACTCCGGCCGTGAAAGCCTTCGACAATACATTTAGCTTTATTATTAGAGTTCCTAGTGAACAACCTGGTTTTACTTCATCTAGTATTAAACGATTTGTTCTTCTTGCAGTCCAAAGTTTTTCCAGCAAGTTTCTCCAGCACCACTTTCAAAGGAACCAAATGTTCTTGTTCAGCGTTTCTGAACATCCACCTTTCACAACCATACGTTACAACTGGGAAATCACGGCCTTGAGAATACATACCTTTGTTATCAATGTGATGTCCCTGCACTTTAATATTTTGTCTAGATCTATTATAGTCTTTCTCCCAAATAGCAGATGTCTCTTTCACAGTCACTTTTCCTGTGAATTTTTGATCTTAGGTAGATATAGCCTGTTACTACTTTTGCATCTAAGAACTTGCAAATTGAATGCTCCGTTCCCAAGCTTGTATAGTTAAGAAGGTGCAAATTGGCTTCCAGCCTGCAAGGTGGTGGAAAAATTAAGTGTGAGAGGATAGGTAGTCAAAGAGAAATGGAGAGTTGAGCCTTAAAGTGCCTGCAAAAGTTTTGCTGCCTAGCCCAAAGAGTGTTGGTCCCAGGTCCTTTATCAATGGCATGGAAACCTCCTCTCCTGCCTTTTACAAAGTTCATTTCTCAGGAACCTTGAGGATTAACTCTCCATCTGTTTTTATTATAAGCTGGCAGCACTGTAACTTTTTGTTACAGGACCGAAAAACACAAAAAATAAAAACCATTCGGATTGTTAGGATTGCAGCAGGCAAGTACTGGACTGAATTAGTAAAAGACAGCTGCTTTGAGTTTTATATGGAGCTGCTTACAAAGTCATTATCATGGGTGCTAAACAATTGTTTTGGAAGGTAAGAAAGAACCTTGGCTTTGCTTATTTTTGTTTGCCTGATTGAGTAGATACAATTTTCTTTCCTATATAGTACAGGTGGTCCTTGACCTACGACCATTCATTCAGTGACCATATGAAGTTACGACAGCGCTGAACAAATGGTGGTTATGACTGGTCCTCTGAGTTCCGGCTGTCCCAGCCTCCCCCGGTCACGTGATCGTTATCTGGGCGCTTGGCAACCCTTTCGCAATTATGACCAGTTGCAGTGCACCGCGATCACGTGATCACCATTTGCAACCTTCGCTGCCGGCTTTCCTAGAAAGTCAATGGGGAAGCCGGCAGGGAAAGTCACAAGTCACCGGAGTAAGTCTCCCCCACCCATGCACCCTCCCCAGCCCCTCTGTGCTCATACCACGCCAGCCACTCATGCACCACTGTGCACCCATCCTGACCCATGCTTCACCCCTGCACCCCCTCCCTGACCCATGCCATGCCTCTCGTCCACCTCCTCACCCCCTTGCAACCCCTACCTAACCCGTGCCACACCCTCGCGCACCCTCCCGACCCTTGTCACACCTCCCCCACACCTCCCCTGGCCACCTCCCCTGGCTCCCTCCTCCACCCAGCAGCAGCCACTTACCTGCCTGCCAGCCTGGGACTTGCAACTTCCTGCCTGCTTCCCCACTGACTTGTGGGAAGTTGGCAGGAAGTTGCCTCGCCTAATGACTGTGGGATTCAGGTCTGCAGGGATTGCAGTCAACTAGGACTGCAAGGACTTCCATCACTAAGTGAAGTCTGTCCTTAAGTCAAATTTGTATGTAAGTTGGAACAGTTATTTAGCATCAGTGTACTTACTTTCCTTTTTTAAAAAAACTTTATTAAAGTTTCAAAATACAATTAAAATACAAAATATAGAAAAGCTTGAAAAAAGAATTAAAGAAGAAAGAGAAACTAAAAAATGCAAGAATAACTAGATACAAAGAAAGTGACTTCTGACCTTCTTCAACACAGATATAAATGCATATTGTGATACCTTAATCTCTTACTCTTAATTAAACCTTAACAAACATTATTTCTATAAAAAATAACAATTTAATCATCAAAACCAAAATCAAAACTTCATTTTTTTCAGTTACAAGCAAATAGTCCAGAAGCGGTTTCCACGTAGAAACAAATCCAGTCACAATATTTTCTCTTATCAATGCTGTCAATTTTGCCATCTGTGCCAACTCCACTAGTTTCACCATCCATTCTTCCATTGTGGGGATTTGTGCATCTTTCCAGCGTACTTACTTTCCAAGCCCCAATGAATATGCTTGAGTCTGATTCAATCAAGAGCCTTTATTTGGGTCTGTGTTTGTATAACCATGGTTAACTGTTAAGCCAACAGCCTCCTTTCAGTCCTGACTAGATTGCATGCTCACCTAGGAATACACCAGTGAATAACAGAAAATAGCGGCACAGAACTATTGTATGACAGTTATGCTGTATCACAGTGATGCAGCATTGTTCCAACTGGCCTATTACATAGAACTGAAGATATGTAACTGACACTGAGAACTGCTAGTTTTTGGAATCTTCTGTCCTCCCAGTCGCCAAATTGCAGAAAATGCCTTTTGGGGGGAAAATGTTGCAGGAGAATGGGGGAGGAGAATATTCCACTTTAGCTGAAAGATACCACAATTAAGGCTTATACTCCCTTTTGACTCTGCCCAAACCAGTTTAAAATATTCACTTTGCTTTTCAACTTTAACACATTCAAATCTTACAAAAAGAGTTAAAGCCAATGGAGCAGCAGGGATGTATCCATCAGTCTGAAGTTGAGCTACTGCAGAAGTATTTGCACTCATTCATGTCTGCACTGAGGTAACCTTCACATGTAACAGAAGTTTGTGTGCTGGCTTTCATGGAAGTCAGCTCCTGTACTATCAGTGTTCAAGGTCATGTGGAAGCATTCACATGCACAGGAAGGATTTCCTTGGTGCAGGCCTTCATTACAGACCAAGTTTTAGTTGTTGGAAAAAGTGGGGTGGAATATGGAAGCCCATTGATTTTAGGAAATTTCTGATTTTAGTCAATGTTCTATTCTGTAAAGATGCAAACACGTTTCATGTAATATCAGTGCAATTCCCTTTGTAAAAGTTAAATTGTTGAACCTAGGTTTACATGATCATTTGGCTTTGGATATTTGATTCACATGTACATGTTCTTCCATATCATTTCATCCCAATCCACTGTAGTGTCTTTCTATCCCATAAAAAAAATTTCCCAGTGGATTGAGTTTAACTTGCAAAGCAAGCAAACAAAATCTCAAATCTTATCCCAGATCCTGTAGCCCCATATTATAAATAATATATTATACTATTTATGCATTTATTTATTTGATTTGTGCAGGAGCAAAAGGCAACATATATGTGCTCTTTTCCCCTATGTTTCCCACAATACCCATCCTGTGAGATAGACTGGATTCAGAGAGAACGACTGGCCCAAAGTCATCCAGTGAGCTTCCATGGCTATGGCTGGACTAGAATCTGGGTCTCCTCCTTCCTGGTCTAACATCTGAACTATTATACCATGCTAGCTGTCTATACTAGGTTTATGTGAGGCAGCTGTATTACTCAGATAAGGAAACAATTCTCCTTCAGTTGAAGAGTCAATAAAACCATCATTATCAAGCTGTTTTTTCTTGAGGCCTTGTCCAATTACCAGTAGACCCCAATATTTATTTGTCTGTTTGATTTTATTTATTTATTTATTGGATTTATCACCGCCCAACTCCCCCAAGGGGGACTCTGGGCGGTTTACAACAGAATTAAAATCATTGATATACATTTCTAATAAAAACATACGTAATAAACCATAATTTAAAATAGAATGAGTAAAATAGAATCCAAAGGCAGAGTATTCTTAAGTTATAAAAAGGGCCCCTCAGAGCGAATCTAAGGTGCTAGCCATCTCCAAGTATCTCCAATCTCCTTCTGACCCCAAGCATATTGACAAAACCAGGTTTTGAGTCTTTTTCGGAAGTCCAGGAGTGAGGAGGACTGTCTGATCTCCGGGGGCAGAATGTTCCAAAGGGCAGGGGCAACAGCAGAGAAAGCACGCTTCCGAGACCCCGCCAGGTGGAACTCCTTAACCGATGGGATCCGTAGCATGCCTTCTCTGCATGCCCGGGTGGGACGGGATGAAGTGATGGGGATGAGACGATCCCTTAGGTATCCTGGTCCCATGCCATGTAGGGCTTTAAAGGTGATAACCAACACCTTGAATTGTACCCGGAAGCAAACTGGAACCCAGTGCAGCTTGCGCAGCAAAGGTGTTACATGAGTCCTCCTTGGGACACCCAAAACAGTCCGCGCAGCTGCATTCTGGATCAGTTGTAGCTTCCGGATATTCTTCAAGGGTAGCCCCATGTAGAGCGCATTACAGTAGTCTATGTGAGAGATAACCAGGGCATGAGTGACTGTTCGAAGGGCCTCTTGTTCCAGGAAGGGGCGTAACTGGCGCACAACCCGAAGTTGTGCAAAAGCTCTCCTGGTCACGACTGCCACCTGCTCTTCAAGCAGGAGTCGTGAATCCAGGAGAACTCCCAAGTTACGCACTGGATCTGTCTGGGGTAGTGCAACCCCATCGAGAATTAAAGATGACAATTTCCCAGAAGACAAGGAGCCATTAATCCACAGCCACTCCGTCTTACTAGGGTTCAGCTGAAGCCTGTTTTTCCCCATCCAGGCCCCTACAGCCCCCAGGCACTTGGACAGGGCGGTCACTGCATCACTTACTTCACCCGGGATGGAGATATACAACTGGGTATCATCGGCATATTGATGATACCTCACCCCGTGGTGTCGGATGATCTCTCCCAGCGGTTTCATGTAGATGTTAAAAAGGAGCGGAGAGAGTACCGAGCCCTGTGGGACCCCACAAAGAAGGGCCCGCGGGCTGGATCTCTCGCTGCCAATCAACACCGACTGGGTCCGGCCTTGGAGGAAGGAGGCGAACCAGCGTATAACCACGCCGCCCACCCCCAACTCCCTAAGCCGTTCCAGAAGGATACCGTGGTCGACGGTATCGAATGCCGCTGAGAGGTCAAGAAGAGCGAGAATGGATGCACTACCTCCATCTCGCTCCCGCCAGAGATCATCCATAAGTGCGACCAATGCAGTTTCCGTCCCGTAACCCGGCCTGAAACCTGACTGAAAGGGGTCCAGATAATCCGTTTCATCCAGAATCCTCTGGAGCTGCAACGCCACCACCTTCTCAATCACCTTTCTCAAAAAGGGAAGGTGGGAGACTGGACGAAAATTATCCAGTATAGTAGGGTCGAGCAATGGCTTCTTGAGAAGGGGGCGCACCAGCGCCTCCTTGAAAGCTGCCGGGAACACCCCCTCTCCCAAGGATGCATTCACCATCGCTTGGGCCCAACTACAAGTCCCCTCCCGAGCTGCTTTCACCAGCCAGGAGGGGCATGGATCTAATTGACAGGTGGTGGCATTTACAGTCCGGAGAACTCTGTCCACTTCCTCAGGTCCAACAGGATCAAACTGTTCCCAGATAACAAAGTGAGTACGTTCCCTGGGTATCTCTCCGGACTCTAACTCACGCTCGGAATCCCACTTGGAGCGAATCCGAGCGATTTTATCCTGCAGATGCTTCGAAAATTCCTCAGCACGGCCCTGCAGATGGATTTCCGACTCCCCTTTCCCCAAAAGGGATCGGGTAATCTTAAACAGGGCCGTCGGACGGCATTCTGCGGATGCAATAAGAGCGGAGAAATATTCACGTTTTGCCGCTCTTACCGCCACAAGGTAGACCTTAATAGCGGCTCTAGATTGTGTTCGGTCAGATTCAGTCTTTGTTTTCCTCCAGCGGCGCTCTAGGCATCTCTTAATCCTCTTCAGAACCCTCAACTCCTCCGTAAACCGGGGGAGTGTCGGGTTCGACAGGACAAGAGAGGTCGCACAGGCGCGATCCTGTCCAAGGCCCCAGCCGCCTCTCTATTCCAGGCAGCAGCCAGAGCCTCCACTGGACCGTGCAGCAGATCTTCCGGTATAACCCCCAGCTCCCTCTGGAATCCTAACGGGTCCATCAGTCGCTGGGGGCGGACCAATCAAATAGGTCCAGCCTCCCTGCGGAGGGGGGTAGCATAGGAGAATCTCAAGGTCACCAGGGCGTGATCTGACCATGACAAAGGGGAAAGATGTAGATCTCCCCTCAGATCACATTGCCACTGCTCTGACAAGAAAACTAGATCTGGGGTGAGGCCACTGTCTTGAGTTGGGTCCTGAATGATCTGGGACAGGCCCATGGCCGCCATGGTGGTCATGAACTCCCGTGCCACTTCAGAGGTTCGTCCCAGGGAAGGCAAGTTAAAGTCCCCCAGAACCATAAGCCTAGGGAGCTCAACTGCCAACCCTGAGACGGCCTCTAGCAGCTCAGGCAGGGAGGTTGCTACGCAGCAGGGAGGCTGGTACAGTAGCAATACTCCCAACTGTTCCCGAGAGCCCAACTTAAAGAACAGAGTCTCACACCCGGTCACTTGTGGAGCAGGGCTCCTGACGGCCATGAGAGATTCAATTCCCGGATGACAACAGCCACCCCTCCTCCCCTGCCCTGAAGTCTCGGCTGGTGCCAAACCCGAAACCCAACCGGGCATATCTCAGAGAGAGCAACACCGCCCTCCGGGCCCAGCCAGGTTTCTGTAATGCATACCAGGTCTGCCCCCTCCTCTATAATCAGATCTTGTATGAGGGGGGCTTTGTTATTAACCGACCTGGCATTGCATAGCAGCAGCCGAAAGTCAGGGCAACCACGAGTCTGCTGACCAGGCCTTTGGGTTGAGCACGGAGAACCAGAACACGCCACTGGTAATAAACACCGGTCACGTCTTCCCCTACGATGGCCTGTTCTCCGGCTCTCGCCATACCATCCCCTACCCATCACCACCTCAATATTCTGTCCAGCCCTATGACCCCCAGCGTCTCTAAGTCCATTAGCCTCCACTCCTGGACTCCCGAGATTCCTGGATATACTCAGTAAACCCTCCATCATTCAATCAACAGACTTACAACACTCAATTCAAGTGATGATGGGCCCCTACCAGTGCACCAGCCCGTGCTCTCGGCAATGGCTGGGCCCACTCACCACTCACAGAATTAACCACTCACTGAAGGAAAAGCAAGATTTACATCTTGCTTTTCCTTCAGGAACTCATGGTGGCATATATAACATGCAATGCAATGCAACACAGTACAGTATTGTACAATATAATACAATACAAGAGCATGCAGAGAGACCTCTTTCAACTTCAAGAATTGTTGGATTAGACTCTAATCATTAGAGCTATCTAATCTCTCTAATCATTTAGACTCTATCATTAGAGCCTCAAAGCAATGTAAAGGGATGCAATGTAATTGTTTCAGTTTGCTTTTGTTTTTTTTATATATTTATATATAAAAGATATGAAGATTTTAGAAAAAAGAAGAAAGATAAAATAAAAAGTGCAAAAAGTAATACCGTTAGGAAAAAAAAGATAATTAAAGAAGTGACTTCCAATCTTCTTTGCAGCAGCTAAGCAGCTAAGCTAAGCAACAAGCTTATTATCCGTCCTCCCTCTTTAAGTTTACATTACAAAGATCCCTTCAATCCCATATTCAACTCTTTTTTCAATCAGCAAATCCATGAATCACCATTTCACCTTTTTCTATTTTCGGCAAAAAGTCCATAAAAGGTTTCCAGTCCTTTATAAAAGTACTAATTGTTTTATCCCTGACCAGGCAGGTCAGTTTTGCCATTTCTGCTAATTCTGCCATCTTCACAATCCATTCCTCCATTGTGGGTATTTCAGTATCCATCTTTGTGCTTATAATAATGCTGCAGTTACCATATATAAAATCAATCTTCCATAAGTCTTTTCTAATTGACTATCCATAAGTCCCAATAAAAAGTGTTCTGGTTTCATCTCAACATTAATCTTCAAGACTCTTTGCATCATCATATGTATTTGTTTCCAAACTTTTATTTTTTTGCTTTTCCACAAATCCACCATGCATGGTAAAATGTTCATGTTTTTAACATTTCCAGCATTGACCAGATGTACCTTTATACATCTTAGATAATTTCTATGGTGTCGTATACCAATGGTACATCATTTAAAAAAAAATTTCTCTCTTGAATTATAACACAATGTAAATTTCCATCTTTTTAACCACATTCCTTCCCATTGATCCATCTGTACGTTATAACCAAAGTTCTTAGCCCATTTTATCATGCAATCTTTAACCTGTTCTTCCATTTCAAATCTCAGCAAAAGTTTGTACATTTTTTGCAATCACATGTTCATCATTTATGATTTATGTAACAGTGTGCTTGTGGAACTGGGGTTTTACTTTGTTTCATGAAGCAGCTTTAAAGGGTGCCTCATCTGAACTTTTGTCAAGGCAGAGCAGCCCTATAATATGCAAAGAATAAGGAGAGGGAAATGATGTCTTTATTAACCCAATTAAAATTCAAAATAGGACACTACTTTTTGAACTGCCTAGAACTCAGAAGTGCAGAAGTGGGAAAGTGCAAAAAAAGAAAAAAAATTCCAGTCCTGCATTATTTAATTTTTTTAAGGTACCACCATTTCATATGACTTCTGTTCATATTAACATATTAATGTTATCTCATATTAATATTATCTTCATATTAACCCTCGAACTGGAATTTGAAGAATGTCACATAAAGACCACATGCAAGCTCCAAGAAAATACAAGAGTAGGTGGCCTGGTGCCCATGGTCCCCAATATATCCTTGGAACCTGTCAGGCTTCCTGCCCCCTTGCTATTTTTAAATAAAAATATTCTTTTTATTTAAATACTTCAAATACTTGAAAAACGGATTCCCTATTTCCGTGCACTAGCAGCCACTACAATGGTTGGATCTTATTAAATCAGGACTCAGATGAAGCCTGATGCACTTGAGTGAGAGTGAAGTATCACAAGAGCAGAAACAAATGAAGCGCTCTGCTCACGGTAGCATTAGCATCATGTTTATTATATTTTGAGGTAAGGATGCAATCTGTGCTTTATGGCCATTTAAAAAAATATTGATGTGTGATTATATGGGCTTCCTTGCTCTCTTCTATGCAAAATAAGTACCATAGCCATTCAGTAATTCATGACAGCATAAAGATGTTAAAAATTAACTAGCCATGTGGTAGAAGGCCCTCATTCTGCATACCGTTCAGCTTTAACATAGTTGTTGTGGACTGCCCTAGGACAGCTTATCCCCTGAAATTTGGGCCATCCTGATCCTTTTGGCCTTTTGAGAGGTGCTGAAGACCTAGCTGTGCCCATGGCCATTAGGTGGGGGCATTGGGTGAGTCTGACTCTGAGAGCTGTTTTATGGAGATGAATGTTAGTCCTCAGTGTGTTCTGTTTTGAGGTTGATGTTTTGAACTTGGCTTTTAAATTTGTTGTAAGCCGCTAGAGTAATTTTGGTTTGGGAGGCCATATAAATTGAATGAACAAACAAATGAGTGTGTGTTTTCCTCTCACCTCAGCATATACATTTCCCTTCTTTTCTCACCACACATGCAAACGTCCATGCACATGTAAGTAAGCAAGCATTTCATACATCTGATGAAATCAATTCCAAACTAAGAAAGTTTATCACATCATAAATATTCTTCCTTAAGATACCTCAATACTCCTTTCTTATTTTCCCCTTTCAGAATGCCATCTGTCAAAACGGGTACATTAAGTACTTTAGCAAAGTGCATCACTTCTCCTTATCTGTTATTTGTCTTGTGCTGGTTTCTCTTTCTCTGTGGGTATTGAGGATACTCTCCCCTTTCTTCAGATGTAGCAGGAATCCAAATGTTATGTTCTGTATGGATATCCATTTACCCAATGCATGTTAGAAAATAAACAATTTATTGGGCTGGCTGCTACTAAACTGCTTTTGGTGCTGCAAAACTCAGCTGCTTTATTTTCACTCCTCTTTGTCTCTCTGCCACATTTCTAGTTTCAAAGCCTGATATATTTTTTACTCTGCTGTAGGTAAAGATGATGGTGTCTGAAACCATCTGTTTTTCAGGGCTTGAAAAGAAGAGAGCCAGAAGAACAAGGCAGAATAAAGAAAACATGGCTAATAGGAGAGGTTCTTTTCCATTGAGCAAGGCTTGTTGGGTTGACTCACAATGAAGCACTTAGTATAAAGATAAGGTGGTGCCCATAAGTACCTCTGTGTCCACATCCTCCTGCATTTCCAAAGTTCCTTGCTCATACCTGTTATTTGTTTCTATTTGGAGGAAGGAGATAGTGTCTGGAAACGCTTTCGAGTGATATCCTGGTACCAGGCCTAGTAAAACCAAGGTCATTGGTAAAGAACCTGAGAACTAGCTATTGTTCCATTACAATAGCACTGCTCAAATGTCAATCCCCTTCATACTGTGAAATACCAGTTCTCTCTCTCTCTCTCTCTCACACACACACACACACACACACACACACACACACAAAGAGGTGGGAAAGAAAACTTAGGTATGGATGAGGGATGGAGATAAACAGAGAGATATAAGCTTTTAGGTGGTAGTTGCTGGTTTTGTGCTCTATGATTTGTCTAGTATCTACAATCAAAGTAGATTATCAAAAGCTGTGTTCTTGAATCTCTGCCTGATAGCCTTTGTATCTGAATAACAGACTGGCTGAAGCCTGACAGTAAAACCAGGAACTCCTACACCCACTGTTATTGGAGGAAAAATAATGTTCAGTTCCTAGACCCAGACCATAGCAACCAACCCTTTTGCAACTTTGTTGAATGTGGATCAAGTCACCAGCATCGTTCTCCAGTATCAAAACCAAGTGGCTCAGATGGCCTAATTATGCCAAGCAGCAAACCTATTAGCTGAGGAGATGAGCCAGAAGAGGCCTCTGCCTGCTGCTGTAGCACCTCTTCCTGGTCAAGACTCTGATGCCATAGCAACAGCAATTGTAACTACTCACCCAGGTCCTTGCCTGACAAGTATGATGGAAAACCTGGGGTGTTTATGACTTTCATCACTCAATGCAAATTATACATCTCCTTAAATCTGGGCAATTTTTTCATAGATAGCTCCAGGGTTGAATTTATAGTTGGTCGTTTGACCAGAGGAGCTGTATCACTTTACATTGGTCCCTTTCCTGCAACTGAACAGCTCAGACACAGATAATTATATAAACTTCATAGCCAGTCTGAGGGCTGCTGTTGATGATCTTGCCAAATGGATGACAGCTAATCATGAGATCCAGCATTTACAACATTGTAAACTTTGAGTCAGCATATGTGGCTGGCTATCAATTGTTTGCTCAGGATGTGGGCTAAAACAAACTAGCCTCAGCCAGCCAGTTTAAAGAGGACCCTTTTACTGAAATATGGGACAAGCGAATTCAACAGGGCGCCCAGTGACATTGGAATCATTAATTCAGCTTTGCTTGGCTATAGATGGCTATAGACTTGAGAAAGTATGACAGAATATCTTCTCCTTACCCATGGTTGCTCCTCAGAGACTTGGATGTCAAGCCCATCTACTTCAAAGCCAGCAGAGTTCTGCTGTTGGCCAGTAGATGCATACATGGTCTAGATTTATATTGTAGAGGGTTAGGTGATTTTCCCCAGGATTGCCTTACTAACTTCCATCTCAGGCAACAGCTTACTGCTGTCATTTTGAAAAATTGAGGTATTTCTCCAAGCTGCTACTCTAAATGTTCCAGAACCAGCTTGTTGGGAAATGAGACAGTCCCCCCAGTCTAAAAAAATGAGCTTGGATGGAAACATCTGAAAATTAAGTGGAGCTCAGATATATGATGCTAAGCACTGACATTTGGTCAATCCAGTCATTCTTCACACCCAGATTGGTTTTACCAGGTACCTTCAGGCATGTATGTATGTATGTATGTATGTATGTATGTATGTATGTATGTATTTATTTATTTATTTATTTATTTATTTATTTATTTATTTGATCAATTTATATAGCTGCCCATCACAAGTGACTCTGGGCAGCAAACAAAATTAAAATTAAATTAAAAATAATTACAGCCAACAGTACAAAAATTAAAATACATAGCAGCCAAGGAAGGTATCAAATCAACAGCCACTAACACAACCAGGAGGCAGGCTTCACACACTTGGAGGCCCAGGCCCAGGCTCAGGCCTTTCATGTTTTACGAAAGGCCAGCAGGATCGAGGCCATCTTAATCTCTGAAGGGAGAATATTCTGCAGGACGCTACTGCAGAAAAGGCATGCCTCCACTCCTAATAGACTCTTCACAGATCCTTCCCTATGTACTCAGGACCACACAGCCCGTCAAGCCCCAGTAAGAGCTGAAACCACAGATAGCAAGTTCTTGTGATCTGGGCCAATTTAGATATATAGATCCTCTTCTCACCATCTGTGACCATCAATAACCTTTGCTATTTTTTCTGGTTTCCTCTTTGCATTTTCGTATACTGTTGGGGGTGGACTGGCTTAAGATCCACAATCCACATATTCAGTGGGACCTGTTTGACTCACTGCTTCCAAGACCTGACATCCCCTCCCCTTCTCCTTGCAGTTCAGCAGGCCATTTCTCCTATCTTACCTGCCAAATGTCCACATTCCCCAGCTTCTGTGATTTGTAGCCATACAAATTTGAACATCCTGATTGGCTGAATATCCTGGCTTTTGCATCTACCAATTCCTTAGACACTGAGGGGAAAGGAACTTGACTTGGGGAGCGATGGCATTGTTCTACTTTCGATGGACAGATAGGCCCCTCCTACTTGAAGCTGCAAAGGAAATCTATGGACAGAAGAGAATAACTGAAGAAAACAAAGCAAAGATGGAATTTCCCCTCTTGCTTGACCTTTGTTCTCAGGAGATGAACACTTTCTTCTTCAGTTCCCTGACCCAAAGCTGTGGGGAAGAGTTCAGGATTGAGGAGAGTTATCAGTGATGCTATACTTGGGATGGAAGATTCACCCCCACTGGCTGTCTGCTCACAAGAAGAGATGAGCATTCCCTTTCTCCCTATCCCCTCACTCATCCTTAAGAGGATGTTTTCTGGAGTGGAAGTAGTTATTCAACAGGATGTACCTGCATTGGAGTTCTGCTTTCTGGAGGAGATTGTGATATCTTCTCCCACCTCATTTCCCTTGGATGGAAGGAGAGAGGGGATAGTCACAAGCCAAACACAGATGGAAGCATGCAGAGGCCCCTGTCCTGAGGGTACAGGGAAGGGCTAAAGCTCCTAGCACTTCCACGGCCAGCAGAGAGGTATAAGGAAGCAATAGAGAAGGAGGTAGTGTGAAGGCTAGAAGGACCATGGTCAGATCCAAAGAGCAAAAATCAGACAGGCCCATTACTAATCGAAGAGAATATTTGTAGCTCAGGGTTGAACTGTAGAGTCCTTGGTGCTCTCTGAGCCTTGTTATTTCCTTGCAGAAGTTTCATTGGCAGACTAGGCAACATCTTCAGTGTGATGTTGGGAGTGGGACTTGCTCTCTGTTTGTATACCATGGCTTGTCCAGCTTGTGTTGGTCGAGGTGTTGTTCTCCCCTTAGGAGTTCCTTGATTGGGCTGCTGTTTGCTGCTTGGTTGATTGACTGAGTTAATAGTTCCTTGATTAGGGTATACTGTGCTCTTTGATTGTTCCTCTGGTGTTAATCTTGGTGTTAATCTTTGCATATCTGGGTATTGATTGCTGGCAAGGAGGCGTTCTGGTCTTTTGGCTTTTCTATTGTCTCTTATGAATGGTATGTAAATGTTATTTAACTCTATGTGTCTGTTGATGGCTGCTTTGTCTGAGTGCCAAGCTTCCGGGAATTCTCTAGCGTTTTTGGATTTGGCTTGGTTTAAGATGCTCGGGTCTTTTGGGTTACTTAAGATGTTCTGAAGGGTTTTGGTTGGTTTATGTGCTACGGTGATGCCATGTGGTTGTAACAGTCTATTGGAAGTTTCTGAGATGTTTCTGATGTATGGCAGTGTTATCCTTTTCATACCTTCTGTTGGTTGTGTTGTAGTGGGTTGTGTAGTCAGGCACTTTTTGATAAAGTTGTGTGGGTATCCATTTTGCTGGAAGATGCTGTATAGATTATCTGTTTCCTTTTTCTGTTGTTCTGGGTTGCTGCAGTGCGTTTCTGCTCATTTGAATAATGTTCTTACACAGCTTCTCTTGTGGGAGGTTGTGTTGTTGCTTTGGTAATGGAGCACTTGGTTAGTGTGGGTAGATTTCCAGTAGACTTGTATTTCCAGAATGCCCTCATTTCCTCTACTGATGAGGATGTCCAAGAAGGGTAGTGTGTTGTTGTTTTCTTCTTCCTTGTGAATTTTATACCATTGAAGATGTTGTTGATGGTCTCATGTGTTTCCTCCAGTTGTTCCTTTTTTATTATGACGAAGGTGTCATCTAGATACCGGATTCATACTTTGGGTTGTATACATGGAAGTGCTATCATTTCTAGACACTGCATTACAATCTCTGCTATGAGTCCTGAAAGTGGTGATCCCATGGGTATTCCTTTGATTTGTTGGTATATTTGTCCATCACACTGAAAGTAGGTAGTGATGCAGAGGTTGATGAGGTCCATGATTCTAAAAAATTAGGGCTGATTCTATTGTTGCCTGGTGATGAGGATGTTTGAGAATAGCAAGGGAGCAACAAGGATAACTGGATAATTGGGGATAACTGGGGAAGAGAGTGTGGGTGATGTAACAGAATGGCGGTGTTTACACAATAAGCTTAAGGGTCTTGTGGTTGCATTCACAGAGCATGCTAAGCTTGGATAGTTTTATCCTTGGTTGGTTGGTTTTCTAGTGGCTTGGCATGTTGTGTGAACACAAAACATGTTCAGTAAAAATATATATGTGTGTCGTGAAGATGTAGCCAGTGAAGGAAAACAAAACAAATAGAGTATGTTTGGGGCTTAACCCGGAAGAAGAAATGGTACGGAGAGCTCCAGGGAATATTATTGGAAGTGAAGCAATCCAGTGGGAGAAAATTGGGATGAGAGTCAATATGTATGTCAATATGTATGTGCTTTTGTGTTGTGGGGGCATCTTTGGGATAAGTTATGTCTGCCAAGTGATTCAGTAGCTATATTGTTTGTGAGTATGTTCAAGGGCAGCCATTTTGTGATGTTAATCAAAAATTACAGATGCGTTGAACAGCCAAGAAAGACTGGAAACTTAGTTTCTGAGGGAGAAGCAACACAAAGTGAAATGCACAGAATGACTCACTGACTCATGCTTTGCACATGTGATGGAACATTTGACAGCCAATTTGCCATTGGCACATAGCTGTTTGGACAGCTAAAAGCCTTGAGCACAAAAGACACTGAGTAATTGGCCAGCTAGGAGTAAAGACACATTGTGAAGTGTCTGGACATTTTAATGATGCCATGAATGAGGTAATTTTCTGGAGATATATACGACCAGCATGAAAAAAAAACAGAAAAAATACAATTATTGGGCTACCAATTAAGTGATATTGGCATCATCCAGGTGATCAGTAAATTGTGTATAAATGGGACATTTACAGGCATCAAATGGTCACTCACAAAGGCTCAATGGAGCATAAGCATCACTTATTTCATTGTACTGACAATGGTGCTCTGAAGTTTGGGGTCCTTTCAGCACTGGACAAACTCTCATTGCATCTGTAGTTCCTACTGTGAAGATAGGAAATGCTACCCTGGGCTGATTAGCTTCCAGTCATGATTCTGCTACCCAAATGAAGAAAAAAAGGTCACTGATGCTACATTGCTGAAGTAACAAAATGCATCCTCTGTCCTTCTGATGGGATAGAATCTGCTGTATCTCTGGGTGGCCAGCGTAATATATGACATAGACATTATCTTAATATATACTATTATTCTTTCCTGGAAGAATTTTCCTTTCAGGTAGATAACCTCTGAACCAGAATCGGGAATAGGCCCAAGTTACCTGGTGTTTTTCCTTCATCAGATGTATCTGTAAGCCTCATAAGTAAGATACTGGCAGGACTGTGCTATTCCAGGATGTGAAACTGATGAGCTTTCAGAAGACAAGAGTGGGAAAGAACAGAAAGAGGTAGTTTGAAAGTAAAGGACCTTTAATAACTCATTCTGGGAAAAAGAAGAAGAAAAGTGTGATGTATGCTTTCGGTAGATCAGCTGCAGAACTTTCAGCTGGTATTTTTAATGTTGCTGTTTCCTATATACTGTATCTACTCACTGTTCCTTCTAGTTTTGCTTGTATATTAATCTCATATCATTCAGGGACTTCAAATTCAGAGCTTTATGCACTCATAACAGTATTTTGAAAGCAGGAAATAAAATATGCAAACTTCAATACTATTTTCCAGATATTGATAGAAGTGCAAGCCTTCAGAAGACTTATTCAAGTGTTTCAAAAAGAAGAGGATTGCAGAGCAGACACAGGGATAGCCTATACTTCCAAATCTCTGATAACAGATGTTGTAACAGCTTTCCCATGGTTCTGCTGTAACGTTTCAAGGTGTAGGGATCAATCATTTGGATCTTATTTATTTATTTATCAAATTTCGCCACCGCCCATCTCCCCCCGAAAGAGGGACTCTGGGTGGTTTACAATAGATCTTACCTTACAAAGATCGATAGACTGGTGGTTATGGGAAAATCATATCCATGCTGCTATAATTTGACTGTTGTGCTTCAGGTTATTTATTGATATTTTATTTTTGTGACCAGGTAAATGTTATGAACACAGAGAGATTACCTGAGTTATATGCTAATGTGTTTTGGAAGGGGAAGTTTTGATTTTTTTTAAAAAAAACGTTGTTTATGTGTGTCTATGTGTATGCTTATATCTACATTTCTCTCTCTCTCTCTCTTTTTTTTTTTTGTCCATTCAATCGTGTCTGATTCCTGGAAACTGCCGGACAAATCCCTGCAGTTTTCTTGGCAAGGTTATTCAGAAGTGGTTTGCCATTGCCTGCTTCCTAGGGCTGAGAGAAAGGGACTGGCCCAAGGTCACCCAGCTGGCTTTGTGGCAGGACTAGAACTCATAGTCTCCTGGTTTCTAGCCTGATGCCTTAGCCACTACACCAAACTGGCTCTCACATTTCTTATTAGGCTGCTGTAAATACTGTATAAGAAGTCATAATTGTTCTCTTAAAAATATAAACATCTGAATGGAACAGACACATGTTTGCAACTGTGTGTGTATTACCCAGGTACATTCTTCAGGTATTGGCTGCATCCCTAAATTGAGTGTACATTTACTTGCAAAAACAAGTTAGTTTCTGTGTAATAAGCAAATTGACATTTACAGGGCTGAGCTGAAGGTTCTCTTAAAGAGATACCTTATAGTCCCTGAGATAGCATCCAAAGTCCAAGGGGAAACTCTGAAAAGGAACTCCAGTATTGGATTCCATATCTTACTTCCCACTAGCCTTTGAAAATGCAGGGTAGGATACGATGGGCCGAGTGAAAATCTGCTCTACCCTGAGCTACTTAGTGTTCCGTTATGGCACCAAATGCCGAAGTGGACTTGAGAGGTGTGATGCCTTTCCCAAAATTGTCCCAGTTCACCTTGTTAATAATGATTTGTGTGACAATTATGGCACTGGTGCTCCTAAGAAGCCCTAAGAGCTTCTGAGCTGCTGAGTACTTACTACTACCGCCACCACCAGAGGTAGCTAAGGTGAGGGCAGAAAAGATTGCCATTTGTTGAACTAGCTTCAAGATTATGGCAACAGTGCTTTCCATATGAGGCTGAAGAATGCAATTAACCTGACATTTGGCACTGAAATAAGTGAAAAACTCTGAAATCAATTGCAAGCAGGTTCCATGAAAGTCATATGAGACAAGTTTTCAGCTGCCTTGGGAATCTGGCTCGCTTGCTGACTTCAGAAGTAATTGTTTCATATCCACCTCATCATTTAGCCTTGTGAACTAAATGTGTAGGTAGGAAGTGAAACTGCTTGCTCATGTTTCCTCTTTTCCTTCCCCAAAGTACCCTTTAGCAGTGCGCCTTGGGTGCAATAATATTTCAAAACATTGGAAAGAAAGGCAACCTAGAAACACTGATGTGACCCCAGACAGACACTCCAAGTGAGATCCTTTGTTCCTTCAGAGTGATAAATGCAACTATTTTCTTGCTGCATAATTGGGTAAGAAATGACAGATGGGAAAATCAGAGAGTGCAAGAAATTGGATCATCTAAGGTTATTTGGGGTCCTTGGCTTTAGGAAAGTGGCAGTGTACATAGCTCCTAGTGCTTTCCTCTTAAGCTTTCATCCAATTGCACAGCACACACGAAAGGTGAAGGGTACCGAATTGCAAGCAATACCAGTCAAATTACTTTAACTGCTGAGGACAAAGCAGTTTAGATTAATGCTACTTACGAAGCTGAAAAGTAATGACAATTTTAACAGAAGTAAAATAACCACTTAAATTGGCTGTCAAATCAGTGACTTTTCACCTTTTAACCTCAGAATGCATATCTCTACGGAGATACAGCTACAATTTGCATAACCTGGTTTATAAGCCAAAAGGGCTCACTCCTAATAAGTTGTTTTAGACCAGTATTTTTCAAACTTGGCAACTTTAAGATGTGTGGACTTCTACTTCCAAAATTCCCCAGCCAGCATGCTGGCTGGGGAATTCTAGGAGTTGAAGTCCACGCTTCTTAAAGTTACCAAGTTTGAAAAACACTGTTTTAGACTGTTGTCTTATACACACTTGTTTAAGAGAAAGTCCTGTTGATTTCCATGAGGTATTCTTCCAAGTACACACACATTGTCAAAGTCCTTCCTTCCACCAAAAGAAAGATATATGAGTTCTATTGTTTAACATTTTCTTTACAATGGATGCCAGCAATGCTGATCATTGTGAAATCACACAGTATTGACAAAGCAGTAATTAGTGAGCCTGAAAATAACTTTCCTTCCCTGATTTTCTCAACTTCTTAATGTGGAACATCCTCTAACCTTACAGTCCTAGACACACTGATGAGTAGATCTTATAAAATTCAATGAGCCATAGGCAGCAGAAGTCTGCAGTGTAAATCCTCATATTCTTCTCCTTTTGTTGTCTGAATGTATCCTACTATTTACAGGTCTGTTACCACCAATATCAAATAATAATAGAATTCAAAACTAGGACTGTGTAGCACTTATAAATAATTAGGAAAAGTTGTTTTAAAACATGCAGGGATGCAAATGTCACACCTCTCTGGAACACTTTAAGGTAGCTTCATCTTTTCCCAGCGTGATGTGGCTGCCCTCTGCAGCTGCCACATAATCCCAGGAAACAATGCAGCTGCTTTAAAGCATTGCAGACAGGTGTGACATTTTCATGCAGTCCTGAGGGGTAAAGGTTCGGGAAATACATACTCAATTCACATATGTGGACAGCTAACAACGAAGCTTTTACTGACATATTACCCATTGTCCATAGATGTTGGCTAGAAGCCACAATGACATAAAAATGATTTTTGCATGTGTATGATGCTATGATACATGACATCACTTGTCTCCTTGGGGACACTCACCCTGTGTTCCTCCTTTGCTTTTTAACCCTCTTCTCTTTGGATAATTTGGAAACTCAAAAGTTGGCCACTGTCTTCACTTTTTTTTTCTTTCAACAATTATTCCATTATTTCCTTAATGACAGTAGCAACATTTTCTAGAATACCTCAGTAAAAATCCAGGCATTTGAGGAAAAAATAGTAAAAAGAAAAGGAATCTCTTGGTAAATGAGATTTCTGTGAATCAAAAACAGCAGTGCCATTTGGTTTTAAGGAGGTGATAGTATTATATCTCCATCAATGGCATTTTAGTTTCTTTTTGCAACGTGTATAGGGTTTTTTACAAAAAGCAGCATTTAAAAGGTCAAGGATCATCTTTAAGAGAGCAGCAAAAAAAGAAAACAGAAGAAAAAGATTGCTAAAGGATGGTTTTATCTTCATTTCATTTTTTCCAACACATAGACATAATGCACCCTCCATATCAGTACATAATGATGTTAAGTCACATAAGAGAGAAAGCTTCTTTGGATCTGTCAAAGGACGGTAACATCTATTTCTGGATCTAAGTACTTAGAATGTTTGAACTTTGTGTTCACTGGTCAGTGTTGATCATTTATGTTCTAATGATAAATGTCTTACACAGAGATAATCCATTCATCTTATCCTTCTTCCTTTTATTCCAGTCACTGGCATGTTGAAGAACATGAACCCTCCTCTCCATTTTCACCCCTTGGGGATATCATTGCTAGTAAAAACTCATCTTCCAAATAGCCTAGTAATAGAATAATCAGTGCCTCTGTGAGTCATGGAGTCAGAGATATTTGCCATAAAACAACAAAATCCACAGAGCCACATGCATCCCTTGGTCTACTTATATGTGGCCCTTAGCCTTATTTGAAAAACTCTCTATTGCATTTGAGTTTAGACCTCTGTTAAGAGCAATTTGTCTTTCACTTGGCAACCTGCTAGATGGGGAGGAAAAGATGGGCAGAAAAAGTTGTTGGAGAAAGAAAGAGAAAGGAAAGGAAAAAAGGCATGAGAGAAAGAGAGAGAAGGGGTGTCAGAAGTGGGGGGGGGGCAAGGAAGAGAAAAAGAAGTGTCAGAGAATGGATTATCTTATCCAATCACTGTTAGCTTTAATCCCACACTCAGTTGGTTGGAGCCTTGTAAATGACCCCCCAGAAATGTCTTCAGTAGGAAGAACGGTGGGTCAAGATTAGAGAGGGAAGAATCCCAGTCCGGGTGCCCGTGTGATACAACTGGAGGAGAAAGAAAGGTATATATGTATTTCACAACTCCTCCAGTTAACAGCGGAAGTGTGGGAAGAAAGGAACTTATGTTCAATTAGGCAGCCCCCCACCCTGAGCAGCTGCTGACTTTTATGTCAAACATTAGCCACAGCTAGCAGGTGGGATTCAGAGCACCTTAATATTGCTGAAGAAAACCCTTTCCAAGAATAAGGGCATGGGAGCAACTGACACCTTGCTACCTAAAGCTGCAATGTCACATAGATGCTTCACAACTGTGTCTACGAACAGATTAGCCTGCAGTCTTGAATAGGCCAAAGCTTTCCCGGCACTGGAGTCAATGTCATTCTTTATTCTACTCACACAGTCACTGACAAAAATCATGTTCCTTTCTGCTTGTATACATGCAGAGTCAGTCTAGAGTTGGGCGGTGCTGAAATCTAATAAAAATTAAATAAATAAAATAAAATAATAAAAAAGTAGAAAATATCCACTACTTTAGGTCATTTTAACATTTTTAACATTAACAAGGGTAGTTAAGTGATGCTAAAATATTTATTCATTTATTTCCATTATTGATATCCTATCTTTCAGGATAACAATCCTCTCAAATTATAAGCAATAAAAAGAACTCTAAACAAAATATAATAAATATTGTTTTAAAACAAAGAAATAAGCTTATAGGTTCCTTCTCACAGGGCGATAAGAAATAATGGCTCTGTAGAGAAGGGAAAGCTTTAGCTTCTGTGGTGGTGGTCAACTGCTTTCCCCCTCTCTCTTCAGGGCCCTTTCTCACAGGGCAGATGGTGATAATGGTCCCCTGGGAGGAAGATAAAACACTACAACTGAGGAGGCTAATGTCTTCCTGCTTTTCTCTTTCAGGGCTCCTTCTCATAGAGCAGATGATGAGCACAATCCTGTTGGGGGAAGAGTCAAAATGGGTAAGCATCTGTATTGATTAGGACTTCTTGAGCACAACTTTTTGTTTCAGTGCCCCCTCCCATATTTCCAGCTTTTTTTTTTTTTTACGGTGTTACCATATACCAAATAAACCATATGGATCCTAATGACATGTGCCTAAGTTAGTATGTGTTGATTTTTGCATGTTGTGCAACAATCTGAGACGCTCTGCTAAAAGTCAGTCCACTGATTGTAATGCAGTATTCGCCCACTTCAGCAATTCAGCACACGTAGTTTGGTAAAACGTCCACATGGCCTTATTGCAAAGCCCAGTTGTTGTCAACAGGAAACAAAGCAGTAATAGCAGTGATGACAAACATATAAATATGGACTGATAGCTGAATTAATGATTTGTGAGTATGAACCATGGTATTTCCCTCTTCCCTTGGGTATAAATGGCCTTTCAAAAAGTCAATACAAAACATGATTTAGTCACCAAGACCTTAAAGGACTTGAAATAATAACCACTTGATCTATTTGACACATTTTTCACACTCTAACATTTGGTTTAAAAAGTATTGGACAGACCAGGAGTGGCACCTCTTTTGGAGTGCACTGGCAGCCACTTGAGGTAGTTAGAATCCTTCCAGAGGACAGTTTTATCTCTTTTTGTTACATGAGAACAAATATAGGCCTGGAATGAGCAATCTGCTTGCATTGGCAGTTAAAATCGTCATCGGAACTTCAGTCAAGAACCTTGCCATTGACAGATGATGGTTCTGCTCACTTCAGCGGCACACAAACCAACAAACCAACCAACCCCCCACCCAATATTTGAAAGGAACAAGTTCTGGTCTCGCCAGCTGTTGAGAATGCACACATCAATATGTTTGTAATGTAATTAAGGTAGCAAGTCAGAGACTGTGAATTTGGGGATGCAGAAGACCTGGTGTAGTATGATAAAATTGTGTTCAGTGCCAGAGACATCAAAGTGAAGGAAACCCTTTTGGAAAATCCCACATTCAGCAAGGCTGTGGATTTCTGCAAAACAAGAGCCATAACAGGGGATCAGCTACAAGACATATTGGGAGACTTGTTTGATCCTCTACATGCAGGGGCCATGTAAAGCCTCTTGACACCACCAAATTAAAGGGCACACACATGGATTAAGATGCACAGGCACAAGGTGCACACATAGGGTTTGTGGGTAACCTAGAGCATGCACAGATTATGGTAATATATGTAAGGAGTGTAAAGGTCTACTTCAGTGGAAATACTCTAGTGTACCTGCTTGGATAGATGATCCATGCACATATTTTGCATATGAACTAGCCTTTTACTGACATTGTGAAAAGTCTGATCAATATGGCTCCATTTGTTCAAAGTTTAATTTGTTATATAATACCTGAGTTTCAGAGTGTGTGTATATGTGTGTATTTTCCTTCTATTTACAGATTAAAAGCCATGAAATAATTTTTTAAAAAAGGAAATCTGAAGGTCTAAAACATTTCTCCACAGGAGCTACAGACTCCCTGTTCATGGGCACTGTAGCTCAATGACAGCATGAACTCTTGAAAGAATAGGCCAGTGATTCATGGATCATCAGCGTGGGTCCTTCAAACTGGACAGTGCCGCCACAGTTAACAGCATGCTAGATAATATTGCTGAATGACTAAATTAATACATAGGCTACCTATCACTAGTTGTATTTGACATATCATGTGTGAAGGCAAAAATAAATGCATCAGACATCTTCTTAAACAAAGATGGGGTCTTCATAACCAGTGTCAATTAGCCACCATTACTTGATTGGCACAATTGCATTGCCATAGGACTTATATGCAGGGTATACATGTTCTAAAGCCCCCAAAAGTAAAGACAACTTAATTTAGATGTACCTGGAAGCCTTTGAAAAATTAGGTTGCTACCTGTCTACATAAATTTTGAAATATTACTAGTAATTCATGGATGCACAAAATTTCCCTATGCTGTCATTGACAACCTGTTTTCCTGAGCAGATCTGAACCTCTCATTATTTGAGTATCACTTGTGCTCATGGCAACTTAGGATTTAGACTTATCCACAATGAATATGGTTAGTGAGAAATTATTATTTACAGCCCCCATTTGTTTCTTAATATATCCGACAATTACAGTAAAACACACTTGCACAAACTGGCACTTAATTTAGAATCAGCTTACAAGGGAATTCTAGAAGTTGCAGTTCTATCACATCTGAAGGACAACTCATTGGAATCAAATATACAGTATTCTGCTTAAGGGGTGATTCTAGAGAAGGCTTCATGGAAATAATTCATATAAAGTCTCTACTTGACCTTAAAGGTTGGATAACCAGACATGGATACTAACTGTCTTTGGCATATAAACAATTTAAATTAGAAGTATTTATTGGAACCAGTTCAACTGTTGTTAGATACAATCCATTATAAAGAAGGGAATATAGACAAATCAGTTTACTTGAAGAGAGGGATTGGAGAAAAACAGTACTTGAATATATTTTCATCATGTACCTTATCCTTCCCAGTAATGATGACCTCCTCAAGATTAATTTTTATTCCTTTTGACATAAGATCAGTTCAGTAAACAATGATATGGTTATGGAATCTAATTATTTCGATATTAATTTATTACTGTCAGGTAGAATGTTAATTATTATTCAAGCAGATAGCCATGTGGCTGTCACAAGTTTTAAGAACTAATTTCAATTTGAACTTGACATCAATATAAACATGACAATAGCATTTTGCCATTACATATTGCCATTGGGTATTTTCCTTTTCTCATGGGAACTGACAGAATATGATTCATAATCATAGGTTCAACATACAGTCATGCATAACTATAAGGATTTATAATATTATTAACATACATGATATCTGTATTGCATCTGCCAACATTAATAACAAAGATTCTTCTCTTTATGTGGCACACATTTTCATGTGTCTATAATTATCTTCCTTAATATACATTTATCATTACTATTAAGTTCATGTGCCAAGCCCCTTTATTAAGCAAATGAAGACTAAAGCATACTCGAAGGCAGTGGCTCTCAGTACATCATTTTTATCTTTTAATAAGTCTTATAAAAAGCAAGTTAGTCAAAAACTTAGCCTATTAATTAAATTTGGTTTCACACTGCTGAACTAAAAATGATCCTGTTACAGGGTTTCCATAAAGCTTTGGGTTATGTATTCCTCTGATTTATCTATATAATATCTCTCAGCAAAAGCCATACAGAAGGATTATCAGTCTCTGCTGGCAAGTAATGAAATGAAGGAAATGCACATCCCGGAGTGGAAACCTACTTTGTCTCTTTTGACAGCAAGGCACAACTTGGCTCTTTGTGATGCTCATACAGCATTTCCAAATAATGCATATGAGTTGAAAGGCATGTGGCAAATTTCACTCTTTACTGAGAGTTTCTGCACATGTATTGTTTTATGTTGGAAGTGTAACAGCTTTTCGTTCTTGAATCAAGCTTTTTATTTACAGTGCAGTCGTTTCAAGTGAGAGCAAACAACCTGATGTCACTGACATCTGTGAAAATCTGCAGAGCAATAAAGGTGTTGACTTGTGATGAGATCTAAACCAATGACAACATGGCCCCACAGGGAAATTTTCATAGGCTGTACATCTTTCATTGACTTGACTCATCAAAGACACTATTTGCTTTACATCAGAGTGCAATATCCTGGATTTTGCTCCTTTTAAACAAACCAGAAAGAAAAATGATCTGAACAAATTGGGACAATTCTCTCAAGCTGAAACCACCAATACCAAAGGATATTGCAGACCTTGTAATTCTGAGACAAATAATACTATCACCATCCTTTATATTCAAAGGGCTGTTACAAATAGGGAAGAATGGGTTCTTTTCTCTAGAAGGAGGGATATTCCTGTGAAACAGCTCCACATCTGAATTGGCACGCTTTGCCTAGGGAAGGGATAGAAATGTGTGTCATTTCTCCCTTAAAGTGGAGCCTCTTTAAAGCAGGAAATCTTTAAGCAATTTGCAAAGAGACAGATAGGCAGAAGAGTGGAGGCCATGCTCCATATTGCTTCCTTGAATGTCATAGCTATCAGTCTAGAAGTGGGTTCCTTATCTTTGTGCATTGCAGAGAGAGACAGGAGAATGTATATTCTGCAACACTGTTCTTGAAGCACTGCTCTGCTGTGCACTGATTTTGGCTTAGTGCAATGTTACTTCTACTTTGCATAGTGATGAACAGACCTGGTAGATCTGCTTCAGTTAACTCTATGCTTTGGGGAAAATGTCCTGTTTCTGCAAATCTTTGCCTTTGTTTGACACAACTCTGCTACCCATTCCATCACTCTCCTACTGGAGGTTATTCAGAAGTTGGCCTTATCCACGTCCATCCACACTGAAAATCAATGCAAAGAACTGATTTCCAGAATTCATTTAGCCTTTCTGCAATGTCCCTAGCTTTTTTCAGTAATTCTTTCATTCTTTTCTAATCAAGGAACTATTAACTCAGTCAATCAACCAAGCAGCAAACAACAGCCCAATCAAGGAACTACCAAGGAGAGAACAACACCCACACCAACACAAGCAGGACAAGCTATGGTATATAAAGGGAGAGCAAGTCCCACTCCCTTTTCACACTGAAGATGTTGCCTAGCCTGGCAATGAAATGTCTGCAAGAAAACAACAAGGCTCAGAGAGCACCAAAGACTCCACAGAACTTGCAATAACAACTCAAGTTTTTATTACCACCTAATATGGAGTACTGCGATGTACTGTACATAAGGCTGCCTTTGAAGAACACTCAGAAATTGTAGTTGATGAAAAATGCAAGGACCCACCTCTTTGTGGGCATGCACCTTGAATATGGTCACACTCATTTGGCAGCCCCAGCATTGGTTTTCCATAGGTTTTCTAGTGCAATTCAAAGACCTGGTTTTAAACTATAAAGCATTATAGTTTATTATCCAGCCATAAATCACTTGTCTGATGCATGTTTCCCAGAAGAAACTGCTTGTGATTCCACACTTGTGAGATGAAGGAGGCTCAGGCCCAGAGATGCTTCTTTTCAGTTATGGCACCCACTTCATGGAACAGCCTCACTCTGGAAAGTAGATTAGCCCTCTCTTTTAGCCTTCCAGGTGTTAGTTAGGATAGGTCTTTTCCAGAGGGCCTTTATGATTGTTGAGGTGTGCCTGTCTTGTTTTATGCTCCAGTCTATTATATTTTTTATTACCATGAATGTTTTAGTATTTCTTACTCTGGACATTTTATTGTTGTTAACCACCAGGAATCCTTGTAGATGATGGTGGTAGCAAATTTAATAAATAAATATCAGATGTCTTCCTTTGAACATTTCAGAAGACTGTTTTCTTTCATGACAGCCAGTGTGGTGTCATGGTTAAGATGTTGGATAGGCATCCAGGAGACCCAGGGACAAGCTTGCCTTCATATACAGAAGCTCATGGGGTTACTTTGGGCTGGGTGCTCCCTCTCAGCCCAACCTACTCACAGGGCTATTCTTGTGGGGGAAAATGGCAGGAACAAATGATGTGTATGTCACCTTGTGCTCCTGAATGGAAGGTGTGATACAAATTTAACAAACAAACAAACAAATGTAACCTTTCAGAAGAATTTCAAGGGCTGTTTCTCTGAGGAATTTAACATTTACAAAATCTAATACAGTGTTTCTCAACCTTAGCAACTGTAAGATATGTGGACTTCAACTTTAAGATGTGTGGACTTCAACTCCCAGAATTCCTCAGCCAGAATGGGGTTAGGACTGCCTTCTACTGCTTTGCACATCCCTATAGATCAGTATTTCTCAACCTCAGCAATTTTAAGGTGTGTGGACTTCAACTCCCAGAATTCCCCAACCAGCCAGCCTGGAATTCTGGGAGTTGAAGTCCATGCATCTTAAAGTTGCTAAGGTTGAGAAACACTGATCTAATATGAACTAACCTGAGCCTATCATAGCCTTCTCCAATATGTGCTTTTCTGATGCGCTGGATTTTATTTTCCAGAATTCACAGCCAGCAAGCTGCTTGAAAAATCTGGGATTTGAATTCAACATATCAGAAGGTACCAGAATAGAGAAGGTTGATTTATTTATGGGCCGGTAATAGCCACCTTTGGCATTTTCTTACCTCAAAAAGTAAATAAACAATAAGCAAGTAAATAGTGTTGGTGTATTATTCTTCTGAGGAGTAAGTCACAGCAATAAAGCCTTATTAGGTAAACACCTGCAAACTTTAAAAGGTCAGGCAGCAGTGATCCAGGCTGAAGAGTATAAAAGAGCCCCCCTGCCTACCCCGCCCTGCTTGCTGCTTTTACTTCTGTTTGTTTCTACTACTTGGTATGTGATTTTGTAACACTTCCAGGGATCTGGAAGAAAACTGTAAATAGTATCTGTTTATATGAGTAACTAATACAACTGCAACTAAGTCACTACAATGACTGGCATCATTCGTTGGTCTCTAGTGCTAATCGCTTTCTGATACTCTGAGTGTGCAAGAAAACACACACTCCAACAAATAGTTCTCAAAGTGTGCATTTGAGAGGATATGAATACATTTATGAATGTTTATTTCAAAAGAAAATGCTTTTAGAAATATGTATTTTGAAAGAAAAGATGCTTAAGAGCAAGCAGATCATGCAGAAATGGGATGATCATGGGCTAAATATGGCTTTATTTTCACATCCCTGGGCTCATTATGTTATTGGCATTTTGTATTATGGCAACATTTTGAGTCTCATGGATATTATTGCAGAATTTTATTATTGCAATAGTTTTATTATTGTATTTACTGTTAGCCACCTTGATTTTTTGCTGGAGAGATATAAATATAACACAGAGATAAATAAAACAACAGGATTTGCAATATCCTGGCCAATCCATTCTTCCAAGAACACTCAAGGAAAAGAATATTATTCTAGGCAATCATCAGGGAGGTTGCCCAGCTGGGGAGCATTAGTCCTTCTATTCAGGTCTTCTCCCTTCAGTCCAGTTCTAGGAAAAAAATAAAAAATAAAAGAAGGTTCTTTGGATCTTCCTGCCCAAAGCCTAGAAATACAAAACTAAACTGATACCTTTGAACAATTACAAAATCAATGGTTTCAGATCTTAAGAAATGTTAAATATATTTCTTGTCATCTAAAAACAAATTTAATTCAACAAAGTTGGGGAGGGCTTATTGGATTTCTCACTGAATGTTCTAAAAAGGTTGGAGATGCAGTAAATTACATTGGTACATATGCTTTAGTTATATCCATCAGTACTTCCTTATGAAATGAAATGAAAATCTTTTTTGTGGTGAAAGAATAGTACATAATGAAACTCAGTAATATGAAAGAAGCTGCATATATGGAAAGGTACAAATCATTAAATTAATTGGACATACAGAATCAGTCAGTTGACTGCACATTTTACATATAACAGAATTTAACTAATGTAGCATGATGGAATCATGTATATCTGAGAGTTAAAACTGTAAATAAAACTGGTCAGAATGACTGAGAAATTTGCTTAAATGTGGAGTTATCAACCCTGAGAATGTGCCAGCATAAAATGGGCAATAAAATAAAATGTGTTTTAGAATTTTAGTAGCTCCTCCACAGCATGGACCAAGCCTTAGGCTAAATAAGATACCTTTGTATCTCCCTTCAAGGATAGTAGTTGGAAGGTTTGATAACATGATTTTAGTTTGATCACTGTGTATCAGTGATGTCTATGTTTATCTTGGCTATATTTGCAGCATTTGGAATCTGTGAAATTATGGACTTTTTTGCACATATGGAATGGCTGAAATAATTACTATGCAGCACTGGAAGGATACATCTACGCCTTATTTATTGGTTGGTTGCTGATATGCTTCAGAGGGCCATGGATAAAGAGGAATATCTGGACCCCTTTCAGTCAGGTTTCAGGTCAGGGTATGAGACTGAAATGGTATTGTGTAATGGTATGTGGGAATGATCTTGAGAGACTGGGCAAAGAGACGCTACCAAGGGAATGGTCAGATAAGAGGCAGCGTAGCCTGCAGCTGGATAGTGGGTGGGGCAAGAGGCCCAGAAGCGACCCACCCTAGTTTCTCAGGCTGTACAGTAGACGGGGGAAGAAATGTACTTTCAGACTTGCAAGATTCTGTCAATGTAGCTTTACAATAAAATAGAATTAGCTCATCTGATCTGTTTCCTATCTGATTTGCCATGCAAACCAACACATTGGTTCCACTTGTGGATGACCTCTGGAGGGAGCAGGATGGGGGTAGTTGTCCGTCCTTGCTCTCCTTGAGCTCTCAGTGGCTTTCAGTACCATCAACCATATATCCTTCTGAACCGGTTCCAGGAGTTTGGGGCACAGTGTTATGCTGGTTCTCTTCCTTCGTCTGAGATTGGTTCTAGTTGGTGTTGATGAGGGGATAGGTCTGCCCTGCATCCCCTGTTATGTGGTGTGCTTCAGGGCTTGACTCTTCCCCACTCCTATTTAACATCTACAGTACATGAAGGCGCTGGGTGAGGTCATTTAACAACATGCGGTGAGGTACCATCAATATGTTGATGATCCTTATCAGTATATCTATGGCCCTGGTTGTCCACATGATGCTGTGGAGGCTCTGTCTGTGCCTGGAGGCTGTGGGGGTCTGGAATGGGGATGAACAGGCTTCAGCTCAGCCTTAGAAAGACAGAATGGCTTTGGGTGTTAGGGCCTCCTGGATCTGGTGATTTTCCATCCTTAGTTACGGATGGGGTTGTACTACCCCAGATAGAACCAGTGCACAATTTGGGGGTCCTCTAGGAGCAGCTGTGGCAGGGGGGGCGTTCCAGAGCTTCATGTTGTATACCAATTGCTCCCTTTCCTGGACCAAGAGACTCTGTTCACAGTCACTTATGCTTTGGTCACCTCCCAAATGAATTACTGTAATGGAGCTGCCCTTGAAGAGCAATTTGTCCTGCAATTGGAGGAGCAATTGGTCTGGAAGCTTCAATTGGTCCCGAATATGGTGCCGTGGGCAATTATGGGTATGCCTCACTTTTCCCATGTTATACCTTTGTTCCATGAGCTTCCAGTTTGCTTCTGGGTGAAATTTAAGGTGCTGGTTATTACCTATAAAGCTTTACATGGCATGGGGCCAGGGAATTGAGGGACTGCCTTACTTCCATCATTTCTATCCATCCAATTAGGTCAGGCAGGAGGCGTATGCTCCAGGTCCCATCTATTAGGAATTGTCATCTAGTGGAACCCAGGAAGTATGTCTTTTCTTAAGCTGCGCCTATCCTCTGGAACGCTATATTGCCCGAGCTTTGTCTGGCCCCAACTCTGCTCACCTTTTGGAAAGACTTGAAGAACTGGCTGTTTTCACAGGCATGAGGATCAGGAGCGTAATCAAGCCCATGATATTGGTGAATGGTGTGTTCAGGAGCCACTTTGTATTAGTCGGTTGGGAACTTTTTTTTAATGTAATATACATTGTATTTATATTATATTTTAATTCCTATTAGCTGGCCAGTGTTGCATTGGTGAGATGGGTGGCACCATCTGATATAAATAAATAAATAATCAAATAAATGTGTGTATTGTCGAAGGCTTTCACGGCCGGAGTTCGATGGCTGTTGTGGGTCTTCCGGGCTGTGTGGCCGTGTTCTGGAAGTTGTGGTTCCTAACGTTTCGCCAGCATCTGTGGCCAGCATCTTCAGAGGGCAGGAGCACAGATAGAAGCAAAATCTCTAGAGATTTTGCTTCTATCTGTGCTCCTGCCCTCTGAAGATGCTGGCCACAGATGCTGGCGAAACGTTAGGAACCACAACTTCCAGAACACGGCCACACAGCCCGGAAGACCCACAACAGCCATCAAATAAATGTGTGCTTTTTTTTTTTTTACCAAGGCACAAGGGAGATTTTATAAGCAATTTGGTCAATTTTTTGAATTTTTTTTAATGATACAAATTTCCAGAGTTTTCTCCCCTTCTTTTCTAATTATATCATCAAATTGTTACTACAGTTATCTGTACACATTTATTTTGTATGCATTTTATTTTCTTGTTTTGTTTGTATACATTATTTTTCAGTTGGGTTGATATAATAAAACCAAGTAAAAATAATATTATAGCCTTATTTCCTGTTTATTTGCATCTGTGCCACAGGAATGGAATAATATTGATTAGGTGCACTGAAAGGTTATTCAAAGCAATTGTATTTCTGGCAGAAAAAAAGGGAGTTCCATATTTCTTAATAATTTTTGAGTCTGTTTAGTAGCTCTGACTCAAATAAACGCTTACAATGTTTCAGTTAATAATACTACAAAGCCCAAATGTTATATCTGTGATTTATAACCTGTAATTATGAATGTCCAAGTCAGAATATTGGAGAGAAGAAAATTTAACTCAGAAAGGTTAATGAGCAGGACCATGATAACAGAGCCTGAATATTATTGTAGATTTCCAAAGCATTTCAAGGACATTGTTTTGAAGTGAGCATTGTGTGGACTGTAGTTCAAATGCTTTAAAAAATATAAGTTCACTTGGAAGAAATCAATTGAATTGCTAATGGCCAGATTTTTATATAAAAATATATGAAAATACATTTGAAGCACAGATGTGCTGGAATCAAGTACCTGTTGTTGTGGATACTGAGAAGACTTTATAGAAAAATTATGCTTAAATTGTTTTGTTGTTGTGTATTCGTTCAGTCACTTCCGACTCTTCGTGACTTCATGGACCAGCCCACACCAGAGCTTCCTGTCGGCCGTCGCCACCCCCAGCTCCCCCACGGTCGAGTCCGTCACCTCCAGAATATCATCCATCCATCTTGCCCTTGGTCAGCCCCTTTTCCTTTTGCCTTCCACTTTCCCTAGCATCAGCTTAAATTGTACATATACTTATATCTGAATATGTAAAATATTTACATAAGCAGTATCACCAAAGGTGGGATTAAGGCATTTGTGAAACTGGCAGGATCAGAACCATTTTCATTTTGGCTCAAGTGCAGATCTTGTTTCAGGGAAATTCTAATGTGATTAATTTGGCAAAACAAGTTAAGTTTCAATTTCCAAGGCAGACTAAGCAAGATTTCCTTGGATCAAGTATATGGTATATCTCAATCTGTCCACATTGCCTAACTCTACTGCATGCCATCAGTGTCCTAATGACCAAGATATATGAAGTTTCCAAAGAAGGACATTCTGGTGAGAAAATGTGTATTTACCAGTATTTACCAACTCACATTCTTACTAATATGTACTGTTACTCATCCTATATACTCATACTATTTTTTATGTTTGTTTGTGTGTGTGTGTGTGTGTGTGAATACTGTAGTAATAATGTGCATGTATATACAGTATATGCACATACCCCCCATATACCTTGAGCATATAGAATGATTAACAGTGAATATATAGCATGGGCATATAACATACTGGGGCGTGGTGGCTCAGCGGGTAAGATGCCAGGCTTGTCAATTGGAAGATAGCAAGTTCGGAGGTTCAAATCCCTAGTCCCGCATGATGGAGTGAGCTCCTGAACTCGCCCCAGCTCTTGCCAACCTAGCAATTCGAAAGCATGCAAATGCAAGTAGATTAATAGGTACCACTTTGGTGGGTAGGTAACAGCGTTCCACGGGCATCATGCGGCCACATGATCGTGGAAGCGTCTTTGGACAACGCTGGCTCTTCGGCTAACAAACGGAGATGAGCACCGGCCCCTAGAGTCGGACACGACTGCACAAATGTGCGGGGGGACCTTTACCTTTATAACATACTGTGTACAATGTATTGTTTACATTGATTTCCCCCCCCTCTATTTTATTGTTTTGCTTCTGTTTTTAAAGTTTAATCCACTTAGAGTTGTTTGGAGTCAGGCGGATTCTAAGCTTAATAAAAACTGCTTGGCAGATGCAGTTGGGGGTGGCTGAGTTCCTGGTGACATGGGGTGGGCCATTGAGGGGATTGAGCTGGCTGTTTGTGGGGGGGAGACTGATCTATATGTGTGGACCTGGGAGGGCCATAAAGACTTGGCTCTTTATCCAGGCTTTTGGTGAGGGTGAGTGAAGCCCCCTATGGATTGTGTGGGTTTATTTCTTTTCATTCCTGTCCAGTTTTTTTTATTTTTTTTTTTATTTATTTATGTTTCAATTTATATACCGCTCCATCTCCCCGCAAGGGAACTCTGGGCGGTTTTTGTTATCCTTGCCATCTGTACTCTTCATTTTTATTTATAGTACTTTTCTTGTTTTAAATTTCTTTATTTATAACTGCCCAGAGTCATTGGGTGGCACATAAATTTAAATAATAATATTAATAATAATACTAAAAATAATAAGGTAAGGAGTAGTAAAATTGGTGCTAAATAAAAATGATCTTATAAATCAAAGCAAAACAAAACTTTGCCGTGGTTTTTCAAAATTTAAATTTAAGTTTAAACATTAAAGTAAAATGAGCTCTGTTTCAGGGATTCTTGAAGGCAGGGTTTCCAATTCTCTTCTAAATCTGAGAGGCGGATGAAAAGCAGTGGACCCATCATCAGTATAGGTGCGTGCGTGCGTGCGTGCGTGCATATATATATATATATATAGGTAAAGGTTCCCCCTGCACATTTGTGCAGTCGTGTCCGACTCTAGGGGCCGGTGTTCATCTCCATTTGTTAGCCGAAGAGCCAGCGTTGTCTGAAGTTGCTTCTGCGGTCATGTGGCCGCATGACATGTGCGGAACGCTGCTACCTACCTACCAAAGTGGTACCTATTAATCTACTTGCATTTGCATGCTTTCGAATTGCTAGGTTGGCAAGAGCTGGGGCGAGTTCAGGAGCTCACTCCATCATGCGGGACTAGGGATTTGAACCTCCGAACTTGCTATCTTCCAATTGACAAGCCTGGCATCTTACCCACTGAGCCACCATGCCCCTAATATATATACAAATCCCTTACGCTCAGTAGATGGTGCTAAACTTCTAAAGGACAAAGAGTCTATCGCACTGCGCTGGAAAAAGCATTACTACAATCTTCTTAATCGTCACTCTACTGTGGCTGATGAAGTCTTCTTGCAAATCCCGCAAAAACAAATAAGAGATGAGCTCGCAGTACCCCCTAGTTTGGAGGAAGTCAGTAAAGCCACTAAACAAATGAAAAATAACAAAGCTAGGGATTCCTGCTGAAGTCTTTAAAGAAGGCGGGCCTCAACTTACACAACAACTTCATAAGCTCATCAAAAAAATCTGGATGAGGGAGGAGATTCCAGCAGACTTTAGGGATGCCATAATTATCACTCTCTTTAAAAAGGGTGATAGAACAGACTGTGGAAACTATCGAGGCATCTCCCTTCTAGCTACAGCAGGCAAAATCCTGGCAAAGATCATCGCAAACCGTCTCCTATCTGTATCAGAAGACATCCTCCCTGAAACGCATAATGGCTTCCGCCCTTCCAGGGGAACAGTGGATATGATCTTCACTGCACGACAGCTTCAAGAAAAATGCAAGGAGCAAAACCGCCCTCTGTACATGGCGTTTATTGATCTGACTAAAGCTTTTGATACTGTAAATCGTACTGCTCTCTGGACCATCCTTCTGAAAATCGGATGCCCTGATAAATTTGTGAACATCTTGCGGCTACTCCATGACGACATGATGGCAACAATCCTGAATAACAATAGCTCTCAAAGCAATCCATTTAAAGTGGAATCCGGCGTTAAACAGGGATGTGTTATTGCTCCAACCTTATTCGCTATCTTCATCGCTATGATTATACACCTTGTTGAAGAGAAACTTCCTACTGGTGTAGAAATTATATATCGAACAGATGGAAAGCTTTTTAATCTTAGTAGGCTGAAAGCAAAAAATAAGGTAATTACAACTTCTGTTATAGAACTTCAATATGCTGATGATAACGTAGTCTGTGCACACTCCGAGGAAGATCTTCAAACTATCCTAAACATCTTTGCAGAAGCATATGAAAAGCTCGGCCTCTCGATTAACATTAAAAAAACCAAAGTGCTTTACCAGAAAGTTCGAACCAATCCCTCTGCAGCGCCATCAATCCAGCTTAAAGGTGTGTCACTAGAAAATGTCGACCACTTTTCTTATCTCGGCAGCCATCTATCTACAGAAGCCGACATCGACGCTGAAATTCAGCATCGCCTGAGCTCTGCGAGTGTAGCTTTCTCCCGAATGAAGCGTAGAGTGTTTGAGGATCGGGACATTTGCAGGGAGACCAAAATGCTTGTTTACAAAGCCATTGTACTACCAAACCTTCTGTACGCCTGTGAAACATGGACCCTCTACAAACGCCACCTCCAACTTCTTGAAAGATTCCATCAACGCTGCCTCCGAAAAATTCTGCAAATTACTTGGGAAGATAGGCGGACTAATGTTAGCGTATTAGAAGAAGCGAAAACCACCAGCATTGAAACAATGATCATCCAACATCAACTTCGCTGGACCGGTCATGTTGTTCGAATGCCTGACCATCGTCTTCCAAAGCAGCTACTTTACTTCCAACTTAAGAATGGAAAACGGAATATTGGTGGACAGCAAAAGAGATTCAAAGATACTCTCAAAGCTAATTTAAAAAAATGTAATATCAGCATTGAGAACTGGGAAGCCCTAACTCATGAGCGTTTCAATTGGAGGTCAGCCTTTATTAATGGCGCTATGGACTTTGAAGAAACACAAGTACAGGGCGAAAGGGAGAAAAGAGCTAAAAGGAAGGCACGTCAGGCAAACCCTCATCATGACTGTCTCCCACCCGGAAACCTATGCCCTCATTGTGGGAGGTTGTGCGGATCCAGAATTGGCCTTTATAGCCACTTACGGATCCACTGTTAAAATTTTACCTTTGGAAGACAATCTTACTCGGCTACGAGTGATTGCCAATGAATATATATATATATATATATATATATATATATATATATATACACACATACATACATACATACATACACACACACATACATATATATGTATATACATATATACATATATACATATATACATACACACATGCATATGCATATACATATACATATACATATACATATACATATACATATACATATACATATACATATACATATACATATACATATACATATTTTGTTGTTGTTCAGTCGTTTAGTCGTGTCCGACTCTTCGTGACCTCATGGACCATAGCACGCCAGGCCTTCCTGTCCTCCACTGTCTCTCGGAGTTTACATATACGTATACATATACGTATACATATACATATACATATACATATACATATACATATACATATACATATACATATACATATACATATACATATACATATACATACATACATATATATATATATATATATATACACACACACACACACACACATACATACGCACACACACACACATACATACATACATACATACACATACACACACACACCCATCAGTATAGGCATTTATTCAACTGTAATATTTACTATCAAATATCAAAATTATAAAGAAACTATGTGAAAAATAGTGGTACATATAGAATAATTCATATTTTGTGTGTGTGTGTGTATAAAATTGACTTTACTAGAGGGTGTAAGTATATGAACAATAGGTATACTTTCATATATCTAACTCTTCCAAGGAAGTGAATAAAGTAAATTTTGTTGTATATTTATTCCGAAGAGGACTTATTCTCCCATGCCTAAGTGCTATAGAAAGTTGGTTGGATTGGACATTAATCTCCAATGACAAAAAGGAAATTTTGTGAGGAAAACCAGTGAATAAATATTTTAAACAAAGCAAACTGATTTATTCACTTCCCAACCCCCGAAGTCCAATTCACATAACAAGAAATATGTATTAAATGTAATAGGGAAGTAAGTGTCATTATTCCCATGTATTAAACATTCGGCTGAGCAGGTTTCTAAACCACTGGCTTCCCGGATCACAGCTCATGATTTTAACTATAAAATTGTGTACCAGCTCTTTTATCTAACAATTTTGTAACAAGTTAGCTTGATGTGGAGACCCTGATTCTGAGAATATGTTAGGGGGGTAAAAATGGAACCATTTGAATAGATAAACATAAAAATACAAGGAGAAACTCGTTCAGCCAGTATCCCTGACCCAGCTCAATCAATACAAATATTCACCTCTCTACACTTAGGTTTTGTTATAAGAATGTACTGCTGGTCTCTAACTTTGATTTTTTTTCCCCTGCAGCAGCGCTTTTCATTCCCATTCTCTCCCATTCCCTTTTCTTCCACAGCTCTAGAGCAGCTCTTTCTTCTACATTCTTGGCTCAATTTTTAACTAACAGCTTTATTCCTATATAGGCAGTCTTCTCCTCTCCCTCCCCAACCTTGTAACCAATCAGAAGGACTGTGGACGCCTAAGTTTCTGTTTTTCCTTAATTGCCAGTTTTCTAGACTGCACTTTCGATTGACCCATGAGCGCTATTCGTTCTTTAATGATTACATTCCTAGGTTAAACATTTGCCCTTCCCGTGAACTCATCTCTTAATGCTAAATGCCTGGGTTGAATTTTTAACCTTTTTTTTTTCTAATACACCCCACCCAAAGAACTTCATAATACCAAGAGCCAAATGCAAAATGGCTAAAATTCTTCATATTTCCATATTGGTATATTGTAGAAGTGAATAAAAGTGACTGAAAATACAAAATAGTTATTATTTAAATTAACGAAGTGAGAAGCTTAGCTCTGTCACTTAATTCTTCAGTGACTTCAGTCACTGAACTTCAAAATCTTCTATGTTCCACATGTACATATAATTCTTATCAGGATGCTTTACTTCTTTCAATGCAGAGAATTACTATTTGGTCCATAGCAGGGCAGTCACCTTTTTTCAGGGAGTAAATGAGGTATACCCTTTCAAACCCTGCTAGATGAAATCAAATTGGTCCTTGCTGCCTGTCTTGAGCATCTGACATTTTTGCAAAAGGTCGAAAACATTGTGGTATTTAATCATATTTGTGGCTACATGAGAGAATCCATTGCTGCAACACTTCTTCCTGTGTCATCATCACCCTTCTCTGAAAATGAAAAATTATTGGCATAAACTTTTTGTGCGCTGTCTCATTGTCCGCTAAAGGGAAAGCTTAATCTGAGGTAGAGGTGACAGATATGGGCTGCAAAAATCTGTATGGCCACTAGATGGCAGAAAAGAGAGATTTTTATATCTTTGCTGCTATGGAGTAGTCATCTGGACTTTTGCAGCTCAGATATGATAGCCATAAGGCAAGGTGATGACACCACTTTACAAAAGCTGATTCTTATTTATCACATACTCAGATGTGCAGGATGGCTGACTCTACCCATTAGCCCCAGTTTCTCATTTTCCATTTTTTTAACTAGAGGGAAATAAAAAAGAAAAGGATAGACCTCTAGAAAATAACAAATCAGAGTGAATCAGTGAGAACTCTTCTTCCTTACTCGTTCAAAAAAGAGCCAACTGAAACATTAACAAAGAACATACATCAACTATTCACTGTTGTAAATCAGGACTACATTCAGTTATACTAACTGCTTGAAGCTTCTATAAGTCCAGATACTATAAGTTTTATAAGTCCAGATACTACAGAAATAGCTTAAGGGAACATTCTGTGGCTTGAATCATGTCAACTGGATTTCTATTTTCTCAGTAGAAACGTTTCACTCCTTATCCAAGGAGTTTCTTCAGACTGAAGAAGCTCCTTGGATAAGGAGTGAAACGTTTCTACTGAGAAAATAGAAATCCAGTTGACATGATTCAAGCTACAGACTGTTCCACCTGGATGACTGAGAACCTTCATCGACTTAAGGGAACATGTGCAAGCTTAAGAAACAGCAACCTCTGTACAGCCATATATACTTTCCAATATTATGTTCTATATTTTATTTCACTATATGCCTGTTTGTACATTTTTTAAAAAATCCTTTATTGGGTAACCATTTTTTAATATTCAACCTGTACGCAGAACACATCATGCGACATGCTGGGCTTGAGGAATCCAAGGCTGGAGTTAAAATCGCTGGAAGAAACATTAACAATCTCAGATATGCAGATGATACCACTTTGATGGCTGAAAGCGAGGAGGAGTTGAGGAGCCTTATGACGAAGGTGAAAGAAAAGTGCAAAAGCTGGGTTGCAGTTAAACCTCAAAAAAACCAAGATTATGGCAACGAGCTTGATTGATGACTGGCAAATAGAGGGAGAAAAAGTGGAGGCAGTGACAGACTTTGTATTTCTAGGTGTAAAGATTACTGCAGACGCTGACTGCAGCCAGGAAATCAGAAGACGTCTACTTCTTGGGAGGAGAGCAATGGCAAATCTTGATAAAATAGTTAAGAGCAGAGACATCACACTGACAACAAAGGTCCGCATAGTTAAAGCAATGGTATTCCCTGTAGTAACCTATGGCTGCGAGAGCTGGACCATAAGGAAGGCTGAGCGAAGGAAGATAGATGCTTTTGAACTGTGGTGTTGGAGGAAAATTCTGAGAGTGCCTTGGACTGCAAGAAGATCAAACCAGTCCATACTCTAGGAAATAAAGCCAGACTGCTCACTTGAGGGAATGATATTAAAGGCAAAACTGAAGTACTTTGGCCACATAATGAGAAGACAGGATACCCTGGAGAAGAAGCTGATGCTAGGGAAAGTGGAAGGCAAAAGGAAGAGGGGCCGACCAAGGGCAAGATGGATGGATGGTATTCTGGAGGTGACGGACTCAACCATTGGGGAGCTGGGGATGGTGACGGCCGACAGAGGGCTCTGGCGTGGACTGGTCCATGAAGTCACGAAGAGTCGGAAACGACTGAACGAATAAACAACAATTTTTTAATATAATCTGTACTTTTTTTGTACAATTTCTCATTAACATGTATCCTTGGCCACACTTTCCTCTAGCATTGACATCCTTAATTTTGGCATGGTGGACAGTCTTATAAAGTTGGGAGAAATGGTAATTCAAGTCTGAAGGTTTGAAATCAGTTCAGTTCTTCTTCTTCCCACCCCCACCCCCAATTTTTATTTCTACTGCACTTTTCTAGCAGAGAACTCCTGCTTTATTTGCACGGCATCTCTTGGATAGGCTGAAAGCCAAGGAGTATTTCAAAGCCACTCATTTTGATTCTTGATAATGAAAAATGTGAACCCAAGTCTTCCTGGCCCCAATCAAATAACCTCCCCCCTATATCCCATTCACTTTTCAACTATAGTGTTATATCCCATTAGCTGATTTCCTATGCAGAAGCCACAATCTGTTATTACATTTTTTATGGAGACATAATTTTAAACCAGACTTGATAAGAAACACTTCCTTACATGGCTTTTCTGAACTACTGGGCATAGGTTTTGCCGCCTCTGACTTACGCAATTGCAGTTTAAATTACAGCCTTAACTGAAAGGGCAAATTATTAATAAATATAATTCTGCCGCTATATTAAAAAGAACCCAATGTTGAAACACCAATTTATATACATAAAGCATAGTTTATTGAGAATAGGGAATAAATAGCCAGGATGACATTTAATTCTTAAATCATATAATTGTGAGTAACACAATTGAGGTCCTATCCTCCTCTGAATGGGAAAGGGCTCCAATGCTCATAGTCTCTCCCTCCCTCTACCCTCTCACTTCAGTATTTCTAAATGGCATAACTTCTCATTTACAGTACATGGCTAAGATGAAGAGATGACAAACCCTTCATTAGGAAAAAAGGCAGTGGCCTTAGATAGTATTCTGGGCGTACTGAAAGGACAGCAAGTACAGTATTACCTGCATTGTTATTGTATTGTTAATATATGATAGACATACTGATAGGATTCAGTTGTTTCAATTGCCAAATAATTTGGACACTGTTGAATATTTGCATATTGGCCTCTATATGAGACTCTGTGTGTGTGTGAATGTACTTCCTAACTGGTAGGATGTAGTCAACGGTATGTTAGTTTGCAAGCTAGTCTCTAGAGCAGAGTGCCAAGCTTACATTTAATAATAATAATAGCTTGAGCATGCAGGAGGTAAATCTGGGCTTTGGTTGTATATACTGTATGGCATACTGGCCAAATGTACCAAAACCAAGTGACAATGGCTTACTGGCATCTATGAGACTAAGATTGTCTTCTAACTACATGTAGTCCTCGCTTAACGACTATTCGTTTAGTGTTGGTTTGGACTTATGACGTTGCTGAAAAACTGACTTGCAACTGGTCTTCACACTTACAACCATCACAGTGTCCCCGTGGTCATGTGATCACAACTTGGGCGCTTGGCAACCGATTCACATTTATGACCATCGCAGTGTCCCGTGGACATGTGATCACCATTTCCAAACTTCCCAGTCAGCTTCTGGCAAGCAAAATCAATGTGGAACTGCATGATTCGCTTAATGAACGCTTGGTTCACTTAACGCCTGTGGTTATTTGCTTAATGACTGCTGCAAAAAAGGTCATAAAATTTGGTTAGATTTGCTTAATGGCTGCTTTGCTTTTTTTTTTTTTAATTTGTTCAGTCGCTTCCGACTCTTCGTGACTTCATGGACCAGCCCATGCCAGAACTTCCTGTTGGCCGTCACCATCCCCAGCTCCCCCACGGTCGAGTCCGTCACCTCCAGAATATCATCCATCAGCCAAAATTCCAGTCCCAATTGTGGTTGCTAAGCAAGGACTACCTGATAGCTCTCTTATTTTATTAAAAAGAATTATCTGAAAGCCTCCACTGACTAAAGCCAGGGTTTCCTAAGGCTAGATCAATATCTATTGGTCCATTTGATGGCAACCATAGAAGATGGAAGGTTGCAGCTTGAAATGTAAGAGGAGTAAATGGCAAAGAACACTAATTAACAATGAGATGAATGAAAGAAAAATAAATATTAAGCAATCCCCGTAGTAACCTATGGCTGGAGAGCTAAGGAAGGCTGAGCGAAGGAAGATAGATGCTTTTGAACTGTGGTGTTGGAGGAAAATTCTTAGAGTGCCTTGGACTGCAAGAAAATCAAACCAGTCCATACTCCAGGAAATAAAGCCAGACTGCTCACTTGAGGGAATGATATTAAAAGCAAAACTGAAGTACTTTGGCCACATAATGAGAAGACAGGATACCCTGGAGAAGATGCTGATGCTAGGGAAAGTGGAAGGCAAAAGGAAGAGGGGCCAACCAAGGGGAAGATGGATGAATATTCTGATGGAGTCGACCGTGGGGGAGCTGGGGATGGTGACGGCTGACAGGAAGCTCTGGCGTGGACTAGTCAATGAAGTCACGAAGAGTCGGAAGCGACTGAACAAATAAACAATGATTGTATAGCTTTCTTATTTTAAACTGTCAGTCTAGAGAGACAAATTGTTACATGTCATGCCTTCTGGCTATAGGTTGCATAATTGTCCCCTACTTCAAGAGAGGATGGGGATAGTATCTATTCTTGTGGTATTTTTGCCACTTACTGACCAATCAGAATGAAACTAGTCATACATTGCCTCCTGTTGGTCAGCAAGTGGCAAAAATACCACAAATATATACTGTATGTTGAGTGTCTGTAAAATGAGGAGAAATGGGAAGGCTATAATAGATATGAAACAGTGTGTCTGATCTTGTGAGTGGGTCTTTCTACAGCGAGGAGAAGCTGGTTCTCTTAGTGTTTAATGTTATTTTTGGGATTACCTTTTTAATTTTTTTTAAGTTTTTGATTTTGTTTTCCTTCCAAATATAAAGGAGGATTGAGAGTAAACAACTGTCTTCCTGTTATTATTTTTGAATTAAATTTGAAGATATTAGCATTTTCCTACACATTGAATTTGAACCTTCAGCTTTCTCTTTTCACTTTCCCTTGAGAACTGTCTGCTATCTCACTCTCACTTTATGTAAGCACACTTTGGAAGTCTTCCATGTCTTCGACTTTCACTGGTTAAGCTCCTAGGGGGAGCCATAATCTACTGCGTGAGACATGGAGGATTTCAAACAGATTCTTTCTGACTTCCACCAAGATTTTAAAGAGATTTCTTCTGACTTCTATCAAGCTTTTATGCAAGATATCCAGGCCATTGTGGAAAATATGAGATCTAAAATGTGCCATCAGATTGGGGATGAAATTGAGGAATTTAAGAAAAATAGAATGTTTTTTTTTAAGACAGATTGGGATTTTTATCGAGATGCTGGATGAAGATTGGATAGTGGAGTTGGAGAAATCTAAGGGAGAGAGTGATCTGCAAGCCATAAGTAAAATTGATATTCTGGTTGAATGCCATGAAAAGAACCTGGAATCTTTGAGGGGGGCAGTTGGGCTGTTTGATTCTTTCAAGAGGAAAGCTCTGTGCACATTGTGGGGATAACTGCTTTGGTTTATTTTGAAGTGGGATAAGGGTTGAAGAATGTTCATCTGGTTTCCTTTAAGGAGTTGATTGATGCTATTTGCCTTTAAAGATTTGGATTTACTGTTTTGAATTGTCTTTGCTTTTTGAGTTTATTTAGATTGGGATTGTTAAAATTGTTATATTAAGTATAATAGTAGAAAACTTATGTGCTTTTAAATTTGATTCTTATTATAGTAGACAGAAATGTATAGAATACTGGTAGGAAGGGAATAATTAAATCGGTGTTTATTTATTTATTATTTAAATTTATATGACCGCCCATCTCCCCCAACAGGGGAGGTGTTATCTTTTGGAGGGGAGAAAGATGTTTAGGAGGTTTATATGAACTTTTTTTCTTTGTTTTAATATAAGGGGAGGAGTAACTGTACTTAGTGATTTTTATTATGTGTTAAAGTGGAATGATTTATAGAAATAATGTGATATTTTGGTTTAATATAGAATAAGAGATTGATTATGGAAATTTTTGTATATCCTTGCTATTAAAAGTCGGAAGCCACATCTTTTTGTAAATTTGAATTTTTTTTCTCTTGTGTTTCCGCACTTTTTAATTTTTTTCTTTCTTTGTAGTTTTTTTGTTTTTTTGGTAGTTTTTATTCTTCTTTTGAATCTTAATAAAATTTACTATAAAAATAAGCAGTGGATTGCTGTAAAGTTAAAATAGTTGTCAGGGAGAGCCTTGTACATGGCTCTTATCTCTTTGAAGGAAAAATGATAGAAATTACACAAATATCTTGAATTCACAAATATTCCTGGGCTGTTTAAAAAATACTGCCCCCCACCCCGCCCAGGGAAAAATGATTTTCAATAGTAGTGAGGATGACAAGCGAGGAGAAAAGTTTTTTAGTCTCTTGGTTTAAAAAAACTATTTTGATTTTAGATGCCTGTACTGATGATGGCAGGTATAGCACCATTTGGATGTTTCTGTTAGTTAAATGGACAGAAAACCGATAAACAAGTAGGTCATTACAAGGACAGTGTATAAGTCTTCAGAATTCTTTCCTCCGTAAAGAAAATTAATCTAAATTATTAACCACTTAAAGGAGATGTGAGAATGGGTGTGGTATAAGGCCTCGCTGAACCTGGCCAGACAGAATTGAGGGAGGGAAGCTTCAGGTCAGTTTTAAGTATTAGGATAACAACAGTCAAGAACAAACAGGATTCCTTGTCCAGCATTCATAGGCAGCAATTCTGTTACAAGTCTCAGCAACAACCTCTATGGATTCAAGGTCTCAACTGCACAAAAGCTTCTTGAGTAAACTTCTCAAGATGAACTTGAAAACCTCCATTTTCACCGGAGACAGCTAGTGCGATTGAAGCACCGCATAAGCTTACAGAATGTTTGTGCAGAAGGGATGCGTGGAGGTTGAGAGCCGAGTGAGATGCTGAATAGACATTAAGTATTTATTACTGCTGCTGTTACAAATGCAGTAAAGCTGGCTTACCACATTTTGAATTTAAAAAGAAAAAAAACAGGTAGGATTAATTAAGAATCAGTTATCTATCTGCTCTATTTTCAATCTAGAAGTATGACAGCAGGCTATTCATATAAAGAGCTACAGAAACATCCCCAAATAGAGACAATTTAGACAAGAATCAATAGTATCTGTATCTCAGCAAGAAATAATAATCATTGTATTGGTCATCTGAACACATCAGCAGATTCACTTTTTCTTTCTGCTGATTTAACTTCTGATTCAGATAAGGATTGCTCCATTGTTCCAAAGACAGAAATGTCATTCTTTATCTTTTAACAGAACCATTATTTAAGAAGCCAGAGATTTACAAATTATCACAGTATCAAAAGATTTTTGGTAATTAAAAAATTAATCAAACTTGCTTGTTGATCTGAGAGCATGATGCAATTAAAGATCTGAGAAGAACATGCAGATTTTCAGGCATGGATCTATTAGCTGAAACAGCAAGTTATGACAATTGGAAATTTTCTTCCCATGTTCCATTTAATAATGTTTCTAGAGAAAGGGAACTTTATTTTATAGCCAATAGTTTCTTATTATCACATTCAGTTAGAGATGCATCATTTATTTATATTGTGTTTCATCCCAAAGGCACAACTCAGAGGCATTATAACTATTTGTCATTTTGCATCTGAGAGTATGAAATCACATAGTTGATGTGTTAGTTAAACAAGCTTTTGAAAATATTATCAGCAGATAATATTGCTCTCTAAAAGAGGAACTCAGAGTGTGCACAATGAGAGCACAAATAACACAATGCACAATTATGCAAAACCTGCTACAGAAATGTGCAACAATAGACGCATTATGCTGCAGAGAAAAGGGCTTGCATTTTGACTTAGGAATATGATATAAACTTAGTGCAATAATACATATAACAGTATACAACACTGCTTTGAATCTGAATTGTGAAAACCACCCAGCCTATTGCAAGTAAAACATCCCGACTTTGCACAAAAGAAGTAGAAATCTTAATGGGTCAAATCTAACAGAGTTGACACTATCTTAGCTCTCAAGAAGTCACGAGCTACATTATCCATAAGTCACAGCTTAATTTCATGTCTTTTGTACTTGCAGAAACAAGACAACTTTTCAGCCTTTCTAAAAAAAAGCCTGGTAAAATTCGGAAGAATTTTCAGAGCATCTGCAGGATAAAATCGCACAGATCCATTCTAAGTTGGACTCTAAGCGTGAGGCACAGTCTGGGGAGATGCCGAGGGAAAGTACTTACCCTGTTATCTGGGAACAGTTTTATCTTGTTGTTCCTGAGGAAGTGGACAGGATCCTCCGGATTGTAAATACCACCACATGCCATCTAGAACCGTGCCCTTCCTGGCTGGTAAAATCAGCCCAGGAGGTGACTTGTGTTTGGGTCCAGGCGATGGTTAATACATCCTTGAGGGAGGGGGTGTTCCCAGCTGCCTTTAAGGAGGCACTGGTGCACCCCCTCCTCAAGAAACCATCCCTGGACCCTACTATCCTGGACAATTTTCGTCCTGTCTCCCACCTTCCCTTTTTGGGAAAGGTGGTTGAGAAAGTGGTGGCGTTGCAACTCCAGAGGATTCTGGAGGAAATGGATTATCTAGACCCCTTTCAGTCAGGTTTCAGGCTGGGATATGGGACAGACTGCATTGGTCGCACTTATGGATGATCTTTGGCGGGAGTGGGATGGGAGCAGTGCATCCATCCTGGCTTTCTTGGACCTCTCAGTGGCTTTTGATACCATTGACCATGGTATCCTTTTGGGGTGGCTCAGGGAGTTGGGGGTGAGTGGAGTAGTTTTGCGCTGGTTCACCTCCTTCCTCCAGGGCCGCTCCCAATCGGTGGTGATAGGAGAGGAGGGATCTGACCCGCGACCCCTTCTGTGTGGGGTGCCGCAGGGGTTGGTTGTCTCTCCTCTCCTATTTAACATCTACATGAAACCACTGGGTGAGATCATCCGTAACCACGGGGTGAGGTATCATCAATATGCTGATGATACTCAATTGTATATCTCCATCCCTGGTGAGGTAAGTGATGTGGTCGCTGCCCTGTCTCAGTGCCTGGGGGCTGTGAGGGTCTGGATGGGGAACAACAGGCTTCAACTGAACCCTGGTAAGATGGAGTGGCTGTGGATTGATGGCCTCTTGGTATCCAGGAAGTTGTCGTCTTTGGTTCTGGATGGGGTATCACTGCCCCATTCAGAACCAGTGTGGAACTTGTGGGTCCTCCTGGACTCACAACTCCTGCTCAAAGAGCAGGTGGCTGTTGTGGTCAGGGGGGCCTTTGTGCAGCTTCGAGTTGTGAGCCAGTTATGCCCATTCCTGGACCAAGATGCCCTCCGAACAGTCACTCATGCCCTTGTCATCTCCCATATAGACTACTGCAATGCACTCTACATGGGGCTACCCTTGAAGAGTATCCGGAAGCTTCAGCTGGTCCAAAATGTGGCTGTGTGAACAGTTATTGGTGCCGTAAAATTGGCACATGTAACACCACTGCTGTGTGAGCTGCACTGGGTACTAGTTTGCTTCCAGGTCCAATTCACGGTGTTGGTTATCACCTTTAAAGCCCTACATGGCATGGGACCAGGTTACCTGAGGGACCGTCTCATCCCCAGAACATCGACCTCCCCCCTGGTCATGCAGAGACAGCTTGCTACGGACCACATCAGCGAAGGAGTTCCATCTAGCGGGGTCCAGGAGGTGTGCCTTCTCTGCAGTGGTGCCCGCCCTTTGGAATATCTTTCCCCCAGAGCTGAGGCAGGTTTCCTCGCTCCTGGCCTTCTGGAAAAGTTTGAAGACCTGGTTCTGCCACCTTGCTTGGGATTGTCAGGTTAATAGCTCCTCCTGGGGGTGGCTGGTGCAGTAGTGCCCTCCCTATTATTTAAGATCTAGCCCTTGGATTTTATTCTTATATTAGGCTGACCATATGTCTCATGTTGAATGGGACAGTCCCACTTTTTAAGCATTTATCAACTGTCCCATCATTTTCATAAAAATCTCAATTTTGTCCCATTTTTCAAATCCGGCGGGAATGGAGGAGAAGGAGGATTTGAGCCGAAGCGCGGACCGGGGATGGGGTTTCCAGGCGGGAGCCAATCGTGTAGACCGGGGGGCAGGGTTGCAGGTGGGAGCCAATCGCGTGGACTGGGGGTGGGGTTTGCAGGTGGGAGCCCATCGCGCGGACCAGGGGCAGAGTTTGCAGGTGGGAGCTAATCGCACAGACCAGGGGGCAGGGTTTGCAGGTGGGAGCCAATCGCACAGACCGGGGGGCAGGGACCCCTGTCTTTTTCATGAATACGGAATATTACATAAGACCCCATTCCATTTTGTTATCCTGAAATATGGTCAGCCTAATTTATATTGATTATTATAACTCCATGTTTACATTTTTTTAACTCTTGATTTTATTGTAAACTGCCCAGAGTCCCCCAATTGGGAGAGAGGGGTGGTGATATAAATTTAAATAATAAATAATAATAAAATTTACCGTGCAAGATATGTTCATAACTGGGCCACAGACATCTAGATTAGGGTGGTGCATACTTCGAACTTGATTCAGAAAATAATGCTTTGGATTTCACATGATCATAGCACCATTTTGCTACTCATTAATTAGAGCAAACCTGAAAAAGCTGTGGCTGCTTTAGAGTCACATTAATTTGAAGGACTTGATTCTTTAAAGCAGCGGCATATTTTTTTAAAGACTCATGCAGGAACAGGAACCTGGAGAAAGAAGAGCTGCTTTAGTAAATAGCAGACAGATCACTTCTTCTGAATCATGTTTGAAGTCTGCACAGCACTAATCTGTGTTGTTTTTCTGCATGTCCTCATGGTATAATCTAAGCCAGTGTTTGTCAACCTTGACAGCTTGAAGATGTGTGGACTTCGACTCCCAGAATACCCCAGCCAGCAAGGCTGGCTGGGGTATTCTGGGAGTCGAAGTCCACACATCTTCAAGCTGCCAAGTTTGACAAACAGTGGTCTAAGCATACTATATTATTTATTCTGCAAAATAACTGAACTGTCAAACTACCCCTAAGCCCACCCTCCTTTTTATTTTAAGCATTTTGTTTTGTTTTATTTGTTTTTGAAAGTAATTCATAGATTGAAACAAATATTCCATGGACTCCAAAGAGATATGCCTCAAAATGAAAAAAAATATTGATTGAAAACTGACTTTGGAATTTAATCCAAAATGTTTCAACCACATAATATATCTAGCTATATTGTTCCATTTCATTTCATGTAGTCGTTACATTCCGTTTACAAGCCCCACCATTTCTCCCAAGATAATTCCCTTAGCTTTAATATGCTAGTCCAAACCTCATTGTGTCATAGCCTGCACAACCTCCATCTAGGCCAGCTAAAGGACACCGAATGCCACCGACTCTGCTATGCGCTGATAGGAGGTGACCACTCAGAAATCAGCTTTTTAAAAAACCTGACCACAGAATGTAAAAAATTTGTGAAGAACATGACTGTACATGAGTTTGTTTTGATAGCAAATTAATCTGGAAGCTATTTTTGAGGGGGAGTGGGGTGAACCTGCAATCAGCCTGGAGTAGCAGCATTAGCAAAAGAATCATACAGTGTTCCAGCTGTTCTCAGATAGGGAGTCCTATGCAGTAGCAATGTAGTGTTCTCTGGTGTTTTGAAATGAATTACACTGCAGAATGTGCTTGCCAGGCTGATGCTCAGAACTAAAGCCTAATAAAGAAAAAGGAATACATAGAAAAGTCATTTATTCTCAGGACCTATCAGGGTTTGCATAAACCATATATAGAAACACTGTCAACTGCTCCAGCAAGAGAGCAGAAACCAGTTTACTACACTACAGCCATCCACAGAAGTCTATTTCCCAATTGGATCTGATTGCAGAGCTTTGTAGTAATTGTACTTTGTACTGTGAAACTCTCATTCCATAGGAATACATTAACTCATAGGCTCCAGCATTTCTTTGGCATATCATCCCAGAGGTAATCATTTCAAACAAACACATGCATTCAGAATTCAGTCAGTCTTGAGAGTTAATTCATGTACAATATTTGTCTTGTGAGAATGGCAATGGTAACACAACAGAGTCGTACATTATGTTAAAATATGGGTTGTTTAACTATGATTGTTTTGAAGCTGAGTTGACACACATACTAAATCAAAATCAGACCAACAGGCTAGCTATACAGGCAAAGCTTATTTGTGATAATGTATTGTCGAAGGCTTTCACAGCCGGAGTTCGATGGCTGTTGTGGGTCTTCCGGGCTGTGTGGCCGTGTTCTGGAAGTTGTGGTTCCTAACATTTCGCCAGCATCTGTGGCCAGCATCTTCAGAGGGCAGGAGCACAGACAGAAGCGAAATCTCTATGCCCAGGTAGAGTGGCAATGTTTTGTTTGTTTTCTATTTATAGAGCTAAGTTATAGGAGATTAGGTGGGTTTTTTTGTTGTGTTGAAATGTTAATGAGTGGCTGATGAGCGTGATTAGCATGTTCATTGTGAGAAGTATTCCCATGACCTGGTGGTTGGACTGAGTTCGTTGACCTTTTGCAGGCTGTGTTTTTCAGGACTGGTAGCCAGGTTTTGCTAATTTTTAAACTTTCTTCTTTTTTATTGTAACTGTGCTGGTGTTTGTGAATTTCAATGGCTTCTCTGTATAATCTGGTGTAGTGGCTTTTGGTGTTGTCCAGTATTTCTGTGTTTTCAAATAGGATTTTGTGTCCCGTTTGCTTGAGAGCATGTTCAGCTACTGAAGATTTTTCTGGTTGCTGTAGTCTGCAGTGTCTTTCGTGTTCTTTTATCCTGGTGTGAATGCTTCGTTTTGTGGTTCCGATGTATACTTGTCCTCAGCTGCATGGTATACGGTATACTCCTGCAGTGGTGCAGGGGTCCCTTTTGTCTTTTGCTGATTTTAGCATTTGCTGTATTTTCCTGGTGGGTCTGAAGACTGTTTGAAAGTTGTGTTTTTCCATCAGTTTTCCCATGCTGTCAGTGACTCCTTTGATGTAGGGCAGGAATACTTTGTTTGTGGGGGGCTGTTTTTCTTCAGTTGGATGTTGTTTTCTTGGTTTGATGGCTCTTTTTATTTCATTTTTGGAATAGCCATTCGCCTGTAGGACCCAATTCAGATGGTTAAGTTCATTGTTGAGAAATTGGGTTTCACAATTTCGACTAGCACAATCCACCAAGGTTTTGATCATGCCTCTTTTTTGTCATGGGTGGTGATTGGAATGTTTGTGCAGATACCGGTCTGTATGGGTGGGTTTTCTGTATACTTTGTGTCCTAGTTTGAGGTCTGGTTTGCGTATGACCAGCGTATCTAAAAATGGAAGTTTTCCGTCAGTTTCTTTTTCCATAGTGAATTGTATATTGGGGTGGATGCCGTTTAGGTGGTCCAGAAATTTCTCCAGTTCTTCTTCAGTATGACCCCAAATTGCGAAGGTGTCATCCACGAACCGGAACCAGACTGTTGGTGTAATGGGAGCCGATTCCAAAGCCTGTTTTTCAAAATGTTCCATGTAAAAGTTTGCTATGAAAAGTTTGTGATAATTTATCAGTGGAGATGAGATTTACTGAGGTGTAGTGGTTAGAGGTACCAGGCTAGAAACCAGGAGATGGTGAGTTCTAGCCCTGCCTTAAGCTCAAAGCCAGCTGGCTGACTTTGGGCCAGTCACTCTCTCAGCCTTAGGAAGAAGGCAGTGGCAAGCCACTTCCAAAATTGTTGGCAAGATAACTGCAGGTCTTATCCATATAGTCAAGATTGACTCTAAGGCATGCACACACAAACAAAGAGGTAATGACCACTTGATTACTTGATTCTAAAAGACCTTCTACTCCAGAGCTTGTTCAAATAAGAGCATTAACTTGGTTACTTAATTAATTCATTTTTTTCTGGCCTTGCACAATATAGTAAACCAATTGGCCTAGGTTGCACATCAAGCTAAATCCACCACATATCCCCCCAAAAAGGGGGGGGGCTAACCAACTTGAGAAGTAACCAAGTTTAGTATTTTATTTTGTTTGACTAAAGTCATTATGCAAATGATGTAAATCACAATGGTATACTTTGGATGCAGAGTCCATTATACTGAGATCTGCTAAATTAAGGTCTCACTGTAATCTGGAAAGATTCAACAGATATATCATCAAGCCGGAATACCAAATTGTTTGATTCACACCGGTAAGATATCCCTAAAAATTTGGTATGATCCCTAAGGATTTCAGAACATAAGTTAAATAAAATGTTATTATTGAAAGATAGTCTAGATTCTTTTGGGAATTTTGTATGCCACATAGCACAGCTCCATTATCCGGGCAGTCTGCCTGATAACTATGTTGATCATTATAGCGCATGTTCTGAAATAATAAAAAAGGAACCAAAGTATTGGTCCCATTACATCAAGACACACAAAATACAGATTTGGACTTCCATTTCAAAATAGTTCATTGTAGCCTCTGATAGTTTTGCGGGGTGGGAGTGATGGAAAAATACATTTTTTTTTCTCAACTGTCTCGAAAAGGTCATTATTTCTACTTTCTTTCTGACTATAACTTTAACTTTAACTATTTGACTATAACAAAGTTATATAACTATAACTTTGGCAGAATTAAAGATGGAGTAGAAACGTGGTGTGAGTTGTGGAGCATCAGGAGCCAGAATAAGAGGGGAAAAACAACTCCAAAATGGGGCATTCTGACATATAACCAGATTAAGTGGATTATTCATTAGCAATTCTAAGCTACTGAGGCAGAAGGAAAATCCCTAGCAACAAGAGGTCAATCCACTTCAATGCGAGGTTAACTTGGTGATGTGAGACTTGAACATCTCTTTTATAATGGTTTCCTTTCTTGCATTTGTTTGGGAATATAATCCTTTTACATTAGGCATTTATAATTCTTCTTATTGTTTGCTTTTCATTGGTGCTTTGATTAGAAAGTGAAAAGAAAACCTTGATTAGTAAGTGAAAAGAGAATCTTACTTTGAGGGATCAAAATCAAGATTCTCTCACATTCCATGTATTGTTTTCCATGGAAACACAACAGGAATTCTATCTGCCTAGATTTTCTAGATATTTGCTATATTCTTTATCCTGTGAAAGAAACAAAAAGTGTTTTTCTGTGAGTATACCAGTGTATCACCCTATAATATACAGTGATTTGCAACTGAAATTCATCCTTAGATGCATTAAGAAAAACTCTCTACTTTGTAGAGAGTGGAACAGACATGAAAAGAATGAATATTAGCCTGTAGCTGGGAATTCAGTAGCCTCTCTGACTCACATCCAGTCCTTTGTTCCTCTGTGATTACAGTTCTTACCCTTTGCAGTAATCTTAGGTTGAAGGACAGGTTTGGATCAGATAATAGAAATTCTAGCATCTGATACATATGAACCAGCAGTGTTCAAAGCAATGTTTCAGGATCATTGGTTCTTCACATACGATTTAGTGCTGGGGCCACAGACAACTCATTTGCACTGTTATGAAATAATATAAAAGTAGCACAGAACGATGCTTGAAACAGCAACTTATTTTGAGTGGCCGGGGAGTCTGCGGAAGTCTAGATCTGCCTGGATTATTTGGAGAAAGAACACAAAAGCATAGTACAGGTGAGTCAGAGGAAAACACAGAACCTCACAAAGCAAACACAATGACATGGAGAAAGGAATTTGTGTGTCTGGCTTTCTTTTCAAAAGCCCAGCACCAGATTCCTCTTATGGGAAAATGCCACAATTAGAAAGGAAGGAAAGCAGACAGTGTTTTTGTGTTTGAAAAAGGACTAGTGACTTCAGCAGATAAGATGTTTGATGGAGAAACTTGCAGAATTCAACATAAGGGTTCTTGTATAATGTCACACGTCTAGGGTGTAGTGCATCAGGTCTATTCAGTTGGTGACCCAACCGAGGTGGGCATAACTCATCCATCATAATCTTCTGACTGCAATTAACTCAGGCCTCTCCTTGTTTTTACAAGGTAGAAAAAAAGAATAAATAAAATACAGATAGCAGGTGTAATAATTTTTCAGGGTTGGAAAATATTTCTAGAAGTGTTTATATACACTGTTCTTTGCATAGTGCAATCCTCTACATTCTTATTCAAATGTGAGTCTGAACTGTCCCCAAGTAAGAAGGTAGTTGGACTGCAGCCTCCTCTCTCTCCGAAAACTGGTTTATGACATATAAACAAAATATCAACAAGAAAATCACTTTTTGAATTTGTTCCTCGTGTTGCATGCATCAGCACTAGCTAGGCTTGTTCACAAAGCTCACTTGTCTGCTCCTAGCTATTGCTCAAGAAAGTAGGTCCTACATGCAAACATGGGTAATCTATGACTGTGCTCAGAAGAAGTCACTAAAGAGAGAGCAGAATAAAAGAAGCAGGGTAAAGAATGCCAACTGAATCTTGATTTCAGCTGTTAAGGTGATTAAAAACAATATAGCTTTGAATTTCTTTCTTTGTTGCTTAAGAAACAGAAGTAGAAGAAGATTATGTGAAATATAATGAACATTGCATGTGCATATAAATAAAATATGTCTAGCACTTGATATTTCCCTTATATCAGCCTTCCCAGGGCCGCAACGAGGGGGGGCAAGTGGGGCATGTGCCCCAGGCACCGTGCTGGGGGGACGCCAAAATGACAAAATAGTATTTGTATACTGACTGTTTCCTGGCACTTGAATAGCATGTGTCATGTTGACAGTGATCGCTGATAGGGCACAGCATGCAACGGCGGGGGACCGCCCCCGCCAGCGGTGATTGGCTGCGGGGCAGCATGGAGACAGGCCGGCCAGCCTGCCCCCTGCCCCGAGGAGGCCAAGCGGCTCTCACGCATGCTCGCCATTGGCCGAGGCCACAGCCAATCTGCGTCCGCCGAGCACTACCCTCAATCCCAGCCTGCCTCTGCGCAGGCGCACCCTGGCAACTGAGCCGAGCGCTTCTACAGAGGCACCTCTTCCCGCCCGCTGCACTTGATTCACCGGTGCTCACCACGGAGGATGAAAAAATTGGTTTATACATCACTGCCAAAGTAATCAGAATGCAAAATCTTGTCTCAAGAAGAAGGTGACAGGAGGGCTTTTGGGTCTGGAATTCAAGATTCTCATGGCTGGAGACTTTGTCTGAGTTTGAGAGCTCAGTTTGAACTGGATTTCTGGGATTTTGAAAAAAAGTATTGATTTGACAAATGGGACCAATTTGATAAGAAAATCACTGAGGGAAATAAATGCCAAACATGCAGGTGTCATTTTTAATTCATCACTTTTCAGATAATGATCACCATAATTGTACTTTACAAGAAGTACAGCTTTACATATAACTTTATTTGTTGGTCTATTGTGCTTTAGACTGATGAAAGAGAGAGAATAATAATAATTCTCTTTCCAGTCTTATTCTTGTCTGTTTTTACCTTTTGTATATATTGTTTTATCTTTTGGTTGTGAGCTGCCCAGAGTTTTGGTTTTAAGATGGATGGCCATATAGGTATTTTAACTAACTAACTAACTAACTAACTAACTAACTAACTAAACAAACAAATAAATCCAAATCTGTAAAACAAGTATTATTTAGGAAATAGAGCTAATTTTTAACTAGCTTTTGACTGCTTTGTTTTTGTCTAATGAATTGATTCAAATATCACAGTGGCCCAGAAAGATTCCAAAGTGAGGACATTTTAAGGAAGAGAACAGCTTCTTCTGAGAAAACAGGAAACCTGCTGTGACCTCTTACAATGTATCCTGATAGTATTTTGTGTGCATGTGTGTCGTTTGCTGCTGATAATTTACTGTATGCCACTTCCTGCAAAATTCAGAGAAAAGCTTGTACCTCATTAAAGAGGACAAGTTCTTGATGATATTCTTGTACTCATAATTTGTCTCACCAGAAGTTTCATGCTGTTCTTCTTCCTAATTATCATCTCTGTTTTCTTTATTGTTGTGATTTGACTTAAAATATACTACTATGCCATTGCATTATACAGATAATTCTGGACCTGATGCAGAGTCAGGTTCACTAAGGGCTCTTCCTGATGGCCATATTAAATTGCAATCTACCAGTTCTTGAGCAAGTAGAAAATTTAACTGGCATAAAATTTGCTACCCATGCTGAGAATCTACATTCCCCCACAGGCACAATGACAATAAATAGTGCTTATTTACTGTACTATACTACACTATAAAGCACAGGACTTGACTTTGTTTCTTTCCAATCCTATCAAATCCTATCAAATGATGGAAAACATATAGCAAACATTCTTTTTAATGTGGGTTGCGGGTAGGGTGAAGGTGCACTTTGATTGATTGCTAGACCAGCAGGTTAGCCATCTGTCAAAACTTGCTCTGTGGAGTCCTTGGTGCTCTCTGAGCCTTTTTGTTTTCTTGCAGACATTTCATTGCCCAACTAGGCAGCATCCTCAGTGCGAAAAGGGAGTGGTGTTTGCTCTCAGTTTATATACAGTGGTTTGCCCTGCTTGTGTTGGTGGGGGTGTTGTTCTCTCCTTGGGAGTTCCTTCATTGGGCTGTTGTTTACTGCTTGGTTGATTGACTGAGTTAATAGTTCCTTGATTAAGGTCTAGTGTACTGTTTGATTGTTCATCTGGTGTTAATCCTGGTGTTAATCTTTGCATATCTAGGTGTTGATTGCTAGTGAGGCAGTATTCTGGTCTTTTGGATTTTCCATTGTCTCTTTTGAATGGTATGTAAATGTTGTTTATCTTTATAGATAAACAACATTTACATACCATTCAAAAGAGTTTATAGAGAAACATGTTCAAGCCATAGTTTCATGCAAGTGGAAAAGGGCTCTGGGATTCAAAAGATGAGTCTTGGTAGTGTTGTATATTAGGATTGGTGATGCAACAAACAAGAAAAAAAAGATAAGAGTGTAAAGGTCTAGGAAAATGGTTGTACGATGAAGAAATGGAGCCCAGTGGAAAATGAATGAACTAGAGTTAGGAAAGTCAAGAAAAATAGTGAGGAGATCAGGAAATCACATCTCCCTCAATTCTTTCTGAAGAATGGAGAACCAAGTACGATGAATAGCAGCTCTTTCCCCAGCTCTATGTGCTTCTTTATTCATTAAATTATAGTAACAATATGGCCAGAGAAACAGGCCACTACTGTGCACTGCACACTTAGATCACTAGTTCTAGATGAGTAGTTGTTTTATGATGTTGCAGCAAAGACAACCCAAGTTTTGTGACGTCTTAAAGGCTAACAGATGTGCCACTGTATAAGCTTTCGTAGGCTAATTCATATAACTGTTGACATTTCTTGTGCAAATCACATGTGCAATAGTTACAAAAGACATGTAGCATCAGCTAGTATCATATAAAAAGTTAAAGATCCTCTTGCCTCAATCTGGACTCCAGGGCTCTCCGTGACATTACTATGGCAACAGTACAGAACTGGTTGCCATGGTTCTCTTCTGGGATGTTCTTCAACATCCCAATCTAGCCTATAGCCCTGAAATTTTCTGGACATCTCCCATTCAAGTACTTACCAAGGGGGATTCTGCCTAACTTCCTAGATCGGATTGGCCAAGTGCAGCCTCACTCTATGCTATTTCACACAACTTAACATCCCGAATCAAAGAAAGGCCTTCACCTTAGCCCGATGTAATGCTCTCCCTACAGCACTTCTGGCTGGAAGATACAAAAAAATACCATATTCATTACGAGTATGTCCCTGCGACTCAGGACAGGTTGAAACTATTGAGCATGTTCTTCTGTATTACCAGTTTTATACAGAACCTCAAAATGCTCTAATTACCCCACTCCTGACCAGCAAAACAGGATTCACCAATCAACAGTACAAGCAATTTTTACTTTCTGACATCAACCCTGAAATAACACACAGGGTTGCCAGGTTTTGCATGACAGCATGCAAAATCAGGCAAAGAATAACTAAGAGCCACTGAACCTGCCTGACTGTGGATAGCCAGAAATGGCTCAGGCTCAGCATTAACCACTGGCTGCTTTTTAACTTCTTTTATGCTTTGGTGTGTACTATTATGCTATATTCTTCTCAGGTTTGATAGGGTTCTGTAAGAGAAGTTTATATACTCAAATCCCTTTTAGATAATTTTATTGTTTTATCTACTTTTTTTTGTATTTGTATTTTATGTTGCTATTTCAAAGTTTATACTACCCGGATTGCTAATTTTAATCTCTTTTCTCTTTTGTTTGCACATGCGTAACCTGAGCAAGCATATTAGCATATTTTGATTTAATATTGTCTTTTAGCCAAAATTCTTTGTTTGTGGGTACCTTTCCTAATTATCCTGATATTGTCAATTTAGTTTTGGAGATTTGCGTACCAATTCCCTTGTGCTGGTTAATGACCTCAGTAAAGTTATTTCGCTAAGGAGAAGCCATTAAATCACTGTGTAGATGCATGGAATCAGCTGCTGGTCCTGCTAATGAGTCTCAAATTTCTCAGCCAAAGCCTGGTAACACAAGAGTGGAAAGTACTTCTGATTCCATATTCCAGCTATGGAGTGGTATACAGTTAGAGCAGAGCCTTCTAAACTGTGTGTCGGTACACGTTAGTGTGTCGGCTGCAGTGTCTGGGTGTGTCGCGGCTGATGCTGCCTCCGAGCCCTGCCAGGATTCTGCGCAGGTCCTAGTGCCTGCCTTGTGCCTGGCTGCATCCAAACCTGCTGTGATTCCATGCAGGTCCTAGTGCCTGCCTTCTGCCCTGCTGTACGAGTGTGTCGCGAAATGATGCCCTGCTGTAAGAGTGTGTCACGAAATGATGCATGTCTAAAAAGTGTGTCACCAACATGAAAAGTTTGGAAAGCTCTGAGTTAGAGTGTTGAAACAGAACTGAAGAGATCCGAATTCAAAATTCCTATCTCTTAGTTTAAACCAGTGTTTCTCAAACTTGGCAACTTTAAGATGTGTGGACTTCAACTCCCAGAATTCCCAAGTCCACACATTTTAAAGTTGCCAAGTTTGAGAAACACCCGTCTAAACCACCACATACTGTTGTGAAAATAAAACTCAATGGTTGCAAAAGTAACATATAAACTGAAATAAAAACTTACATTAATGTTTCACAGAGACAATATTAGAATGTGCTCCTAATCATTATAAATGTACAGTCAATGATCTCCTATTCATTTATTTTCAAAAGATGGACTTTTGTTCTTTAAAGTAAAGCATTAAAATCTTATTTTAAAAAGTGATTTCTTGTCTATATGCCCATGCTACATTTTTTTAAAAAAAATTTCTAATAGCTGCCAGAAAAATACATTGTCACTCCTTGAATGTCATTCCACTTATAATAATTGCTGGAAGTTTGATACACATTCAGGATTCAGTGCTAAGACATTCTAGTTCCAGAGTTTTTCCCTTCCAAAAATCTGTACAAGGAGTCTGCCTTTAAAAATGCACAAACAAGTCAATTTGAGATTTGCAGAGAAAATAATCCTGCCCTATAAAAGTTAACTGCTGCAACATATAGATACTTCTTGCATGTAGATTATGTTGTATTTAAATTTGAGCCACCTTCCAGTACATAGGAACATGACAGCCAACCAACTCCACCCCCCTTTTTATTCTCAGGGGTATTCCAGTCCACCCCACTATTTGCAATATATAATTTTGTCTCACTTGGCTGTGCATTTGCTCATCAGAAAAATACTTTTACACAAATTGAAAAGTGTGTCTTTTTATAACAGGACAGTTATTGTGAATAATAATAACAACAACAACAACAACAACAACAACAACAACATACTTTGCACCAAAATTCATGAAGAGAAAATTAATATTTGTTTCTGATTGAGTTTGCATCTTGAATAGCCTTTTCTGCCTGGCAAAAATCCAATAGGGAATTTTGTCTTTATATTACAGAATTCAAGAACTGATTAAAGCATTGACTCCAATACCTAGTTTAGGAATCCAGATTAAAGAATCTCAAGATAGATAATTATCTAACCCCTACATGAACACATCCAGTTAAGGGGAGTCCACAACCTTTCTTTCTACTATAAAAGTGCACTTATTGGTAGGATTTTTTTAAAATATTCAATTGAAATGTGTTTTCTATAACTGAAATCCATTATTCTCTGTAATAGTGTGAGTAAATCTATGAATCACAGGTCTTAACATTCTTCTGTATGATATCTTTCAGGTACTTATACCTTTATTAGCATTCTCTTCTCAAGGCTGAACATTTCTATATCTTTTACTCTCTGTTCATAGTTTCTAGTCCCTTGAACATCCTTATTACTCATCTCCGAACTTGTTCCAATTTGTTTGAATACTTCTTAAAGTGTGGCACCCAGAAGTGGACATAATTCTTCAAGAGGAATGATCTGACCATTTGAGAATAATAGTTTCCATGATTATATGTGACAATAACAGAATATACCTCAGTTTTTGTTGTTGTTGTTCAGTCGTTTAGTCGTGTCCGACTCTTCGTGACCTCATGGACCATAGTACGCCAGGCCTTCCTGTCCTCCACTGTCTCTCGGAGTTTACTCAAATTCATGTTCATTACATCGGTGATGCTATCTAACCAATTATTCATACATACAGTTACCAAGACAGATGTCTCCCATTCTATAAAATTGCATCATGCCTGATTCCATCACAATTCTGGATGGTATACAACATGGAACAATTAGAAATAGAACAATACAAAAATCATACAGAAAGAATGCCAACACTATCAGATCAAAAATCTCACAATGAGTCCACCAGCCATTCCAGCTCAAAGCATGGGGGGAAAGCCAGCATTAGGGACTTCTTTGAATAGGATCATGGTGGTAAGCATTTGATAGGGATTTCCACCACCTCCATATCCAAATTATTAATAAAATATTGAAGAATACAAAGCCAATAAGCCAGTTCCTGGCACCCCATTATAGAGAAGTATTACTGTACCTCCAGGCATACATGTCCCTCCAAATACTTATAAGGATGGGATCCTGCATACACCTGCAGACCAGGCAGATTCCACTTGTAAGAAAGTTCCTAATTCACTTTACCCTGGAAATTTTAACTCATAGTAAATATATGCTTCCTGACCATGTTTCTATCATTCTCAGACTTCAAATCCTGCCCACTTTTTTGGCTTTTCACAATTGCATGGTGGAAAGCTATGCTCTTCTTAAAGAAGATTGAGCTGAAATAGGAGTTGAATGATTCCATTTTTTCTTTGTTACCAGTTAGCATTTTGCCATTTTCATTGAGCAACTGATATACTGATTCTATTCTTTTGAACATATCAAACCAGGCAAACCTAGCTCAACTGCAAAAATTCCAGATGACAACCAAAAAACCAGAGTTTTCAATATCCCTTTGCTGCCATCTAGCACAGGGGTCCCCAACCTGTGGGCCGTGGCCCACTAGTGGGCCATGGCCTGTTAGGAAGTGGGTCATGGGGCTCCTGCCTGCAAACCCCACCCCCCTCGGTCCATGGAAAATTTTTCTTCCACGACCAGTCCCTTGTGCCAAAAAGGTTGGAGACCACTGATCTAGCAGACCTCTAGACTTTTGCAGTCCAAATATGGTCACCCCTATTTTTTTAAATTCTATTAAGAATTTTAATTATAATAGTAAAATCTAATGCAAACTAAACTTAAAGAAAGAGGAGAGGAGAGGAGAGGAGAGGAGAGGAGAGGAGAGGAGAGGAGGAGAGAAAAAGGATAAAAAGTGCAATCGTCACCCTACTGAAGAATCCCTTTCTGTTATTCCTAGCATTCTTCACCAAGCTCAACTTCTCCAAAGCTGGAAAAAAAATGAAGAATTGGGTGAAATGAAACTTAATACAAGCTTTTTCTGGAAAAAGACAAAACGATTTCTGGGTGCTTTTTTCAGACAATAAAATGAAAGGTCAATGTAAAAAAAAGCATTATTTGTGTATACATGTGTGTATGTATATGTATATGTTTATAGATATAGATGATATAGATGTGTAGGTGTGTCTCTCTTTCTACAAATGAGTCTTCCTTTCTACAGTAAAAAAGAAAGAGTTATGGTGATCAAATACTTAAAGCAAGTCTTGAAATTTTGTATATGTGTGTTTAAATTATTCTGCCAGGAACATACAAGTTTTGCACTATTTATGTTTAAGTGGCTGGTGTAAACTTTTTTTTTTGGTGCCTTTGAGTCTGTGTTGACTCCTGCCTGGACAAGTCCCTGCAGTTTTCTTGGCAAGATTTTGGAAGTGGTTTTGTTATTGCCTCCTTCTTAGGGCTAAGGGAGAGTGATTGGCCCAAGGTCACCCAGCTGGCTTTGTGCCTAAGGCAGAACTAGAATTCAGGGTCTCCTGGTTTCTAGCCTAGTGCCTTAACCACTACACCAAATTGGCTTTCATTTGGTGCACCCTCTACTCTTTCTGAATAAATTGCTTTTATTCCCCAGCTCTTATTATGTACTGCAGCACTTTTTCAGATGGTCTAACCATATGTTATTTTCTTTAAAAAAAAATCCTGTTGCCTTTTCTAAACCTGTGCTCTCTCTCTTTCAGGCCTATACCTTTTAGGGATTTCTCCATCTAGGTTAGAACGTTAAGTAATAAGCAACTCTGTAACAGCTTCCTGGTGCTGTGTGCTTGTTTATAGTTTCATGAATCATTATTAATGTTTTTTTATGCTTTTAAAAAAACCTTAAACCACCAGTCTTTTAATTTATTTGTTATGTTTTCCTGCCTTCAAGAAGTAAATGACTTAACTTCCACAACATTGATTTGATATGTATCTAATTATATCCACCTGGACTGTTAATTCAACCATAGAGCAATCACTTCCCACAGCTGCCTTCAGCTGAATGTTCCTCTATCCCTTGGAGAGATCCATGGCATTAGACTCTGAAGAGGAAAGTTACTTCTAAGGTGCTATTTCTTTGAATAAATGAAGACTGACGTAGGTTTTGTAACCTTAGCCTACTTAATGTCAGTGATGCTGCTACTTCACACTGATTTTGGTTCATTACAGCTGGTGAGTAAAGGAAGATAACCCTCATGACCAGCCACTTACTAAGAAGGGACATGTATATTCCACTTGTAATGGGTAGTTGGTTGAGTTGTTGCAGAGCTGATAGGATTATTATTTTTTATTGATTGACATATTCTCAACACATCCCAAACAAAATTCTGTTTGAGAAATCAGTCTTTTCTTCCTCATTTTTTAAATTCTTGATCGCTTGATTTTCTCACCTTCTGTGACAACGACCATCTAATTAGCTCTTCTTGTCGAGCTTAAGAATATTCTAAGGTCATCTGATTTTTCTCCCATCTAAATTTTTCTGTTTTTATCCAGGGACTATCCGGTTTGCTTGTTCATGTGTGTTTTGCGCATATGCAATGATGTGGCTAATACCTTTCTGCTAATCTGCTTCTGGTATAGTTTTCCCTCCTATAAAGCTTGTGTGCTGATCCTACTTATAACCTTATCAGTTTTGCATCCTCAGAAGAAAACATCTGGGGTTACAATAGGGGTCAGCAAAGAAGTGTCTGTAGGAACTAATGTGCTCCCAGATAAGAAGCTATGGATAAGAAAATAGGTGCTCTCATGACTGAAAAGTTGGAAACATAGTAGAATAAGTGGTCAGTTTTCAAATTGGAGAGAGGTTTCAAGCAATTGGGTTTGGTCTTGGTATATCTCTCTGCCATCTTGGCAATTTTAAACACTGCCTCTCCCCATTCCCTCCCTCACTGTCACCACTAGGTGTGAGTCACCAAGTGGTCACATTTGTCAATTACATTAAAAAAAAGGGATTGGAAGAAGCACATTGGAACAAGAACATCCAGATTTTATCTATAGATTAATGGGATCTCAGCAGGCAGTGACTGAGCATGAATGGGATCTCGCAGTCATGATAGATTTCTTAATGAAAATGAAAATGCTATTAAGAGTATTGAAAATCTGTCAATATAATAATGCCCTTGTATAAACCTATAATGACATTGCATTTGGAATGTATCTGAAAATGCATATTACTTACAGTTGGAAAAAGGGCAACCTATATAATTATTGGACTAGAGCAATTTACACCTGTGGTTAAGTATCTGTATGCAAAGGTACACGTGGAAACCTGGCACTTTGGGGTAATGGTGGATAAAGAAAGATATAAAATGTGGAGAGAGAGGAAATAAATGAGGGTGAAGTGTTTCTTCCATTCACATAATGTTAAAACTGGGGGCTATCCATCTAGTGAACCAAAATGTAGTTAGATCTCTGGCCTGATTTTAAAAAGTGTTTCTTTATACAATACTGCGGGATTCCCTGCCATCAGATATGATGAGGCCCCCCATTTAAAGGGGTAAGATGAATTGATGGAGGATTGGGCTATCAATAGCTCTTAGGCCTGATGGTGATTTGCTAACTCTGGAATCGTAAGCAACATGCTTTGAATAATAGCTACCACTCAGCAGTGGTGGAGCTGGGCAATCACCCTCCTGACTATATAGAGTTCCTGAATGCCTCTGATTGGCCATTGTTGTGGCATAGAAAGCTAAATTAAATGGTCATTAGTTTGACAAGCAGGTTTTTTCTTAGGTTACAAGTAATCCTCATTTACCCCTTCATGGATCACTGCCTTGTGGTGGCGAAGGGGCTTGCGTAACTCAATGAAGTCAAGTCAAGAAGAACAGGTCATGACGGAGAGTTCTGACAAAACGTGGTCCAAAACTGGAGGAGGGAATGGCAAACCACTCCAGTATCCTTGCCAAGAAAACCCATGGACAGTATCAAAAGGCTAAAAGATATGACGCCGGAAGATGAGCCCCTCAGGTCGGAAGGTGTCCAAAATGCTACTGGGGAAGAGTGGAGGGCAATTCCGAGTAGCTCCAGAAAGAGTGAAACGGCTGGGCCAAAGCCAAAAGGACGCTCAGTTGTGGATGTGTCTTGATGTGGAAGGAAAGTCCGATGCTGTAAAGAACAATATTGCATAGGAACCTGGAATGTAAGATCTATGAATCAAGGTAAGCTGGATGTGGTCAAACATGAGATGACAAGATTGAACATCGACATCTTGGGAATCAGTGAACTAAAATGGACAGGAATGGGCGAATTTAATTCAGGAGACAATTATATATACTACTGTGGGCAAGAATCCCTTAGAAGAAATGGAGTAGCTCTCATAGTCAATAAAAGAGTGGGAAAGGCAGTACTGGGGTACAACCTCAAAAATGACAGAATGCTTTCAGTTCGAATCCAAGGCAAACCATTCAACATTACAGTGATCCAAGTCTATGCCCCAACCACTGATGCCAAAGAAGCTGAAGTTGACTGGTTCTATGAAGACCTACAACACCTTCTAGAACTAATACCAAAAAAAGATGTCCTTTTCATCATAGGGGACTGGAATGCTAAAGTAGGAAGTCAAAAAATAACCGGAATAACAGGCAAGTTCGGCCTCGGAGTACAAAATGAAGCAGGGTAAAGGCTAATAGAGTTTTGTCAAGAGAACACGCTGGTCATAGCAAACACTCTTTTCCAACAACACAAGAAGACTCCTTGGTGTCTTCTCTGGTGAAGGAAGGACAACAGACTGGCATTCCTAGACTGTGAAGTCCTCATTGGGACCGGTGGCAAGCTAGAAATAGGGATCTACAGGAAACCCACACACACAGATCAATATCTGATGTTTGACTCCCACCATCCACTACAGCACAAACTAGGGGTCATCAGGACATTGTCACACAGAGCAGAAACCATCCCCACCTCCATGGATTCCAAAAAGAATGAAAATCAGCACCTGAGAACAGCTCTGAAGGCCTGTGGATATCCAAATTGGGCCTTCACTAAATCTAAGTCTACCAGACCTAAAACAGCCACAGATAGGGCTGAGACTCAGAGTAAACGGAAGAACCTGGTCATTCCTTACATGGCTGGCGTGTCTGAAAAGATAAAAAGGATATTTGGCAAACACCACATACCTGTATATTTCAAACCCACCAACACACTGAGACAGAGGCTTGTACACCCTAAAGATCAAACTCCAAAATGCAAGAAAAGCAATGTAGTGTATGCAATCCAGTGCAGTGAGGAGTGCTCTGAGCTCTACATTGGAGAAACCAAACAAACTTTGTACAGGAGGATGGCCCAACACAGGAGGAGCAACACCACAGGACCAGAGTCAGCAGTTTACCTTCATCTAAAGGAAAAAGGAGACTCATTTGAGGACATTAATGTTCACATTTTAGACAGGGAAGATAAGTGGTTTGAAAGAGGGGTCAAGGAATCAATTTATGCCAACTTGGAAAATCCTTCTTTGAATAGAGGTGGGGGCCTCAGGCACAATCTTTCCCCTATTTTCCTTCCTGCTTTGTCTTCTGTGCCTAGGAAGATTAAGACCATTTCGCAATCTCAACAACAGCAAGGTAATCTTAACAATCCTCCTTTGGATGATAAAGGGACTTAGAAATAAACATCTCAAAAATAACCATGACCTAGCCCCAGGTGAAAGGTCACACAGCCACCCTAGAAACATATTTAAGGATTCCCTTACAAACTTTACTCAGACTGAAGAAGCTTCTTGGATAAGGAGCGAAACGTTTCCACTGAGAAAATAGAAATCCAGTTGACATGATTCAAGCTACAGACAATTCCACCTGGATGACTGAGAACCTTCATCGACATTATTCATCTTATTATAAGTCTTTGCATTATCTTATACTCTTTTATCTTACTCTTTTATCCTTATCTCATCTTACTGTATTTTATCTCATTTTATCTCACTGTAGTCTATTTTACCTCATCTTATTGTATTTTACCTGTCTTATTTTACTGTATTTTATTGTGGCTGATGCCCATTTTTGATACGGTCAATTGACTAATCAATAAAGTTATACCGGTACTGTCATTGTGATAGCCATTTTGCAAACAGGTGATTCTGCCATGGCAGCCATCTTGTGAGTGTGTCACAGTCAACAATCAAAATGTACACTGACTCCAAAAGGTTGCCTATTCCTTAGTCATACACATTAAAACGAATAGATGAGGAAAATCAAATGCACAGAAGCCATTACCCAAGTTAGACTGGTAGATTTGGGTACCCTGGGCTATTCATCTCCTCTCATAGGATCACTGAAATGCATTGTACTCACTTTTGTATGAATTTTAATTTAAAAAATATGTAGAAAGGCCAGTGTAAATATAATTACTGTATATAATACAAAATAATTAAAATTTTCAGACTAGGGCTTAGTTTCCATGGAATGAGTAGCTGAAAGTTTATGGCATTACAAGTATTTCTATAATATTTGCAGTAGATAGCTTAGGCCCAGTAACCTTTCTGAGCAGCTAGGCACATTTCAAATTTGGAAACATGTCACAAATATTCACACAGAAAGGTTATTACAGAAGTTGTGGTCAGTCTCGTATCTGAAAGCAATCCGGTGTTCAGGAAATTTTCAGCACTTTTAGACAGGGCAAAAGCCACTAATACTTTATTTTAAATTCCAGAAATAGGAGACAGGATGCATAGGCATTATTCTCTTTATCTTGTTACAGGCTCCTTTCAGAATTTTGAGATAGGTTTTATACATTTCTTAAATAGATAGGACAATGCAAACAGAGCAAATCATAGAAATGAAGACAGAGGGATGAGCTTTAGTGGCCACGAAAATTTGCTATTACCATAGGTCAGGGCCAGGGCCAGATACAATTAATATCTTGTTGAGATATAGGCATTTAACAAAAGTTTGGAGGATTGTAAACAGGAATAATTTTAAACTATGTATACTTGTGGTAAAGGTCAACTTTAGTTGAGAGACTTAATTTCTTCAGCTGTCGGGGAAAGATCCAGTAATTCTGAGGGTGGATTGGAATAACAATGGAAAAGCAGGTAGGGAAATTCAAGGGTAGAGGAACAAGAAGGAAGAAAACATGGGGGAAGGCTTGTCCTTTCTAAAACCCAAGGTGACCATGACTAACACAAGGGGAAATGAGAAGAGGCTTTTTGTCTTAAAGCTACAGTAGCATAAAAGTAAAAGTAGCATAAAAGTAACAAAATTAACAGAGAAAAAAAAAGGGGGGGGGAAGGAAAACAATTTTCCATAATAGTGATGTGTACCCCTTGATGTCTCCTTTTGCTCTCAGATTTATCCTGCCAATTTAGTTTAGTTTGGTTTGGCTTTTCTGGGCAGATGGGCACTGTTCCTGGTTAAAGGAAGATCACAACATTTTTATTATTATTTTCTTTAGAAGAGTTTATGGTTATTAATACAGAAAATCACAATTCCTGAAAATTTTGAATATATAGAAGCAGAGGAGAAAAAACACTAGATAAAAACCTTTTGGAAATACCTGACACTGTCTAGGAATCTGATAAAGAAGACTGCCTCTACTATGCTCTTCAACTCTGCTACTATGTATGGTCTATATTAGAAAGTCAGCAAGTGCAGCTTGTGAACAAAAATGCTTCTGAGCCTTATGAAGTCCTTCCCCCACGGAATTATTAGACACTTTACATGGGGGTGACTCACTTTACACATTCCATTGGAATCTGAGGTTAAGATCAAAGGTCTACTTTAGGCAAGAACAAAGATAGGGAAGAATAAAGTACTTTAAAAAGCACAATAAAAGAGAGTTGGTAATAGTAATGGTTTGAACGTTTGACCAGGCCTAGAAAATCTAAGTTCAAATTCTTACTTAGTCATGAAGCTCACTGGATGGTTTTGGACCAACCTTTCTGCAAACAAAGCATCTGCTCTATCACTGGGTTACAGCCCATTCACTGTTTCTGAAAACTTTGAAAGTGTTTGCTATCTATCTTTGGAGACTGCTACCTGTGCATAAAACGAATTGTGTGATTCTTTGATTCCATGTAGGATTTTCCTGAGAAAAATGTTCATCACCTCATCACATTGGTCTGGTTCACACATCACATTATGACACAGATTATTTTAAAGATGGTTTGTTAAATAATCTCTTGGTCCAGTCAATTCCTTCAGCCCAAAACTATGGTTTACAAACAATATCTGAATTCAACAGAGTCTAGTAAGTCAAAACCAAGGAAAACACGTTGTAGCATAGCATGAGCTGGATGGATGTAGTTGCTGGATTGGGTGCCTGGCTTTCTTGTTTTTGTTGTGTTATTTTTATCATTGTGTTTTTATTACTGCAGTTAGCCACCCAGAATAGTATTTCATAAGAAGGGTAGCCATATAAATCTTTTTAAATAAATAAAATAAATGATGTGTGTGTGTGTGAAATGTCATCCACTGATCTCCTTTGACTCGGTAATAGTGGAGTTAACTAATTTGCACTAGAAAATTTCTCATTTGAGGATTGCAAAAATGAATTACACACTCACAAAGGACTGCGGCTGTTCCCCCATAAGAACAACATCTGACAGTTTCCATGTTACATTGTTCATATGAGCTGATCACTAGTGTCTATGGTTTAATAAAAAGTCTACTTTGGCATATCATCAAAACAGAAATTATAAACTACAGAAGGGAAACTAAAATGCACTGTATATATGTGTTTGTATAAATGAAGTATAATATTGCTAATGTGTTCACCTGATCATTAGCATAACTACCCTGTCTTTTACTTCTCTACCTCACATATATTTTAAAAAGCGCCTTTGAGGGGTTCTGTGTTACTAAGACTTAATTATTTTTTAGAAAAATATATTACGGTGCATTTGCTAGTAGATCATAAAATACTCCAATAAATAATTAAATGTAAGCTAAAGTTGTCAAAATGAATATCATTTTATGGTGCAATATCTTTTCTTAATTCAGTACATTCGTTCAATTACTAATCAGAAAGATTCATTAACTTGAAGTGGGCAAATTAACAAAGATCTGTAGAGCTACTTACTCATGTTGCTAAACCTTAGTGCTCCTAAATTTAGTTGAATACCTTTTTATCAAATAGCTATCAAAAAGTAGTGCATTTCACAGTACAGTATTCAGAGAATATATTAAGACAGAACCATAATGTAGCTCCTGGGCAGCAATGTTTCTTAGATTACTGAGCACACATTCATAGGTACTAGAAAATCATGCCGATTATTAGTGGAAAGATGGGGTGGAAAGGAGTAAATTCCTGGGTCAGGAAAATTAATTTATGAGGGTCACACCAATAAGAAAAAGCAAATCCCTACTTAGGGTTTTTTTCCTGGATCATCCGACTGAGAAATGGACAAAAAAGCCATATTATCAGATTTGGCTAATTGCCAACTATGCCATTTGCTGGAAAAGATGGATTTGTCCACTTTAATTCATGCTCTGGTACACTTCCCATTTGATTACAACAATGTACTGGATAAGAAATTTCCCTTGAAGTGTTTTTATAAACCATATCCACAGCCAGATCAATCCTGCCTTACTTACAAGGAGCATATAATGCCGACTTCCAAAAACATATTGGCAGAATTTGTGCCAACAAAACTTTCTTAGTTTTATTGGCACAAAACACACAATGGGAGGTTTGATTCCAAACATTAACTTTTTTTGGTATGGAATATTCAAATTTTCTCAAAGATATGTATGTGATGTGTTCATGCACACATGGTAACAGGGTGTTTAGTGCTCTCAATATACAGTACATATTTTGCAAGTAATTTTTGAACTGAGAAAAATGGAAGCTAGGAGACTTCATGAATTGTCCATGTTGCTGGAGAAGACTCTTAAGAGTCCTTTGGACTGCAAGGAGGTCAAATCAGTCAATCCTAAAGGAAATCAACCCTGACTGCTCATTGGAAGGACAGATACTAAAGCTGAAGCTCAAATACTTTGGCCACATAATGCGAAGAGAGGACTCACTGGAAAAGACCCTGATGCTGGGAAAGACTGAAGGCAAAAGGAGAAGGGGACAGCAGAGGATGAGATGGTTAGATAGCATCACTGATGTAATGAACATGAATTTGAGTAAACTCCAGGAGACAGTGGAGGACAGGAAGGCCTGGTGTGCTATGGTCCATGAGGTCACGAAGTTGGACACAACTAAATGACTGAACAACAAGACAAACAACAATGCCATGATAAATTCTGCTTTAGCAGATCACACCGTTTTAATTGCAAAAATATGCTAACAATTTATTTTATTTGTTTTTAAAACATAGAAAGGCAGCCTAGAAATATTCAAAATAAATAAATAATGTAGAAACAAGCTCAGATATTTTTCTCTGTGTTGTGTCAAGTAATGGATGCATCTAACTTAAAGAATGCACATTTGTAGAGTTTTAAATGGTCCTTTTCAAAATAATTGGGCATACTAATTAGGAAAGGATTATATTTATTTATTTATTACATTTATATCCTGCCCATCTCCCCCACAAGGAGGGACCCTGGGCGAATATACAAATATTCCCATTTGTATTCCAGTCCTGGTTGAACCGATGGGTGGATTCCTATCAAATGTAAAGATCCTGCAGGCCTAAAATTCCAAGTATTTTAGGAAGGTATTTTTGGAATTTTAGGCCTGCAAGATCTTTACATTTGACAGGAATCCTTCCATCAGTTCAACCAGGACTGGAAAGTGTTGCAATACTATTTTCTGGGTAGATTTGGCTATTGGAATATTGGTCTACAACCCTCCCTAATCTACTTAGTCCAGGTGTAGGAATCTGCATGTAGATACCCACAGATTAAATCCCCAGTACCTCCAAGTTGGATGGAATACAGTTGATTTGTTTGTGCTAGGTGGAGCAGTGAATTCTAATTCAATATAAATATTTTTTTTAAACTTCCTACCTGTCAAATTGTTGCTAGGTTATGCTAAGCCAACACAAGATACATATTGGCCTATTTATATGGACCCAGCCTCTACTATCTCCTACAGTTGGAAAGAAGGATCCCAGTTTATAATAAATTGTCAGATTAATTCTTGTTCTGAAAAAAAATCCATCCCTCCTTTATTTCTTTGACACAGTTTTCAGAGATCCGTTGGGTATAATGAGTGTTTCCTATACTGCGGGTAATAGAAATCCTATTCTGTGATATAATATGCAGCTGGACATTTCTTGGTATTCAGTGAGGAGGGTGCTTGTTCAGAGCTGAAGAGTATATCAGGAGCCATTTCTGCAATTGATCTACTATTTCAATATTTGCAGCAATAATATTGAATAGGGAGAGGTTTGATTTTTTTTTTTTTTTTTTTTGCTAATTGGTAATGAAGCTTGCAATGAGAACTTTGTTTTCTCCAAAGCTGACCTTCATGGCTAGTCTCAAACTTTGCTGATTTAAAGATGCAGTCAGCTTGTCATGTAAACCATGAAATAAGTTGAATTAAATTTCACAGGTTATTGAACAGTGTTCAAATACTTTATATGAATGTGCTAGGAAAGATTTGCTGTATAATTATATCCCCTGGGATGTCATTCACTCAAGATTTTGCTGATCAGTGAGAAGGTAAAATAATTGCTGTAAATGTCCAGAACACATTTGTATTTTCCAAATAGTGATATACAGTATTAATAATAAGATTATTTAAAAGCATGAAATAGCTAAAACAAATTATTTGATTTATTGTAATAGAGAAAGCACCTTTTGTTAGATTCTATTTAATGAGGAAAAACTGAGTTGTATCTCATAAACTCCAATATGGTATGTCAAAGTTAATTTAAATGTGTGCCTTTGTGCTTCAAATAGGCCACCCACAACTGGGACTGATGGGGTGCCATTGACATAAGTTGAGCCACAGTAGAATCTCAAAATAATGAATAGTTCATAATTGCAGATCATTTATGGTTTGAAAAGCTTGCTTCTGAAGATTCATGCTGTTCACCTCTTGTATTCTTTGCATTTTTACTAGCTCTCTAGAGTCATGGATGAGATGATGTTATGGCCATCATCAGTCTTGGACTGACTGAAATGTAACAGCCATCAAAGGAAGACAAATCTGAACAATTTCATGCAGCAGTGGTCTATGCTAATCTCAAAAAAGGGCCAGTTCACAAAATTGGACCAAAAGTGATTCCTGTCTTAATGTAGACAGCTCTTATTTAAAGCCTGCATTGTACTTCTTCTGGAATCCAGCAATGGTTCTTTGGAAATAACTAGTGATGGATTTCCATATTCAAATTTGGGTGTGTGTTTATATTGTATGTATATTGTACATATACCTTAGTTACAGTAAGTATTTTTTAAAACATATAAGAATACCACCTTTTGGAAGCTCTCAAGATACTAGGAAAAAAATAATAATTCTAGATACCACTTCCACTCTTCCTGAAAGGGCCTTGTCTGTCATGGCCCCAATTCACTTATTGCTCAATTGAAAGTCTTTAAGCAGACTGTGAGAGCCAGTTTGGTGTAGTGGTTAAGGCACCAGTCTAGAAACCAGGAGACCACGAGTTCTAGTCCTGCTTTAGGCACAAAGTCAGCTTGGTGACCTTGGGCAAGTCACACTCTTCCTAGGAAGGAGGCAATGGCAAACCACTTCTGAAAAACCTGCCAAGAAACCTGCAGGGACTTGTCAAGGCAATCTCTGAGAATTGGACACGATTGAACAGATTAAAAAAAAAAGACTGTAAACCTACCTATTTAAAATATTTTTCTTTCTTAGGATTTTGTCATGCTACTATTTGATAGGTCATAATCAGCTTATTTTAATGTATTGTTAACATTGGGCTAATTGGGGCATGGTGGCTCAGCGGGTAAGACGCCAGGCTTGTCAATTGGAAGATTTCAAGTTCAGAGATTCGAATCCCTAGTCCCGCGTGACGGAGTGAGCTCCCGCACTCGCCCCAGCTCTTGCCAACCTAGCAATTTGAAAGCATGCAAATGCAAGTAAATAAATAGGTACCACTTCGGTGGGATGGTAACAGCGTTCCGCGTGCATCATGCCGGCCACATGACCATGGAAGCATCTTCGAACAACGCTGGCTCTTCGGCTAAAAAACGGAGATGAGCACCGGCCCCTAGAGTCGGACATGACTGCACAAATGTGCAGGGGGAACCTTTACCTTTACCTAACATTGGGCTAAATGTGGCTACTCTAGGATTCAAGCCCTGTATCTAGCTCTCCCTGGACTGAAATCCTACAGCTTTCTTTTACACACTTAACATGGTAACAGATTGAGAGCTGGTTGTTTCTCAGGGCGAGAAGCAGTTGTTACCTGTGCAATGTTATTGTAATGGACTAATCTGGCCTCAGGCCTTTTGCTTCTAGCTGTGCAAGCTCTAGATTTATCCAAATAGCAGTAACACTGAAAAAGCTATATAGCAGTGTACCTAGCTTGTTCTTGGAAGGGAGATGATCAGGAAATAGCAGGGCTGTAGGTTAGTTTGGGGAAAACCAAAAAACAGTATGGAGACAGACAATGGCAAATGATTCCCATCCTGTTGCAAGAATACAATAGGGCTATATCCATATTCATGTAGTTAGGAATCAAGCTTCACTTGAGGGACTCATTACTTACAGTATGGATTATAAAGGACTCTTTGTCCTTTAGAAGTTTAGCACCATCTATTGAGTGTAAGGGATTTGTACCATAGTTTGTTGGTCCATAGATGGCCTTTATGGCATTAAAAAAGCCCCGTGCATCATGAGCATCTGCAAAATGTTGGGTTTCTTGGGCTTTTTTTATCCACCATATGTTCTTAAGTTCTCTAGTTCTTCTTTGGACTTCTGCCTTTGCACTGGCGTAGATTTTTTTCTTAACGGCACAGTTAATATCTTTTTGCCATATCTGGAAGGCTTTCCTTTTCTTGTCAATAATAAGTTCAATCTCACTATCGTTCTCATCAAACCAGTCCTGATGTCTCTTAGTTTGGTATCCGATAGTTTGTTCACAGGCTGAAATGATACAAGTCTTCAATTTAATCCAGTGTTCCTCAACATTTTCAGGAAGTTCCATAGGATCCAGAATTGGCCTTTACAGCCACTTACGGATCCACTGTTAAAATTTTACCCTTGGAAGACAATCTTACTCGGCTACGAGTGATCGCCAATGAGAGTCAGGCACTTTTTGATAAAGTTGCATGGGTATCCATTTTGCTGGAAGATGCTGTATAGATTATCTGTTTCCTTTTTCTGGTGTCTGGGTTGCTGCACTGCATTAGTGCTCGTCTAAATAATGTTATTTCACAGCTCCTCTTGTGGGTGGTTGGGTTGTTGCTTTGGTCATGGAGCACTTGGTTAGTGTGGGTAGATTTCCGGTAGACTTGTGTTTCTAGAATGCCATCATTTCCTCTACTGATGAGGATGTCCAAGAAGGGTAGTGTGGTGTTGTTTTCTTCTTCTCTTGTGAATTTTATTCCATTGAAGATGTTGTTGATGTTTTCATGTGTTTCCTCCAGTTGTTCCTTTTTTATTATGACGAAGGTGTCATCTACATACCGGATCCATACTTTGGGTTGTATACATGGAAGTGCTATCCTTTCTAGACGCTGCATTACAATCTCCACTATGAGTCCTGAGATTGGTGATCCCATGGGTGTTCCTTTGATTTGTTGGTATATTTGTCTGTCGAATTGAAAGTAGGTAGTGAGGCAGAGGTCGAAGAGGTCCATGATTCTGGGTATTTCTTAATTGGTGTATTTGACCAGGTTGGGTGTGTTGCATAGAACTGCTGCCCTGGATTCTTTCACTAGTGCTGGGTCTATGGATGTAAAGAGTGCTGTGACATCGAATGACACCATAATTTCATCTTCTTCTATTTTATGTCTTTGATGTTTTGGAAGCACTGTAGTGGGGAGCTGATTGAGTATTCACTCTCCTCTGTGAGATGCCCAAGGTTTTTTTGTGAGCTCTTTAGCTATGTTGTATGTGGGAGTCCCTGTAATGATACAATTGGTCGAAGCCGTGTGCCAGGCTTGTGTATTTTGGGGTGTCCGTAGAAGCATGGGAGGGTATGTCCACTGCTTTTCATCCGCCTCTGTTCTTCTTTTGTGATTTGACCTTTCTTGGTAAGGTTGTTAAGACAGTTTCTGTATAGGATTGGTGTTTACTGGGGTGTAGGTTTCTTTGTTCTCAAGTAATTCTTTGGCCTTTTGTATATATTGCAATCTGTCCATAATGACGGTGGTGCAGCCTTTGTCTGCTGGGAGGATCATGACAGTTTGGTCCATCTTTCAGTTTTTGAGGGCTGCTCTGTCCTCAGCTTTCAGTAGGTGATTATTTTCCAGATCTGCTTTTATAGCAGGATATGTGAAGGAAAATCAATATTAGAACTATGTGTCCTCTAGGGATAGGAGATTAACACTTTCCCCACCCTACATTGCTAATGACTATCACATTGTTTTTCAAGTTTCCAGAAAGAAAACTTCACTGTGGGCAAGAACAGATACATGGCTACCTGCACCCTCCCATATGTCAGGCTTTTTGGCAGCTGCCTAAAACTGAAAGTTATTTGTCCGAAGCATGATTTTCATGGATTTTTCTTTAGCAAGAGTTTCTAAGAAGTATGAAAGGTGTTACAAGAATTCTAGGCAATACTATTTCCCATTTATAATTAATTATATGTAGTCCTTGACTTACAACCACAATAGGGACCGGAAAATATGTTCTTAAGCAGTATGGTCGTTAAGTGAGACATCACGTGATCATGACTTGCAACATTCCCTGTTGGCTTCTCCATTGACTTTGCTTGTTGGAAGCCAGCTGGGATGGTCGCAAATGGTGATCACATTACTGCAGGATGCTGCAACCGTCGTAAATGCGTGACGGTTGCCAAATGCCCAAATCATGATCATGTGACTGTGGGGACACTGCAATGGTTGTAAGTGTGAGGACTGGTCATAAGTCACTTTTTCAGCACTGTTGTAACTTCGAACAGTCACTAAATGAATGGTCATAAGTCGAGGACTACCTGTAATCACCTTGTGCATAATGGCAGAGTCTTTTTTATTTCCTTTCTCACTGCTTTCCAAAGATCTGGCAAGGAGCTGGTCAACTGATAACAGGGGAGCTTGCAGCTGGCTGTTTACATCACTATCTCCTGAATCTTTATCATTCTGGGAACTGGGCATTACACTGTGTTCCAAGTCTAAACAAATGTAATGGGCTGTGAGAATAACCTTGGGAGACAGGAGGAAGAGCTTAAGCCAGGGCAACAGTCAAACAAGAGAGATCTCAACCCACAGAAGGATGTGGGTGGAGAAAGCCTCTCAGAAGGAACCCTCCCTAGTTCTCTGGAAAGTAAAGGCAAGGGAGGGGAGAAGTGCTTTCATACTTGCAAGATTCAGTTACTGTAACCTTATAATAAAGGTAATGTTAGTACTCATGGCTTTAGTTTCTTGTCTGGACTACCTCGAATGGCTGACATCAAGGCACCTCCCATACTTAGTGGTGTTCTTTTTTCCTTTTTTTCTTAAAGACAGTTGCTTTAAGGCATAGCTTTCCAAACAGTGTGTCATGACAAAACCCAGAAGTGCTGATGGTACATCGCCACCGCCCCTGCGGCAGCGCGTGCGGCGGCAGGGTGGCGGCGGCAGTGGCGCACCATCAGTGCTTCCAGGTTTAAGTGTGACATACAAGGCCGCCACCACTGCCGCCGCCACCACTGCCGCCGCCACCATGCACACTGCCACCGTGCGTGCCGCCACACCGCCGCGCCGCCACGCTGCTGCCGCTGTTGGTATCCGCTGTTGGTATATCACCAACGGTGGGACTTTGGAAAGTACTGCTTTAAGGTGTTGCAGACAGGTGTTACGTTTGCACTGCAAAGTGCTGCACAACAATATTTTTATGTAAGTCTTGCTTTCTAGATGGTAGGACAAATTTACTTAAATGTAAGTCCTTAGCTACCCAGGGTGGTTTCTCCTGATGCACCTTCAGATATTTAAGAGTTTGGCCCAGTTAAATAAGCTCACCACAGTTTTGCCCCTTAACACCAGTTTCCTTTAACCCAATTGATGACTTATTAGAAAAAATATTGTGTAAGGAGTTTTCATTTGGCATAAGATCCTCCTTCTCTTTCTGCCTTATGTCAGGCTCTGGTTAAATCCTTTTTCAGGCTAGACTCTGTTGCCTGCCTGAAGCTTCAAAACACTCTTAATTCTTACTATCCTCCTCCACAAGCTGCTCTCTTTAGGTTTTCTTTCAGTGGGTTTCTTTAGACAATTTCTTTTTTGCTTCCTTCTTAGATAGGAATTCTGTTGTCTTCAACTATCAGCTCTGGTCTTTCAAATTTTCTCTCAACCATGAGCCTACTGTTCATATAGAACTAAATTCTTGAATGCTGCTACTGTCTTATAACAAAATATTTGCTTTGATTAGGACCCTCATCCATAAGACTTCATTAAGTGACCAATCAATTATTTTAAATAGATTGTCTTATTTTCAATCAAACCTCTCTTTTGCTTTTCTGATTTTGAATGAGGAAGAAAAGTGGAGGGAGCAATTAATTCAAGAAAAGAGGTATAAATTTCTGAAATATTGCAATAACAAAAGGGAAGAATTGCATTTTTAGTGGGAAACACTGGCATCTGCAGAGGGGTCAAAATCTGCACACACAAAAGGAACAAGGCTTGGATTGCAACACCATGCCCACCATTTTGAAAATGTTGACCCCTCCCCATGGATGCCCCTGGTAGTGAGTGGGAGCTGGAGACCTAAAGATGTAGTGAAATTGCAAGTAACATCTTGATTTTTAATAAATGCTTATATATTTGTTTGTCTTATAAATGTTTATAAGGACATATTGAGTGAATTTTGTTACAAATAAGCATGAAAGGAACTTAACCATTCTTACCAAAGAAACTTGGTGTTTAGCCTGGGTCAGGTAAAAATTACTTGTATCAAACTGTCAGTTCAAGCTAAAGCACTCCAGATCTCACCTTCTACAGTATTCCTCAAGTGTCACATTTATGGTCGCTTGTGTTGAACTTTAAGATTTTTTTGTTAGAAAGACAGGCAGAAACAAGTGGTTCTGAGAGCTTTCAAAAATGTAGGGCTTTCTGCTATAATGTTTTTTCAAGAAAATTGACAGTTGCTATTCAGCTTTCAGCTGTGAAAGCTTTGGGGAAATGTTACACACATACACACACACACACACACACACACACTGCCTAGATTATAAATACTTAAAAGGGATGAGTGGGGACAATTCTCAAGGTTATAAGGAAAATGTTTACTTTTCTAACTGAATTAGCTCATTCAAGTCATAGACTCATTGACAGGAAGAGTATCACTTTTAAACCTTTACATTACTCAAGAACTTTAACTCAGGCTGAATTAATTGCACCTTAACTTTCAGGTTCACATTTTTCCTAAACCATGATTTAACTATAACCTGGTGTCCACCAGAGGTTTGGGATTACTGCTCCCAAAAGTCTCTGCCAACATGTCCTCACATGAAGCTGTATACTCTGTAGTTGCCTCCCCCCAAAGGATATAACAATAGACAGTAGGAATATGCAAAATATGCCAGTTCAGAAAAAAAAAAGGGGGCACATGTCCAGAGTGTTTCAAACTTCTACTTTATTTACTTCTGGCAGCCACCAAACTGTATGGCCTGGAGGGGAAAAAGCACATTTCAGAGTTCTCTGGTTCTGTCCTTGAATTGGTAAATTTTGTGTTTACCCAACAGAGAGTGATAGCAGTATGTTTCTCCACAATATGTAAAAGATAAGTAGCTCCTCCTGAATGGCAGAGAATAACTATTGCATCCCTTTGTCACTTGATGGCTGACCTTGTCTAGACTCAAAAGCTAAGCAGGATCGGGCTTGCCTATCACTTAGTCAGGAGACTTCCAACTGTCCACAGGGGCTGAGCTTAACTTGACTTTACCTTTATAGTATAAATTCTAAGTATACAGTAGCTACTCAAATAAACATTCAGATTTCCTAAACAAGGGAGAAAAAAGAGGATGGAAGCTCTGATTTTGGTTCCTTCTGCATAAGTTAGAATTCAAGGGTGTGCCAGAAGTCCCTCTTGCTATATGGAAGCAAGTAACATGTTGTGACAAGAAGATACTGTTTGTGTGTCAGATCTACACTGATTGTCACTGTGACTGAGTTCATACATTGCACTGACCCATGACCCAGCATGAGTCTTCGTCAAGGCAATGTGTAGCATCCCTTCAAAGTGGATCACCCTTGATTTACCCTCTCCTTCCACATGACAAACTTGATTTTTGAGAAATGCTTACACTTTGACATGATTTACAGAACTCAAAACCCTGCCAATTGTGATTGTTGTTGTTAATAGCCTGTGCATTGCTAAATGTTTGTTTGTTTGTTGGCTGTTTTTCTAAAATAATATCCAGATTATTGCATGGGTCCTAAATCTGCCCAGCCAAGCTTGCTAGATGCTAGAGAATGTATTTATTTCTTGAGTGTTATCCCCTCTGAATGCTGATGCCATTTGGGCTGGAGTGATGACAGTGATTGAATAAAGAATGGTTGTCAGCACCATTCCTTGAATGGATAACTGAGAAGACAAGTGTCCCTCTGAAAATTAGATGACAGTTGAGCTTTCCTCCAGAGTGCCAGAAGTATAACTCCATTCAGAAGCACTGAGTGTGCAATGTGTAGGTAGAGAAAGAGTTCACTCTAGCATGGCACACATTACATGGAACTGCAAATAGGGTCATTCTTCTGTTTAGAGCCCCAGTGCCCAGAGTAATTAACTTCACATGCTGAGTCTGAATACCCAGTTCAAGTGAAGTGATGAGAAGTCCAGCCCCAAAGGGTACAGTTGCTTGAGCTCTTTATTACTAACACAATGAAAGAAATAATAGTTCTTTGTAAAAATGGGCAGGTGTATATGTATGTAGGGAGACAGGTCTCATTGCCAAGTTTTTGCCCTGGAAATTCATTTTTAATGTCCTTTGAACTGGACAATCTGACAGGTTTCTTCCTTGAGCTTCTGTACAAAAGACATTTGTCTTTTTTAAAACTAAGGAGTATGGCTAATATTCATATATAAATATGAAACACACATGTACGTACAACCTCAGAGAGTAATCACTGGATCACTATGTACTGTTTTAAGTCCCCAAAGATACCAAGGAGAGGTTGCAGGAAGAAAAAGGGTGGGTTTTAACAAGTACTTGTTAAAATATCTCTTGACATGCTGAATTTTAAGGAGAAACAGTGTACTTTTTTAAAAATAGGGTTTCCCCACCAACGTTTTATGAGGGTCAAAGGGGTTTTGGGACTTGTATTTGCCCACCCCCTTACCCTGCCCTCCTGGACATGCTAATTCTTATGGGGGGAGTCCCTTCTGGAACTGGCAATTAAGCTGACTTATATAAATAATTTATTAAGGCAATCATGTGTGAATACAGTGCCTTATCTCCCCCCTCCCCCAAAAATCTACTGAGCAAAATTACAGGCATTACTACCATATCATAGTGTCTGTCCATTATAATGACAGCTACTAATTACATATTTAACTTCTAAATGGGGAGGGGGATTTTTTAAAAGAAAGAAATATGAAGAAATGAGTTGCTAGAAATCTTGATCCTCTTACTTGAAAATAATCTTTATTTAAGATCAATCACTCACATTGTATTCTGAACTCAGAAATTGGGTATTTAACTCTAGATTTCACTTTTATGATGCTTTCCATTTTTATGATGGCTGGCTTACATATCCTGACTTATTTTAGCCCATGAGGTTCCAAGGGTGTCCATAGGGTATGGTCAAAAAATCAAGATGATAGCACAATGGTGTGGTTGAAGCTCACCTTGTTTTTTGTTTGTGATATAGACTGTATAGGCTGGGCTACCTTGGTACTGGACAGTATGCAAACTTCACCCTCCTTCCCACCAATTGGGAAAATACCTCATCTATGATGATGTCACCTCCCATTCAACAATTAAAGCTACAGATGTGTCTGTAGTTAAGGTTGCTTTCATGAAAGAATGTCTTAATCAGTAAGAACTAGAGGGTCAGGAAGGCTGGAGAATTAAAGAAAGAGTCCCTATCACTGTGGGGGTTGTGCTGATCTGAAGTAGTGTTTGAGGAGCATTTCATTTCTGTTTCAGTTTCAGAGGAAATACTATGAAGATAGTTTTCAGCTTTTCCTTTGGAGCTGCAGAGTTGGTAAAAGGTAAAGTTTCCCCCCACACATTTGTGCAGTCGTGTCTGACTCTAGGGGCCGGTGCTCATCTCCGTTTGTTAGCCGAAGAGCCAGCGCTGTCCAAAGACGCTTCCGCAGTCATGTGGCCGGCATGATGCACACGGAACGGTTACCTTCCCACCAAAGTGGTACCTATGTATCTACTTGCATTTGCATGCTTTTGAATTGCTAGGTTGGCAAGAGCTTGGGTGAGTGCGGGAGCTCACTCTGTCATGGGGGCTAGGGATTCGAACCTCCAAACTTGCAATCTTCCAATTGACAAGCCTGGCATCTTACCTGCTGAGCCACCATGCCCCTTCAGAGGTGGCACTGGGGGCAATTCCCACCTTGTCCAGCCTCCCATCTCTTGGGATTTTCCTCCTGCTGCCAGTTAGCAAAGGATAATCAGGTCTCACCACTATCACCTCACCTTTCACAGTCACATCAAAGGGAAATGGTTACTTTTTCATCCTGAAAAGAAACTGGGATGAGCAGAGAACAAGGAGAGGGGCAGGATACCAGTTATTGGATACCATTGGGGGAGATGGGCGGTGATATAAATTTAAATAATAAATTAAATAATAAATATTGCTGTTTCAAAGTCCCATATCACTCAGTGGGAAGGAATGCTGACAAGGAGAACTCTTGCTGAATGTGGCACAGGGACCAAAAGATGCTATTGGTGGAGTGACAAAGCTCAAAGCCACATGGGAGAGGTGAGACCTCCAATAGTTATGATTTTCCTGGAATCCTAGGATAAGGATGGGGGAGAAATAATTTGAGTTCACATTTTGATGCAAACTTCTCCAATTCAAACATTGAACCTATTCATGAACCAGAATGCAGTAAATGGCAGAATCCAAAGTCATCTTGCAGTTTAGAAATGTAAATATGCTTAGAAAAGTGATTTTATTAGGAAAAATCGCTTTGCAAAAAAGTAAATTAGGAAAGTTGGGTACAAAAAATTGTACTTCGTACAAAGGGCATACAACACCAAGCATATTAGATATGAGCAGTAACATGACAATCCCTATGAATTTGTATCTGGAAATAGGGTGGAATGGATTCAAGAATAGACAGCAATCAACTTGACAGATTCAAGGTACAATAAGATTTTTCAAAATTATGGGATTTTTATTTCACTCCTTAATAGTAGACTTTAGAAACCATTTCAGGACAACCATTGAAATTGTCCTATAAGCTGTTTTTTTGAAATAGCAGTATTCCCTAGTGAGAGTGTTTTTACAGTTGAATCATGACTCCATTGTACAAATGACTCAATAACAACTCGCTGAGCAGATTAAAAAAAGGAAAAGACTAAGTTGCAAAGTTTAGCCAAGCTCTAAGACACTCTTCCTTTGTGTCTTTAGAGAGGTGTCAGCCTCAGTGAAAAGTACAAAAGATACATTGCAACATGTAAAACATTATTATACAGTTACTTACAACAGGAGACATATTTTGTTAATTCACAGCTGTGCTTGTTAAAATGTTTTAAATTATGTGGAATGGATAAAAAGGGGAATGCCCTGCATATACAATGGTACCACTCTGTAATTTTCTTTAGAAAAAGAGGAACAGATACTGTGTGTCTTCATAAATAAATAAAATATGCATCTATTCCTAACCCCAATGATGCCAAAATGATGAAACATGCATTGTGATGTCATTATGGAAAGTTCACCATTTTATGCTTGGACTACAATATCACACTCAAGCGCATAAGGGGTGGAATTTGTATCACTGGGTCAAAATGCGCATTTTGTCACTTGCCCCCTCTGGCCCTTCCTGTGGCTAACTATATGTGTCATATTAGATGTGTAAATCTAAAGAGATAATGGACAGCTTTATTATTCAGCAGTAGTATTTCTTGGATGATAAACATTTACAAAAGTGGTGTTTCCGTAGGCTTGCCAATGCAGCTTACAGAACTACATCATTCTATGGAACATCCTTCCCCCCAAGGTCAGACTGGTCCCGACCTTGATGGTCTTCTGGAAGTGCCTGAAGACTTGGCTTTGCCATCTGGCCTGGGGATCATAGAGCGGTGTGGAGCCCATAAAATGGCTGTACTGTTCTTGAATTAAAGTGAGAACTGTGAGTGTATTGTATGGTTTTTAATTGTTCTAATGTTTTGTATTGTTTATATGGTCATTTTTTGGGGGTATTATTATGTTTATGTTTTAATTGTAAGCTGTCCAGAGTCATAATGTGAGATGGGCAAATATATATATATATATATATATATATATATATATATATATATAAATAAATAAATAAATAAATAAATTTCTCTCAAATATATGACCCAGTGGGGGTAAAAGTGAGGACCATACCCTATAATCCCTATGGATTGAGTATCTTGAAGTAGGGATGTTCAAGAAATTATATATATTGAAAAGAAGGTCTGATGCAAATTGATGTATGCAAGTCAGGCACACAGATATCTTCTGGATTTTGAATCTCAACGAATTTTATAATGCAATCATCAGCTCAAAAACCCGAATGCTATTTTTGGTATTTAGAAATAGAGTAGAATATAGACAAAGATATTTAGATATTACTTTAAAATAGAATATTATTATTGTGATAAATGGGTTTTTTTTTCGTGTCAGAAGCACCAAAGCGCTTCTGTAGTGAAAGGATTTGCCGGTGACATCACCGTTGCCCGGGGGATGCCCAAGGAGGCTCCTTTCATGTCCCTATAAATGGTAAAATGATAAATGATAAAAGAATATTATGTGAAAAAAAATCAAATATACTTTTTTTAAATTCACATTTTAGGTGGATTTTTTTTTTTTTTTAAAAATAGCTTTATGAAGAAAAGAATGGGATGGACATGAACAAATACCTGGTAAACTGACATCAAATTTCAATCAGTATCAGGTCATTCAAAATGCACAAATCCTTCAGTTTATGAGAAATTCATAATTTAGATTTTCATAAGCCTTCCTGTTCATATTCACCAGAGAAACTCACCTCTAGTATTGCCATTCAGGGATGCTTTGAGAGAAGAAACGATCAAAAGTAATTATCTTGGCTCAAGTTTTCTTGAATGTTGAAAAGTGCTTCCCATTTTTAGAAGATATTGTACTTGTTAGAAAGATATTAAGCTGTTTATTTGGACACTAGTTTCATTTCTCTTTGCCCTTACTTCCTTTGGCTTCCTAGAACTGGCTGTGTTGACCCAACATCTCTTATTAACATTGTCATGTATTAAGAAAGAATAATAATGTTTATAGATAGTATCATAAGGCTGAAATCCTGTCTGGGTTGTCACAAGGACAGTAATATAAAAGACCTTCTTCCATTAAGAGAAGATTTGTACTCGCAAGGCTTCCTGTTACAGGTACTGGTTTTCTGCTTTCCTTATCATTCCCATATTGGTGTTTCAATGGCAGTAACAACAAAAAAGTGATATGGATTAAAAAAAGTAAGAATGGGAACAGCAACCATATGAATGAAACACTGTCCCCTTTTTATGTGTGTCATGGGTACAATGCTTATTTAAAAAAGCAGGGCTTTGATCATGTGGTTGCAGTCATCATTGTCTTTTGGCCTTTACAGCCGCTTACGGATCCACTGTTAAAATTTTACCCTTGGAAGACAATCTTACTTGGCTACGAGTGATCGCCAATGATGATGATGATGATGATTTTTTTGCACCCCCTGCAGTTGCCCCTGATGTAGATCCAAAGATGTCTTTCTCCAACATAGTCCTGGCAAGGAGGGAAAGAATACAAGCCCTGGAGCTGGGTTAGTTCATTTTGTGGTAGTTTCCCAATTTCAGCTGTCATAGTTGTCCCCCCCAGCTCTCATTAGATCATTCAGGAAGACAAGGTGTTTGTTGTTGTTCAGTCGTTTAGTCGTGTCCGACTCTTCATGACCTCATGGACCATAGCACGCCAGGCCTTCCTGTCCTCCACTGTCTCCTGGAGTTTACTCAAATTCATGTTCATTACATCGGTGATGCTATCTAACCATCTCATCCTCTGCCGTCCACTTCTCCTTTTGCCTTCAGTCTTTCCCAGCATCAGGGTCTTTTCCAGTGAGTCCTCTCTTCGCATTAGGTGGTCAAAGTATTTGAGCTTCAGCTTCAGTATCTGTCCTTCCAATGAGCAGTCAGGGTTGATTTCCTTTAGGATTGACTGATTTGACCTCCTTGCAGTCCAAGGGACTCTCAAGAGTCTTCTCCAGCACCACAGCTCAAAAGCATCAATTCTTTGGCACTCAGCCTTCCTTATGGTCCAACTCTCACAGCCATACATTACTACTGGGAAAACCATAGCTTTAATTATATGGACCTTTGTCGGCAAGGTGAGTTCTCTGCTATTTAATATGCTGTCTAGGTTTGCCATAGCTTTCCTCCCAAGGAGCAAGCATCTTTTAATTTCATGGCTGCAGTCAGCATCTGCAGTGATCTTGGAGCCCAAGAAAATAAAATCTGTCACTGCTTCCATTTCTTCTCCTTCTATTTGCCAGGAAGTGATGGGGCCAGATGCCATGATCTGAGTTTTTTTTAATGTTGAGTTTCAAGCTAGCTTTTGCACTCTCCTCTTTCACCCTCATCAAGACAAGGTGACCCCTGAATTAATAATAGGACATATAGTGTAATGTGTCTATGCCTTTTTATCCTTGGGTGGCAGTAAGGGTGGAGGTCCTTGGGTGGAGGCACTTCATTATCCTCCATGGTGACACTTAACGTTCTAGTTTTTTGCAACTGTAGAAAGCAAAGGTATGATTTTATAAAACGAATAGTGAGAAAACAATGCAGTTGATAAATGATTGCATGTCTATTTTACTAAGACAATAATGTTACGCGTTTTGTAGATTCTGAAATCTATTTTAAGTCCACTGCCATACTGTGTACCGTTTCATTTTCTATCTCTGAGCAGATCTTTAAACAGGTCATTCATTTTATATTAGCTCTGGGCCTTTCCCTAGTAGCAAGTATAGCATGTCAAGATTTATAGTCTAGAGCAAAATCAAGAAAATTAATGGATTTAACTACTGAAGTAACTGCATATAGAAAACAAAAACACATGGTCGTTCAGAAAGAGATAACACAGTTGGACTTTTTAATGCTAATCAGCTCTTCTGTGATTTTTTTTTGAATGCCAAAGGAGGCTTTATTGCAGAGCTCTGTGGCATGAATGATAGGCTATACAATAGGACTGTAATTCATGCCTGCTCTATGTGAAACCTGGACACTTTTTCTTGGTTAACTGCAGCCAGATGGAAAGTGGTAGGAAAATGACTTTGCTAGACTTTCTTACCTCAGGGCAAAACTATGAAAACAGCCACAACATGAAGCTTTATTTCTTCTCTGCCTTTTTCAATAATGTTACTTTTGTAAAGACTGTCCAGTTTAGCTATTTTATGGGAAGCTAATAGCAAGCATTATTTTGTGGCCATCTGAAATTTTTTGAAACGTAATAACTTCACATCTCAGGTGAGTTGTGGTAACAGTTTTCAACTCTCTAAATACAATTATTTACAGATCTCTCTCTGTTCAGAATTACTTAAGTAGCAACATCACTTAATAAAACAAAATAAAATATTACATTTCCAATCTCCTTTAATGATGCAACATACCCAGCATCTTTTATTTAATTCAATATGCAGGAAGCATGGAAGTACATTTGTTTTGAAAGCCAACCAATGTATTCCTTAGTGCTTTTGCTAATGTAGGAATTGCATCCTGTAATGTGCAGTGGGCTCAGGGCTATTTCTACTTTTATATGTATAAAGCAGCTTTACTCAAACTTGATGCCCTCGAGATGGGTGGACTTCAGTTGCCAAAATCCTTAGCAATGGAAAATTCTGGGAGTTCAAGTCCATCTGTCAGGTTGGGGAAATCTGGCATAATGTGTGATGATGGCATACATACTGTATAAATGTGCACATAAGTATAGCATGAATACATTTCTAGATATTAATGCAGAGACAGAGACAGAGAGACAGAGAGACAGAGAGACAGAGACAGAGACAGAGACAGAGACAGAGACAGAGACAGAATTCCTGCAGTGAACAAATGACTGAACATAGCCTACTGAAGGTAGAAACCCCTAAACCAGTCTTTGTCAACCTTGGTGGCTTTAAGATGGGTGGACTTCAACTCCCAGAATTCCCCAGCCAGCCTTGTCCTAGACTGTCATCAAAGACTGAAACACAATCAGGCTTCAAGTGGATGAGTATATCAATTTTCTAAGCTTTGATAAGAAAGGTATACTTTCACAATTAGTAAGTTTTACACTTCAATAACTTACCCATATGAATTTAATAATAAGCTGCTCACATTTTAGAGATCCCATTGTGTCTAGCCATTAAAAGCAGATGGTTTTGTTACCCTAGGTGCTTGCAGCAAGTCACACTTATTCCACACCAGTATTTAACTCCTGAGAGAAATAGAAGTAGAATAATTGATGTCATTGATAATAGGGACAATTTTTCTTGGAAACACAGAGTTTAGAGGTGAAAGAAAACAAATGTCTCGTATATATTTTTTGTAAAGTTATCTAGAATGTGGAAAAAATTGTCCTAAGCAGTTCCTTCCTTTTGGAAGAGTTGGCAATGCTGATATATTTGTAACTGTGCAAAGAGTGGTATATAATATCTAAAAATAGTAATACCATAGTGACTGAATCTTTGTAAGCTTAAACCTTGGCCCTGGAATGTTTATATAAGTACAGTATTTCATACCCCATTGTTTTCTGTAGGCTGCTGAGTCTAAACTTATCTGGGGAAAAACATATGTTTTAAAGCTGTTGACTGTTGGGATGTACTCCCTGCTAGGACAGCAGTGGCTCTTCTTTCAACAGTTGGTGGTGTTTGAATACCATCTAATTGTATACTGCCTACGTAATTAATCATAATGGCATTTGCAGCATAGAGTCATACAAGAAGCTTCATGTTGTGTAATCCTATAATAGTACACATAATAGCACACATAAACAGGACTAATCTCACCTTTAAAATGATACATTAAATGTTTTTTTATATAACTTAACTCTGCAAGTGACACTTTCAGAAGTGGTAACTGTATTGATCTATAGATCAGTGTTTCTCATGCTCAGCAACTTAAAGATACATGGACTTCAACTCCCAGAATTCCAGGCTGGCTGGCTGGGGAATTCTGGGAGTTGAAGTCCACACACCTTAAAACTGCTGAGGTTGAGAAACACTGATCTATAGGGATGTGCAAAGCAGTAGAAGGCAGTCCTAGCAAAACTGATATCTGTGCACATACATGCTTGTGCAGACAACCTAGGAAAGCCAACCTTCGAAACTTCCAAGTCTTCTGGAAGATGAAGTTGCCTCAGTGTTTCAAGGATGGGTGATCTCCCCAATGCACTTTGTGAAATAGCCCTTCAAATGTTTTGTATACCGTTGTACATGAAGAGGTTTGTAGCATCTTAGAATTGTTTGATTCATTATGGCAGAATTGACTGTATAAGTAGGTAACTTAGTTTTTAGAAGATGGTGCTGGAGGACTTATTACTCTGCCCCATGGCAATGAGGTGGAAGTGATTTACGTAGAACTGGCTCAAAAAACATTATATATTTGAAAAAAGGAGCTGATATTTTTTATAGGTATAATTCTTGTTTTTCTTGTTTTTATTTTGTATGCAGCATTATTGCATTTTGATTTCGCTCAAAACCCATCCTGATGAAGGATCTCAATGATCTCAGGAATTTAGTCACTGCTTTGCTAGTTTATGATTGGTCCTAAGATCAGTGTAAACATTTAAGTAATATTTTTATGAACATTTTCTGAGGTGCCCAGAAAACTTGTATTTTGAGTAGCAACATTGATATAATAAATAAGCAGCATGTATTTCTTTATGATTGAATTTGCACACTTACTTTCTGTTTTTACAAATAATTCAAATAAATTTGGGAACTGAAAGGAGTTGCTAAGCTTTCTTCCATAAAAATTGCCCTCAGTTCTGGGAATCATGCATTGAAAAAGGATCACATATTGTACAAGCTCATAATTTTCTTACAGTTCAGCCTTGCAACTGGAAAGATGGCACTGATGAATTGGGATGCAATGTCCCCAAAAGGACAGAAAAAGAAATCATTGTGAATGTACAGTATATGTATCTCTTCAAAAGTGCACCTATGAAAATAAAATCCTATGATGTTTACTAAGAGGTAAGTCTCATTGTGATCAGCTGAGATTTGGTCTCTGTTGTACGTTTAGGATTGTAGCTATTATTATGAATTAAGAAAAAAATAAAAATCAGACAGAAAATAGCTCAGGCCTGTGTATGGAAAACAATAATGAACTCAACATGACACAACTTCTGAAAGGAGAAAAGAAAAACTTAAAACGTTCCCTAGTATATCACCCTCCTGCTATATGCCTCTTTGCTAATGGATCGGACCAACTACAGCATACTCATAATAAACAGCATTTTTTTTCCCAAAGAGAAGTTTTCTGTATAGCTGAGTAACACATAAAGTAATAAAAGCTGAAAAGTATTCACCTTCCTTCCAGTTCAAAGACTGGAAAGTGGATGATTTAATTAATGTTATTCTGAGAGTATGAGGAAAACCTCAGAGTATGAGGGGGAGTCAATGGAAGGTGGCATGTGTCTCTCAAAAGACTGCTCAGGAAAGCTAAAACAAAGGCTTCTTCTTTCTCAGCACAGGTGGGATGGATAAAGAAACAGGGTAATCCACAAATCAGAGGTAGTGATAGATGCAATCCAGGTAGAACACCTGGCCATCACCATGGCCAAACAGCAGAGGGAAGGGATTTCTTACAGTACAACAGCTTCATGTCCAGCTTGTTTATGCATGGGAGTCAAACATTTTAAGGTTGCACTGCAGCCTCAAATCTAGTCATTGTACTGTGTGAAATAGTGAGATTTACAGATTTCCCCTTTTCCCCAATCCTCTGAAAAAAGGATGATGGCCAGGATAATAGGAAATTTAACTAGATATTTACATTCCTTTTTTTTCCATTCACCAAGATAGGCAGATCTTCTGGGTTGGGGAAAGTAACTCATGACAGATATAGCAAAAAATGTACACATTTGGAAGCATAACTATACTGATGGGGGTAGTTCTGTATGGATTGCATCAGCTTTTTCAAACTCAGTGTGAGTTGAAATTATGGCAGAAGACAAAAAACAGGGTATACCCCATGGTAAGCGACAATTCTATAATGCTCTCTTTCAAACTATTCCACCTAAACAAAGCTAGTTTATAAAATAGTGTGCATGTATATAATTGTTTGATAGCATTAAATTGGTACCATGTTCTTTATAAAATGAGATTTAATAGGTGAATATTTAATAAGACAACTTCAGAGAAAAGTGGTATCATACTGATATTTTCTAAAAGGAAAGCAATTATAACTAAACCTGTGGATAAAGGATAATCTTCAAGTATTAAGTGATGAAGCATGTTATTTGAAATTCAATGTGCTTTATTTTGATTTTTCTCAGAAGAATTTACAATTGCAAATGATGTCACTGCAAGATCTATCTATCTATCTCTCTCTCTCTCTCTCACACACACACACACACACAAAGGATTCCTCGCTGAATGCAAGTGCAGACTTGATCCATTCATAATTTTTATGGATAGTTCATAGCTTGGAAGGATTTGCCCAGGACAAATATATGGGCTTAATTCAACAGACTTCTTCTTGTGCACATGAATTCCCCTTCCCAAACTTCCCTGGCATGTCTACCCAGATCTTCCAACCCTCAAGAACAGAATTTGATCACCAGCATAGATACAATGAGGATTGGACTGTTTGTCATCTGCTAATTTGGATCCAAAGCAGCTCAATATGCAGTTTTTGAAGCATAAATATTGGAGAGGAGAGACAATTGGATGTTTGATTACCAATTCCAAGGTCAAAATTTTGGATCTCATTTCAAAGGGAGGGAATTAACTAATTCTACTGGACCAAGATGATAGGACTGCAAATCTACTGCTTTTATTTTTACTCTACCTTACTGCAGGCAGTACATTTAATAAACACTGAATTCAGCTGAAAGAATGCTGAGCTCCATAAAATGGTCTCTTTCTTTTAGAGACCATGGCTAGTGTCCAACTTGCCCACCCCTAATTACAGTATAGTGCAGTGCTTTCCAAACTGCCGCGCGGGGGGGGGGGGCGCACGGTGGCGGCGTGGCGCACGGTGGTGGTGTGAATGGCAGTGCTGGCGGCAGCAGCGGTGGCCTCGGGTTTTCCACTAAAACGCGGAAGCGCTGATGGCACGCTGCTGCCGTTGTTGCTGCCACCACCGTGCACACCGCCGCCACCGTGCACACCACCCCACGCGCCCCCGCTGCTGCGCTCGCCCCCGCCGCTGTGTGTGCTGCCGCCGCCACTTCCGGGTTGTGTTGCGACACACTAAAGTGTTGCGACACACAGTTTGGAAAGCTATGGTATAGTGGATAACACTTGAATATATACAGAAGAATGTACACTTTACAGAATAGGTAGATTATTTTTCCATCAGTGTTGTCCTTTCAGAAATACAATATTAAATAACCACAGGAATGACAGTGACTGAAGCAGGCTTTCTAAAAGCCGTTGTCCAGTAATTTTTAAACCTAAAAAATAAAATTGTAATTTTACCTTTTTTTAATGAGAAAAAAGCCTATCAAAAATAATGCATAAAAAGTCCCAAGGGTGACTTACTGAAAAGCAGAAACCAAGTTATAAAATATGTTCCTTGCAAATTTTTTAATTTTAATTACTGTATTGTTTTGAGGATGAAGTGCGCAATTCTGTATATGTTTAACTGGGCTGTGCAGTGCTTCATATTTGATTTCAGAAGTGTGCTTTGATATATGTGGAGGTGTGAAAATAGCACCTGTATGCAACTCGTTAAAGCAGCAAGGTCCATTTCTGAGAGCGGGCACTGCTTTCTGCATTGTAACATGATCCAAGGAAAAGATGTGAGTTAGAAACATGGGCTAAAGCTGTGCCCCCCAACATTATGCTCTGAAGCACCATTTGGGAATAATTTGAAGTGCTGCAGAGCCATCGTATATCATCAGAAATGAGACCCAATGGATTTCAGTGGGACTTCAGTAAGTAAACATTTCAAAGAATTCAGCAAAATTACTGAAAAAAGAAATTTGGGGTGGGACAATTTATGAAACTGTTTCTCTTTAATTTATTGAGTCATTCACATTTTTTAAAAATCAAATTACTCATTTCTCATCTATAAAATGCATATACTTTCTTACTGGAAGTATATCTATATACTCCATCACAGTGAATGCAGCTGAATTTAAAAAGATGCCACAATTACATAATTGTGAAATTTGAAAGAAAGCATTTAAAAAGAGGCAGATTTAACATTTAGGAGACATAAAGTTGCTACCTTCAGGGAAACCACCACATAGGGCTGTAGTGAAGAGTGAAAGCAATGTGAACAAACTTGTAATAGCATACAAGCAGACAGAGACAGGTTAAAATAAACTGTGCTTGTGTCTTGCCTTTGATTAGTAGGAAAGAGACATCACTAGTGAGATGGTTGGCTCTCCTTTGCCAGATATTTTCAAACAGAGGATGGACAACCCTTGGGCCCGGATGCTTTAATTTGAATTCCTGCTCTGAGCAGAAAATTGAACTTCTTGCCTAAATGACTCCTTCTAGCTCTATGATTCCATGCTTTCCATCTGAACTACTACTCAGTGATTATATTGCCTAGAATTCTAGGAGTTGCAATCCTAAAACATCTGAGGAACATTAGAATAGGAAAGTAGCTGGAAATAAGGCTGTGCTATAGTTCTCAAGGAAGTCCTTGTTCTAATATATACTTGATTATTTGTTCAAAATAGTTGCATAAAAAACCTATTTCTTAATCTTTCTAGGAGTTAAAATATGTACTACTCAGAATCATGTCAAGTGAGCATCTAATCCATTTGTAACTATTTTAGACTAATTTTATTTTAACAAATTTTATTTAAAATAATTTAATCTAATCTAATCTGTTTTTCAGACTTATGAGGAACATTCATTATTGTAAAATGATATATGTTTCTCCCAGTTCCTGGTTCAATTAATATCAAGGGCTTTGAATAAGAATGATTTTAAATGCAAAGTGCTTCCTTTTTTTGGAAAACATATTTCCATCAGCAAATACATTCTAAGAGAGAGACCTGCTATGTTCCAAATGGAATATTTTGAAATTGGTTTCTCTTTATAAATATGATTGCAAGTACACTTTCCTTCTTTTACAATGACGACAAATCCCTGGTTAATCAGTGGGTAGGCAGTGGGAGGAAATAACTTTAAATAATTCATGAGATGTGGTGGATGTATTGAAAGCTCTAAAACATGATGGTTAAATGAAACTTGTTTGTTCAATAACATTTGATTGATTTTACCAGATATTATGTAATTCTTTTTAAATATACATATTTCACATTGTTATAACCTATGATAATGCAATAATATTTCTCTACAACTACATGTTCAAAGGAAGGATTCCAATTGACCCGTGGAGAAAGATGTACCTTGTTTGTTTGTTTGTTTTGCAGTGCTGTGTGCCTTAGGAATCTGGCAGGCCACAATGGAAAAAAAGATCTCACGCAACACAAATCTCTGCTTGGATTTTCTTATGTAAATGAAATCACCTCAATGTTCTTAAAAATTAAAATGCTTCCAATATTGTGACACTAGCACAGATTGGATTTAAACTGACCCACATGCTGCTAGGCTGACTTTCCAACTTGGGTTGCTCTATCTGAAGACCAGAGATGCCAAGATCAGAAGGAAACATTGGATGAGCCCTGTTCAACATGCAGCCAATACTACATACTCTAAATGTATTTCACTCTTCCTTTTCAACAGAAACACAAAAAGAACCACTGCTCGGTTCTTTGACAGCTGGCTGGTCAGTTTGTGTTGAGGAACTGACTTCATTCATTCTCTTCGATTGACTTCATTCATTTCTGATGAATGCCATTCTTCATAATCAATTTATAGTTTATGGCAAGGGTGGATAATCTGTAGTCCCAGGGCTGCAGGTAGCCTCAAGGTCTTTTCTTCCAGCCTCTAGAATCCCTTCAGTACAAGTTTATTAAAAAGTGATTTCACTCTTTTAAGGTGGGGAATTCATGAATGTATATACTCTAAAATAAACATAACATAGTTTTAAAACCCATTACCCAAAACCACCTAAGAGAAGAATGCAAAATCCCAGCCTCACCCATATATGAGATATGGTCTTCCTCACTTTCACTGTCATCTTCCAAATGAAGATTCATTTAATCAAGGCACGCATTAGTATTTGAGATGTTCCATATATATCCTGCAGCTGTGAGCTTGGGAAAGGATTCAACAAAAACAATAAAACCACAAAAACAAAAACCAGCTTAAATGAAAGCTGCATACCTGACTCCCATGAGTGCCCCTCAAAAACTACCACTGTAAAAATCTGATTAAAAGTGTCTACTGTAATCAATCATTAACCAAGGGACAATCTCTATTGACACAAGATATCATTGGAAGGCCCTCTGCTTTGTCACGTGGGAGATACCCACAGATCTTTGGAATGAAGAGTTCCTGAACATAAATCTCTATTTTGGAGAGGTGATATTACTGCAGCTGTTGCTAGACATTTTATAAATAGAAATAAGTTCTTTTTGCAGACTGTGATTCATGGATACTGAACCTATTTCTTTGTCAAACAGATCCAGTAAAAGAAAGAACCGGCAGCTTCCTTCAAATAAACATTTTCAAGAAGTTCTGCTGATCATAGAGGATTTTGTTTTTCTTGTTGCATCTGTACTCATACTAGCCATTAGAGAGGAGGACATATTTTTATTTTTATTTATTTATTTTCTTGTTGTTTATTTGTTCAGTCACTTCCGACTCTTTGTGATTTCATGGAACAGCCCACACCAGAGCTTCCTGTCAGCCGTTGCCACCCCCAGCTCCCCCAAGGTCGAGTCCGTCACCACCACAATATCATCCATCTATCTTGCCCTTGGTCAGCCCCTCTTCCTTTTGCCTTCCACTTTCCCTAGCATCAGCATCTTCTCCAGGGTATCCTGTCTTCTCATTATACAGTATGGCCAAATTTTGCCTTTAATATCATTCAGTCAAATGAGCAGTCTGGCTTTATTTTCTTGTATCACCAATATAAGGAATCTAACATCCATCCCATTTTCAATGTTCTTTGAGGTGTCCAATATACTGTATATGAAATAATATTTTCTGATGAATTAATTTAATTTTTAAATTACAGAAAGTGTATTTCACATTTTAAATATCTGGACCACTGATTCTCCATAACAGAATATTCCAATTCTTCTTTCCACAGTTCAAATATATAACTGATACTAACTTTCATTTTTCATTTTAATATCTTATATAATTGAATTGTTGGTTTCTGTTCAAGCACTGCATCTCTTAAAGAAGCCAGAATTGCTGGTGCCTTGGAGGCTGCTAAAACATCTAAGTCATGTTTAGTTAATATATTTTTCAACTGTATATATTGCCAAGTGTATATTGGAGATAAGGCAAAATCCATTTTCTCAAAATCTTTAGAACAACCATTAAAAAAACAACTGATTTAAAGGATTAATCCCTTGGTTACACCACATATTCCAACAGAATATCTTCCCAGCTATTTTCAAATTTGAGTTATACCACAGCATCAATTTCTCATGTGATTTAAAATAAAAATGTAACTGCTTTTCTATTAATAATGAAATATACTTACCTCAAAGCAGGAAACAAAAATCCTGATTTATTTATTATTTATTTATTTTATTTATTATTTGGATTTATCCCCGCCCATCTCTACCATGGTAGACTCTTAGTATACCTGGCCTATACAGTTATGAAGTAAGTGAAAAAAGAACATCAAAATGATTTTGAAAGTGTCCTGAGAATGACATTATGTCGATGAATATTCTCAGTCATCCAGGTAGAATTGTCTGTAGGTTGAGTCATGGCAACTGGATTTCTTTCTTTTGGTTGAAACGTTTCACTGCTTGTCCAAGTGGCTTCTTCAGTCTGGGCAAAAGTTGGTGAGGGGACCCCATATGCCCTGAGAATGAGTTTTTATAAAAAAATAGAAGCTTCTCTCATAGAAGAAGAAAATTTTCAGAAACTTATCAGATTTCAGCACGGTATTCCTTAAAACAATAGTTTGTGTAAAAAGAAATGAGAACCTAATCTATGTCAAATTCCCGTCCATCAAATTAAAGTTGAAATTTTGGACTATTTTTTTAAAAATGATGGTATGTGAGACCACAAAGCAAAGTTTGTGAATAATTGTTACATTTTACCTCTTGCTCAGAAATTTTATATATGCAATTATTTACTGACAACATTATTTGTAATCTATAGTTCAGCCATCACATAGAGTTTTCAGGGTAATGTATAGAATTCAAATTACTCAGTGCAAAAACTAAAAATAAAGAATATTCAAACCTGTCCTGGCAGAATAAAAAAATTAGCCATCTTCATAAAGGAACAAGTAGACTTGTATATATTGCATTATATACTACTACACTTATATACCTGCTGAGCAGAGTTTACATGGGGTTGTCTCCATATTTTACCCTAGGATGGAGATTTTCTAGCCTGTAACCCTGATCTGGATCAAGGGGCTTTGTGTGAGCTACATGGCCTCAGAGTGACAGTGCTAATTGATAATCAATTATTAAATTTTGCTTGCAAATTTCTTTGGTCCAGAGTGTACGGTGTCACTTCAGGATATAATGGATTCTTTTGGCGGTAAAATGTGTTTGAATATGGTGTTTCCTGCAACAAAATGTTCTTTTCAAAACAGTAATTAGGTAGTTGATAGCAGTTAGATAGCTGATATAAGAGAGATGTAGCTAAACTCAGATCATGTTCTGAGGGCTATCAGGGTGTGAATAATTGTTGCAAAACTGCCTCTGTCATGTAGATTTGTAGCTATTTGGACAGCCTGAGCTGATAAAAGCTACAGAGGGGCATTTGAGTTTCTGGGGTCAGTGATGGGTTCATGAGTTTCCACTCCCAGATTGCACACCTCATCCTTTAGAGGAAGTGCAGTCCCCTCTGAAAATGGATAAGCATCACTTCAGCGAGCAGACAAGCCGCTGATAACCACTCTTTCTGTCTTGTCTGGATGGAATCTGAGTTTATGAGCTGTCATCCAGCCCATTATGTGTTCAAGCCTGGTTCAGAGCATTGATTGCTAGCTACCCTTGTATTACTGAAAAGGAGAGTGAGGCTGAGGACTATTTAATATTGGTAATATAATGACTTCAGGTAAATATTAAACAGCCCAGGGAATTAAACAGAGCCTTGAGGAACCCCGGAGCATAACTTCTATGGGAATAGAGCAGAAATTGCCTGGCATCACTTTCTCCAATTGGCCATCCAAATTGGAACAGAACTACTGTCATGCGGTGCCCTCCCAGCTTGCTTGGATGACCATTCTGGAAGGATTCCACTGTCAGTTTGATCAAGGAAGGACAGGAAAGCCAATATGAGGAAATAAACAAGATTCTCCAGAATAACATCATCTCGAGAGAATTCTTTCAAATCTCACAGTATTTTCCCTGCCAATTTTTCATGAAAACAATGTTGCCTGTCTCAAACTATATGACAGGGCTGATTTTTTTATGGAATACGTGCCCAGTATTCATTTGCAATATCAAAACAATAGTGTTAAGAAATGAATTGTGAATTCCTTAAACCAGAATGTACCTGCTGCTTGTTCAGAGCCAAAATTGAATTCAGCAATAAAATTCATTGTTTCAGATAAGGAAATCTAAGCAGAATGCTTTTTTTTTATACAGATTCCCCCACAGCATAACTGTGGATAGCATTATGCAATCTCAAAAAGACAACTCTTGAGGAATAAACAAACTGCTCTGTACAATGTGAGTTAGTTGACTTAAAGAAATATCCTTTATCTATACCTGTTAGTGGAGTGTCTGAAAAAGACTGAACCCAGTGAGCTGAGAACTTGGGAACATTTACTTGGTTCAAAATTAAAACAGGCCGAAAAACAGCATAAACTGTTATTAAGCAGAATCTTTGCATTACTATAGCAAAGGAGGTCAAACAGAACAAAAATGATGTACTATACACAACACAAATTTCACACAGGAAACCCAGCCAGCTTACTAGTTTCATCCATTTGCTAGGCTGGGCTTCCCAAATATCTCGTAATTAGAATCCATGTATTTAAATATATATTTTTGGCCTCAAAGATACAGAGCCTTGGGTCACTGTGCATATGTAAAAAATCTGATGAACAGTAAATCAGTCCATATATTTTGGTCCCCCATATTGATAAAGGCAGGAGGTTAAGGGACAGGATGGATTCCTTAAACCTTGGCTTAACGATCTTGGTTCTGTACTCCCTTCCAAAAAGGGAGAAAAGCAGCCCTAATTTGTTTTGGAATTTAAGGGGTGGAATAGGTGCCCTAAGCCACTTCCAGGCCCATTTACCCCCTAAGTCTGTCCCCAACCCTGTCCAGAAAAACAGCTGGAAACTTTGGCCCTGATCACTATAGGAGTCTTAGGTTGCTCTGAGGGCCACATAAACGGTACTGCTACACTTTGTGTTTTCCTTTTCTATTTGCCTAGTTTAATGCTCTTTATGTGGAACCATAATTGCTATTTATAGGAAGCAGTGTAGTGTAGTGATTAATATATGGAGTAGAGCTATGGATATCACATTTAAGGCCATCTTCAGTCATGGAAATTCCTGAGTGACTTTGGGCCTCTTACTTTCTCAGCCCAAGCTATTTCACAGGATTGTTGTGCAGATAAAATGAAGGGGATTTGCCCTGCAAACTACCATGACTCTTAGAGGAAAGGCATGATATAAATCTGATAAACAAATGTTGCTAAGCATGGATGAATGAACTGGCAGAATAACTGTAAGGAATTTCTTCTTAAGCAGTGTTTTGTCTACAGGAGATGTTACCTTGCTTTTCAACACATTTCATCTCATTGGTGCTGATACTCAAAATTATTTCCAAATTGAATGGTCAAATTGAGTTGATTCATGTTTTTGAAAAAAAAAGGTGGGAGTTGTACATGCACATTGATTGATTTGGAAGCATTTAATCCAATGCTCCAAATCAATTTGGTGACTCAATTCAAAAAAATGAATCAGTTTGGAAAAGAAATTGATTTGGAGAGTTCATTGAATCACCCTCAAATGTAATATTTGCACATTAGTTAAGGATGTGGAATCAGCCTTCTGATGGAATTAGATAAATACTCTGTCAGCTGCAGAGTTAGGACAACAGTTATTTCAAAAATCTATCACAAAGTGCATGAAGCTAATTTTCTCTCACGCAAAGCTTGCAAACCCAGGAGCTCTGAACCTCTAATGCTATGTCTGAACTGGTAGGCTATGTTGATATCTTAACAGGACCAAGGATCATTTTGAAGAGTTGTGCTAGATTTTCAAATACTATACTACAGTCTGGTCATCTGCCAAAAAGAGGCCAAATTTCATAAGAGAGCCAGAAAAGTAGACCAGACCTGCTTTGCTTTCCCAACTTTTTGCTGATTGTTTTGTTATTTTTGTTTTTTACACTCTGACTTTTTTTTTTTTTTTTTTGTGCATTTGAGTCAGTGTTGACTGCTGGCGACTGCCTGGACAAGTCCCTGCAGTTTTCTTGGCAAGGTTTTTCGGAAGTGGTTAGCCATTGCCTCCTTCCTAGGGCTGAGAGTGAGTGACTGGCCCAAGGTCACCCAGCTGGCTTTGTGCCTAAGGCAGGACTAGAACTCACGGTCTCCCATTTTCTAGCCTGGTGTCTTAACCACTAGACCAAACTGGCTCTCACTGTCTGACTATATAAAGTTTCAATGTAACCTTTACCTAATATGATTCTAGAACTGAATTTATTATCCCAATTTATTCCATGTGTCTTGCAAGTTTTTAGTGCTTAAATATATATATATATATTCTTTAGTTGTATAGATATCCTATATCTGGGCTACAAAAATCAAAAGAGTATTTGGCAAGCAGAGTGTTTGTATCTCTTTGCTGCCAACTACTGAGCATCTGAATCTTTGCAGCCCAGGGCATAACAACTTTGCAACTTCAGATTAAACAAACATGGTCCATATTAACTCTAAATGTTCAGACCAAAAGCCCTTCCTCATCCAAAGCTCTTGCTTTCAATTTTATGGTTCAATTATGTTCCCTTGGTTTTGCAGAGCAAAAGTAACTCAGCTCTAGACAACAGGATAATAACAACCAGCAATGTTAGATTTGTAGCTTAAGTAAGAGCCTGCAATAACAGTGCAGATCAAACAATACCATGAATACAGAAATAGATTCCCTGTCTTGTTACAATTTTGCCATGCATATTATTAATTTGATTTACCTTATTCAGGCTGATAAGTGCCCACTATTATTATATAATAATATGTAGGATCTGTCATTCTCTCCATGGAGTTCATGGAGTTAAATCTATTAGTGGGTGCTCTGCTTTACATGCTGCAAATGTTGATGACAGAAGGTGGTCCAGGAACAACAGTGAATCTCTCTCCTTTCTCATGACTGCCTATGGGACTTTAACATTGATAGCTGTCAGGGCTTTTATAGCAGCAAAGCTGGCAAGCTGGAGGAGGACCCACAGTTTGGGAAGCCATAGTAGGGAGACTGAGTCATTGGAAGCGATCCACAGATGGGCAGGGTGATGAAGTGAATGCAGTGAACAAAGCAAGTGCCATCAACATTTGAAAGTAACAATTGGTGCTGGTGCAGACAGCTGTTGTTCTGGAAGAGGAAATTGTATCAAAACTTCCTGGGACCTGCAGGCACGCAAATCACAGGAGAAACGTTGCTCAGTCCGCATTCTAAAATGAGTATAGGTACACATGGGACATAGGAGTTCAACCCAATAATTTTTGGAGAGATGATAGAAAGAAGTGAAATCAATTAGGTGAATGACAGTATAGATATTCTGGACACACACACGGACACACTTTGAAGCTGCATCTAGCAATAGCAATATGCACGTATTTAGGCTTTATCTCTTCCATACGTTTAAGAGGATTTTTAGCTCCTGCTGTGAAACAGTCCTTTCCTTGTTTCCTCATTTTTGTGAATTTGTGTAAATAGCAAGAACATAACCCTTTCCATGCAAATGAGTATTTGCTTTGTATTCCCCAACTCTACAAGCTGGCAGCCTTTCAGTTAAATTAGCCATCTACCTTGATCCATACTGGAGCTGTCATCCTTGAGAAGCAAGGTCACCTTCTGACTATACTTAATTTATAATTGGTATTACAGGATAGAGCAAAAAATATTAATGCTTAGAAAAATCTTGGTGATAGCCTGACAGCAAAGCAATATAAATTTTCCCCAAGCTATATATTAACATTCTTTGGCTCATTAATACTATGAAGGTATGGAGATTGCTCTGAGCTGGGTAATATAATATCTGTCCAGGAAGACATTAAGTGTAAACAAATTAAGAAAATTCAAAGCTGCTTATCTGCAGTCAAAATAAAGAATTTATATAAAATATGAAGTTACTTTCAAAATAGGTATTAAATAAACACATCTTGAGTGTGTATCAGTACATGGCAATAGTTAAACACATCTTGAGGTTGTATCAGTACATTGCAAATACTCCTTAGTGGTGGGATGCAGGTTATAAAGCAGTGTCTAGATTAGAGATCCTAGCTACTGCAGAATAATGTGAACATGCTTGAGTTAAAATGTGCCAAAACTGACTAATACTACCTTTAACATTGACAGGGAATTCTGCATGTGCCACAGGTACAACTACACTTGAAACCTAGTCTTATCAAAGCCATGATGGGCAACAGACATCAGCATTTCTGGGCCCATCTGGTGATGTCTCCAAGATACGGAAGATTATGACTTGGAATGCAAGGATTATATGGTAAAAAGCATGAATTAACAAATGAAGTGAATAAAAGAATAGCTATGGTGTGTGTTTGTGAAATTAAGGGAAGAGGGAATGTTGTTATAGATTTGAATGATGATTTGATCTTGTGTAATGGAGATAATGAATACATGCAAGGAGGAAGGGAAGGTGTCGCTTTAATTATGAATGAAAAGGCTAATATGCCTTCAGTTTGGTAGGAAAAACAATCACAGGTATGACTATAGGATGGGAAATAATGTTGGGCAGCAGTACATGTGAAAAGAATCCGGTTTATCTTGGCAGATTACAAGCCACACACAAGCTACAAGTGCAAATAATAAAATAACGTAATAAAAAATAACATAAAATAACATAAAATAAAAATAAATAACATAACAATAAATAATAAAATAAAATAAAATAATAAAAAAATAAAATAAAATAAAATAAAATAAAATAAAATAAAATAAAAAATATAAAATAAAATAATAAAATAAATAAAATAAAATAAAATAAAATAAAATAATAAAATAATAAAATAAAATAAAATAAAATAAAATAAAATAAAATAAAATAAAATAAAATAAAAAAATAAAATAAAATAAAATAAAATAAAATAAAATAAAATAAAATAAAATAAAATAATAAAATAAAATAAAATAAAATAAAATAAAATAAAATAAAATAAAATAAAATAAAATAAAATAATAATGCATTCCAGTGAATGAAGGTGGTATAAATTACTAGAGTTTGCCAAGAGAAGCCAGGAAATAACATACATTTACTCTGTTAGATGTTGTTTCAAGCAAGCTGGTTTAGACTGGGTTTAAAGATGAGATTAACGTGATGAATTCAGTGAGGTAATAATTCAAATAAAGTACTGCCATTTGTGAGAGCAGGACAATAGCACAGCACAGGAAACAGGAAGGGAAAAATAAAATAAAGCTAATCATGTTTACCTATTAGAGAAGACCTGAGGAAGACATCACTACCTTCCTTGATTTTATCTGTAATCTATGTTCATAAATTTAGTGCTATAGCCATATCACTCTCTCTCTCTCTCTCTCTCTTTCTCTCTCTCTCTCTCTCACACACACACACACAATGTGGATTTATAGATTTAAATCTATAACTCTACACATAGAGGTATAGACAGAGCTGAAGACATCAATCCAAGGCAGAGCTTGACATAAGTGGTCACAGGAAGATACAAACTTTCTAGTGCCGGTGTGCTTCCAAATTGAGACTTTTATACAAAATGTGAAGCCTCCAGCTCTTCTAGTTAAAAGGGTATTTTCTGCCATTGTGGCAGCCATTTTGTGTGAACACCTATAACAGGCTTTCCACTATTCCAAGTGTACCTATTGGCTAGGGTTTCCACATCTGGGCTGCAAAGATCAAAACATTCACTAGAGGGCAGCAACAAACTAGTTTTCTGCCATCTAGTGTTCATCCGATATTTTCAGCCCCTATCTGGTAGCCTTACTATTCCCCCATCAGCCACCATATTTGTCATTTTTAAAAAATGGTTTATATGGATTACTTACAAGTCATGTTCCATCCTTGATAAAACAAGAAGTAGAAAATGGCATTTCGTTTCAGGCTTTCCAACTGGTGAACAATCCAGTCATGGGCTGAAATATTATTGGATGACTTGGTTGTGCACATGTCATCTGCTGCAATGGGTACACACTTCCAGCCTGAGCCCATCATACCATCATTAAATGTTACTGTGCTTAGTCAATTAATGCAAGCAAATTATTCATTGATCACTAGATTTGTCATAATATAAATGGATTTTTCTTCTATACTATGACTGGCAATTTTGGGGCATTTTATAGAACAATTATATAATTCATGCAGCAGGCACTTATAAATCTTAAAGGCCAAAGTCAGGGAGTTTAATAGGATAAGGTTTTATTAGTTCTGAATGATTGGAAAAGATAGTAAAACCAGTTGGTAGACAAGTAATAATTTTTCCTCCCTTGTTACAGTAAAGGTGCTGGTGATGTGTTTATTCATCAACGTGGAAAGCTTATACATCTATTATATCATTGTAGAATTTATTGTAAGAAGATTCAAAAGTGCTTTGCCATGCTTTCTGAATGTCTTAATCAAAGTGGAAATAAGTGAGACCTCTGACCACTCCCCTGGGGAATCTGCCTCTGAGTAAATGTAGCTAGTATTGGATTGCATGATTTTAAAACTCAATTTAAGTTATATAAAATAGTTGAAGGTTTTAGGTTTCTAATAACTCTACATCAGATAAGATAGCTAAAAATCCAAGAAAGCAAAGTGGGAAAGAAAAAAAAACATGATTGGGTAGGTCTGCACCAAATCAGATCTGGATGGAATCTGGCAAATGTTTGCAGATGTTTTATCAAATGCACATATGGTATTAAATATATGTGTTGTAGATAAAGTTAATATGTACAAAAGACGTATTTTGCTTCATTCACTTTTCATTATTAAAACTGTTTGTTTATTTTTAAAACACATTATTTTAAGGATGAATCTAGGATATAGCAGACCTTGACTGATCTTGAAAAACTAAGTATGGTGGCCATGTTTAGTACTTGGATGGGAGCCACTTAGACTGGAATCTCTCTCTCTCTCTCTCTCTCTCTCTCTCTCTCTCTCTCTCTCTCTCTCACACACACACACACACACACACACACACACACACACACCCTAATGCAATGGCAAGCCCCTTCTGTATTGTAGTCAGTGGGAATCGAGCTTGGCTTGAGGAAGCCTTTACATGATTCCTGAGACAGTATACCAAAAGGTCATAGGAAATATCAGACTTCTACCCATGGAAGTTGGAAGGGGACGTCCCTCACCTCCATACTACTTTCCATGGCTACCTCTCGGTCTTTCTAGCTTATTAAATTACAATTGCACTGTTAGTTTTCATGTACTGAAATCAAACCTCAAGTAACTGAAATACATAGTACTCTAATCTTCACCTTCTCATCTTCTTCCTCTTCTATTTTTTTTGCCTTTCCTGTGTCATATTTTATTTTTTTAAATATAATTTTAATGAAAGTTTTAAAAACAAGAGTAAAAATTAATATAAACTAAAATAGAGTAAGAAGGAAAAAAGGGAAAGGAAGAAATAAAAGAGAAAGCTAAAGTGCAAAAAGAAAAGAAAGAAACTGTAAGTTGTTTACAATTGACTATAAGTTGTTTACAATGATTTTGGATGACAGGTTGAAAATAATTTTGCAAGAATTTATTCATGAGGATCAATGTAGGTTTTTACCTAGAAGACAGTTAAAAGATAATATAAAAAATGTGTTGGACATTTTGGAATACTTGGAGCAACATAATGAAAAACAAGCCGCATTGATTTTCTTAGATGCAGAGAAGGCCTTTGACAATTTGAACTGGGCCTTCCTGCTTAAAGTTCTGGAAGATATGAATTTTGGAGAGAATTTTATAAAATGGGTAAGATTGATTTACACTTCACAGAAAGCACAAATAATTGTCAACGGAGTTCTAACAAAACCCTGTGAGATGCAAAAAGGGACAATACAGGTATGCCCGTTGTCTCCTCTCCTGTTTATTTTAGTTCTTGAAATATTGAATAGATATATAAGACAAGATGAGAGAATTGTAGGAGTAAAGATAACAAAAGAAACTTATAAGTTAAGGGCATTTGCTGATGACATGGTGTTGGTTCTGGAGGATCCACTAAAGGGAGTAGAGACATTAATGGGAAAATTGAAATAATTTGATACACTAGCAGGTTTTAAGATTAATAATCAGAAGGTTTTTTTTCCTGTGTCATGTTTTACAGCATAAACTCTTAAGAGATGGACCTGCCTATTTGTCATTGTTCTTTTCACTCCCTCAAGCACCATTCACACTGACAGCAGTATCTAAATAATGGAGACAGTGATGGTAATTTGCAAGCCCCTTTGATCATTTGTTTGATCAGATTAATTATTAGCAATGGGAGAGGTAAAACATGAAGGCATTTTTTGTTTTGCCTCTGTCAGATTTGGTCTTCTGTGAAAACACTATATGAAAAGCCTCAGCAGCATTGTCCCTCAACCCCCAACCCTTGCCTACCAAGATGGCACATCAATGTCAGCTTTTTATCTAAGATTCTGTTGTCAGATTGTTCTCATCTCTCTCTTTTATTTCTACCACCAGTTCTCCCTTAAAGAGGACATCTGTGTCCCCATGCCATCTTTCAATACATTTCTGGCCTTTTTCTTCCTGTATTTTTCTGTGTCTAGCAGTGCTTACCAGAGTGGCAACTTAAATAGCTCTGCAAAGCTAAGATCACATCCCCAGTACACAAAGGAAGCCATGGAAAAAGAACTAAAACTGACACTAGTTTTAAAGATCGATTAGTTGTAAATTGCTGGGGTGGGGGGTAGAATGAGCTCTCTTAAATAGCTAAATTGGGTTTGAATAGGAAAGACTTCTGGATTAAATTCCAGATTAGAAGAAAATGCAGATTGGATTTTAAGAACAAGAACTAATGCAAAATGACACAGCTATGTAGTATTGCCCACTAAAGGGAAAAACGTGAGATCCTTTGCTTGCAAACCTATTTCAGAGCATCAGCCCTTCCAATTTTCCCATCATATTTTTGACAGTGGTCACAGAGAATGTTTTTATTGTCTGAAAATTAAAAAAAAGTTAATGTGTGTTGGATTCCTACATTAGGATGGGGAACTAAAACAGGTACAGTAGTATGAAGTGAAATTTATGGAAATACAGTAGTCATGTTCCTACATAGTAAAGAAATCTCTCTCTCTCTCTCCTAACCATAGAGCAGTAGTATAAGATACAGGAGATATTATAACAGACAGGAAAGGGAGGGACTTAGAACAGGAAAGGAGAAGAAGACAACTGGAGAACTGAGAATGCTATATCTGAAACCGTTATATCATAAAATTTTAAGTTACAGTTTATGGTGGAGTCTGTGTCAAAAACCTTCTAAGAAAGACAACAACACTAATTGTGGTTGTAAAGTTGGTTTTCAACTTTTATTTAAATAGTATAACATAAAAGTTAACATTAGTGCTAAAATAAATATAAAGCAACAGCTATTTGAAGATGAGTTTCAATAGAAGGACTCTAGTCTAAACCAAGATGAAAAGCCCATAAGAAATGAAAATGGCAGCCTTGAAGTAACTTACCTACAGTCAATGAATTGTGTTCTTTTCTATAATGTGAGATGTCTAAAATATATTTTTAAATTGGTAATTATTTCTAAATTTTAAGTATACATATCAATTAGCCCAAAGCTTTCAATTTTTGTCAAATCTCTGTCTTTTTTGCCTGCTTTTGTGATCTATCTCTTTTTGTTTACAAAAATGATCCCATAAGTGTTGGGAATGATCCCATAATGATCCAATGTAGTATTGGAAAATTACTGTGGGAATTTCCAATTTAATTTGCACCCAGCATATTCCCAGTCAATTTCTATCAAGATCAGAGCAAGCACACATGCCAGTCAATTCATCTAGCAAAAAATAGAATTTGATGCTTATTTATTAAACATCAGCAAACATCAAAAACAGTTAACTGACAAAATGGGAGAAAAGGCAGGCAAAAACATGGAAAGCAAGAGACAGAGAGACGTGTACAACAGGCAAGAATTTATATCTATCTATATCAAATACAAAAAAAAGAAACAATACTAGAGGTAATGAGCATGAACAGTCCAAAAGAAAGTGGGCTTTGGTTATTCCAGTTTTAACCCTTTTGTGTACATAGGAGGAGCAGAATAAAAATTGCTATGTTTTGTGTAAGGTTCACTTACAATTGGGTGTTAACAGTTAGTGATACTACTGATATTAGGGGATAGCTCTGTTTGTTTCATGTACTTTATTGGTATAAGTTAGTATAGCCTTATATTTTAATAGTTTTTTTAATATATTCTAGTATTACTTATGTCTTTTATAATTATATGTATTTGTTTATAGCTTTTAGATTATTTATCATAAAATTTGATTGTAATTTTATAGGATTCTTCAGCATTCTAAAAACCGTACTCTGTAATTTTATCTTAATAATTTTATCATTATTTTATTTAATCAATATGATTTTACAGTATATCTTTATTTTACCAGAACTGTTGTTATATGCTGGTCTATGACTGAAATAAAATTGATTGATTGAATAAAAATGGGAAGCAGGATACCAGGTGACCCTTTCTTCATTCTGCATCATGCAGGAAACAATTTGGTGAATGAGGATGATGTAGCCAACATACAGGCCATCAGAGCAGAAGATCCTGTTTGTGAATGCCTTGTGGTGTGTTAAGGAGCCAACGGGAGAGTAGTTGATGTCTTCTGGAATCCTACAGTATATGGATAATAAGAATCTGGACTCTGGATTGAGTCCCAAGGAGTGGGATTTACGGGTAAATATGAACGTTTGACCATAAGGAAGGCTGAGCGCCGAAGAATTGATGCTTTCAAGCTGTGGTGCTGGAGAAGACTCTTGAGAGTCCCTTGGACTGCAAGGAGGTCAAACCAGTCAATCCTAAAGGAAATCAACCCTGACTGCTCATTGGAAGGACAGATGCTGAAGCTGAAGCTCAAATACTTTGGCCACCTAATGCGAAGAGAGGACTCACTGGAAAAGCCCCTGATGCTGGGAAAGACTGAAGGCAAAAGGAGAAGGGGACGGCAGAGGATGAGATGGTTAGATAGCATCACCGATGTAATGAACATGAATTTGAGTAAAGTCCAGGAGACAGTGGAGGACAGGAAGGCCTGGCGTGCTATGGTCCATGAGGTCACGAAGAGTCGGACACGACTAAACTACTGAACAACAACATGAACGTTTGAGGTCAATCTCTGATTCTCTCCCTATTCTGCTATGATTCCTATTGCTTTGGGTCTGGAAAGGGATTTTACTTGACCATATAGGGCCCTCCAGAACTTGGTTTTCCATGTTCCACATTACAATATAAAAATAAAAGTTCTGCATGAGTTATGGTTGTATTTTAATCATAATTTACTTAGGGCTTTGGGGCACTTAGCCAGATTTAGTTTGTGGGTAGCTAAACCTGAGATTAAAATATCCCAGAGGAGTGAGGTATCTGGGGGATATGCCAGCTTGAAGGAGAAAGTTACACTGTCAGCTCATGCCCAGGTAGACATAGAGTCTCATAGCCCCCTAAGTCCCTGGAAGGAACATTGGTCATCAGGGGGAGCTAATCATTGGAAAGATGTTGCCCTTCTGTCTGTAGCTTGAATCATGTCAACTGGATTTCTATTTTCTCAGTGGAAACGTTTCGCTCCTTATCCAAGGAGCTTCTTCAGTCTGAGCAAAGTTGGTAAGGGAATCCTAAATATGTTTCTAGGTAGCTGTGTGACCTTACACCTGGGGCTAGGTCATGGTTATATTGAGATGTTATTTTAAGTCCTTTTATCATCTAAAGGAGGATCGTTAAGATCACCATGCTGCTGTTGAGCTTTTATTTTGTGTTTTTTTTGTTGAGCAAGCTCAACAGCAGCATGGTGATCTTAACGATCCTCCTTTAGATGATAAAAGGACTTAAAATAACATCTCAATATAACCATGACCTAGCCCCAGGTGTAAGGTCACACAGCTACCTAGAAACATATTTAGGATTCCCTTACCAACTTTGCTCAGACTGAAGAAGCTCCTTGGATAAGGAGCGAAACGTTTCCACTGAGAAAATAGAAATCCAGTTGACATGATTCAAGCTACAGACAATTCCACCTGGATGACTGAGAACCTTCATAGACATGTCGCCCTTCTGTTAGGCCAGATCTCTATAAGCTTTAACTAATAAAAGATCTCACAGTTTTTGTCCCAATTTGACTTGTACTATTTCAGTTTATTTCTGTATCTGTCCACACTCTCACTGCCCTCTTGGTACTACTGCTCTAAAATACCTTGCACTAATTTAATCTGGATGTTATCAGGGCATGAATATAAGAAATGAATTATTCAAGGGGATAAATGTATGCAGATAAACATAATCTAAATCCCTCCCTTCTAAATATAAAAATAAGTTAGATAGCCTAAATTTCCATATTGGCTAGATCTGAAAATTATCCCTTAGGTATTTGCAATAATCATAAATGTCCATTGTCACTCCAAATGAGGCAAGATTATATATTTCTTTTGTTTCCGTCATTCATAGGTACTGATGTGGAATGTAACTTTAATTCTATTAAGTGATTCACATAATATTCTACTGCACAAACAATAACAGGATAGAAATGGATTAGAAATGAGAAAACTTTCAATCCCTTTTTTGTTACATTGTACTCCCCCTATTAGCAATGTCACTATCCTACACGATTCACTCAGACACTTACAGTATAAATGGCAAGTTCACTGCCAGTTTGGGATAAGCTTTTTAATGTACTGATAGGCATGTGGCATTATGAAAAGGGATAGAGGATTATTTATTTGTGACTATATACCAGTTATAGCTGCCAACAGCAGGTCAGAGAACTTTGTCAATCCTGGCAGATTCCTCAAAGCTAAGCTGGGTTGAACCTGGTCGGTATTTGCGTAAAAGACAACCAGGAAATTCCAGGCTATAGGCTGGACAGAGAAGTTTTTTTTAAAAAAGAAAGTAAGTAATGGGAATCAGCTATCATGTTACTGCTGAGGATTCTATGTAGATGCATCCATGTAATCACTTGGAGCCAAGCTTAGTTTAGGACTCTACTGTTATTAGATGTAGGCTTATCTACTTGTCCCATTTGCCCCAGTGTAAGGATAACCCATGTACCAATTCTGGAAGTTACAAAGGCATCACCTTAGCCTTAACCCATCATGAAGGTAACTTTTGCCCATTTTTTCTTGTTTCATATCCAAAGTAGTGTTTTCCAACTTCTGATGGCACAAATGGTATTGTGCAGTTTGTCTGCTGGGTTTTATTTCATTGTAGGCAATACCCACATTCTGTTTGGCAAGTGTATACTATGGTGGTCATGTCCCCTCTGTTTTGGTTGCTGCCTTCCTTGGGGATTTCATTCTGGGGAATTAGACTGATGAAACAGTGTACTAAAAAAAAAAGCAATCCACTGGTGAAGTGGTGGTCCCCTCCTTCCCAAAAATGACCAAAAAACAGGGAAAGAGCAGAGGGACAAGAGCCTGGGGATGGTCAGTTACTGGGGAAGGAAGGGCTACAAGAGGGAGAAAAATGGAGGGAAGAATCCTGTGTGTGAATGTGTGTGGATGATGCTTGCTTTCTTGGTACAAGTGATCAGGGAAATCCACCAGTTGTGGGCCATAGTAACTGCCTTCTGGACAGAATACTCAAAATACTTGAAATCTGGATAGTGATTTCTTAAACTAGCTCCATTTCTAGCTGATAACAGCTGAGAGACATGCAACATAAGGCTGCCATATGGAGATGACCAACATCAACTAGTTAGTCCACAGCCACCAAATAACTTACATCAGGGCTTTCCAAAGTTTTTCCTGCGGCGACACACCAACCGGCGTTGGTGTGTCGCCGTGGGAAAACCCGGAAGTGCGGCAGCGCGCAAAACCCCGGAAGCGCTGCTGCCGCTTCTGGGTTTTTCGCGCTGTAATTGGTGTGTCGCCCCGGGAAAACCCGGGAAAACCCGGAAGCGCTGATGATGATCAGCGCTTCCGGGTTGTGTGGCGACATACCAGACTGTGTGTGGCGACACACTTTTGTGTCGCGACACACAGTTTGGAAAGCTCTGACTTACATGGTGATTCAAAAACAGTCTAGTTTTCCTTGATCTGATATCAGATATCAGAAGTAATCCTGTTACTATGTATTATGTGTTAATACATACCAGTCTTTCAATTCTGACAACCATACTACTACAGAGCTAAATTTCTGGCACAACGAAGAAGAAGAGAAGCCTAAAATACACGACGTAAAATGACATTTTGGCCAGGGCTACCTGTGGGTTCATAGGTTTTGATAGAAAACCCAGTGCAAAACACCACTTGAGAACAGTTTCCCTTTACTAAGCAGACACACAATGGCTTTCATTTTCTAGACACATTACTCAGCAAGATTCTTTACAGCTATAGAAAGCAAACTTGGGCTCTCACATCTTCTCCTGGCTGCTTTTACTGAGAACAGAGGAAAGTCTTGACCTGAGATCTAAAATGCATTGTACTTGGATATTTTTTTTCCTTTTGCTGAATTCTGCAACCTAAAGCTTCTCTAAGCATAAGTATGTATATCCAGTATATTTGCAAGATATGCTGCCAAGGGTCTTGGCAGCAGTGAAGAGCCTTGTGGCAGGATAGTAATGTGAAAAACAAACAAACTTTTAACAATGCATTTATCACTCTATCACTCTATCTTTCTAAATATTCTAACTACTACTATTTCTACTATTTAGAACTGAGAAAAGGCTTAAAGATATTGGCTGGCAATTTCCTCCTGTTACTCAAACAGAGCTGGCATTTTCCTGATAGTGAAACCTGTTACTTTCAATCATCTTGGACCTCCATCAGTGGCACAGGTTCCAATGGACGTCTTCTTTCAGGTTTTCAGCAAGTCTTCTCCCATATCTCAGCCAACATCTCTCCCCAGGAACAACATTTCTCTTCAGTGGAATTCCCTTTGAACAAACAAGCCTTAAGCAGTATAACACTGCCCAGGCCAATTTAATTTTACTAGCCAGCATTATTCTTTATTAAATCTACAACAACTCTTCCAAAGTGTAATTAATTTTTGGACCATGACACATATCTCCATTCTAGTTCTCCCTCCAGTTTTTCTTCTCAGAGCTTCTCTGGTAATGTTTAAGACCCAAGTCTGATACCAGTCCTGCTTCCACTTAGGAGAACATGTTCTTGTGGGAAACTGAACTATGCTCACTTTCACTTGCTTGCTAGCCCAAAGTATGTGTTTAGGTTTCTGCATGGGTTTGTGAACAGACAGCAGGAAGCCCAGTGCTGGCTCAAGGGTATATGATGCCCCAAGGCCACATTGACTGATGGCACCACCTTCTACCAATATAAATATCTGCATTTTTAGAATTATTTGGAAGGAGGGGTGGTGTTGGTGCCCCCAAAGTTTTGGCGCCCTAGGCCAGTGTTTACTTGGCCTTAGCCTACCAGCCCTGCTTAGAATGGGGGGAAGGCTATAAATAGTTCAATAAATAAGTAAATTATTTACTTTTTGTTGTTTATTTGTTCAGTCGCTTCCGACTTCATGACTTCATGGACCAGCCCACGCCAGAGCTTCCTGTTGGCCGTCACCATCCCCAGCTCCCCCAAGGTCGAGTCCGTCACCTCCAGAATATCATCCATCCATCTTGCCCTTGGTCGGCCCCTCTTCCTTTTGCCTTCCACTTTCCCTAGCATCAGCATCTTCTCCAGGGTATCCTGTCTTGTCATTATGTGGCCAAAGTACTTCAGTTTTGCCTTTAATATCATTCCCTCAAGTGAGCAGTCTGGCTTTATTTCCTGGAGTATGGACTGGTTTGATCTTCTTGCAGTCCAAGGCACTCTCAGAATTCTCCTCCAACACCACAGTTCAAAAGCATCTATCTTCCTTCGCTCAGCCTTCCTTATGGTCCAGCTCTCGCAGCCATAGGTTACTACGGGGAATACCATTGCTTTGACTATGCAGACCTTTGTTGTCAGTGTGATGTCTCTGCTCTTAACTATTTTATCAAGATTTGTCATTGCTCTCTTCCCAACAAGTAGACGTCTTCTGATTTCCTGGCTGCAGTCAGCGTCTGCAGTAATGTTTGCGCCTAGAAATACAAAGTCTGTCACTGCCTCTACGTTTTCTCCCTCTATTTGCCAGTTATCAATCAAGCTGGTTGCCATAATCTTGGTTTTTTTGAGGTTTAACTGCAACCCAGCTTTTGCACTTTCTTCTTTCAAATTATTTACTAGGTAAGTAAATAAATAAATACAATATCATTAACCTCTGACTTAACATAGTGAAGTATATATCATTAAAGTGTTAGGAAACACTTATTTTGGTGTGCCTGATGATCAAACACTATTATCCTTCATGATTACTCTTTGACAGCTATAATGGAAACAATATGGAAGTAGTCTAGTAAAACTATCTTTTAAATGGACTGTCCACTTATTTGACAGATGACACATTTGGTTTTCTGCTATAACCAATCTTTTGGACAAACCTTATTTATTGATTCTTGATTCACATCATCTTCAGCCAATGTTCTTTCTAGTAGTTTTCATGTGGCTGCCACAGAATCTCTTCAACCTGATCATATATTTTAACTATCATGGTAATTAAGCATACAATCCTAAATGAATCCAAGTTTATTATGGTATATAAGCAGATAATTATCAACACATCTTGTGGTACCAAATTCCATAAATTAATTGTCATGCAATACCTATAGAGATCTGAGGGTTTTTTTTTTTGTTTTGTTTTGGTGCCTTCAAGTCAATCTTGACTCTTGGTGACTGCCTGGCCAAGTCCCTGGAGTATTCTTGGCAAGATTTCAGAAGTGGCTTATCATTGCCTTCTTCCTAGGCTGAGTGAGTTACTGGCCCAAGGTCTCCCAGCTGGTTTTGTGCCTAAATCAGGACTAGAACTCATAGTCTCCCAGTTTCTAGCCTGATGCCTTAACCACTACACCAAGCTGGCTCTCTTTTTTAAATATTATACTGTACATTTATTGACAAGCTTTCTCTGTCCTGGAATTCGATTTTTATTTCTTCTTTAATTTTTAAAAACAAAAATAGACACTTTCAGTAAGTGTCTATTCCACTTCCGTTTCATCTTTCCAATTAAAATGAATTAGGAAAGATCACTGACCTGATGTTTTTCTGAACTTCAAGTTGAGAGAACAAAACAGTAGTGTAAACTCAGAGTCAATATTAATAAAATGCAGCCTACTCTCTATTGATTCTGTCCTTTTCTGCCTCCAACATTCCACTTTCTTTCTCCCCTGCTCCTTACTTCTCTCTCTCTCCCCCCCCCCTGCTTGCTCTCTCTCTCATGCATACTTCCTGTAGCATGTGATCAACAATCCAGATGGCCATACTTTCAGGAATTCACCACATTGAATATACTGGAATAAGTAGTATGTTGTGCTCAGCAGCAAATTTGATCCCAATAACTCCAGGGAGCCAGTTTGGTGCAGTGGTGAAGGCATCAGGCTAGAAACTGGGAGACTGCGAGTTCTAGCCCCACCTGAGGCACAAAGCCAGCTGGGTGACCTTGGGTCAGTCACTCCCTCTCAGCCATAGGAAGCAGGCAAAGGTGAACCACTTCTGAAATCTTGCCAAGAAAACTGCAGGGACTAGTCCAGACAGTTGCCAGGAATCAACACTGACTTGAAGGCACACACCCAACCCAACTCCAACAGAAAACTCGATCCCATTTAATGTGACACAAGATTATTGATTAAATAGAAATGAGCTGGCAAATACCGAATGAAGGCCAGCTCTTGCAGCTAAGACAAAGATGGCTCATTTAAGCAGTTCCAGATTAACCTTGCTTCCCCATCACCTATAACTCAGAGTGGCATTGATAACAACAGGCTCATTTGGTGGTTTGTATCCAGCGGATTGCCTTTCCCTATGTCCAGAATAAGATATTTCAGGGTGATTAATTGTTAGCGGGCAAATGTCAATATTCCCTGAAGCATATGCTGCTGCAAATATACAGACATTTGGAAGGTGCCCATTAATTTCAGCTTAGTCGTGCTTACAAAATTGTACCAATAGTGGTGTTCATCTTTTATAGCTTATCCAGAAGGTTTTACTGAGGCACGTACTTAAACGCTAGCTCCTGGCAACTTTTATTAAACATGAGAGTTAGGTAAAGAGAAAAGGCGGGGTGAATGCTCCACCAGAGGCTTAGCTCAGCAACAATCCAATGGACTAATCAGATCAAGTGGAGTACTTTGCTGAATTAGTGCCCAGTGGCCAATGCTTCATTTCTAAACAGAGACAAGAAGGAGCTCAGGACTGCTTTGAAGTCGCAGGACTATTTTAACTTGTCCAATTTTTTGCAGTTCAGTCCAGAAAGACATGCAAAGCTATTCACGCAGCCAGGCAACAATTGTTTGGATAAATGTGGTACTGTTGCTGGATGCTGTGATCATAAAGATAGAATGAACCATTTCCCCTTCTTCTGTTCCTTTCTTACAGACTTCTGCATGTGTTAGGCTTTTAACTCTTAATCCTCCAAAGATTACAGAACTTGAAGTCCAACTTTAAGGAAATATGTCAGGGAAAGCTGTTCTTTGAATTCATTCTACCTTGCACTTGAGAACAATTTCTGAAATAATTCTGGTTTTGGAGCCTGCATAGAATGCCACTGCTTTCCATTCCTTTGATTTAGTTGCATAATCTCAACCACAACCTGTGCAACCAATGCACAAGGGTGAAAATTAATCATGAGGTTATATATGTGATCATTGCAACAACATTATTTTTCTGCAGAGTATTACTGATGGATGAGGTTCTTCTGTGCAATTGCTGAAATCTGTCTTCTGATTTCCTGACAGTTGTCTTTCTCCTTGTAAAAATAAAATAAAACCATACAAACATCTGGTTTTTGCCTCATTTTTAGGTGCTTCTTTTTTTATTCTTTTGAGGTAGCAGATATAACTGGGATCTTAAGTGATTAAATGTTATAGCTGTGAAGATTTCCCACCCCACTTCAAGGGCCAAATCCAAATCAAATCTATTTGAGAGAGACCATTCTGTGAAAGGTCAGTCCAGGGCAACCTATCCCAACTTACTTCTTAGTTCCTAAGCAACTGATTTGGCTGGGAATTATGGGAATTGCAATCCAGCACATCGAAAAGTCAGCATGTTTAGGAACCAGACATGCCATTGAATATGCATCATCTTCCTCCTCCTTAAAAAAGCAGTTGTGGCATGGGAAGAAGGAAGGCAAGACAGCTATCCTGGATATGAAGTTATGTAGCTCTTTAGAAGCCTATTTAGGGATTAAGAGAATGGCTACATTTAATTCATGAACATGAGCCAACTAGCTCGTTTCCCCCAACTGTGTGGATGTCCAGTTCAAGAATAGAAGCATGCACATTTATTCAATCTATGGGAAGAACTTTTTCTTCCTTGTGTATTGCATCACATCTGTATGAGAGCATAGATAACTTTGTTTTTATGGATTGTTTAAGCTCATCTGTGAAATTCTTTGCAGCTTAAGAGAAAGGTAAAAAAGCACAGTAAATGGAATAAATATACCAGGCACTAGCATTGTTCCAGGCAAAACTCTGCTTTACATTCTGCACAGTCACAGCCTGCCATTTTCCTGATAATATCTGGAAGATAAGGTTTAAGGCTGGAATATTTTGAGGAAAAGGGAACAAGACACAAGAAGAAAAAAAGCCAGTGCAATAAGTGGTTTCTTTGAATCACATCTTTGAGGCAGCTGTTCTCCAAATGCATATGTTTTATTACTTTATATTCCTTTATTTAGGAATCAGCCTGTTAGTTGAAATTCAATTCTTAGGGAATCAGTTGGACTGGTTACTTATGATTTTGCTTGCACAAATTTGTTTTTAGACAATCCTTGGATATTCTTTCTTAGAATTAACATGTTCAATGGCTGCTTTGGTGTCATGGTCTCAGGTTACTGGCAATTACTGAATATTGTCTTCTCCCATGTGAATCTATGGAATAGAGACTGAAGAGCTGATAAGAATAGGCAGAGGAGAAAAGATATGTCACAGATCACATGCAGCCATTATAACAGGTGGCCACAAGAATCTTCCAGGAATTTACTGTTCATTTAATCCACTTGAATATTAGCTGGCACTAACCTCCATCAGCTGACTTTAGTCTGCCCTGCATCTCCCACAAATCAACTTCATCAGGTGGGCAAGGCTTTTGGTACAAGAATGCATACTTGTGTCTCCCAAAGCTTTGGATGGAACCCCTAGAACTCCTTCAGAAGTTAATGCAAGGATATAATTGAAAATTATGCATTGTGTAGAAGCTTCTCTTTTTCCTGTAGAACTAAGAGTCAAGCTGGCTGGGAAAAATAATTGACAGTAGATGGATGACAGGCAAAAAAGCCCAACTTCATACAGTGCAAAATGAAGGCTGCAATCCTATGAGCACTGGTGGGGAGCACATGTCATTGAACTCAGGGTGACTTACTTCTAAGTAAACATGCGTAGCATTGCAATGTATCAAGTTAATTAAAGCATAAGACCAGGTGATGTCTTTTGGGATTAGATTGACCTTTCTGTGCTATGGTCCAGCATAGGGTGGCAGTAATGGAAGTCTAACTGCAAAGTAATTAAAGTGAACTATTTACTATCCAGGTAGCAGTCTTTTTGATTGTGATTTCTCTCTGTCTCCCTCTTTCTCTGTTTCTTTAGCTACAAAAGTTTTCCTTTTTAACAATGACCTTTTTCATTCTATCTAGACTGTATCACTTGCTCTTTATGCAAGGCAGACATCTCTGATATTTTTAAAGCATTTTTTTTTGCCAAAATGCCAAGGCCTTTAACTTTAAAAAGCACCTGCTGTGTATCTCCATTTAAAAAGTTTCATATCTTTTTTTTTTTTACCAGAATGCTGGAAATTCAAGTTCTGAACTGCAGAAGCGTGGAAAACTACAGCGGACTGCATCAGACATTTCTGGTCCTCTTCTCTGGTACCATCATGCCATAGCAGGTCTTCTAGAAGGACACAGGTATATTTGTCTCTTCCTTTCACCTGAGAGCATGATTATACCCTACTCCAATTGTTATGCATGCTTTCTAATTGTTTTGTGGGTTTTACCTTTTGTCTTCCATGTAGTATACCTTGCCACACTTTTTCCTCTCTGATGTCAGTTTTCCATTAAGGCTTCAGTTTCTTATATATTTCCATCTGAATACACATCAGTATACTCCATGTACCTTCTAGTTGTTAGGATGTGTTTATGTGTATGATGGCTTGCAAAATAATTTCTATATGAGATATCCTCACTTGCATAGAATAGCATGAGCATACTTGGGGCAAAACTGGGCTATGACATACTGGCCAAAACATGCCAAAAGTAACCAGCATTGTTCTTACAATTAGCAGGGAAAGTTGTATGTGTCATGGGTACAACAAGGCTGGTAAACTACTTTACACCTTCCCTATTTTACTAAAAAGTATGTGAAATCCTTGATTGACCAAAGCCATGATAGAGGTGGCAGAAGTCAATTGCTTTGGGCAGATCTGGTGACCACCATGGCATATGGAAAATTATGGCAATTATTAGAATGCAAATTATTAGAATGCAAACAGAATAATTTAATAAATGAAATGAAGGGAAGAATAATAGATTATGTTGCATGTCTGTAAGAGAAAGAGGAAGACCTGAATGAAAGAGGCCTGATCTTGTGAAATGAAGTTGATAAATACCTGCAGAAAAATAAAGGTGTAGGTTTAATTATGAATTGTGAATTAAAGGGATCAAATGTATGTTTTGGGGCAGCGGGAAATTATGAAATATGTGGGGATCCCCTGTTCTGGCAACCGGTGAGGAGTGCTCGGGCCTCGGGGGAGGTTGGGGTGGGTCAGAATATTATGGTGGTGATGGGTATGGGAAGGTATGGAGAGAGACCAGGAGTGGGCCACTTTCGGGGAATGCAGGCCCAGTGCCTTGTACCGGTACGGCATTCCAGCCCCAGAACTCAATCCCATTTCCTGAACAGCAGGCCTTCAGAGGCCCTGGCTTTTGGCTGTTGCTGCTAAACACCAGATCAGACTGCAATAAAACTTCCCTCATCTGTGATTTAATCTCAGATGAGAGGGCTGACCTGGCATGTATTACTGACACTTGGCTGGGTATGGAGGGAGGGGTATTCTCCTCTCGGAAATGTGCCCAGCTGGGTTTCAGGTATGGCATCAGATGAGGCTACAGGGCAGGGACAGGAGTGTGGCAGTTGTCCTCTGGGAGTGTCTTAAGGCTTTCAGGAGTGCTGCTCCATAGGTTGCCAGATTGAGACCTTGTTCCTTAAGTTGGGCTTTAGGGTTCAGTTGGGATTGTTGCTACTGTACCAGGCTCCCTGATGCGTGGCAACCTCCCTGCCTTAGCTCCTTGACTCTGCTTGAGGTTGGTAGTGGAATTCCCCAGGTTTATGGTTCTGTGGGATTTCAATCTCTCTTCTCTGGGAATGGGGTCTGAGGTGGCTCAGGAGTTCATGGCCACCATGACAGCCATGGGCCTATCCCAGGTCATCCAGGTCCTGACACAGGACAGTGGTTGCACACTGATTTGGTTTTCCTGTTGAAGCATTGGCAACGTGATCTAAAGTTGGAGGAGCTCTCTGTAGCTCCCCTCTCATGGTCAGCTCATGCCCTGATTGCTATGAGATTTTCTGGTGCTGCCCCCTGCCGCAGGGAGGTATGACCTATTTGATCAGTCTGCCCTCAGCGACTAATAGAACCTGATGTGTTCCAGAGGGAACTCGGGTTATTTTGGTCTGTTCCATGGTTTGGCTGAGGCCTTCGTGGTTTCTTGGAATGAGAGGGCAGCTGAAGCTTTGGATTGGATCGTGCCCATGCAACCTCTCCTCTCCCATGGATTCCATCACTTTTTGTGGTTTATGGAAGAGCTGAGGAAGATGAAATGAAAGAAGTGATGTCTAGAGCACTACTGGAGGTCGACAAGAGATGAACTCGATCAAACATGGGTGAGAGCCGCTATTAAGGCCTACCTAGTGGTGGTAAGGGTGGCAAAGTGACAATAGTTCTCTGCACTTATTGTGTCCTTGGATAGCTGCCTGGTGGCCTTGTTTAGGTTGACTCAAGCCCTCCTGGGGAAGGAGGACTCAGAAGTTCACCTACAGGATTGTGTGGAAGAATTTCCAGAGGATCTGTCAGACAAAATTGCTCAAATTAGTTCCCAGTTGGATGCCAGCCTTGACCAGTTATCTGGGAGCAAGGACTTGAGGAAGTGGATAGGAGCCTTATGACTATGAGCTCAGCCACCTGCTCCTTAGATCCATGCCCCTCCTGGCTAGTTAAGGCTGCCCGGGGTATGTGATGTGGTTGACTTCTAGCAGTGGTTAAACCATCCTTGAGAGAGGGAGTCATTCTGGTGCCCCTTAAGGAAGCCCCCTCCTCAAGATGCCATTGCTGAATCCCACCATACTGGAAAATTTTCATCCAGTATCTAACCTTCTTTTCTTAGAGAAGGTTGTGGAGAAGGTGGTTGTGCAGCAGCTTCAGTGGGCCCTGGATAAAATGGATTATTTGGACCCCTTTCAGTCAGGATTCAGGTATGGGCATGGGATGGAAATGGCATTGGTTCTGCTTTTGGATGATCTCTAGTGGGAGCAGGTCAGGGGTAGTGTATCTGTCCTTGCTCTCCTCTCGGTGGCCTTCGATACTATTGACCATGGTATCCTTCTAGATTGGCTCTGTGGGTTGGGAATGGGCAGCACAGTATTGGGCTGGTTCTCTTCCTTCCTATGGGGCTGGTATCTGTCGGTGTTGCTTGGTAGTGAGAAGTCCTGCCCACAGCCCCTCTTATGTGGGGTGCTGCAGGGTTCGGTATCTCTCCATTCCTATTTAAAATCTACATGAAGCCACTGGTGAGATCATCCATCCATGGGGTGAGGTATCATCAGTATGCTGATGATACCCAATTATACCTCTCCACCCCTGTCAAACTAAGCAATGCTGTTGATGTCTTGTCCCAGTGCCTGGAGGCTGTGGGGGTCTGGATGGGAAACAATAGGGTTCAACTGAACCTTGGGAAGACTGAGTGGCTTTAGGTTTTTGGATCTTCTGGATCTGGGACTTTTACCATCTTTAGTTCTGGATGGGGTTGCACTATCCCAGACAGACCCAGTGCACAATCTGGGGGTCCTTCTAGACTCACGACTCCTGCTCAAAGAGCAGGTGGCAGTCATGGCTAGGAGGGCCTTTGCACAGCTTCCTGTTGTGTGTCAGTTGCAGTCTTTCCTGGACCATGAGGCTCTACTCACAGTCACTCATGCCCTGGTCACCCCCAGAGTGGATTACTGTAATGCGCTCTACATGGGCCTGCCCTTGAAGGGTATCCAGAAGCTTAAAATGGTGCAGAATGTGGGTGCACAGACAGATGTGTGCCTCTAGGATGGCATGTGTTACATCTCTGTTCTGTGAGCTGCATTGGCTGCCTTTTTACTTCTGGGTCCAATTCAAGGCGCTGATTTTGACCATGTAGGGCTTTAACTACATGACACAGGTTATTTGAGGGACCGCCTATTCCCGATCATATCTACCTGTCCCATCAAGTCCAGCAGGAGGGGTATGTTGTGGGTCCCGTCTGCCAAAGAGCTTCATCTGATAGGACCCAGATGAATACCTTTTATGCTGTGGCTCCCACTCTCTGGAATATCATCCCCCCTGCCAAGGTGAGGTTAGCCCCATCCTTGTTAGCCTTTCAGAAGGCTCTGAAAATGTGGTTCTTCTAGCAACCTTGGGGATCTCATGGGAAGCCTGCACAGTGGTCGTATTGTGTTTAGATAGGTGTCCTCCCACAATCTTGTTTTTATTATTTTATTTATCTTGTTTTTATTTATTTTTAAAAGTGTTTTAATAGTTGTGATATTGTTTTAACTATTGATTGTACGCCACCCAGAGTCACATTTAGTGAGATGGGCAGCTATATAAATGTGTTAAATAAATAAATTAATGTCAGAAAGTATAAATTTTGGTAATCTGGGTTGTGAGTATGGATGGAGGTAGGAATTTATCGGTTAGAGTAGTTGCATATTACTTTTCAGTGTAGGGTGATAATGAAAGCCCCAGAGGTGATTTAAAAAAATAAAAACAAAAACAAAAAAACCCTGCAGTATTTGACTGAATGCAATCCGGGGGTAGAGCAACATTATTTTAGGTGCCATGGATGGATCAATGGGAATGAGTACAAAAAAGTGATTGGTCATTCAAAAATCCAAGAATGAATGAGAATGGTGACAGTTTGGTGATACCTGCTCACAAAGAACTCAGATATATGGTCTAAGCACAGGTCTACATGAGTGTGCATGTTACAAATGAATGAATGAAGCCAGTGGGGTCTAGGTGTTGGGCAGGCACCAGAGAGGCCCAGGTTCAAGTCCTCTTTCAGCCATGCAAGTTCATGGGGTGTGTGTGTGTGTGGTATGCAGGGATTGGGGAAGTTGGGGCAGTAACTCTTTTTCTCAGCTCAATCTACCTCACAGAATGTTTTGTGGGGAAAAATGAGAGAAGCACTCTATATACTGCCTTGAGCTACTGAATGAAAGACAAAATATAAATCTAACAATTCTAAAAGCATAATTAAAACAATTGGTGAAAGATTGAGAGAATTAATGAGAAAATTAGTGAAGGATACAAAGGCGATGAGAAGTTCTAAATGTGAGAAATATAATTTTTTGGTAGTATCAGTACTAACTCTTGGAGGTAATTAGATATGGAAGAAAAGGAAAGAAGCGAAAAAACTAGAATGTAATTCCAGAATTACTGCAAGGAAAGAAAGAACAAGTCCTGTGTGAAAAAAAAAAGATTAGAAGATAGATGAATCTCTCAACAGAAAGAATGAAAGTGGGCATAAGGAATGAGGATATGGAAACTGCTTGGAACAAAGTGAGAAGAATTATGTTGTCACACAATGCCACATGTGTATATAGATCTTGCATGATGTAAATGTAGAGAAAAAGATAGTTGCAAAGTATGTAATTAAAGAGAGCAAGGAGTAAAAAAAAAAAAAGGTAAAGGTTCCCCCTGCACATTTGTGCATTCGTGTGCGACTCTAGGGGCTGGTGCTCATCTCCGTTTCTTAGCCGAAGAGCCAGCATTGTCCGAAGATGCTTCCATGGTCATGTGGCCGGCATGACACATGTGGAACGCTGTTATCTACCCACTGAAGTGGTACCTATTAATCTACTTGCATTTGCATGCTTTTGAATTGCTAGGTTGGCAAGAGCTGGGGCGAGTGCAGGAGCTCACTCTGTCATGCGGGACTAGGGATTCGAACCTCCGAACTTGCGATCTTCCGATCGACAAGCCTGGTGTCTTACCCGCTGAGCCATCACACCCCTAGTTAAGATTAAAAGAGGCAGAAAAAATGCAGAGTGGTTCTGATGGAAATAAAAATTGTTTCAGAAGTGGTAGGTTAAACAAGGAATTTCCACAGGATGAACTGAATTACAAATAAAAGCAATGAAATGCTTTGGATGAAACTAAAGTGAAGGAATAATGGAAGGAGCATTTTAGTTATTTGTATGTAGAATGATATTGGTATTTTAAACAGTGGCATTGAAATGAATGAAATAAATGGTTGTGTCCAAGAAAAAAATAATGAAAAGGAAATCATGAATGCTAAGAGGACATTTAAAACATGGTAAGATTGCAGAAATGGATACTGCACTTGAACAGATTTTAAACAATGGATTTGGTTTTCTTTTAAAGTAGCTGCATAACTTATTTAATCTGTGTGTGAAAACTAAATGTGTGAATGAATTGATTAGAACTATTTATTTATTTATTAAATTTATACATCACCCATCTCATTGTATAAGTGACTCTACACAGCTTACAAGTAAAAAAGAATAAAAAGCTTACAAAAATATGCAAAGTTAAAAAGATGGAGAGATCATACTCAACCCACCAACCATCCCCAGGGCTGCATGCAACTATCGGATCCCCATGCTAGGTGGCAGAGCCAGATCTTAATGCTCTTCAGGAAGCTTGAAGAGTGGGGGCCAAGCTCACCTCTGGGGGCAAGATGTTCCACAGGGTGGGGGCAATGGCAGAAAAGGCTTTCCTCCTGGACCCCACCAGTCAGAATTCTTTAGCTAACGGGGTTTGTAACATGCCTCTCCTGCCTGACTGCGTGGGATAGGTCAATGTAATTGGGACAAGACGGTTCCTCAGGTAACCCGGGCCCATGCCATGAAGGCCTTTAAAGGTGATAACCAACACCTTGAATTGGACCCAGAAGCAAACCAGCACCCAATGCAGCTCACGCAGCAGAGGTGTTATATGCACAGCCCTAGAGGTGCCCATAACTGCCCGTGCCACCACATTCTGCACCAGTTGCAGCTTATGGATACTTTTCAAAGGTAGCCCCATATAGTGTGCATGGCAATAATCCATACGGGAGGTGACTAGAGCATGAGTGACTGAGAAGGGCTTCCCGATCCAGGAAAGGGCGCAACTGGTGCACAACACAAAGTTCGGCAAAAGCACCCCTAGCCATGACTGCCACCTGCTCCTCGAGCAGGAGTTGTGAGTCCAGGAGGATCCCCAAATCACCGGATCCATCTGGGGCAGTGCAACCCCATCTAGGACCAAAAATGGTAAATCCCCAGATCCAGAAGAGCCCCGCACCCACGGCCACTCTGTCTTACCAGGGTTCAGTTGAAGCCTGTTGTTCCCCATCCAGACCCCCAGAGCCTCCAAGCACAGCGAAAGAACATCCACAGCAACGTCCACAGTTCACCTGGGATGGAGATGTACAATTGGGTATCTTTGGCATGCTGATGATACCTCATCCTGTGGTGACAGATGATCTCTCCCAGTGGCTTTATGTAGACGTTAAAAAGGAGCGGAGAGAACACCAAACCCTGTGGCACCCCACAAAGCAGGGACCACGGGCTGGACCTCTTGCTCCCTATCAACATCAATTGGGAACAGCCTCAGAGGAAGGAGATGAACCAACACAAAACTGTGCCACCCACCCCCAAATCCTGGAGCTGACCCAAAATGATACCATGGTCCTGATGGTATTGAACGCTGCCAAGAGGTCAAGAAGAGCCAGGATGGATGCACTGCCTTCATCCCGCTCTCACCAGAGATCATCTAAAAGCACGACCAATGCTGTTTCTGTTCTATATCCAGGCCTGAAACCTGACTAGAAGGGGGCCAAATAATCTGTTTCATCCAGGATCCTCTGGAGCTTCAGAGCTTCAGGGCCACCACCTTCTCTACAACCTTCCCTAAGAAGGGAAGGTGAGAGACTGGATGAAAATTGTCCAGGACAGTGGGGTCCAGTGATGGCTTCTTAAGGAGAGGGCAAACCAGCGCCTCATTAAATGGTGCCCCCTTCTCCAAGGAAGAATTCATCATTGCTGGAACCCAGCCACATGTCCCCTCCTGGGCAGCCTTCACCAGCCAGGAGGGGCATGGATCTAATGAACAGGTGGCTGCGCTTAATTATTCCTCTACACAATGGGAAGCATGTCAGGTGTGAATGCAAAACTACAAAGAGATTAGTTCTTATGTGTGTCTTGGAAGTTGACAAAATTCTGATTGAAGGGTTAGAACAGGTGATAGGGAGAACAATTCGGGAAGCATAGTACAGCTTCATGCAAGACAGGGTATGCAGACCAGATTTTGCTTTTCAAAAGGTAATTAAGAAATGTTATGTATGGAATAAAGAAAATGCAATGTATGTTTCTTGATTTAGAGAAAGCATAAAAATTTTGGAATGTTTTGCACAAGTATAGGGTTGAAAGTTGGTTATTGGATGTGATAAGAGTGGTATATGATTAAAATAAAGCATGTCTGAGAATATAAGGAATGCTTAGCATATGGTTCATAACTGAGCAGCAATAAGACAAGAATTTGTGATGACTCCTTGGTTGTTTAAATGCATTTATGTATAAATGTATGAGGAATGCTTGTGGTGACATTACAGGTATGCTGGTCGGGGGTATGAAAATGCATGTACTTTTCCATTCAGATGATGTTGTGCTGATAGCAGAGATCCCAAATGATTTGCAGTGGATATTAAAATAAACCATATGATGCAATGAGCACTATGGATCTGAATATTAATGTATCAGAGACCAAGTTAGTTGGGTTTGACAGGAAAAAACAGAGTGAATGATATATAAATGGTGAAAGACTAGAGCAGTGCTTTCCAAACTGCCGCCGTTGGCGACACACCAACGGCAGCAGCGGCGGCGGCGTGGGGGTGCATGCGGCAGCAGTGGCGTGGGGGTGCGTGCGGCGGCAGCGGCGTGCACGGCGGTGTGCACGGCAGCGGCTCATGTTTTCCGCTAAAACACAGAAGCGCCGCCACCGTGTACACCGCCGCACCGCCGCCATGCATGCCCCCACCGCTGCTTCCGGGTTGTGTTGCGACACACTAAACTGTGTGTTGCGACACACTAAAGTGTCACGACACACAGTTTGGAAAGCTATGCACTAGTGCATGTAGATGAGTGCATCAGGCAAAACACAAAACTAAGTAGAATACAGTGGGAATGGGATACCAAAGGCATTTGTGTGGTAAAAGAAAAGGTCAGATGAAGAATGAATGTAGGATCAAGACTGAATGTAGGTGCTGAATAAATGTAGAGTGAATACAGTGAGTGACCAGTATGAAAAACTTATTTTGAGGTGGTTATGTAGACTGAATGAGGACTGAACTGTGAAAGAAATATATGAAGGAAGAATGAATGAATTGAGAGAAAGCTAAGACTGAGAAAAATGTGGTTGGATGGAGTTGATGAGATCTTATTATTTCTCACCCCTGGGTAAATTATTTCTGCATCCTGGGTAAAGATGCTTACCCTGAAAGGTAATAGTGTGATAGGTATGTACATACTGTATGTATTTTCATCCACTTCTCTTCTACGATTCGCAGATGAGAAATGAGGGGGAAAATCCCCTTTTTCCATTATAAACCGAAAGGTGAGAGATCCAATAGAGAATAGAATAGAGTAGAATAGAGAATAGAATAGAATAGAATAGAATAGAATAGAATAGAAGTGGGGGCCTCAGGCACAATCTTTCCCCCATCTTCCTCCCTGCTTTGTCTTCTGCGCCTAGGAAGATTAAGACCATTTCACAAGCTCAACAGCAGCATGGTGATCTTAACGATCCTCCTTTAGATGATAAAAGGACTTAAAATAACATCTCAATATAACCATGACCTAGCCCCAGGTGTAAGGTCACACAGCTACCTAGAAACATATTTAGGATTCCCTTACTAACTTTGCTCAGACTGAAGAAGCTCCTTGGATAAGGAGCGAAACGTTTCCACTGAGAAAATAGAAATCCAGTTGACATGATTCAAGCTACAGACAATTCCACCTGGATGACTGAGAACCTTCAAAGACATGTGAGAGATCCAAATACTCAGCTGGTGCAGTGCTGAGTTAACATCCTATTTCTCCCATGAAACTTCAGCTCTGAGCTAATAGTCAATCTTCTTTGGATAGAATGTGAGTTTTTAAATTCAGTTGAAAGGAAACTTGGTTGTATGGGTATTCTAATATTTTTATTCCAAATGTGAGTGTTGCAGCCCATTAGGGAATGAGGTGACAGCTTTTAGATGCAGAAGTACCATGCTACATTTCAAAAAGAAATTATTCAGGGATACTGATGCTTCCCACCTGAGATAGTATCTTATTAATGTATTTTATGGACCTGGAGCATACCCACTCTGCTGGAATGGGCAGAAATAGTTGGAGATAAGCAGTCTCTCAGATATCCAGGCCCTGGCAGCCAATGCAGCTCACACACACCGAGAGGCGCCTGTTACTACTCGCGCTGCTGCATTTTGAACCAGCTGTAGCTTCTGGGTGGTCTTCCAGGGTAGCCCCATGTAGAGTGCATTGCATTAATCCAAACGTGGGGTGACCAGGGCATGAGTAACTGTCTGAAGGGCCTCCCAATCGAGGAAAGGGTGCAACTGGTACACAAGATGAACCTGTGCAAAAGTCCTTTTGGCCATAGCTGCCACCTGCTCTTTGAGCAGTAGCTGCGAGTCCAGAAGGACCCCCAAGTTGCACACCAGTCTTGACTGGGGAAGTGCAGCCCCATCCAAGACCAAAGATGGTGACATCTCTGACCCAGTGGGTCCAAACAGCCACAGCCATTCGATCTTGTTAAGACTGAGCCGAAGTCTGTTCTGCCATCCAGACCTGAACAGCCTCCAGGCATGTTGACAGCTTCACCTGTGCCGCTCGGGGTAGAGATGTAAAGTTGGGTATTATCAGTATACTGATGATACTGCACCTTGAACTGGCAGATGACCTCACCCAGTGGTTTCATGTAGATGTTAAACAGGAGAGGGAAGTGCATCAAGCCCTGAGGTACCCCACACAGGAGGGGACATGGATGTGATCTCTCCCCCCTGTCAACACTGACTGGAACCAACCACTGAGGAAGGAAGAGAATCAATGGAGCATAGTGCCTCCAACTCCTAAGCCCTGCAGCCGGTCCAGAAGGATACTGTGGTCAACAGTATTGAAAGCTGCTGAGAGATCAAGAAGCACTAGGATGGATGCATCACCCCCATCCCAGCTCCACCAAAGGTTATCAGAAAGTGCCACCAATGCTATCTCTGTACTGTACCCTGGCCTGAAGCCAGATTGAAATGGGTCCAGATAATCCGTTTCCTCCAAGATCCTCTGTAGCTGTCATCGTACCACCTTTTCTACAATCTTTGCTAGAAAGGGAAGATTGGAAACTGGCTGAGAGTTCTCCAACAGGGAAGGATCCAGCGATGACCTCTTGAGGAGGGGGCGTACCACTGCCTCCTTCAGTGCTGGTGGGAGCACCCGCTCTCTCAAAGAGGCTGAAACCACCACATGAATCCATCCCGTGGTCACCTCCTGGGCTGCTTTAATAACCCAGGTGGGGTGAGGATCTAACAAACAGGTGGCTGGACTGACAGTCAAGAGGACATCCACTTCCTTGGGTGTAACAGAATCAAATTCAGTCCAGATAACATCACAAGACCTTTCCCTGGGCAACTTATTAGGATTTGCCCAGTCAGAGTCCATCTCTGAGCGAATGTGAGCGACTTTGTCTGCCAGATAGCATGAATATTCTTTACCATGGCCCTGGCGATTATCCTTTGTCCCAAGCCCCCCCAATAGGGAGCTGGTCACCCTAAACCAGGCCACTGGGCTGCTATCGAGTTATGCAGTAAGATTGGAGACATATCGACATTTCACCACCCTTATTGCCACAATGTAGGCTCGAATATCGGCTCTTACTCATGTTCAGTTGGATTCACTCTTTGTCTTTCTTCAGTGACGCTCTAGGTGTCACTTCCAGTGTTTCATCTCTTGGAGCTCCTCAGAAAACCAAGGAGAACCCCAAGATCAGTGCACAGAGAGAGGCTGCATAGGAGCAATCCAGGCCAGGGCCTCTGTCACATGCCTATTATAGGCTGCAGCTGAGGCCTTGGTGAAAGTGCCTGAAAGGTCCTTGGGGAAAACTCCAAGCTCCCTCTGGAACCCAATAGGGTCCACCAGTCACTGGGGCAGGCTAGCTGAATAGGCCCTCTCTCCTTGCAGAGGTGGGCGGTTCCAGCGAGTTGGAGGGCAATCAAAAAGTGATCTGTCCATGGCAACAGAGTGATGGTAATGTCCTCCAATGCCAGATAGCACAGCAACTGCCCTGAGACAAAAACCAGATCTAGTGTGCAACCTCCAGAATGCTTCGGGCCTTCTATCATTTGGGACAGGTCCATGGTTGCCATGGAGGCCATGAACTCCTGAGCCACCCTGGACTCAACATTGCCAGGTGGCAGGTTAAAGTCACTAAGGACCATCAGCCTCAGAGACTCCCACCAACCCGGCAATGGAATCCAGCAGCTCAAGCAGGGATGACACTGGGCAGCAGGGAGGGTGGTATACCAGCAATAATCCCAACTGTTCCCAAAGGCCTAACTTAAGCCAGAGAGTTTCTCATCTAGTTGTTTGCAGAGCAGAGCCTCTAAGAGCCCTTAATGACTTGCAGATGACAATAGCCACCCCACCCCCTTCCCTGAGGTCACAGCTGGTGCCAAATCTGAAACCCAGGTGGGCATATTTCCGAGAGGGGAACTCCCCACTCTGGACCCATTCAGGTCTCAGTTATGCATGCCAGGTCAGCACCCTCATCCATAATTAAATCGTGGATGAGGGCAGATTTATTATACACTGACCTGGCATTCAGCCAGAGTCCAGAGCCACCTAGGATCTACCTGGTCCTGAGGGTGAATGCTGGGGGCCAGATGTCAGGATCACTCTCAAGTAGCATTCCCATCATCTCTGAGTGCGCCCCCCCCCCCGATTCCTGCCATATCTCCCTCTGCCCATCACAGTACCAACAACACCCCCTACTCTCATATCTCTCCCAAGTTCACCCTCCCCCTGGGTTTCTCTGTCCCAGGGCCCACCATCCATACCTCCCACCCCCAACAAATTCCCTACCCACACCAAACAACCACCAACAGTACAAACAATACAAACACCCACTTTACTTTTATGGAAAGCATTTATGCTTTGAACATGTTAGTGGTGACACAGACGAGCGAGGAGTTAAATTGGGCCCCAAACATTGTGACCTGAATATTTCCTTTGGCATTAATAGTTGAATTTTTCCTTTAGGAAAGAGCTGAAGACCTGGTTCTGCCACCTGGCATGGGAAGGAGGAAGGGATAGTTCCTCATGGGGGTGGCTAATCCCCTAATTTTAATGTCCTTCTTTTAATGAATGCCTTCGTCCATCTGGATTTTATAATTATTTATTGTATTGTACTATTGTGGTTTTTTATATATTTTTAGATTCTATTTTAACTTATTTATTGTGAACCGCCCAGAGTTCCCCATGAGGGGAGATGGGCGGTCATATAAATTAAACAAATAAAAAACAAATAAAAATTTTTTTCCTCGTGTTTAGAATCTGATATGTTTGGAATTAAAGAAAAATATATTGTCAATTATAGAAGTCAAGTTTGTGGGCTTTTTATTTGTCGTTTTCCTTCTGTGATGCTTGGCTTGGTGGTTAGAGTGAATTCAAGAGTGGGAGCCTTAATGAAACATGTCTGGTCTCTGCAGGTAATACAGGTAGCACACACTCTTGTCTGAATGGCTTAAGTTGACTTGTATGTATTATATGCATAGAAATGTGTGGGTGATCTTGCTAGTATAATTCTAATTTGACAGATTTGTGCCCTGAACCATGCACATAATAATATCCGTTCTAAAAATATAATAGAGAGATCAACTCCTTACCTAAATTTGATTACCCCCCATTATATGGCAATTATTCTTTGCATCAGCTACAATATTATTAAAAAAAGCAGTGGAACATTGCTAGAGGCTTTGAAATATGTCTGAAAACGCTCACCCCTTCTCCATAGCAATTTATTCTTGCCACAGATGACTTACCCTAAGGCTTTTATTTTGAAGATCCAATGTATTCTTTTTTAAAAAAATCTTTCTTTGAATGGAGGTGGCAAAAAGTTGAGATAACTATGTTGTGACTCAGGGAGCAAGTTTTTTTATCTGTTTTATAAAACAGCTTCTACTTTGTGTTTCATCCCATGCCATGACATGAAGGGGAACGCCATTGTTTAAACTTCATACTTTAAAATAACCTCCTTCATACATTCAGAAGCATTGGTAACAAGAAATTAAGCTCACAGTTTCAGAGATCTAAAGCTGACAGTGAGATATGACACATCAATTATGATATTTGGCTTGATTCATTAGACCACCATATTTGTTTCAGGCATGCTTTTTGTTTGCTGCTGTTTTAAATATAGGGCAACAGCGATTGCTCTACTTTGCTAATAATGATAGTAAATGTGTCTCTAGCACTTTAGCACTTGCCATTGCATTGTATTACAAAACATGCCCTGAGTAGCTACCTCACTGCCATGAAGCTTTCAGGGGTGGTCATCGTATTTTGTAAGATGTACACATGCCCACAAAAGAGTCTGCACATATTTAGTAATTATTGTGTTAATAACAGAGTAATTGTGCAGTTGTTTCTTCCAAACAAATTACATGGTAGTCATCCTTTGAATTACCATTAAAATGAAAAATGTCTTCATTAGATGCCAGTGTGTGATTAACTGATAATTATAATATAATGATACACTTATTGGTGTCTGGCAAGATAAAGCATTGTACAAAAATTGTATACCATAACGTATTGTCAGTGCCGAGAGAAATCCAAGTGTATTAGTCTTGTTCTCTCTCTCTCTCTCTCTCTCTCTCTCTCTCTCTCTCTCTCTCTCTCTCTCTGTGTGTGTGTGTGTGTGTGTGTGTGTGTGTTTAAATTTGCTAACATCCACAGATTTGTTCTTGGCAGACACTGGATATCTATTGGCACTTGGGACATAACATGGTGATCCTCATTAAACAAATAGTTTAGTTACTGACAGAAAGATGCTATTTTAGTAAAACTGAGCCAGATGCACAGGTAGGAAGGTAGATTTGACAGAGACATAAGTCATAAATACTGTATAATGGATAAGCCAGCACATCTGAATTCTTTTGTTGTGCTGCTGAGCCATAGGCAATCTAGAGCATTGGCAGGTTGGGAACAGTTTCCTTGACCAGATCAAAAAGGGAAGCCAGTAGACATGCAGACATTTGTATGGGGAAGAGCTATGACTAGCAGGCAAGCTGTCAAGGATAAGCAATTGTCAGGGAGATAACTGGCGAAGAAGGAGGGGGCTCCCTTCAGGGGGAGAAACGCATGCTTAGTACTGAATCGCTTTGCTTTCCTCCCAAGAGGCTAAAGAAGGCCCCGCCCTGATTTCTTGGACCCTTTCTCTGAGCATTACTAGTTCATTTTAGTTTAGCTGGATTCTGTCTAGTAGAGTAGGACAATAAAGCATTAGAGCTTCAACTCCAAGTCTCAGCGTGTTTTCCTTCACTCGAAGTCAGGACATCAATCTTGTCCAGAGAAAGTCCAGAGAAACTTTTATATCACTAGCACATGAAGGGAAAACCAACGTGCTTCCTAAGAGAATGGAGAAATTATGAAGTTGGGGAGAACAGTCTAGTTTTATAAATTCCTTTATTTGCAATGAAGTCTGACATTCTATAAGGAACAGAAGATATAGAGTTTAGCAAAAATTGTAATGGGTATCCCTTATTCTTCATTCTTCAGTATGAAGAGAATCACATTGATTTCTTTTACAGATTCCCCCCTCTTCCGACTGTTACTGATTTCAGACTACAGCTTACATTTACTGCATAGCATACTACTTTCTTTTTCTAATAGTTGTCAGAGAAGGTAAGTTTTATTAGTTTCAACTTATGGATTCCCAAAATTGCTTTCCCTTCCTGAATGTAGAATATTATTGGTACCTTTTGCATGGAAGGAAAGTAAGCCTTTCTTGTGTGCTACATCTACATTAAAGAAACACATTTGGAAGGGAGTGAGGGAAGCAATTAAAGCTCTCGAGTAATGCAGTGCTACGATGGCAAACAGGGAACTGGAGAAAGATTTTTATTCACTCGTGATGGTGCAATCCCTATCCTGATTCAAAAAGATCTATAAAATATCTGCCCCTAGTTGATTGTTTCAAAGCTCCATCATTCTGCAAAGAGTTACAGCATCAAATGTGGGGGAAAGAGGGAGGGAGGTTATTACTGTAGATTCAAGAAGCTTGGCTAAACTCAAAATGACCCTTATAATCCAGCCACCACTGGCCACCCCAATTGCAACCTTTTCAACAGGTGATGAGATTATGGGGACAGGGCCCTCTGGTCTGATTTGTAGTGGAGGACCTGGCAGGGTGGGGAGAGGTGTCTCAGGAGCTGACTTGGAGCTTTGGGAGTGCTGTAGAAGAAATCACCGCTATAGACAGAAGTTTTTTTTAAAAAAGTACAGGGTAAAATGTCTATTAATGAATTATGCCAGACTGGGGCCTGTTTGTTAAGAAACTGGGGTCATTGTCATCACAAGAATCTCAGCAGACTACCAGGATATGCATTTAGTAGAGGAATGTCATCCTGTTCCCAACTCTTTACCCAAATGGCCACCTAATTGCATCAGTCTCTCTAAAGAAATAGGTCCCACACAGTCATGCAATACTGTGAGCTTTTGTAATTTTGAGCAGAATCTGCCCGCCTAGAGTAGAATTGTGCAAAGCATTTGAAAGATATGTTTTTCAAAGCATGTTATCACGAGTGAAACAATTTGCCTTGAGACGTTAAAGCAGCTGTATTCTTTGGAAGGCTCATGTGGCTGCTGTGAGAACTGCTTTGAAAGCTCCCCCCATTTATCTAGGTATGCAGGCAATACATCCAGTGGAATTATCATCAAAGAATAGTCCTCATATAGAGCTCTCCTGTAGAGTTCCTGTAGAAATATTCTGGCTGACCAGGAAAGAAGGGAAAAAAGGAATCCTGCTACATTGTTATGCCTGGGCTGGAAGAAGTGCATAACCCACAATAATGGACCTCCATGGGAATTATACCTAGTGGGGCAGGATGGGCTACTTCCAAGGAATCCAATTCAGTTCTCTAAGTAAAATGGGCAGTTTATGCCAAATCCATTGCACAATTAACACAATATGTAATTTGATAACAAGAATATGTTTATAGTTATATTTGTGCTCTGTACCTCTTCCCTTGAGATGACTCTGATGACCCTAAATACACATTGTTACTGTGGTTGTGTAAAATGCCAAAATGTCTATGTGGATTATTTCCATGAAAGCTAATTTCACAAGATCACAAGATTCTTCAGACCTCACCAAGTGATTAAAGCTCTAGATTAAGGCTCACAATACAATTGCCAGTGGGCACAGGATTGCATCATCAGAAAATGCATCCAACATTACAGTCCAATGACTAGAGGTTAATTCTGGCCTATTGATCATATTATTTCTGAGAAGTGTGATAGTACATTTGTTATTTTATCTCTGAACTTGTTCTGGCATGCTGCCTTCGATTAAAGATAATTGATTGGATTGGACTTTGAATCAAACACTGCATTTCAGGAAGCCATAGGGAAAGATGTTGTTTGGTATGAGAAAAGAGAAAATTCATAAATAATTCTACTAATTGATCTTCAGACCTTATATAATTTAAGTTATATATATATACCCAGCAGGGTATGGGGGGAGGTGGAATATTAAAACATGCATTGGGATATAAGAATGCAAATTCAGCAACTTACTGTACATACTTCTATGTGATGTTGTGGCACAAGTACAAAAGGGCAGGACTTGCATTGTGATATCATAAAGCATATTTGCAATTTTGACATCAACATGATTAGGAACAGTTGCCTATGAAGTTGTGCACCATCTTCAAATAAATAGGTAATCTTTTTCTCAACTAAGGACATGCTGTTCTGTTTAGCAGTCTCTTAATAATACTTAAATTATGCTGGTTGACTATGCATTGATGCGTGTTTTGGAAGGGAGGGGGAGCAAGAACACATTGATGAAACCAAGCCACTGTTTGACATTCAAATGGGAAAAAAATTAAGGAAGATTTCTGTTCCCTATTATCACATATATACATATGTTGGTATTACCAATAATACTCTGATAGGGAAATGATGAAAAAAATCCTCTCTCCCCTCTTTCTCGTTTCAAGATTCAACTCAAATGCAGTTTTTAGTGTAGATATAGATGATGAGGGGGCGCGGTGGCTCAGCAGTTAAGACGCCAGGCTTGTTGATCGGAATGTCTCAAGTTTGGAGGTTCGAGACCCGAGCGCCGTTTGACGGAGTGAGCTCCCACACTAGCCCCAGCTCTTGCCAACCTAGCAATTCGAAAGCATGCAAATGCAAGTAGATGAATAGGTACCACTTCGGTGGGATGGTAACAGTGTTCTGCATGCATCATGCCGGCCACATAACCAAGGAAGCATCTTCGGACAATGCTGGCTCTTCGGCTAACGGAGATGAGCACCGGCCCCTAGAGTTGGACATGACTGTGTGTGGGAACCTTTAACTTTATAGATGATGAGCTGTGAAAGAAACAGAGGGACTTCAGTTAATAAAGATGGCAGACCTCCCCCAAACAACAAACCCCAAAACAAACCCCCTTCCTATTAAAATTCCATTGCTGTTTCTTTAAGTCCTTTTAATGTCTTTGTTTACCTTTTCCCCCCATTTTGTACATCTTTCATATGGCCTACTGAATTTTCTTGCTCATTTCAAAATGTACCTCAAAGTAGTTCAAGTGTTTGTCTTCCATTAAAACTACCTTTTATCCAGGTAGTTACTGTATGTGAGGTTCCCAGCTCACATATCTGACCCATTTTGTATTAGTAATAAAGAACTGTCTACTTGCTAATGCTAATATATATATTTTGATTACTTTTCACAGACCCATCACATTGTAATATCTGCATAAAGGATTGGAATTAAATATTAAAGTGGACATATGGCAACTCTCTGTAAAACCTTCTATGGAGATGGAATAAGAAGAAATATTCTCTCTCTTGATTTTAGCAAAAAGGATTCTCATAGCCTCTTGGTTGACAGTAAAGAAAAATAATTGTGGCATCTGTGAAATTTTCCTTCAAATGTTTCATTTTTGATGTACAATATAGCTGTAGTTTGTAGGATGTGAATACTTCAGAATAACTGCATTTACTAATATTACTAACATCAAAAGTTACTGTGGCATGTGGTTAAGATATTTGATTAGGAATAGGGAGATCCAGATTCTAGTCCACCCTTACCAGTAGTAGCTCAATGGGTGATTTTGGGCCAGTCTTTCTCTCTTTGCCTCATTTATTTTGCATGATTGTTGTAGGCAATAATAGGAGGAGGGAGCATCATCTATGCCCCTTGAGTTCTTCAATGAAAGGCAAGGTATCAAACAAATAATATTTACCTACAATTGCTGTTTCAGTCATAAATGCACCAAAGGTGTTTTAGAAAAATAACCAACACAGTACTGTAGAAATTAAAGGTAGCTATTTTGGTTCTTAAAGAAAAAAAAGGGATTCAAATCCAAACGGGGGAAATGTGTTCACCAGGCTAATTCAGTGCCATAAAACTGTGTAAGCTTTTTCATTCTCCTCCTCCTCCTCCTCCTCCTCCTCCTTTATTTACTTGTTTGTTTGCATTGTAGTCTTCTTTGATTATTGTATCAGCCACAGTTGAATCAATGGGATTGCATCCAGCAGAGTTATTCTAGATAGAGGGATGATTTGTTGTCTTAGGAACTAATCATCAAATACTGAGGTACTGATAATTCACTGTGATATTTTGCATGTGTTTTTCCCTGAAAGTCACGCAGATGTTTTTAGCAATTTTTCCAGCATTATAAAAAACAAAAGCAGGGAGAGAGGTAATGCTTGAGATATACTTCAGAAAATGGCTATTTATTTTTTATTATTATTTAAAGAATGCAAGTTGTGTTTTGGAAAGTGTCAGAGGCATTAATATAATAATAATAATAATAACAACAACAACAACAACAACAACAACAACAACAACAGCCGCCAGTTTGGTCTAGTGGTTAAGGCGCCAGGCTAGAAACTGGGAGACTGTGAGTTCTAGTCCTGCCTTAGGCATGAAAGCCGGCTGGGTGACCTTGGGTCAGTCACTCTCTCTCAGCCCAACTCACCTCACAGGGTTGTTGTGGTGGGGAAAATAGGAGGAGGAAGGAGTATTAGGTATATTCCCTGCCTTGAGCTATTTATAAAAATGATAAAGCTTGTTCGTAGCGCCCGAACGAAGAACTGTGGAGAAACGGAGAGACGGAGCTAACACCTTTTTTAATCCAACTATCCACCAACTATTTCCAACTTACCAACAGTTGCCGACGGTTGGGAGGATGCTGTAGTGGGGTGGACAGAGCTCCTCTGGTTCGTAACCTCCGTGGCCTGAGTGGAGGACTGGGCGGGGCAACGGAGTGCATGGTTTTCGGTGTCAGTGGATTTTGTGGACCCTGGCTGACTCCTTGAGGGGTTATGTTGGTGGGAGAGTCTGGCACAGAGATTTGGTGGAGGAAATAGCCCGGTTGTGTTGGGCCAACTCCTGCGGTTCCCGACTACGTACTGGATGGCAGGGAGAGGAAGCCAAACAATCTCCGAGACCTCCTCAACTAATGGAGAAATCTCCAGAGCAGCAAAGCGGCAACAGAACGCAGAGCGCAGAATAGTGAAGCGCAGGCGTTACTCCCGTGGACTCTGGCATGCTGAGGGTGAGCCCAGCAGACTGGCGCTCCCCCTAGCAGACTCCCTGGTGAGCCCCGGTTACCTTGGGCTGAGACGTGTGAAGGGCCGTGTGTGAACGGTGGAGCCCTATAGACTTTAACATCTATTGACCACCAGAGAGACTTTGAATGCTGGATGTAGGGGAATTCCCATGGTTTTCAACAACTTTTTTTTTAACAACTGGAAATTTTATTAAATTTATCCCCATTCACGTAGAGGCGGCAGAAACTTAGTAGGGTCCCTGGGTGTTTGATTGGGGTTCCCCTGAGTGTGAGAGAGTCAGGGTGACCCAATATTGTATCTATGTATGTATGAGTGTCCAACCCTGAATGAGAGACAGGTGGTGGGCAGGACTGGATGATGCCCCCTTGCTATCAGTGAGAGGGGGTGAGGGGGCAGAGTGAATGTGTGGGAGGTGGTTGGCCCTCCTGGTGCCGAGAGCGGAAGCTGGTGCGCTGGGGGACCTATCATCTCCTTGGGACGATTGAGTGTGGAAGATGTGTGTGTGGAGGGGGCCCGGAGGTCAACTCAGGGTTTCTGGAAGGCCAGGAATGGAGACATCTGGGCCTGGAAACTCTGGGGGCAATAGGGTGGGATGCCCGATCGAAGTGGTGATGGGACGGGGATGTTACGACGGGAACCGGGGGGCAGGCCATCTTCGGGGAAGACACCCCCGGTGTTTGTTACCGGTGGCGTGTTCCGGCCCCTCAGGTTCAGACCCAGGCCCTGGTCAGAGGACCCTCGGGCACCCTGGCTTTCGGCTGCTGCTACTTAACGCCAGGTCTGTTAACAACAAGCCCCCCATCATATGTGACATGATCATGGAGGAGGGGGCAGACCTGGTGTGTATTACTGAGACCTGGCTGAGCACAGAGGGAGGAGTGGCTCTCTCTGAGATGTGCCCAGCCGGGTTTCAGGTGTGGCATCAGCCGAGACTCCGGGGCAGGGGAGGAGGGGTGGCGGTTGTCATCCGGGAATCTCTGGTGGTCTTCAGCGTGCTGCTCCACAAGTGACCAGGTGTGAGGCCCTGTTCTTCAAGTTAGGTTCTCGAGAGCAGTTGGGGGTATTGTTGCTGTACCAGCCTCCCTGCTGCGTAGCAACCTCCCTGCCTGAGCTGCTAGAGGCTGTCTCAGGGTTGGCGGTGGAATTCCTCAGGCTTATGGTTCTGGGGGACTTTAACCTGCCTTCCCTGGGACATGCCTCAGAGGCGGCTCGGGAGTTCATGGCTACCATGGCAGCCATGGGCCTGTCTCAGATTATTCGAGACCCAACTCGAGACAATGGCCTCACTCCGGACTTAGTTTTCTTGTCAGAGCAGTGGCAGGGTGATCTGAAGGGAGAGTTAGATCTGTCCCCACTGTCATGGTCAGATCACGCCCTGGTGACCTTGAGATTCTCATATGCCACCCCACTCCACAGGGAGGCAGGACCCATTCGAATGGTCCACCCCCAGCGACTAATGGACCCTATGAGGTTCCAGAAGGAGCTGGGGGGTATACCCGAGGATCTATTGCATGGTCCAGCAGAGGTCCTGGCCGCAGCCTGGAATAGGGAAGCGGCTGGGGCCTTGGACAGGATTGCGCCTGTGCGGCCTCTCTTGCCACATCTGACCCGATACTCCCCATGGTTCACGGAGGAGTTGAGGGTCTTGAAAAGGGCTAAGAGATGCCTAGAGCACCGCTGGAGAAAAACAAAGACTGAATCTGACCGAACACAAGCTAGAGTCGCGGTTAAGACCTACCTTGTGGCGGTAAGAGCGGCGAAACGTCAATATTTCTCCGCTCTTATTGCATCCGCAGAATGCCATCCGACGGCCCTGTTTAAGATAACACAATCTCTTCTGGGGAAGGTGGAGTCTGTGACCCACCTACAGGGCCGTGCGGAAGAATTTTCTAAGCATCTGCAGGATAAAATCACTCAGATTCATTCTAAGTTAGACTCCAAGCGTGAAGCAGAGCCTGGGGAGATGCCCAGGGAATGTCATTACCTGGTTATCTGGGAACGGTTTGATCCTGTTGGACCTAAGGAATTGGACAGGATCCTCCAGAGTGTGAAGGCCACCACATGCCATCTAGACCCATGCCCTTCCTGGCTGGTTCAAGCAGCCAGGGAGGTGACCTGTGGTTGGGTCCAGGCGATGGTTAATATATCTCTGGGGGAGGGGGTGTTCCCAGGTGCTTTTAAAGAGGCTCTGGTGCATCCCCTCCTCAAGAAACCATCACTGGACCCTACTATATTGGGCAACTTTCGTCCTGTCTCCTACCTCCCCTTTTTGGGGAAGGTGGTTGAGAAAGTGGTGGCCTTGCAACTCCAGAGGATTCTGGATGAAACAGATTATCTGGACCCCTTCCAGTCAGGTTTCAGGCCGGGATATGGGGTGGAAACTGCATTGGTCGTGCTTACAGATGATCTCTGGCGGGAGCGGGATGGAGGAAGTGCTTCCATCCTGGCTCTCCTTGATCTCTCAGTGGCTTTCGATACCATCGACCATGGTATCCTTTTGGGATGGCTCGAGAAGTTGGGGGTGGCCGGCGTAGTTTTGCGCTGGTTCACCTCCTTCCTCCGGGGCCGGTCCCAATCGGTGGTAATAGGAGATGAAAGATCCGACTCTCGCCCCCTTGTTTGTGGGGTGCCACAGGGTTCGGTTCTTTCACCTCTCCTATTTAATATCTACATGAAACCGCTGGGTGAGATCATCCGTCACCATGGGATGAGATATCATCAGTATGCTGATGATACTCAATTGTACATCTCCATCCCAGGTGAAGTAAGTGATGCAGTGGCCGCCCTCTCTCAGTGCCTGGAGGCTGTGGGGGTCTGGATGGGGAACAACAGGCTTCAGCTGAACCCTGGTAAGATGGAGTGGCTGTGGATTGATGGTTCTTCTAGATTTGGGAAATTACCATCCTTGGTTCTGGATGGGGTTGCACTACCCCGTTCGGAATCAGTGCGGAATCTGGGGGTCCTCCTGGACTCACGACTCCTGCTTGAAAAGCAGGTGGCAGTCATGGCTAGAAGGACCTTTGCACAGCTTTGTGTTGTGCGCCAGTTATGCCCTTTCCTAGATCAGGAGTCCCTCTGTACAGTCACTCATACCCTGGTCATCTCCCACATAGATTACTGCAATGCGCTCTACATGGGGCTACCCTTGAAGAGTATCCAGAAGCTTCAACTGGTCCAAAATGCGGCTGCGCACGCAGTTATGGGGGCCCCTAGATCGGCCCATGTGACACCTCTGCTACGCCAGCTGCATTGGGTGCCGGTGTGCTTCCGGGTGCAATTCAAAGTGTTGGTTATGACCTTTAAAGCCCTACATGGCATGGGACCAGGTTACTTGAGGGACTGTCTCATCCCCATAACTTTAAACCGTCCCACTCGATCATGTAGAGAGGGCATGCTTTGGACCCCGTCGTCAAGGGAGTGTCGTTTGGCGGGGTCCAGAAGGCGAGCCTTTTCCATGGTGGCTCCCACTCTTTGGAACATTCTGCCCCCGGAGGTGAGACAGGCCCCATCGCTGCTGTCCTTCCGGAAGAATTTAAAGACCTGGCTTTGCCGCCTCACGTGGGATGGGAATGGAAACAGTTCCTCTTGGGTATGGCTGGTGCCATAGAGCCCTTTTAATGAGAACATCTATCGCCTATTGGATTTTTTATATTTAATTCATAAGTTTTTATAAATTAAAAATTTATAAAATTAATTTTAATTTAATTTAATTTTATAAATTAAAGTTTGTATTTTAAATTGTAGTTATTTAAATTGTTGTATTGTAAACCGCCCAGAGTCCCCCTTGGGGGAGATGGTGCGGTAATACAAGTTGACAAATAAATAAATAAATAAATAAATAAATAAATAAATAAATAAAGGCAGGATAATAAAATTAAAAAAATAATAACAAGTATCAAATAGTTGTTAAAATGAAGGCATAAAATGTCAAAACAAATTCAAAAAGTTCTATTTTCAGATAGAAGAGGTAAATCACCCCATATTAAAAAAACAAATCAGAGTGTATGATAATTAACATTAGCACATCACCAGTATTATTTTATAACATTCACAGTTTGCAAATAGGTTTTCTAGTATTGGATATTTATACCTTACTGTTCTATGGAGTCCTTGGTGATCTCTGAGCCTTGTTGTTTTCTTGCAGACGTTTCATTGCCAGGCTAGGCAACATCTTCGGTGTGAAAAGGGAATGGAAGTTGCTCTCTGTTTATATACCCAGGCTTGTCCTGACTGTGTTGGTGGGGTGTTGTTGTGATGACCCCAACAACAATGCCCTGATAAACACTTCTCAATGCAAATTATTGGAATGCAAATTAAGCTTTATTCAGTATACATGTTAATTGAACCACTTCTAAAGATCTGAATGCGGATTCCCGCCAAAGCTAACTATCTTAACTCTCCCTCCTGCGCGCCAATTCACAAACCCAATGATCTCAATGGTCAAGACTTTCGCTCTTCGTTCTCAGGCTCCAGCTCCTGCAGGTGGTTGACCTTGATGAAGCCATCTCCAGCTTCCAGTATCAGCCATAACACTCAACCGTCAAACCCCACTCCCTGCAGTTCACACAGTCACTCTCTCTCTAGTCCCAATGGCAGGATTCATATACATGAACCCTGACATGCTGACCCTCCAAAAATAAAAGCAATATACACAGCACAATAAAAGACAATGCATACAAATAGATATAAAGACAAAGAGAACAATTCCAGAACTGTTCAGGCATCAGGCATGGATAAGGTGAACTAATCAAAGGATCCGAGCGCCTATCTGCAAATGCCTGGCCGCCGGCACATCTCAGGACAGGCATTTGTTGTTTCCCACCGGCAGAAATTCTTCATCTGTGGAGTCATTCTCTCCCCCAACTGTTTCAGCTCTGTTGGCTTCCTCCACAGCGTTGGCAGTTCCCTTTTGTTTAGGCAACGGTGGCTTTGAAGGCTTGCTCTCTGGTCTTTTCTTAACTGCAGTGATTGCTTGTGGGCAGTTACTAATTCGATGGCCCTCTTTCCAACATTTAAAACATAGTCCGCTTTTAGCCCGACGTTCTTTCTCTTCTTCCCAGGCTTTCTGGCTAAGAGACTTCTTCGGCGGAGTTGGCCCCATCGTTCTCCTCCCAGGGCTTTGAAGTTGTTTATACGACTTGAGTCATAAACGGGTACTCTCTGCTTTCCCAGCTAATTGGATCCACTCCTCCAGCGTTTCGGGATCCCCCCTTCCAGGAATTCTCTAGAATTTTTGGATTTGGCTTGGTTTAAGATGCTCACAGTTTCCCAGTTGAAAGTATGGTTAAGTCTGTCCAACCCTTCTTGGACATCCTCATCAGTAGAGGAATGTAGAATGTAGAATGGATGGCATTCTAGAAACACAAGTCTACCGGAAATCTACCCACACTAACCAAGTGCTCCATTACCAAAGCAATAACCCAACCTCCCACAAGAGGAGCTGTGTAAGAACACTATTCAGACAAGCACAAACGCACTGGAGCAACCCAGAACACCAGAAAAAGGAAACAGACCACTTATATAGCATCTTCCAGAAAAATGGATATCCACGCAACTTTATCAAAAAGTGCCTGACCACTCAACCCACCACAGCAAAACCAACAGAAGCTATGAAAAGGATTACACTGCCATACATCAGAAACATCTCAGAAACTACTAATAGACTGTTACAACCACACGGCATCACCGTAGCACACAAACCAACCAAAACCCTTCAGAACATCATAAGTAAACCAAAAGACCCAGTAGCCCAAGAAGAAAAAACAGGAGTTATCAACATACAGTGTAAGGACTGTAGCAGCCACTATGTAGGACAGACCGGCAGAAGACTAGCAGAGCGCATCCACAAACACCAACTAGCAGTCAGAAGACACAATGAAAACTCCTTTATCTCACAACACATGGACAGACTCAACCATACTTTCAACTGGGAAACGATGAGCATCTTAAACCAAGCCAAATCCAAAAATGCTAGAGAATTCTTGGAAGCTTGGCACTCAGACAAAGCAGCCATCAATAGACACATAGAGGTAAACAACATTTACATACCATTCATAAGAGACAATAGAAAAGCCAGAAGACCAGAACATCTCTTTGCCAGCAATCAACAACAAGATAGGCAAAGATTAACAGCAAGATTAGCAGCAGAGGAGCAATCAAACAACACAATAGACCCTAATCAAGGAACTATTAACTCTGTCAATCAAGCAGCAAACAACAACCCAATCAAAGTACTACCAAGGAGAGTACAACACCCCCAATAACACAGGCAGGACAAGCCTAGGTATATAAACAGAGAGCAAGTTCCACTCCCTTTTCGCACTGAAGATGTTGCCTATCCTGGCAATGAAACGTCTGCAAGAAAACAACAAGGCTCAGAGAGCACCAAGGACTCCACAGTTCAACCCTGAGCTACAAATATTATCTTCGATTGGTTACTGTTCTATGTTTGCACTGCTAGGGCAGCTAAATAATGAATTAATATTAAGCAATTTAAAATGTAAAAAGGTGGAACAATAAAAACAGCTAAATAGAATACAAACTAGCTTAAGCAATATTTTGAAAAATGAATGAATGAATGTATTTTCATTTGGTGCCAAAAAGATGCTAAATATCAGGAGTGTCTTTTAAGAAGGAGATGAATCTCCAGAATGTTTTTCAAATCAACAGGCCCTTGCCCAAATGTTTACAGAAGATAGAGCTTCATCACTTCTGATCCTCATCTTCATTATATCACTAACTGTTATGGAAAAGGAGCAGAGCAGGATTCAGAAGAGGATTGATAATGAAAAAGGCAAGGAAGTTCTGAAAAAGCTTCTATTTTTGCTTTATTGATTATATAAAGGCTTTTGACAATGTTGACTACAACAAATTCTAGATATCCTTTAAAAATATGGATATACCAAGTCACCACATTACAACCATTTGTTCAGTGACCATTTGAAGTTACGATGGTGCTGAACAAAGGGACTTATGACTGGGCCTCAAAGTTCTGGCCATTGCAGTGCCCCTGCGGTCACGTGAACAAAATTTGAGTGCTTGGCAACCGGCTCACACTTATGACCAGTTGCAGCGTCCTGTGGTCACGTGATTGTCATTTGCGACTTTCCCTGCTGGCTTCCCAGAAGTAAAGTCAATGGGGAAGCCAGCAGGAAAGGTCACAAATCACTTGGGTAAGTCTCCCCCTCCCCCTCCCCCTCCCCCATTGCACACTGGGAACACTAATAATGAAGTTAAAGTTTAAATATTTTGGACACACAATGTGAAGGTAAGAGTCATTGGTGAAGTCCCTAATGTTTGGAAAAATCAAAGGCAATCAAAAATGAGGCTAACAGAAGACAAGGTGGTTAATTCTGTCATTGATGACACAAGCAGGCACTTATAAGAATTCAAAGAAGCAATTACTGACACAGAGTCATGGTGAAATGATGTTGAGTCAGAAGTGATTGAATAACAAGAAAGCAGAGTTTTTAAACGTTAACAGTTCATCATAAAATTATTTTTAAACACTATTATACTTGAGTTATATCTCAGCATGTGAAGTCTGGCCCTGGCAGGTTGAGCGGAGGAGACTGACAGTCCAACGGTCAGGAAGGCAGGCCCAGTAGGTGTTGTGGAGTGGTAAGAGCACAACAAGACACTTAGACATCCTGGTCATCCACTGCAACAGGAGAGATCTTCAGCTGTAACAGCTCTCTGTGCCACTGGATTGAGGTCTCTTATGCCAAGAGAGTGGGACTGCCCCTGTGCAATGGCTGTTCCACTTAAAACTCCATCACACACAAGTTTCTGTTGTGCAATTCATACTCATTTACCACCCATATGCAATTCATCTCAGTTCCAAACCTAATTTGTTGAGCCCTGTAGTGATGGGGGAGTGGTGAAGCAACAGGTTGAGATGACCACTGGCAGTTGTAGTTACAGACCTGCATGTGGGCGGTCCTTGGACCAGTGGTTGTTCATCTCAGTACCCATGGCAGCAGTGATGTCCGGCAGCATCCAGGGCAACTGAGCAGCCCTTCTAGGATAGCACTGACCACCCTCACACAAGGGAGGTGATAAGAAATGTATCCTAACCATTGCCTGCCCCACAATATCTGGCTAGCTAACTGTGGCTGGCAGATCATCTCCTTAGGATTAGGGTAGAAGCAGCAAGTGGATACACATTCTTTTGGAAAGGGGAACCACAGACTGACAACAGGATTCACAGGGTAGGTTTTGCAATCAAAACCACTCTGCTGAGATCACTTCTGGGTGTTGAGGCTGCCGGTGCGCTGAACCGAACTCTCAGTTTCGGCTCCGCGGTTTTCCTGCCTGCAGTGGTTTTTTTTAAAAAAAGAACCGCTGAAACTTCTTCTTTGAAGAAAAGAAGATCAGAAGATTAACCAAGAAGGGTCACTGGAATCGCCGCTCCTTCCCGACCCCCGTATTTCCACCACGGGGGAAGGGAAATTGACGCGGCGAAAGTGACTGGAAGGGACATCGTTGCTCTGCAGGAAGCCGTGAATTCTTTTAAGATAAGTAGCACCAAAACTCAACCTTTTAGTCACTAGTTTATGTTTTTTTTTTAAATTAAAATTTGCCTATTATTATCTAAGATCTTTCTATGGACATGATTAATACTGCTGGTGCTTTTATAACTTTCTTGCCAAGGAGATTGGGAAACGGTGGGAGCCTAAAGAGTTATTGACTTTACTTGAAGCTAAAGTGACATTGCCTATTGATGAATGGTCCAATTGCTTAAATGGAATTATTTTGTCTTCTCTGGACTTTGAACTTTAGTGGATTAATGGTTTGCTGATTTAAATTCCCTCTTTTTTACTTTGAGGCTGCATTTTTTTGTATGATGTTTGAACATTATTTGAAATATAAAAGTTACTTTTTGAATGCCTATGTCTTGTACATCATTTGTTTTTTTCCTATTTTTTAATATATATACAGTAATTATACACTGCTCAAAAAAATAAAGGGAACACTGAAACAACACAATGTAAGTCCAAGTCAATCACACTTCTGTGAAATCAAACTGTCCACTTAGGTAGCAACACTGATTGACAATCAATTTCACATGCTGTTGTGCACATGGAATAGACAACAGGCGGAAAGCATAGGCAGTTAGCAAGACATCCCCAATAAAGGAGTGGATCTGCAGGTGGTGACCACAGACCACTTCTCAGTTCCTATGCTTTCTGGCTGATGGTTTGGTCACTTTTGAATGCTGGCGGTGCTTCCACTCTAGTGGTAGCATGAGACGGGCTCTACAACCCACACAAGTGGCTCAGGTAGTGCAGCTCATCCAGGATGGCACATCAATGCGAGCTGTGGCAAGAAGGTTTGCTGTGTCTGTCAGCGTAGTGTCCAGAGCATGGAGGCACTACCAGGAGACAGGTCAGTACATCAGGAGACGTGGAGGAGGCCGTAGGAGGGCAACAACCCAGCAGCAGGACCGCTACCTCCGCCTTTGTGCAAGGAGGGACAGGAGGAGCACTGCCAGAGCCCAGCAAAATGACCTCCAGTGGGCCACAAATGTGAGTGTGGCTGCTCAAACGGTCAGAAACAGACTCCATGAGGGTGGTATGAGGGCCCGACATCCACAGGTGGGGGTTGTGCTTACAGCCCAACACCGTGCAAGACGTTTGGCATTTGCCAGAGAACACAAGATTGGCAACTTCGCCACTGGCGCCCTGTGCTCTTCACAGATGAAAGAAGGTTCACACTGAGCACATGTGACAGACGTGACAGGGTCTGGAGATGCCGTGGAGAACGTTCTGCTGCCTGCAACATCCTCCAGTATGACCGGTTTGGCAGTGGGTCAGTAATGGCGTGGGGTGGCATTTCTTTAGGGGGCCGCACAGCCCTCCATGTGCTCGCCAGAGGTAGCCTGACTGCCATTAGGTACCGAGATGAGATCCTCAGACCCCTTGTGAGACCATATGCTGGTGCGGTTGGCCCTGGGTTCCTCCTAATGCAAGACAATGCTAGACCTCATGTGGCTGGAGTGTGCCAGCAGTTCCTGCAAGACGAAGGCATTGATGCTATGGACTGGCCCATCCGTTCCCCAGACCTGAATCCAATTGAGCACATCTGGGACATCATGTCTCGCTCCATCCACCAACGCCACGTTGCACCACAGACTGTCCAGGAGTTGGGGGATGCTTTAGTCCAGGTGTGGGAGGAGATCCCTCAGGAGACCATCCGCCACCTCATCAGGAGCATGCCCAGGCGTTGTAGGGAGGTCATACAGGCACGTGGAGGCCACACACACTACTGAGCCTCATTTTGACTTGTTTTAAGCACATTACATCAACGTTGGATCAGCCTGTAGTGTTCTTTTCCACTTTAATTTTTGAGTGTAACTCCACATCCAGACCTCCAGGGGTTGCTTACATTTGATTTCCATTGCTTTTTGTGTGATTTTGTTGTCAGCACATTCAACTATGTAATGAACCAAGTAATTAATACGAATATTTCATTCATTCAGATCTAGGATGTCTTATTTCAGTGTTCCCTTTATTTTTTTGAGCAGCTTATATCTTTGAGATTGTAATTACTTGCATTTTGGAGAACAAAGACAGTCAGAGAATTGAAACCTTTTCTCTTTTTTTTTTCCCTTTGGTTGGATTTGTGGATATAAATTTGCCTGAGAAACTCTGGATTGTTTACTGTCTTCAAAGATATTTTGACTACAACCGAGAAAAACATCTGCCGCATTCTTATCTTTTATTTTCTCTATGTGAAGACTCTTGTATTAATTAAAGTACAATCTGTTTTTTTATGACAACTACTATGAAAAGGCAGTTTTGTTTTTATTTTTTGTATTTTTTACTTACTACCTTTTCTTTTTGAATAATTCCTACTCCCTTCTCCCCCTTTTTTTTCTTGTTGTTTGTCGTTGTTTCCCTTTTCCTCTTGCCTTTTTTTATCTTTACAGGAACACCATCTACAGCATGGCGACCGTGGCTGCCAGGGTGAAGAGAGACAGAGACAAGGAAAAGGAAAAAGAGACTGGAAGGATGTCCACAGACTCCATTGCAATACCTTCAGAACCACCAACATCAGATATGAAAAAAATATTGGATGCGATTACAGCACTGAATAAAAAAATGGAAGACTCAACTGCTACTTTAGAGAAAAAGATGGAAGATTCAATTGATTCTCTAGATAAAAAAATGGACAAAAAGATAGACAATTTAGGCCAACAAGTAGACAAAAAAATGGAAGCTATGAAAGAAGACTTAAAACAGGAATTCAGAAAAGAAATACAGAATGTCAAGGAGGTAGTGAATAATCTATCAGGGGACCTTAAAGAGACACAAGGACAGGTACAAAAATTAGATACTAAATCAGAATCTATTACTAAAGATATAGAACATAATTTAGATGCTATTGCACTAGCAGAAATGAGAGAGAAATAATTTATTTTGAAACTGAGAGGAGTTCCAGAAAAATCAAATGAGAATACGAGAGAAAATATAGTTGGTGCTTTAGCCCAATTTCTAGAGATGGAAGAACAAGATTTTGATTCTGAAATAGATAAAATCTTTAGAGTCAATTCATGTTATGCTAGAGAAAAGAATGTGCCAAGAGATATATTGATATACTTTGTGAGGAAAGTTACAAAAGAGCAAATCCTGAAGAAACATTATAACACCAGATTAAATATAGCAGGGAAAGATATAATTGTTTTAAAAGAAGTACCCCTAAGAATATTAAGAAAAAGAAAAGACTACTCCTTCTTCACAGACAAATTAAAGCAAAATAATATACCATTTAGGTGGGAAAGAGTAGAGGGAGTATCTTTTATGTTTAAAGAGCAAAGATTTAAGATAACTTCCATTTTAAAAGCAAAAGCATTTTTAGAGAAATATAAGATAGACATGAGTGATGCATCCAAAGACTTGGAGGAAAAGAGAAAGACATCTGAAGATAAGGAAAAGATTGAAGATTTATCGCAGATGGGAGCTTCTGGAGTGGATTTAAGAAAGAACTTTTAAATATTAAAACATTATGGACTATAAATATTTAACTTGGAATATCAATGGGGAGAATTCCCCCCAAAAAAGAAATAAAATTTTTCATTTTCTGAAAAGACTGAGACTGGATATAATTTGTCTACAAGAGACTCATATTTGTAAAAAGGACATTAAGTATTTGATTCAAAAACAATTAGGAGAAGAATTCATTTCAGCTGGATTAAAAAAAACTAAGGGAGTAGTTTTGTATATTCAACAAAAACTGAATCCAAAGTTAATACTGACTGATGATGAAGGAAGATATATCGCAGTGGAAGTAAATATACAGGGGACTAAAATATTGATGGTTGGACTTTATGCTCCAAATTTTGATAAAGGACTATTTTATAAGAATTTGATGGATAAACTTTTGGACTTATCATATGAGAATTGGTGTTTCATGGGTGACTGGAATGGGTTGATTCTCCCAATGGAAGATAGACATTCGCAAAAGAATGTGAAACCCACTCAGGGAAAACTACCCCAAACATTTTTTTTTATTTGAAAGACATGTTGGATTTACAAGATATTTGGAGACTTATGAATGGGAACTCTAAAGAATATACATATTACTCAGAGAGGTATAAATCATTTTCTAGAATAGATATGTTTTTGATTTCTAAAAGTTTAATGATGGGTGTTAACAAGGTTAAAATACTACCTAAAACCTTATCAGATCATAATCCTGTATTGTTAACTATCAAAGGGAAAAGGAATATATTTCGATGGAGATTAAATGAGTCAATCCTTGGGAAAGAGGACGTTGTAGATACATGCAAGAAAAGGCTAAGAGAATATTTTTTATTGAATTTAAATAAGGGTACTAGTACTCAAACTGTTTGGGATGCAAGTAAAGCTTATATGAGGGGTTATTTCATTCAATATAATGCTCAAATGAGGAGAAAGAAACGAGAAAAAATTAAATCGATTTTGAATGAAATTAAAAGTAAAGAGAAATGTCTGAGGGATAAGCCAATGGATAATACATTGACAACTCAAATTAAATTTTTACAAAAACAAATATCGATGATTTTGGTACAGGAAATAGAGACCCAAATGAAATTTATGAAACAGAAATATTTTGAATTTGCAAATAAACCAGGAAGATGGTTAGCCTATAAACTAAGAAAACAAAGACAAAAAATATATAATCTCTAATATACAACATGAAGGGAAAACCTTAGTGAATAATGTAGACATACAAGAAGCTTTTCATTCTTACTATACATTATTGTATAAAAAACGGGATGTTCAATTAGCTGATATTGATGAATATATGAGTAAGAAAAGATTAACTGTTTTAAATGATCAACAAAGAATAATGCTTAATAATCCTATAACAAAAGAGGAAATGACAATGGCCTTTAAGAAAATCAATAGTGGAAAAGCGCCACGAGCGTATGGCCTATCGGCAGCTTATTATAAATGTTTCGAAGATGAACTATGTATACCTCTTCAGAAAACTATGAATTTGATTTTGGAAACAGGAATTATGCCGGAAACTTGGAAAGAGGCCCACATTACATTGATTCCGAAAGAACAGCAAAATTTGAATTCAACAAAGAACTATAGACCAATATCATTATTGAATAATGACTATAAGATATTTACAACAGTACTGGCGGAAAGATTGAAAAATATCCTTAGAAATTTTATTCATCAAGATCAAGCAGGATTTTTACCTAAAAGACAAATTAGAGACAATGTTAGAAATGTCCTGGATGTCTTGGAGTATTTAGAACAACATAATGAAAAACAAGCTGCTTTGATATTTATAGATGCTGAAAAAGCGTTTGACAATTTAAATTGGTCTTTTATGTTTAAAGTATTGGAGACTATGAATTTTGGAGGAAATTTCATTAAGTGGATTAAATCAATATATACACCACAACATGCAAAAATAATTGTTAATGGAGAATTTAGTAAACCATGTGAAATACAAAAGGGTACAAGACAAGGTTGTCCTTTATCTCCACTTCTGTTTATATTGGTTTTAGAAGTCTTGCCTAGAGATATTAGACAAGATAATGGTATTCATGGCATTAGAGTCAAAAAGGAAGTTTATAAATTAAGAGCCTTTGCTGACGATCTAGTCATTACCTTAGAGAACCCACTGGATGGGATTGAGTTATTGATGCAGAAACTGAAAGACTTTGGGTCGTTAGCAGGGTTCAAAGTTAATTTACAGAAAACAAAAGTTTTGACTAAGAATATGGATTACCATCAACAAGAGAAATTGAGAGAAATGACGGGATACTCTATGGAGAAAAAAGTAAAATATTTGGGAGTTTATTTAACATCGAAGAATGTCAAATTATTTCAAAATAACTATGTTCCACTTTGGACAGACATTAAAAAAGATTTAGATCGATGGGGAAAGTTGCAATTATTATTAGGTAGAATATCAGCGATCAAAATGAATATATTACCACAAATTTTATACCTCTTTCAAACACTACCTATATTGACATCAGAGGAACCATTTAAACAGTGGAAGAGGGATATTTCTGTTTATTTGGCAAGGGAAAAAACCAAGAATAAAATACAAAGTCTTGCAAGATTCAAAAGAAAGAGGAGGTTTAGGTCTCCCGGATTTGAAATTATATCATGCAGCCTGTGGTTTGGTATGGCTTAAAGAATGGATTGTTTTGAAAAATGAAAAATTATTGAATTTGGAGGGTCATGAATTAAGATTTGGATGGCATGGATATTTATGGTATGACAAAGCTACAGTTAATGTGGATTTTAAAAATCATTATATTAGAAGATCTTTGTTGAGATTTTGGAATAAATATAAATCAACTTTATGTTATAAGAGACCTTTATGGATTTCCACGCAAGAAGCATTTTATAGAACAGAAATTGGTTGACTTATAAGGATTTTTTAAAAAAGGAACAAGGGCATTATGTAACAAAATCAAAAGAAGAACTTGCTCAAGAAGGGTATACTTTTCAATGGCTTTCCTATATGCAACTTATAGAGAAATTTAAATTAGATAAAAAAAAATTGGAATTTGAACAAACCAAATCAGAATTTGAGATACAATTATGTGAAACTGATGAACATTTAATTGCTAAAATGTATAAATTATTGTTAAAAGGAAAAATGGTGGAAGAACAAGTTAAAGACTGTATGATTCAATGGGCAAAAAATATTGGCCACAATATACAATTGCAACAATGGGAAGATATGTGGACTAAAGGATTAAAATTTACTTTGTGTTATAATCTAAAAGAAAATTTTTACAAGATGATGTACTGATGGTATATGACCCTACAAAAACTTGCAAAAATGTATGGGAATATTTCCAACTTATGTTGGAAATGTAAAAAACAAGAGGGGTCTTTTTACCATATGTGGTGGACATGTAAAATGGCAAAGAAATTTTGGATTGAGATACATTCACTGATTCGAAATATACTACAAATACGAATACCATTTAAACCAGAATTTTTTCTACTCGGAATTTTGGATGTACAAATAGAAAAACATTTTTTTAGAATAATACAATATATGATTACAGCAGCAAGACTTTTATATGCACAAAACTGGAAAAACCTAATTGTACCAATGATACAGGAATGGATGTTGAAATTATTGGATATGGCAGAAAATGACAAATTGACATGTTTATTAAAAGAAAATTCAAATCGTTATTTTCTTAAAGAGTGGAAGCCTTTGATGGACTGTTTGCAAAAAGCAGGAGGAGCAAAGCTTGCATGGGGTTTTGATGATTAGATTATATATAAATAGAATATATTAGACAAGAAATGTATATGAATGTTATATGAATAGCCAGCATGTAAGAACAAATTACTTTTCTTTACTCCTATGACCATAGATAGATCGGAAGTTATCCAATTTCTATGTTTGTTTTCTTTTTCTTTCTTTTGCTTTACTACACTTTTCTTTTCCTATTTCTTTATTTTGTATTTCTATTTCTGTTTCATTTTCAACTTTTAAGTTTGTATATTTAAAATCTTAATAAAATCTATATATTAAAAAACCCGCTCTGCTGAAGAACATCTCTACTCTACTACTGGAATAAATGAAAGTATTATGAAGTCCCGCTTTACTCTCAGCAAGTCCCGGTACATCACTGTTGTTGGTGTCTACGCAACAACTCTCATGAATCCAGACGAAGACACAGAGGGTTTCTATGAGGACCTGGACCAGATTATTTGAGCAACCCCCGCCAGCAACAAACTTGTCATTCTTTGTGACTTCAATGCTAGGGTGGAGACAGAGAGTGACAACTGGAACGGAGTCCTTGGGAGGCATGGAGTGGGAAAACAAAACAATAACAGCCTGCTGCTTCTGAGTAAGTGTGCCGAGCACAACCTGTGCATCACTAACATGATGTTCAGACTTGCAAACATGTACAAAACAACCTGGATGCGTTCCAGATCTAAACACTGGCACCTACTTGACTATGTCATAGTACGTCAGCGCAACCTTAAAGACGTCAGGTTTTTGAGATTCAAAAAAATCAGACCGAGATAAGCCACTTCAGAATTTTTTCCACCTTTAATATAACGTACAAGCTGTATAATTCAATTGAAAAACAAACTGAAATCTTTTAGGGCGAAAAAATAAAAATAAAAAACTAGAATAATGTGGTTATTCTACTTGGCTCAATTTCCTGCTTCTGATTAGAAAAACCTGGAATGGATGTGTTTCATTGAAGAATGTGACAGGTGCAAATGCAAGCTCAAAGCAGTTGGGGAGTACAGATTTATATCAGTACCTGAAGAGTGACTGCTTCAGCAGCCCAGGCACTCTTCACCTTCAGGGTTTCTTGCTGAACATGCAGTTTTCTTCCAAGGGTAACCATACAGAAGGGCCAAAAAGGAGCCTAAATAATCAACACCTGTGTGTGTGTGTGTGTGTGGGAGGGGGGAATCCTCTTTTTCATGAGGACCTTTTTATACAATATAGCCAGTAGTTGTTTCATCTGATTTGGGACTATTGTTCATTAACTAAATTATCAAACTTGGGGGTGGGGTTGGGGAAGAATTGTAAGGATTGGATAAAGATGATGAAAGTTTAGAGTTATTTTTCTGTTTAAATCTGTCTGAGTTATATCCTCAACTTGAGATGCCCAAAATAAAATGGTTAAAATACATGAGACAAACTGAATCCTAAATCCTGAATCTTAAGCTGAATCCCTACTTTGTCATAAAGAGATAATGCTTTAAGGACTTTTGTCCTTGCAAAAATGTCCTCTTTTTTTTTTCTGTCTCCATTTTATCTAGCAACAGTCCTATTTACTCAAATTGATTAGATGAACATTCAAGAATTTTAGAATCTGCATGCTCTTACAATTATTAATTATTTTCATAGAAGATACCTACCCTAAATATATATTCCATAGTCATATTAAGAATTTGCAAACCTACTTCCACAATTCACTTTCATATGTAATAATTCAGGAATGCATTTAATGTTCTTTCTGCATTAAGCTATGATTAAAACACAACCCATACCTGAAAGCTCACATTTAAGTAAAGGTTCTTAAAATAGAAAACATAAAATCAATTTTATGCATGTTATTATTTTAAAGCTTTACATGCCACCCTTCAAAATTTAAAACATATTTCTGAATATTTTAGAGCCAAGAATTATATTGGAGCATTTAGCTGTCTTAAAACTATGATTCAATTCACACATGACAGAAAGTATTGATTAGGTCAGTTTGTGTGAGATCTGGGTGGCAAAACTCTGGATGACCAGTAAATGGCAGCAAGAGGATATGGAAGACTACTGTAATTCTTTTCTGCCATCTAGTGATCATCTGGAATTTTGCAGCAGTGAATTGACCTGAATGGATCTGATTGACATTTACTATTAGAATCCTAATATCAGTAATTCACAAAGACTAAATTCCTCATGCATCATTAGGTCCTCTGTCTCTCAGGTTCAAACAGTTCATTCGAGTTGCAAAGCGTTATTTTTATCCTTTTAATCATTTTGTAATTTACCACTTAGCATGGATTAAGAATGGATGGATGGATGAATGATATTTCTCTTCATTTTGCAATTTTCACCCAAATTTACACATGATTCACAGTGCCATGCCATGCTACTTGTGCTGACATAACATTTTACTACCTGATGTAGACCCCATTCCACTAACACCAAAACTCACTCCCTCTTTTTCAAATATACTATAATTCCTACATTCACTTATTTCTTCTTCTGACCTGCTGCCACCAGGAACAGGTTGCCTCATTTTGTTCTATAGCATGGATCAGTCACAAGTATAATCACAGGATTGTCAGCAAAGCACAATTCTTCATGACTTTGTATTTTCCCTTATTTGAAATCCATCAATTGGCACCCATGAACTTAAAACATGCTTTCACCTGTGTTACCGTCAGATGTGCGAAAAACTCCCTGAAATCTTAACAATGGGTATGCCGTCTGCAGAATTCTTGGAGCTGAAATCCACACATCTGGAGAATACCATACGGAGCCACATAGAGATATGTTTTTTTCACACTAGCATACTGCAAATCTTTAATTTTTGAAGGGTGGGGGGCTCATAACAACAGGTCTTCTCATCTTAGGAGACATAACAGTGACCAGCAACTGTTAACAAAAAGTTTGTTGAATATACACAATCACCCAGTGAATGTGTGTGCGCATACACACAAACAGAAAGATTTTTGTATTGGGAGATAAATACTGCTTGACATTGGTCAATAGCCATAATAAACTTGAACTCTTTGAATATTTCCTGAAAAAGGGACAGAGGGACATAGTACGGATAGTTGTAGAGTTTTCATTTCCATACCAGCAACAGTATTTTGTAAAACTAATGGATTTTAATTGCTTATTTGAGCTCAAGCCACTTCAAAATATTTTCTACTATCCATAGAGACAGGTTCTAAGAATATACAGTAGTGTTGTCTGGCTATTGGGATGATTTCAGCCATGTCTTACATTGTGTGGAGGAACACAGATGATACTGCCCCTGCTAATAAAGAGGTTTTGTGGTTTCACCCCTGTGAACATTAGCTGTACTACTAGGCTATTTATACAGCTCTGACAATACAAAGGCTGCCCTTGAAGACTTTTCAAAAATCTGTCTAGACTGATGTTGCCACAAATGGAAAAAAGGAGCTTGAAGGGCGGGTTGCATGAAATCCTGTCATTGGGGCCCCAGGGCTTTCTTTGACCACAACTTCTGAAAATTGGTGGCATAATTTTCTCCTATTCTGAATTATGAAACACTTGGTAGAGTTGCCTTTAAACAGGGGCAGGAGCATCTTGTAAATAAATACCCACTCTCCACAAAAAATAAAGCTGATAAAAAATTCTACCCCTGCTCACTTTTACCACCATCTCATCCACTACAGCTTCCAACCATCCAAGAAATACAATAGGCTAGTATGGTTGAGATTATGGGAATTGTAGTCCTGTAAATCTGAAAGGTACCAGGTTGGGGAAGGCTTTTCTATATGATATGGGGGCAATAATAATTCTATGCAAAGATTAACACCAGGATTAGCACCAGAGGAACAATCAAACAGCACAATATACCCTAATCAAGGAACTATTAACTCAGTCAATCAACCAAGCAGCAAACAACAGCCCAATCAAGGAACTACTAAGGAGAGAACAACACCCCCACCAACACAAGCAGGACAAGCCATGGTATATAAACAGAGAGCAAATCCCACTCCCTTTTCGCACTGAAGGTGTTGCCTAGCCTGGCAATGAAACGTCTGCAAGAAAACAACAAGGCTCAGAGAGCACCAAGGACCCCACAATAATAATTCTGTTAGATAGGCAGATGGAAAAGGTTGTTTGTTTGTTACAATTTCCTGCAAAGACAACTGGCTTATTGCATTGTTAGATGAAGAGACTATGTATTATGTGTTCATTTAATGAAAGGAAAAACAAAAACAAAATAATAAAGGTCTTCATAAAAAGGAATTAATTGTAAAATGTGTCACAATATGAACTCCTCCAGCAGTGAGGAGAACTGCATTGTAAGGTCTGAAGTGCAGAGTAAAAATGAAGAATGAAAGACCCAAGAGGTGCATATTGCAGTAATGAAGCTTTTGTTCACTACAAAGTTGGGCGGATGTGTGTGTCTGAAGGCTTATGGTAAATTATAGTGTAAATTCACTGGTACTCATTTACTAATGTATAAAATATTTCCCTGTACATGGTGTGGCCCCGTGCCAATAGAATGCATACCATTTTGAGCAGCAGGGAGTGCAGAGTACAGAAGAAAAAGAGAATAAGACTATGTTGTTCTAGGAGCAGCTTAGCACTGATAAATGCTTTGCCTAACCTGTCTGAGGGTCTCACGATGGGACAAAATGATTGATCAAGTTGGTGGAGGGCTGCTAGCAGCCTGAAAATTCACACATCATGCTGGTAGGCTTCAGGGAGAGTACGGGTCAAAATTATTAAGCTAAGAATGACTGACAAGTAATGTTTCTTTGGACTTTCCCCAAAGCCTATGAAATTCTGGCAGGAGTGGGAGCTTATGGGGTGGGGGTGGTTGAAGAATTCAAGATGGTGGCTGTATCCTCAGGTTAGAAGCCCCACAACATGTTGGGGGAGGTGGGCGGTCATATAAATTTAAAAAATAGATATAGATAGATAGATAGATAGATAGATAGATAGATAGGAGTGGGGCTTCAAATGTGTGGTTCTGGCTGCCATCTCAACATTTGACCCCTTGTAGATTTTCCTGGCAAGTAATGCATAGGTCATAGCAGAAACATAGTTAATACAAAGAGGCAGGTGTGTATTTTGTAACAGAAATGGGGACATGTGAGAATTTTGAATGACAGCTGAATTTATTTTTTTCTTATAAAAGAAACTACCTTTAGAGAGATCCAGGGATTGAAGCAGAGGTTATTCTCATTCTCTGCTTCTTCAATTCATAAATCAAAAAGTTAGGGATTGTAATTTACATCCTGAAAACTCAGTTCACCAGTTTGATAGCAGAAAATTCACACACACCAAAAAATCAACTTACTATAATCAAATGATAGTAAAACAACTTCAATTATATTTTGAATCACCAACTAGTTCACAATACTGATGAAGAGAATCAAAAGGAGAGACAGAGATTAAAGATTTTTTTTTAAAAAAAAGATTAGATTTATTCAGGAACCATGATGAAAGATGACCTGAGAAGTCATTTGGATGGCCGTCCAGCCAATTGCTCCAAGTCACAAATATTCTTGAAAATAATTTAGAGTATATAAGATCATAAGTCTATTTATTTAACCAAAACATATTGATAAGGGTACCATACTTTGTCTTGACCAGTTCTTAAGTTCTATGAGTGACTTCTCCAGCAAAGGAGATCGTACAATTGCCAGATGTACAAGCTGGATTTAGAAAAGGCAGAGGAACTAGAGACCAAATTGCTAATATCCACTGGATAATGGAGAAAGCAAGGGAGTTTCAGAAAAACATGTATTTTTGTTTTATTGACTATTCTAAAGCCTTTGACTGTGTGGATCATAAAAGAATGTGGCAAGTTCTTGGTGGTATGGGGATACCAAGTCATCTTGTCTGCCTCCTGAGGAATCTGTATAATGACCAAGTAGCAACGGTAAGAACAGACCACGGAACAACGGACTGGTTTAAGATTGGGAAAGGAGTATGACAGGGTTGTATACTCTCACCCTACCTATTCAACCTGTATGCAGAACACATCATGCAACATGCTGGGCTTGATGAATCCAAGGCTGGAGTTAAAATCGCTGGAAGAAACATTAACAATCTCAGATATGCAGATGATACCACTTTGATGGCTGAAAGCGAGGAGCTGAGGAGCCTTATGATGAAGGTGAAAGAAGAAAGTGCAAAAGCTGGGTTGCAGTTAAACCTCAAAAAAACCAAGATTATGGCAACCAGCTTGATTGATGACTGGCAAATAGAGGGAGAAAAAGTGGAGGCAGTGACAGACTTTGTATTTCTAGGCACAAAGATTACTGCAGACGCTGACTGTAGCCAGGAACTCAGAAGACATCTACTTCTTGGGAGGAGAGCAATGACAAATCTCGATAAAATAGTTAAGAGCAGAGACATCACACTGACAACAAAGGTCAGCATAGTTAAAGCAATGGTATTCCCCATAGTAACCCATGGCTGCAAGAGCTGGACCATAAGGAAGGCTGAGCGAAGGAAGATAGATGCTTTTGAACTGTGGTGTTGGAGGAAAATTCTGAGAGTGCCTTGGACTGCAAGAAGATCAAACCAGTCCATACTCCAGGAAATAAAGCCAGACTGCTCACTTGAGGGAATGATATTAAAGGCAAAAATGAAGTACTTTGGCCACATAATGAGAAGAAAGGATACCCTGGAGAAGAAGCTGATGCTAGGGAAAGTGGAAGGCAAAAGGAAGAGGGGCCGAACAAGGGCAAGATGGATGGATGATATTCTGGAGGTGACAGACTCAACCATGGGGGAGCTGGGGATGGTGACAGCCGACAGGAAGCTCTGGCGTGGGCTGGTCCATGAAGTCACGAAGAGTCGGAAGCAACTGAACGAATAAACAACAACAAAGATGTGCTAACAGTACATAAAATAAGCATTGCATGATACTGGAAAGCAGTCTAAGTGGGTAAATATAAAGAAAACAGATTTAGGATTGTTTGTAAAATAAATTTGTTTTCTTGGAGGCCAACAGAACTCTGATAATGATAAGTTAATACAAAATACTCATCATTAATAGACTTTTGGAATAAACTTCAGAATGCAATCCAGATATGTATCCTTTTTCTATGTAAATGTTTCCTGTGTTAAAGTTATAAGTTTGTTCTTTTTGTATTTTTTGTATCATTCTTTCTATATTTAAAAAAAATTAAAAAAAGAAACAAATCCTTAAAATATTTGCTCCCAGAAAAGTTACCTCTATTTGCTGATTCCCATTATAAGCAGTAGGAATTTCTTTTTTATCCATTCAATTGTGTCCGATTCTCCAAGACTGCCTGGACAAGTTCCTGCAGTTTTCTAGGCAAGGTTTTTCAGAAGTAGTTTGCCATTGCCTCTTTTCTAGGACTGAGAGAAAGTGACTGGCCCAAGTCACCCAGCTGGCTTTGTGCCTAAAGTGGGACTAGAACTCACGGTCTCCCGGTTTCTAGCCTGATGCCTGAACCTTTACGCCAAACTGGCTCTTGTAGGAATAATATTAAAGGCTTTAGAAATAGACAAAGTGAGCACCTATTTCCTTTTTGGGATCAAGTCATACCATAGTCCATGTTTCTGGACCACAACCTGTAAGGCTATCTATTCTAAGCCAATGAAGTGGGGTACAAGATAAGGCTGTGGAGGTGGGGTAATCAAAAAATCAACTGACAGATTTTTTTTTACTTAAAAGCAATTAAAATCAAACAAACCAAGTAGAAGGTGATACCAACTGAAGAGAAGGAGGTGATTTTTATTTGTCATATTTACAAAAACGTCCTAGTCACTCATTGTTGTTTGTTCGTTCAGACGCTTCCGACTCTTCGTGACTTCATGGACCAGCCCATGCCAGAGCTTACTGTCAGCCATCGCCACCCCCAGCTCCACCAAGGTCGAGTCCGTCACCTCCAGAATATCATCCATCCATCTTGCCCTTGGTCGGCCCCTCTTCCTTTTGCCTTCCATTTTCCCTAGCATCAGCATCTTCTCCAGGGTATCCTTTCTTCTCATTATGTGGCCAAAGTACTTCAGTTTTGCCTTTCACAGCACTTGAGATTCGTGGAATTGTGCATTTAAACCTGGGGGGGGTGGGGGTAGCAGCAGATCATATGCCCCCCTAGGCCAAGCCCCCATTCTGATTTGGGCTTCCAAGTCAACTGGTATTATCAGGCTCCTAAAATAGGGGCGTGGTGGCTCAGCGGGTAAGACGCCAGGCTTGTTGATTGGAAGATCACAAGTTTGGAGGTTCGAATCCCTAGCCCTGCATGCGGAGTGAGCTCCCGCACTAGCTCCAGCTCTTGCCAACCTAGCAATTTGAAAGCATGCAAATGCAAGTAGATCAATAGGTACCACTTCGGTGGGTAGGTAACAGCGTTCCGCACGTGTCATGCAGCCACATGACCGTGGAAGCGTCTTCAGACAACGCTGGCTCTTTGGCTAACAAACGGAGATGAGCACCGGCCCCTAGAGTCGGACACGACTGCACAACTGTGCGGGGGGAACCTTTACCTTTTTAAAAGTAGGAAAACAGTGACCCTAGAAATGGGGAACACCTCTGGAGCCTCCAGCAACTCATGTACCCTCTCCTATACCAAGTAAACTGTAGTCAAAACTACCCACGTCAGCAATGGGCCCTACACAGGAAGAGGAAGGAAAAAAACATGTCTATCTCTTTTCTGCCTCTATGCAGTTGCCCTGCTGTATCTGCTTCTCTTCACTAGAGTGGCAACTTGGCTTAGCTGGGCCTGGCCTAGCAAACTTGAATTTATGAAAAGCAACCTTGCCATCGGTATGAAAAATAAAATCGATATGAAAGTGGAAAAGTAGTCCTAGGACTTAGCCATTTCTATTACAGTAGCTGTGGCCTGTATTGTTACTAAGGGGCCAACAGCTACTGCAGGGTATACTATATGTTGGGAATGTGAATAAGGAATGAAAATCCTCAGAGGTTAGAGCTGTGGATGAGACCAGGATGTCAAAGCCAGGAACATGCAGGTATTTTGCTACTTGGAAGTAAGCATATGTGTGACTCCACCATTATTTAAATTTGTGCAAAGTTTATTGCAGCATTTGCTATTCAGCTGATCAAGCTTCTCTTCCAGAGATAACAATGCATATGAATCCTTTTTTAGACTGGCTTCTGCAACTGAAAGTAAGTGCTGGAAAAGTTAAATAACTACCTACATTCTAACTGTTAATCATGCAGCTATTAATGTTGCAGCAGCTAGAAACTGGAGTAAACATTTCTTCCACTTTTTTTCAAAAGGTAAACCGTCGCAAATGCAAGAGCTAGAACAGTACTGCTGACCTTATCACCACTTTGATATCTGGCTTGTCAGGGTGTTGCTATCCAGGACCATCCTGAGGAAAAGTCAAACCTGAGGCAACTCTGGCTACTATATTCGGATAATGTTCCACAGCTGAAACAGCTGAACTGGATAAGTTATAAATGGACTTCATTTACTGTGATGAAGTGCTTGAGATGATGGCTCACAATGTTTTGCATGTTACTCAGAGAGATTGAGACAGCAGTTTACAATGCTAGACAGTAATTTTGGATGAAACTGCAGATACCAGCATGATAGAGCAGGTATTTTTTTCCCTTCACGTTGCTACAAGTTACCTGTTTATTGAGGAATTTTTGTCTTGCTTTTTGTTTTGTGACAAAAGAGCAACATCTCTACTTGCTATTTTGAAATATATCATCTGCCACTTTAACATTCCTCTCGTAGGTGCTGTGGCTAGTGGTTTGATGGAGCATTTACTGTTGCTGGGCATCGGAGTTGATTACAGATTCTTATGAAGGAAGAGAAACCATAAGCAATATAAATTTACCATGTTGTGAAACTTGTGGTATAATAGGAAACAAAATACATAGACATTTTCTATGCATTTTGCTTAAGTGGACTTTAAAAGCAATTTTATAGTTAATAGCTTGTTATTACAAAAAGCTGATTGAATTTGTTGAAAATCTGTCTTCTCAGGAAAGAGAAAATCCTGGGACTTCAGGTGGACATGCATAGAATTTGAAAAAATTGCTACCTGCTTCACACTCCATGTAACTTTCAGTTGGCTAGTTGGATTCCCTAAATGCACAAAAAGCACACCATTCTGTGAAGCAGAACAACTTTTAGTTTCTGCCAAGGAGATCACAAACTTCAGAACAATTTTGAATCATTTTGGCAAAGATCACATTATTAGAAGAACAATTGCAATTAGAGAGTTCAAGTCTTCCTAAGAGCATAAAAGTTCATCTCTACATAAAAACAAATTCTGTGAAATTACTGTTCCCACTAGCAGCACTATTGCTTTCTCTCCAAAGTTTGACAACACATGACAAACTTTGAAAGGTTGGCCATTGAAGAAGATTATCATACATACTTTGCATATTTTCACAGACCTGACTTGGATGTTTCCAGATTGCAGCTTCATTATAATGTGCTACTAGATATTGCCAAGGGGCAGAATGTAAAACTTTCAGCTCTTCTGGATGTAGTTGGTCTTCTGAGTAAGGAAAAAGGAACCTACTTATGACATTTACTACCAGAATTGATAAAGCTGATAAAAATAGCCATGAGCATTCTTGTAACACCCTGTATATCAGAAAGATCATTCTTATGACTTCATAGAATTAAAACTTTGCTATGATCAAAACAGATCTACTCACATGGCTCTTCTACATGGACATAAACAATTCTTACGGGAAATCAATCTCCCTATTGTAGCCAAAACATTCATCCAGAGAATACCAATTCAACATAACACATTCAGTGTGATTTAGACACTCTGTATCATTTAGCTAATCACTAAAATGATTAAAATTCCTCTTCTATTGTTTTGTATCTTTATTTGCTATATGAATTTGAACACCTAATACTTGAGTGTAGTCCACGTCCACTCTTTTCCCTTGAACAAATTGTCAAGTAAATGCTCATGCATGGAATTATTTATCCAAAGAGGAAGTCCATGCATTGAAGCTATACCTCTAAAATTGTGTAGATTTCCCAGTCCTATGAACCTCCATGCTCATAGAGATCTATTTGCATAGACTTCCCTATTCTGACATCCACATTCCAAGGTGGATTTGACCTTGGGACCTATATGGTTTGGAATGGAGAGAAATATATTTTATTTTATTTTTATTTTATTTTTATCCCTCGTTTATTATTTTTTTTATAAATAACTCAAGGCGGCGAACATACCTAATACTCTTTCCTCCTCCTATTTTCCCCACAACAACTACCCTGTGAGGTGAGTTGGGCTGAGAGAGAGGGACTGGCCCAAGGTCACCCAGCTGGCTTTCATGCCTAAGGCAGGACTAGAAATCACAGACTCCTGGTTTCTAGCCCAGCATCTTAACCACTAGACCAAACTGGCGCTCTATATGCCACCCCCCTTCCACAAATGAGTTACCAGACCTTTCTTGCATCTTGAAAATATATAGATGTGGGAAGACCTGCAAGTAAGGTGAAAACAGTTTTAATTCGATAGGACTGAGGAAGTAGAGTAAGCAACACAATTGTATTTGATGTAGGACTCACATCGAAAAAAATGACTTGCTTGGATATATTTAAAATAGAGCTATGCAAACAGAATGCAAAGCTCTGTTTTTGTTACACAAATGCAAATATGCAGCTTCCAACCCCCAGGTTCTTTTTATTTTATTTTATACACTGACAAATCCTTCTGCATACTGTTTTATAATGCAGTGCTTAAAGGACCCTCTGTTTCTTAAAAAGATATATGAGTCTTTCTACTATAAATACAGTATTGCAAACCAGCTCAGATCTGCTTGCAGAAAAGTAGAGAATGATATACAAGGGCTGAGGCACCTGGCAGCAACATCTTGATTTTACTTTAATTTTCTGCTATAATGGGATAGAAAATATTACATGAATACTTAATATTTGTTTTTCTGAATCGGTGAAATTAGGTGAGGCAGACGAAAAGAAATCTGCACTTGGCTAACAAATCACATTTACATTAGCCAGACCCAAATTTTCCTGGCAAATATATGTAAATCACTAAGTTTCAGGGCACCCAAGGGAAACTGCTTTATGCTATAACTTAAATACTAATGAAATCAACTGAAAATGATCTTCATTAGTCAGCTGCGCCTTGATAGGGCTCCCTGTGGACTGATATAAATTCACCATTAGAAATGGATTCTCTCCTAGTCCACAGTGAGCATTTAATCCTTCTGCAAGGCAGATTCAAATATAATGTTTAATGTGCGCCCTCCCCACTCCCACTGGCTCCATTTCAGGCATTTTATATTCTATTTTGCACTGTTTTTTTCCCCTCATCTTTTTAGAGCCGCTGTGTTTCTCCCCTGTTCCATCTCCCATTCATTCACTTTCCCGTGCATATTTGCTCATCCATGGGTGACATAAAAATCCAAAATTAGGAACAATAATTTAAAGGCCAGTAATCTGCATATAGCAGCTCAAAGTAATACCTTCACTGGCAAGCCAAATGCACTGCTGATTGATGGAAAGGGAAAGGGCCAGGGCATCCAAGCCGCCCAGAGTCTGCCACGGTAGAGATGGGCGGGGATAAATCCAAATAATAAATAAAATAAATAAATAAATATCAAAGGGATGGTTGAGATGCCAACTCTTGCCAAGTTAAGGCTGTTGCTAGGTTAGCCAGGTAGAGCTCCAGCTTTAATGGCAATATTTGCTGGTGGGAGGAGGGCCGAAGGAAGAACTCACCAATCAATTCCTGAATTCCCCAAAGCTCTTTAATGTGGTTGTTGCCACATAGGGATCTCAATTTTGAGAACTATCAGTCTCATAATCTCTGACCATTGCCATACCATCAATAACATCTGGATAGGCCACAGGTTCTCCATCCGTTTCTTAAACCTAGAAGAGCCTACTCATACTTTGGACCTAATGTCACACAGGCAAAAAAAATGTGGGTAGCTTAATGTGGCAATAGGAAACTTTTCCCCTGCCTCAGTTGCACTCACATTAGACCGTTGTCTGGCATATGGTGCCAACATTTTATTAACCTCTGCTCCTGTGCTGTGCATAGCATTTTAAGCTGAGCACATTAATGAACGATAATGCTTGTTTCCATGTTGTAAAATGTCAAATCAAAAATCCAGCTGAAAAATCCAACCTACCAAGTCTTCCTATCCATCCCCTTGCCTCTTTAAATCTCTACTCTTCCCATTTCTTTGTGTATAGGAGGAGGAGAACAATCTCTTTTCACTTCTGTCCCCACTTGTAAATAAAAGCAGTCCCTTCCTCTTGTTCAGGAGAAAACGGAGAATGACGGTTTCTAGCTTTTGTTTGTATGAGACAATTACAGCTGAAACATTGTGCTGGATGGAGTTTTGAAGGAGGAGAAGACTCAAAAGCCTGACTGATGATGTAGGTCACATCTCAATTGCATCTCAGAAAACCTTTAAATTGTATTTAAAGCCCTAGCTCAAGAAAATGGTCTACACTTGCTAAGAAAGGAATCACAGTGTAGAGATCCATAGAGCCTCTTTGGGGAGGACATTCCATCAATGGGGTGTCACCCTGAAAAGGCCCACTGTCTCAGCAGCCTTTCATTTCATCTTCTTTGAAAGAAATGGGAGTGGGACATTTACAAGAATCACAAATAATATTACAAAAAAATTGAATGTTTGTGGAGGCTGATGCATCTTCTGAAACATCCAGGAAGGTAGCCAAATGTTGTGCAATTGCTATGCAATTAGGAGGCTAGTGGCTTAGATTGTTTAAGTGTTATATAATGAACAACTTACATACTTACTTTTCCCATACTGTGGATAAGATTACTCAGTAGTAAATTTCCTATTTTGTCTATTTTCCTTTTTTCCCCTTCTTATTCTATTTCAATATCATTTATTGTTTTAAATTTTATTATTTTATTTTGCTGGAATGTGTAACTTCTTTGTTATTTGGTTCAGACTATAAATACAGTTGTTGTTCTATTTGTTTTTGGGGAAACGGGAGCATTTAAAGTTTTTGCTTTAATTTACTTCTCAAAAAGAAAATAAACCTATTCCCACTACAATTATTCCCAGGGGCTTCCTTCACTCACTCTGGATCTTTCCTTAGTTATGAAATTGTCATCTGAGAATGGAGGGGGAAATTCTTCTGTATTCTAGCAATATGCAGATGAACTTTTTTAAAAAAAGGGGTAGCCATATGGGGAGGGGATTTGCAGAAGGGGAAATCCTCAAGTGATCTCTCTCTTCCTCCAAATCAGAGTTCTGCTTTCTTCCCCTTAACTTTGATCTTGCTCCTCCATCAATGGGGTGATATCACAGTGCAACAAATGGTTGGCCTGAAAGTAGTGGAGAAATTTCATAGGATGAATCTAAAATCCTGGCAGGAACATGAGGAGGAGGTAATTATTTTAGATAAGCTTGGGATTTGCACAAGGGAAAATCCTCCCCAAGCCAATTAGACTTTTAAAAGTTTAAACCACTCTTTGAATTGGCCAGACATGGATTGAAAAAGAAGAGACATGATATAACTATATGGTAGCCAGTTTACAACTGCAGCTTGACATCTCATATGAATTTTTTATTTTAAATAGAAATTGGCTATTATCCTTTTCAGCAGCCCAGCAGCTATAGATTGTAATGATCCTAAGTATATTTTCTTCCTGAATTTATTTTGTCCCTCCTTCCTAGATATAGTTTTCATTAATAATGCTAGTGGCTAAGGTAAGAGGAATGAAAAAGATTTTAATGAGCTATCTCATTAAAGGTTTAGACCAACATACATAGGGGGAAAAGATTAACTCTGTGATAAAAGCACACCACTAGTCTAAGTTAAAAGATATGGGGACTATTCTGAATCTGGCTCATGTTCAAACAATACCAGCTTCCTAGTGAGACCTCTTTTTCTTATATAGGCTTAGGGTGAAACATGATCTAAGAGATTCAAACATCATACTTTAAAAATAAATTCTAATTACAGAATAATTAAATATCTTGATTTTCATGTGGAAATTAGACATGTTGAAATCCAGGAGCAAAATGCACACGTATGTCAAATATGCATCAATAAATAATGCTCTGCATATTCAGTTAACTTCTTATGATGCCAACAATTATGCTTCCATGAGTCACATACAAATAAATGAACATATGAAAGAACTAACTTCACTCTCATGGTTGGTAGGAACTGCTGATTGATAGGACAAATCGGAATAGTTACTTGCCACAGTGTGTTCATACAACTTGTTTGTCTCTATCCTCCAAAAATGAGCTTGGTCACACAATTTATCTGCCTACTCTGACCATAGGATAATATGAATTGGACTTGGGCCTGGATGCTCTTTCCACACTGGGTATGCTTGGAAAGAGTAGACCCTGGATTGAATGACTTTATGAGTCCATGTGTAAATCACGCAACTAACTTGCTATACAAAAGGAGGAGGAGGTATTCTTTCTCTCTTTCTCTTTAAAATACATCTGTAACCATGTTTATGACAAACTGGTCTTCCTAATTGTAAAACTGATGAAAGATAAAACAAATCTTTATTTTGGTCAAAGACCAGCATAAGACTGCAGCCATGTCAGCAGTAAATGACAGTTAATATTACTAAGATAATGAAGTCAAACATTGCCCCTCTAAACTACTTAAATAAAATTATAGTGCTGCTCCTAAACTGTAATAAAATACAGTCTATAAACCATAACAAAAGTTTCTAAACTTTATGTCTAAAAGTAATCAGAAGAGGAGGGAGGAGGAGGAGGAAGACATTTTTAAAATAAATTTTATTAAAAGATTTACAAGAACATAAAAACTAACATGAACTAAAAAGGAGTAGAAGGAACAAGGAAAGAAAGAAAGAAGAAAGAAAAAGTGCAAAAAGAAAGAACAAAAAGAAATAGAAAGAAGCTTCCAATTTCTTCTGCAGCAAATATAAGTACAATTACAAAATTAGCTCTTACTCTATGATTACAAAAAAGCTATCTTTTTTTCTATTATCCAGGTTTATTTTCTAATCATCAAAACCACTGATCATAAATGCATTTTGTTCCGTTTCATGTAAAAAGTCTGTGAGGGGTTTCCAGTCAATCATAAATTTCCATGATTGTTGTGGGTTTTTCTGGCTGTGTGGCCGTGTTCTGGCAGTTTTTGTTCCTAACGTTTCGCCAGTAGCTGTGGCTGGCATCTTCAGAGGTCCTCTAAACTACTTAAATATAGTAGTTTAGAGGTCCTCTGAGGATGCCAGCCACAGCTACTGGCGAAACGTTAGGAACAAAAACTGCCAGAACACAGCCACACAGCCTGGAAAACCCACAACAATCATAGGATTCTGGCCGTGAAAGCCTTTGACTATACAAAATTTCCATGACTTTTTTCTAGTTGCCTGTCCATTAGACCAAAAAGAAAAGTTTCTGGTTTCAGTTGTACTCTAACCTTTAAAACTTTCTGAATTAATGTATGTATTTGTATCCAAATTTTTTTGGCTTTTTTACATGTCCACCAAACATGGTAAAATGTCCTTTCATGTTGTTCACATTTCCAGCAAAGATTTGAAGTACCTTTATACATTCTAGACAATTTCTCTTTTGACAAATACCAATGATACATCATTTTATAAAAAAATTATTCAAGGCTAGAACATAATGTAAATTTCAATCCTTTCAACCACATATTTTCCCATTGATCTATTTGTATATTATAACCAAAATTTTTAGCCCACTTATCATACATTCTTTCACTTGTTCTTCTTCTGTATTATATTTCAGCAAGTTTATACAGTTTAGCAATAAATAATGTTATCATTAGTACATAATTCTATTTTAAACTCAGTCTTACTTTGTTCGAAACCATAAAACCTTTTATCCACTTCAAACCTTTCTGATAATTGAACATAAGAAAACCATTGACATGAATATCCTTCTGTTATCAAATCTTCTCTTGTTTTCAGTTTACAATCCCCTTGAGAAAATTATAGTATATCACAGTATGTTAACCATTTATTTCTCATTTTCAGGCAAAACCTAAATGTATATTTATTCCATATAGCCCGTCTGACATAATGGTTTTTAAAGTCTACATTCACCTTCACTTTTTCATAGCATAGATATCCATGCCACCCAAATCTCAGATCATGACCTTCTAAATCCAGTAGCCCTCTATTTCTTAACAACACCCACTCTTTCATCCAAACTAAACAGCAGGCAGCAAAATATAGTTTCAAATCTGGTAAGCCCAGTCCTCCTCTTTCCTTCGCATCTTGTAATACCTTATATATAACTTGTGGCTTTTTCCCTTGCAATACAAATTTAGATATATCCTTCTGTCATTGTTTAAATGGTACATCAGTTGTCAAAACAGATATTGTCTGAAACAAAAATAACATTCTAGGTAAAACATTCATCTTAATCACAGAAATTCTACCTAACTGTGACAATTGTAATTTGTCCCATCTTGACCTATCTTTTTTAACTTCATTCCATGTCTTAACATAATTATTTGAAATAACATACAATTCATATTTGTCATAGTTATACTCAAATATTTTACCTTCTTCTTAATCTTAAAACCCGTTTTATTAATCAATTCTGTTTGATCTTGTATTTTCATATTTTTTGTTAACATCTTTGTCTTCTGTTTATTAATCTTAAATCCTGCTAAGGCCCCAAATACTTTTAAATTACTCATTAAAAATTCAATTACCTTTAGGGGTCTGCCAAAACCAAATCATCTGCAAAAGTTTTTAACTTATATGACTCTTTTTTAATCTTTACACCCACGATCCTCTCATCTTGTCTTATATCTCGATTCAGTATTTCAAGAGCTAATATAAACAAAAGAGGAGTCAGTGGGCAACCTTGTCTTGTTCTTTTTTGAATCTCACATGGTTTAGTTAAATCACCATTAACAATTATTCATGCCATCTGTGAAGTATTAATTGATTTCACTCATTTTGTAAAATTCTCTCCAAAATTCATATCTTCCAAAACCTTAAACATGAAAGTCCAATTTAAATTGTCAAAAGCCTTCTCTTTATCCAAAAAGAAGAGGCTGTTTTTCATTATGTTGTTCCAAACATTCCAAAATATCCAGCACAGTTCTAACATTGTCTTTCCTCTGTCTTTTAAATAGTAAATAATAAATTATGTGTTTAATTTATTAATAAAATCTTCCTGCAAAATTATTTTCAGTCTTCAAGCTAAATTCATTATAAACAATTTATAATCATTATTCAGCAATGATATTGGTCTATAGTTCTTTGTTAAAGTCAAGTCTTGTCCTTGAGGAGGAAGACATTTTTATTACAACCAAATACTAGCCAGGTAAAATGAATAATGAAACTGAGCAATAAAATAAAAACTGTGAATCACATATTAAACCCATATGTACATACATTTATACAATTTTGGAATCTAAAACTACTCCAAGATAGATAAGAATAAAATTGTGATTGGTTAACAGTCATGTGGCCAGTTCATAAAGTACCCAAATGTTATCTCATGTTGTACTTGCCATTCTTTCACACAAACATTTATGACATTGTGTACAATAAAGTCAGCAGCAGAGAAACATAGAACTGCTCAGACTGGCCAGGATGATGCAACGGGAAGATGAAAAGAAGCAAGCACCTTCAAGAAGCATCAAATCCAGTATGCCTTGGTACACAGATATTGGCTCAAGTGTAGATGGTAGGCTTGTTTGCTACCATCCACATTACCCTCTCTAGTCCTTTGTTGCTCTACTGTGATGATGAGCATCGACTTCAGTTTGAAGTCCCTAGCTGCAGCATGGGCTCTTCATCTACCACTAGCATCAGATAAAACTGAATAGTACAACTCCCTCCATTAACCATTTTAGGAACTCACAATGTAAGATAATGTAAGATAAGACTATGGGATAGCAGCCCAACACCTGATAGTGGTGCCACTCTGGGCCAGAGTGCTTATATAACACTTTCATTTAAATGCATAAAAGGAATCCCTATGGCTCTTCCTTTTTTACTCTGCATGTGAGGGATTTTATAGAATCACATTCTAAAAGTTTAATATATAAATGTCCTTGTTGGGTAAACGTTGCTTGTGCTGATTTGCAAAAGAGTGTTATGCAAATTAAACCAAGTTCTTATGATAATAGCAGAGATCACCAGTGGCAAAGAATAGGAAATGTATTCCTTTATTTTCTCTTATACAAATTAATAGCTTATAAGCAAAGGGAAAATAATCTATTTTTGTGGAGTCCTTGGTGCTCTCTGAGCCTTGTTGTTTTCTTGCAGACGTTTCATTGCCAGGCTAGGCAACATCTTCAGTGCGAAAAGGGAGTGGGATTTGCTCTCTGTTTATATACCATGGCTTGTCCTGCTAGTGTTGGTGGAGGTGTTGTTTTCTCCTTAGTAGTTCCTTGATTGGGCTGTTGTTTGCTACTTGGTTGATTGAGTTAATAGTTCCTTGATTAGGGTATATTGTGCTGTTTGATTGTTCCTCTGGTGCTAATCCTGGTGTTAATCTTTGCATATCTGGGTGTTGATTGCTGGCAAGGAGGTGTTCTGGTCTTTTGGCTTTTCTATTCTTATGAATGGTATGTACAGTAAATGTTGTTTACCTCTATGTGTCTGTTGATGGCTGCTTTGTCTGAGTGCCAAGCTTCCAGGAATTCTCTAGCGTTTTTGGATTTGGCTTGGTTTAAGATGCTTACAGTTTCCCAGTTGAAAGTATGGTTAAATCTGTCCATGTGTTGTGAGATTAAGGAGTTTTCATCATGTCTTCTGACTGCTAGTTGGTGTTCGTGGATGCGTTCTGCTAGTCTTCTGCCAGTCTGTCCTACATAGTGGCTGTTATAGTCCTTACACTGTATGTTGTAGATAACTCCTGTTTTTTCTTCTTGGGCTACTGGATCTTTTGGGTTACTTAAGATGTTCTGAAGGGTTTTGGCTGGTTTGTGTGCTACGGTGATGCCGTGTGGTTGTAACAGTGTATTAGTAGTTTCTGAGATGTTTCTGATGTATGGCAGTGTAATCCTTTTCATAGCTTCTGTTGGTTTTGCTAATCTATTTTTCTTATGTCTCGCTTTAACATACAAAATCTATTTTAATCTATTTTAATGTATATTATCTCATATTTAAATATTTTTTTACAAATATGCATTTTAGGTCTACTCTCCCACCTCCATGTAAGCAAACTCTTACATGAAATTCTAGATAGTTTCTATTATAAAATATACTTGAAATGTATTCCAAATTTTTGTTTGCTTGCTTGAGACAAGAATTCAACTAGTGGGACGCCCATAACTTTGCAATCTCAGTGTGATTCCAGATAGTGTGGGTGTGATTGGTTTGCCTCAGAATAATCAAAGATTTAGATTAGCCCAAACCTGAAAGTATTCCAGACATATTTTAGGTTATTTGAGATGGGCTGGAAGCTCCACCTCCCTCTCCTGATTTTAAAAACAGGTTAGCTCTGTGGCAGCTGCACCAAAAGGAGGAAAAGGTGAATTTTGCTGATACTTCCTAATGTAATATGTTTTATGGGGAAGGTTTGAAAATGAATGATAGCATTAGATTCAAGATGGGTAGCAAGATCATAGGACTAGAGCAGTGTTTCTCAATCTTGACAACTTTTAAGCAGTGTGGACTTCAACTCCCAGAATTCCCTACCTGGCTGGGAATTCTGGGAGTTGAAGTCCACACATTTTAAAATTGCCAAGGTCTAGAAACACTGGACTAGAGAATACAAAGAGGGTGGACTTGTGGAGTGTGGGAGGGCTTATGGAGAATCTGAAGGTGGGAAGGACTGTGTCTCAATCAAATTGACTCATAAAGGATTGCTGGCATGTTTGGATTGGCTGCAGGAAAGATCTTATTAACTGTAAAAAAAATTAAAAATACAGTATGATATGCATGTAACAGTTGAGCTAGGTTTAAAATAAGGGTTGTAATCCTGCCAACTGATGGGATAGCTTGGAGAAGAACTAGCTGAATCTTCAGATAGAACTATCCCCCATCCCTCCTTCGTATGCAAAAGACAACCAGTTCTACATCTACCTAGAGATTTGGAATTTGTAAGTCTACAGGATCATATAGTGGAGGTAGCTGTGCTACCTTGTGCTGACCTTGTTTCTGCAGAGTTCCTCTAGAAAATTCTAGACAATTGGCTGCTTGGGAAGGCCAGGATCAAAAGGGATCTCATTAATGAATAAAGCAAACATACACCCCTGAGGACCACAAATTTGGCAAAGCTAGAGGGAGAGACTTCTCCCTGCATGAACAGGGCTCCATGTTTCCTGAGTTGTGCTGTGCAAGTAGGAATAAGATGGGTCAGATTACCCCGAGGCTACCTAAAACAGGCTGGGCTATTTCTGGAGCATAGGATCTGGCCCTCAAGGTGAGTCAGGTAGTCATTGCACAGCTCTAATCAGCCTGTGGAAAGAAAGCACAGGGGCCATATAGGTAGGCTCAGATCTGACTGTTCCTCTGGTTTGTTGACTTTCAGAGCTTTATGGGCAGCAGACTTGATTGAATCACCTGCTGGAAATTAAACAACTCTACTGATCTGCAGAAGGTGAGACTAAACCTTCAAGACCATACTTAACAGTACAACCTTATACATTCTAATCCATTTGGAGAGTGTGGTAAGTGCTGCCACAGGCAGATAATTGTGTAGGCAGCATTTTTTTTAATTTAAATTTTCTACAGTAGAACAGTGAAAGCAGTGAAACCTCCAACACCATTGAAATTCTTTATTATAAACATGCCATATATAGGTGTTTGTGTGTGTACACACACATATATGGATATACAGTACACACATTTTATCCACTCTGTATTTCTAATTATGGGTGAAACCTGATGCATATGGAATTCTCTTGTCCAAATCCCTTCTGGCTCTTTGTTTCCCCCCTTAAGCTTCTCTAGAGATTCTCCCAAATTCTGGGGGAGATTTTGAGCTGCAGGGAGGAAGAAGAATTGTCTCCCTCCAGCACTGGAGACCACCAACTACAATACAGAAAGACATCCCATTTAGAACTGAAGTTCAGATTCTCTGACTTTATAGTGTTGTGGTCAATATAAAGTATATTTAGCAGGCTCTTTGGATTTCATGATAAAGTTGTGCCACAATCTGTCCATCCATTTTTCTGTCCATCCCCCTGTGAAAGAGGTTTCCATCCATTCTCAGGAGTTTTTAGAATTTCTTTACCATTTATTTTCATTGTGTTTCTGAGTGGGAAGTACTATTGTTTTTTATTCCTTGTTACAGTTCTCTCCAATGCTCTGCAGCTTTTCTGGCTGCTTTTTCTTCTTGAGTCAAAAAAGATTCCCTGGGAGGAATTCCTTGATCATATCTTCCCTTTGTATTTAACTGAGGTGTAAGAAGCCAGAAGAGCTGAAGACTGCTGGAGAAGTGATAAAAATTAAACACTTAGACATCTCTCTTGGCTATCTTTTAAGTAACACAAGCATAAGAATGTCAGATCTCGTCTATCAAGATTTCATCAAAAATCCTTTCTTTTTTACAAATCATTTTTTATCTAATTGAATGAGAGGTTTTTTTAAAAAAGAAAATAAATTTTCAGCACAGCAGTACTTTGTGTTACCTGCTAATTGCAGAGGCTAATTCTACTTACCCCCATCCTCTTCTGTATTTAAAGAGGGATCAAAATATACAAAGGTAGCTAATTAAATTTGAGAAACCCCAGAGTATCGAGAGAGTTAGTTATTATAATTTCTGTTTTATATCTCAGGAAATGAGTATGAAGGATAATGATGATAGTTATTCATTCCGTTTAAAATGAAAAAAGAACTGAATGAACTAGAGCCCTTTTAGTTCAAGGTAGGTTCTGGAACAAATGCACTAAGTAATGAATGGGCATAACTACATTCAGTTTTCATTATCACATTCTTTCTCATGTTTTTCAATCATTTAGAGGGACAGAGGAGGCTATCTCTGTTTTTTTAGCTTCAGCAATCAAACTGATTTTAAATTAAAGCTCTCCAAAACAACTTAAGTAAACCAAAAGACTCAGTAGCCCAAGAAGAAAAAACAGGAGTCATCTACAACATACAGTGTAAGGACTGTAACAGCCACTATATAGGACAGACAGGCAGAAGACTAGCAGAGTGCATCCATGAACACCATCTAGCAGTCAGGAGACACAATGAAAACTCCTTAAACTCACAGCATATGGACAGACTCAACCGTAGTTTCAACTGGGAAATTGTGAGCATCCTAGACCAAGATAAATCCAAAATCAGCCATCAATAGACACATATTTACACACAATTCAAAAGAGATAAAAAAAAATCTAAGAAGGAAACAAAAAAACCAGAACACATCTTCTCCAGGAGCCAACACCCAGATAAGCAGGGATTAACACCAGACAAACAATCAAGCAGGAAACAATACCCTAATCAAGGAACTACCAAGGAGAAAACCACACCCCCATCAACACTGACAGGGCAAACTACTGTATATAAACAGGGAGCAAACTCCACACTCACTAGCCCTGATGATGTTACCTAGTCAGGTAATTAAATGTCTGCAAGCAAACAACCAAGCTCAGAGAGCACCAAGGACTCCACAGTTCAACCCTGAGCTACGTACTGTATATTCTCTTCTATTGATTTTAAATTATTATTATTATTATTATTATTATTATTATTATTATTATTATTATTATTATACCATGAGCCATTTTTATTTACTTATTTTTGTGATGTCCATTGTTTTCTCATCTAGATGCTTAAAAATATTTGGAAAAGTCCAGAAACATAAAACATTACATTCCAGTCATTTCTGAACTATTTGTAATGCTGCTGAAATGAGTTCCATTTTTGCAGAATATAACAAAAGAGAAAGAGAAAGGAGCTGGGGGAGAAGAATGAGGTTACTGAAATGTACTAAATTTAAATGAATGAATAATGATTAAATAAACTTGATTAGTATAAATCAATCATGGAACAAATGAGGTGTTTAATCACAAAACTAAACATAGTAGCAGAATTTTTTTAAAAAATTCTTGCATATGCTCACTCTAACACTGTTTGATCATTGTTCCAAGCAAGTTCATCTTATATATAAGGTACTCTGAATTTTTTAAACCAAAGCTATCATGTTTAAATGAAGGCTAATCCCATTCCATTCCTACCAGTATATTTCCAGGACTCCATTTCTAGTCTTCCTGGATACAAAACTTTTTGAACCAGTGGTAATGAAAACATTAGGCCCTGTTGGGATGTTACCTGGATTATTGTAAGACAAAATAAAAGGAAGGAAATAAAGAGCATGACCAAACCTAAGAAAATGCTTTGAGTACAAAGCAGCCTTTCTTTACTTATTGAATGATTGTTTAATAAATGACTAATGACCAGCTTAATAAAAAAAAGTCATGCCAGACTGATCTGGTCATTTGCAAACATGACTAATGAAAAAAGCCACGCCAGAGTGAACAGAAACACATTCCGTTCCAGACCAGTGGTGTAACATCAAAGGTGTGCAGAGCATTTGGGGGGGACTTAAGAAATGAGACTTAGTGATCAAAAGCAAAGACTCATTCTGATGAGTGGATGAAGATATTATAGTTCATTTGTTATCAAAATAGAGTGTTCCAGAGATCAGAAGAAAACAGTTTGTTCTAACATCTGCCACCACCTCCCAACCCCACCAAGTTTAAAATTGTAATAATGTTTGGACCAACTGAAAACTGCTGGTCAGGATCCAACACATTGTTCTGAGGGATAGTGCATTAAAGAGGCAAGCATATTATAACTTTCAATCAGCATTCTGCTGTCCGTTATAGTTAGCGTGCCCCTATAGACAATGATACCAACTTTTGGTACCAAAAATTGCCAACCTAGCAATTCGAAAGCATGCAAATGCAAGTAGATTAATAGGTACCACTTCGGTGGGTAGGTAACAGCGTTCCGCGCGTGTCATGCGGCCACATGACCGTGGAAGTGTCTTCGGACAACGCTGGCTCTTTGGCTAACAAACGGAGATGAGCACCGACCCCTAGAGTCGGACACGACTTCACAAATGTGCGGGGGGTACCTTTACCTTTATAGACAAAGATCCTAAATTGATTAAAGCTAGCCAGTTCAAGAGGCTCCAACCTATATTCCTATTCATTTACCTTGTCTTTACCTGAGCTTTCCCAAATTATATATATAATATCTTATGGATTCCTTTTATCATATTTTGAGCCTCAATGAGAAACTAATAGTTTGCAAAACAGTGATGAAACAATGACAGAGACATGTTTGCAAGCACCTAAATTTGTTTTAGATCCAAAGGCTCAACTGCTTCAATTAGTTCTTGAATGCTATGAAATAAAAAAAGAAAATCCAGTAAAATATTTGCAAAATATACTAAACTAATCAACGTTTATTTATCTTCAATCAGTTTTAATATTTTGATTATCTCCATTTGTCTTGATTTATTTTTAGTTTAGTATTTTAAACCATAATTAATAGAAGCTTTTAATGTTCATGTGAGGAATATAAGTTCTGTACCTGAGTATTCTGTATATGTATTTCCCTTTGTGACAGTTACATCTAGAAAAATGTTATTTTCTACCTACACCAGGCCAGAGGGATGTCAAATACTATAAGGTATTAAATTAAGCAAGGACAGTTTCAGCAAAATTGATTTTTTGAGTCTTTGGAATCCTTGAAATCACTCAGAGTCCTTGTTGCTTGGAAGATACCCCATTAATCTTTATAGGACCCTGTTGACATTGTGGATACAACTATCCTATTCTGTTTTCAGGTCAGATATGAATAGTCTACAAAGACAGAGGATTCAGTTTTAATTCAGCAGAATCCATATTTAGCTCCTCAAACTGAACAGAAAATGATATCAAAAGAATTTGTAAAGAAAGGATTATAAAGTATAATAAGGGCTAGTTCCTGATAAAAGTCAATGCTGGAGACACATCTGGAAGAACAATTTGAAAATTAATAAGTATCAGCTTCAGAACTACATGAGTAGATCTCAATAAATAACTATTACGTTTTTGAAACCAACAATGAAGAGAAAAGCAGTAAATTTGGAGTAGAGGTTTTGGTTGATAGGATGGAGAGGGACCTACTCAACTGTAGGTATAAAACCATCCATCTATAGGGCATCATAAATAAATTCTGCTTAAAACAATCTGAACGTGGAAAAAATAATTCAGCTGACACTGACAATGATAAATTGGCAGCTCCAGGCTGTGTAGGTTGGAGTGTGGAACAATATCACACATTGTAGTGCTGGTGTTCCACCAAAAAATTGGTGAGGAGGAATTGAAAAGTGGTATGTACCTCTTAGAGCCAGTTTAGTGTAGTGGTTAAGGCACCAGGCTAGAAACTGGGAGACCATGAGTTCTAGTCCTGCCTTAGGCACAAAGCCAGATGGGTGACCCTGAGCCAGTCACTTTCTCTCAGCCCTAGGAAGGAGGCAATGGCAAACCACTTCTGAAATCTTACCAAGAAAACTGCAGGGACTAGTCCAGGCAGTCGCTGAGAATCACACACAATTGAATGGCAGAAAAAAAATGTTCCTCTTTCCTTTAGCTGCATGATATATAGAACTAGACACAATTTTATATTTTCGTATAATGGTTTAGTATTATAGTGCAGAATTAAACAAAGGTCACTAAAGGGTCATACTTGGGTCATACTTTGTTTTGCTGTGTCATTGGTGAGACCCCTGTGTAGAGTAGGATGATCTTTCTCATCTTTAATCCAATTAACCTTGATAAACAGATACTCCTTAACTTTGAGATGGTCTCATCATCACATTATATAAACAAACACTTCTTGGCCTTCATGGTTTCATTCTTGGCAGAATCCTCAACCTTGAACCTTGATGGTCTCATTTTTGGCAGGACAGCAAAGCATTCCACGATAAGGTAGACTTGCCCTCCTTGTCCTTGGTAAAATCTTGTGAGGTGAGAACACTGAAAAGCACTAATTATGGTTCAGAGCCTATTTAGAAACCTCCATGGGATGGAACTTTTATGCAGACCTAACCAGGATGCTGCATGTTTTCTGGCTTCGAAGGAGTCTGCCCAACATCATCTATTTGGGGTTCCTTCCTGGCAGAAGGGGTGTAAGATCTTCCTTTTTCCATCTTATTGTATTCTTCAGTATTCTTGAATGTTCTTTGATTGTTGTCTTGAGTTATGTTATACTCCTGAATATTCTTTGATTACTATCTCATGTTATGTTATTATGTTATTTTATTATACTGCCTTGGAATAAAACCTTAACAAAGGTTTGATTTGAAAAGTAGTCATACTGTGTGGTCATTCCTTCTGAATTCAAAAGAACTTGTGACCCAACCCTGCTGGGCTGGGTGCACAGCAATACGCACATAGGCTAAAGTCTATTCTAAGTAGCCAAAATTGTGTTTGTCATAACACAGAGAGTTGGCAAAGCATAGGGCAAGGATCTAAATCACCAGGCAAACCAACAGCTGTCTAATCACATGATCCCACAAAGCATGTTGGGATAGCATTGATGGGAATGACAGGATATCATGTCAGTCCCATAGTGTAGATATTTACCAGAGCCTCATCCTACAGCCTAGGTACACGTTCCTCCTAGTTTGATTAGGGCTTTTTAATGCTACCTCAACATTTCTTATGTGGATATCCTAACTGGGAACGGAGTCTAGTCCCTTAAAACAGTGTATGATGAAAATGAGACAGACTTGTTCTAGAAGACAGGACAAAAGAGAAACAGATCTTGGGTGGAAATGAGGTGTACTTTCTTAATAGTAAGAACTATTCTACAGTGGAACAGACTGCTTCAGGACTCTCTTCTGCTGGAAGAGAGGCTGAATGGCTGTCTGTCAGGGATACAATAGTAGTAGATTCTTGCAGTGAGCAGGGAATTGGGCTAGATGATCTCCAAGGTCCATTCCAACCATTATACTGTGTAATTCTACAAATCCACTCCAAAGACCCAGGTGCCTAGGGTAAAAATTACAGCAGCAGCAAAAAATAAATCACTTCTAATAGGCTTGTCACTTGAAAAAAGCAATGAAGCCTCAGGGCTATGATTAAATAGTAGTAGTATAACTTTATTGATTAGTCATTTGACCATATCAAAACTATGATTAAATAATGTTCATTCCTGAAAAATGTGCCTGTTCCAGGTGGGCTTTGCAGAAAGTAAAACGTTGTAGCACAAGTGAGTAGAAATTAGACCCTGGTTAGTATTTGGACAAAACAGAAAGCAAAGAATCCCCGTATTTTCATGCATATTTCTTTTAATAGCTGCTGCTGCTCATGCTGTTTGAAAGCAATTTCCTCCTATTTCAATGTGTTCATGTTGCAAACATTGTAACATTATGAAAAGGGCAGATTTTGATGTGCCTGTGTGTTCCACTCCACCTACAGCATTTGGATTTCCAAAAAGTCCCATTTGTCCAAGCACTCTCTTCTACAGTATGCCTGGTGACCTGTGTGGATGTATTGGAATCAGCAGCATCTGCTCTGTCAGTAGTCAGAAGAGTAAGACAGGTAGTTAAATTGTGTGGTTGCGCATTCCACAGATCTTTGAGCCTCCTATTCACCCTTTATATCTAATTATTCTACCAATCAGCTAAAGAATATTTGACAACTGCACAAAACGTCTTTGGCCACATTTTCCCATCTGGGTGCCAAATACTGACCCTGTTATGCATATTCAACAAGAATCCAGACGGACACATTCATGAACACTGACATTTAGAATGAACTAAGATTTACTTGGAGGAAGTATAATGAAACATGGGACCCCTTCATAAAATATATTCAAAAAGAATATAACATTAAATAGAGAACAAATAATAATAATAATAATAATAATAATAATAATAATAATAATAATAATAAAAAAGTACAAATAAAGAAGGGGCGAAGGGAAAAAAAAGAGGTATAAGAAGAGAAAAATGTAAATCAAGTATTTACAAGAATTTTTCTTTTGTTAAGAAAACTGGAAGAATTTTAATGGAGTATATGTATGTATTATGTATTATAAAACAAAGATTTAAACTTAAGATTGAATTTGATACAAATATATAAATAAATAAATAATATAATGTAAGGAAAGGGAGAAAAAGAATGATAAATATATATAAAGTAAGAAGAAAAAGAAAGGACTAGGTTAGAAAGAAAAAGAGGATAAAAAGGGTGAAAAGGGAAAGAAAGATAGGAAAAGAAGATAGAGCAGAAGAGAAGAGAGAGAAGAGGTTAGAGAGAGAAAGAGGGAGTATGAGAGAAGATATTAGAGAGAATGAGAAGGTCAAATAAAAATAAAAAAAAGAAGAAGAAGAAGAAGAAGAAGAAGAAAGGAATGGATGAAAGGATAAAAGGAAGAATAAAAATGAAAGATAAAGGAAAGGAAAAGAGAGAGATGGGAGGGTTAGAAAGAGTGAGTAAGGTAAGTGAGAGAAGAGATTAGAGAGAGAGAGAGAAAGGGTTAAAAAAGAAGAAGGCAATGGATGAAAGAGAAAAGGAGTTAAAGGAAGAATCAAAAGGAAAGGAAAGGGAAAGGAATAGATAGAGAATAGGTTAGAAGAGATTGAAAGATAAAGGAGAGAAAAGATTAGAGACAAAAAAAGAAGGATACATTGTATTAAATATAATAAAAATAATTATATAAAATCAAATGTAAATATATATACATAAATGTAACCATTGTTATGTGTTATATATGATCATTGTTATGTGTTATATGTTTTGTTTATGTTTTATGTTGAATGTAATAATAAAAAATTATATCTGCAAAAAAAAAAAAAAAAAGATTTACTTGGAGGCCAAACATTGGAGCATTTTTGTTGCCATTGCATACTCAATTGTCCCATACTTTTCTTAAAAGAGTAATATATTTTTTGATAAATGTTTTTTTTCTCTTGCTTTTTTTTCTTTTTAAAAGTGATTTTCTACCCTGTAAAGAGACTTTTGTGCTTGAGTCACATTCCAAGTTTTAGATTCTGGATTTCATAGGTTTGATGACAGAGACTAATTTATTACTTTTAAAATGAATTGGAAATGAAAGCACTTTCATCTAAAGAAGATGAGAAATTGAGATCCAGACAAAAGCCAAATAGGGACATTGAATTTCTTTTTAATGGAATAACTGCCTGAGAATAAATTTAACGCTGGGTGGAAGCATGTGTAAATCTCACTTAACTAGTAATAAATAAGGAAGAGGTTTAATTGGGATATATTGGATCACATTTTTGTTTTTACCAAATGAGCTAGCTATGTTATTTTAGTTAATTGTGAATGATCATGTGATTTGTAATGCTTTATGATATTGAAAACATACATACACAGACACACCTCTCAAAAGCTCTAAATTGAAAATGTTCCAAGTTTTGACAATAAAAACCTCATCTCTGATCCCAGTCCCAGCCTACTAACATGAATTAAGATTTGTTTTTAGAGTCATGTACTCAACTTGGGTCACCACTGAAAACAAATGAATGAATGCCTAGACTGGGACTGGGATTCAGTTATATGCATTAGAATACATGGGGCTTATGTATCACCCTTTTCCATGCTACAGATACACCCATTTTGGATAGTTGGGAGATGTTTAAAAGCAGTCTTGATCTGACATAGAAAAGAAATCCCAGTAGACACTCTCAAACTTTTGAGGATGCCTAAATGAACTCTGTTGATTTTGCCAGTTATCTTTTTGTAATATTTCTCTATCCTCTTATTAAAACAGAACAAACATTGCAGTTCAGGCATTGCACCTTTAGGTGAACTGCTTTGTATCTGAATGGCAGAACAGCAATACCAACAACCAGCAATACCAACAACCAGAGTTCAGTGGATTCAGGCAGCCTGAATATGTGTAGGAACACAGCCCATCTTTTCAGCCTGGAGAATTTTGCTTACCTATGTAGTGGAACCGAACAACTAGGTTCGATGAGAATGTACCCTCCCCAGTTTCTTAACAGCATGACCTGAGAAAGTTCCCCCCGCCGCATCTCCCGATAGACTCTTTAAGTTCTCAGCTGCATTGAAGAAACATCTTTCAGAGGCAAAACATTTATATCAGCAACCCCCAACCTTTTGGGACAGTGGGCACATTTTGAATTTTGAAAGCACATATGGGCAGTTTCATAAAATGTCTGCCATAGCAGGAATGGCTAGTTATGAAAGACCAAGCATACTGGTAAAGTTACTTTCCCCATCCCAGCCACTGATGATTCTCCCTGCCATCTCATCTTACATCTGTCATTTTCCTGTAGAGGTGGGTATACTTCCAAAGCACTGCCCCTTATTATTTTCATATTCTAAGACTGCTTGCAGGATGTCTAGGAGAAATAAAAGTGCATACTTGAGGCTAGATTTAATTTTTTGTAATTAAAATAATCTAAAATAGATAAATAAAAATCAGGTGAGGCATTGAGAATAGCAAGTGCCATGGAACCCCCCCCCCTTTGAAATTCCATCTCTTGCCCTCAAAGACAAATATGGCCCCAGCATTTGGAATCCCAACTGTTTATCTCTAATCCTAAACTATGAACTGAGTAAGATTGTGAAGGAAATGCACTCTGCAACATTCTCTTTTGTTGTAAATGCCTTGCTATCTTCAGCTAATGGAAGAGCTTCCATGAAACCCATAAATCCAATATCCTGGTAGTATTCAAAGGGTTGTAGGCTGTAACACTAGGGACTCAGTCCCTCCTTATTGAGAAAGCATGTGGGCAGGGTGGAGGGATGAGGATTGTAATACCAATAAAAAGCAACAAAGGGATTATATCAGTCTGCTTTGTTTCTGGGCACATCCACCAGATATTTGGACAGACAAAGGAGGACACGGATAGTTAGAAAGGAGGACAAACTGGGGGAAAAGGAGGACACACTAACTATTTAACTTTCTTGGCATCCACAAGAAAAATTACAGCAAAACACAACAAAAGATGTTGTGCTTAGGCCTACATGTACATGAACTTACTTTTTAGAGCTTCAGAAAGACTGGTTTTTCAACTGTAATTTTTTTAACAAATCTATTTTCCAAGAACATATGCTAGTGATAATATAGAATCAACGACACACTTTTCAAATTTCACCCTAGGAACATATCACGAGTCATGTGATCTACAAACTACAGTGATAATAGACTTGAAGGTGCTGGATTGAAGCTGATTGCTGGAATCAGGAAATAAATGACATAAATCTAGGCTGTTGAGTCTGTCAATAGACAAGGGAAAGATAGAAGCAGACAATTTACAAGGTCACAATACATGAAAGTTTGAATGACTTTAAGGCTATATCTGCCAGATGAAGGACATGAGGACAAAAACGAGGACATGTCCTCCTTTTGCCGAACATCTGGTAACCCCAACCAAGCTTGAACATCCAGATACTGAATTAAACATACATTCAAACAAGATCTCTACAGAGTCTAATGCAACCTATGGAAATTGTATTAGACTTCATGCTCATGCTACAAAGGTACCACTAAGTATGTCTAAACAAGAACAAGTATCTACCACAAAACCTTGGTCTTAGTTCTTATTTCTGTCTAAGCAATTTGTCCTATATTTTAGCAGCTTTTCTAAGATCCTGCTCTTTGATTGCTGCCTTGGAATCTATTTCCTCCCTATTTTGGATCCTACATCTGTGTTTTTGCTCTTCTCCACTGTGGAATCTGCACCTTGGTCCCTAGTAAACGCAGTATATGTTGAGCCACTCTAAGTCTTTTGCTACTGAAAGTGAAATTACCTAATCAATTTAATATGCTTTTAGTGTGCCACATAGAAGATACTAAACTAGAATAAATAAAATTTCTTTCTGCTAAATTAATCTCCTATGGGTTCCATCACTCTCATGATTGACTGCCTTTCTTATCTGTTATTAAGAAAGAACAGGCACCGGCTTGCCCAACGTGCTTGTAGTCAATAGGATACCATATGTCTGTAAGTAAATATAGATTTTCTCTGGTGTATAACTTAGAGCTGAATCTTAGCCATTCAGCTAGAGAAGGTGAAATTAAAACAGGTTGATAGGGGCTAGAGGAAATTCTGTAGTCTCTGGATATTTTGGATGTGTCAGATGAGAGGCTTGGTGAGAAACATAATTACAATTACAAATAGTCAATATTTGGCATTTGCTCCTATTGATTCTTCTCTGTTTGGTGGAATTAGCTTCTGTCTCAGTGAATCAGGGTCTAGCTGGATTAGTTACACCCAGGGGAGTAACTCCTAGAAACCTATTTTATTTGTGATCTTAATTTAGAATAGAATATTTGCTCACAATGATGCCTTTCTTTTGACTTGGATGGATACACATACATGTAATTACATGTGCGCATATAAACACACACAGATACAAACCCTGAGTGAATTGTCAATTCTAAGTCCTGAAATCTAAATTCTGACTTTGTCCACAAAACAGATATAGTGCTTTCAAAATGTGAACCAAAAACTTTCAAAATCTGATTCAATGAGACTACCTTCAAGAGTAACATGGAAGATCACTCATTTAAACCACATCTTTTCAGTTCAGAAAGTCAAAAGTAATGCTAATTGGTGCCAGAGGGAATGGATAATGTATGGGGATGGAGAAAGTTTGTAACAGTGCCACTCTTTCTAAAAAGGTCATTTCCTTTCTTCTAAGAAATGTTGTAACTCTTGTATTTACCTTCCTGGGGTATTATATGATCGATAGAGAGATAGACAGACAGATACCTAGGTATAATATTATACTGCTTCCCACTAATCATCTCAGAATAGGGTATACATTACCAAAAAAAGTGAAAATCAACAATGACATTACAGTAAATTAAGAGCGTAAATTAATTACAATAAATTAGGAGAGTAAATTAAGGGGTGTGATGGCTCAGCGGGTAAAACGCCAGGCTTGTCGATTGGAAGATCGCAAGTTCGGAGGTTCGAATCCCTAGCCCTGCGTGCGGAGTGAGCTCCCGCACTCGCCCCAGCTCTTGCCAACCTAGCAATTTGAAAGCATGCAAATGCAAGTAGATTAATAGGTACCACTTCAGTGGGTAGGTAACAGCGTTCCACGTGCGTCATGCCAGCCACATGACCGTGGAAGCATCTTTGGACAACACTGGCTCTTTGGCTAACAAACGGAGATGAGCACCGGCCCCTAGAGTCGGACACAACTGCACAAATGTGCGGGGGGAACCTTTACCTTTTAAATTAAGAGCAGTTAATACTGTATAAAGCATAGCATTAAAAAGGCAAGGGGAAAATAATGTTTATTTGTAGTAGTTATTCTCTTTCTTTCTCACACACTCACAAATAAACACACACATTTAAATAAACCCTAAGTAGCAAATTTGAATAACTAATAAATGACCCACCTGCTAATCCAAAAGACAGGGATTGGGGAATATATTTCATAACAGAGCGATATTCTAGGTTTTTGTTTTTTTCCACATACTGTAGGTAGCATATTGAGACATCAAGGACACATCAATGGCCACATTTCCTGCTGGTCCTGGTCCTTATGCAGTTCACACATTTAAGAAAGGTCTAGAGAGGAGAAAATTACTGACTGCACCTCAGTTGTCTCCATGAACTGAAGTTTGCATCTTCAGGGAGACAACTAGCAAACACACACAGCCAGTTCCTCCCATTCAGATATTTTCCCAGTGACTGGAGTTCATGGAGGTACACTGACCACAGGAGTAGTGGTGGTACGGAGAGCAGCCACGGCCCCAATATTCATTCATACTATGTTACTTGTACTCAGAGAAAATACCTGAATAGGAAAAGTGCAGATTGTTTTCTCTTCCTGTTATTATGTACTGTATGGCTCTTTGAAGCCATACAAGTTACTTGGGAAAGCAGCTGGCTATTAATTTACAGTACATAGCAAATGATTGTTGTTGTTCAGTCATTCAGTCGTGTCCGACTCTTCGTGACCTCATGGACCATAGCACGCCAGGCCTTCCTGTCCTCCACTGTCTCTCGGAGTTTACTCAAATTCATGTTCATTACATCGGTGATGCTATCTAACCATCTCATCCTCTGCCGTCCCCTTCTCCTTTTGCCCTCAGTCTTTCCCAGCATCAGGGGCTTTTCCAGTGAGTCCTCTCTTCTCATTAGGTGGCCAAAGTATTTGAGCTTCAGCTTCAGCATCTGTCCTTCCAATGAGCAGTCAGGGTTGATTTCCTTTAGGATTGACTGGTTTGACCTCCTTGCAGTCCAAGGGACTCTCAAGAGTCTTCTCCAGCACCACAGCTCGAAAGCATCAATTCTTCGGCGCTCAGCCTTCCTTATGGTCCAACTCTCACAGCAAATGATTACCTAGTCATTATTTATTTCATCTACAGTATTTATTGTGCCTCATTATCTCACCACCCCTTACTCCAAAAGGAAACTATTTGTTAGAATTATTACAGAACAGATGCATAGTGGGCTGATTCATCTTTAACTGTTTTTCTCCTTTAGGTTCCATTAATTAATTAATTAATTAATTAATTAATTATTTGGATTTATCCCCGCCCATCTCTACCGTGGCAGACTCTGGGCGGTTTAAAACCAGAATATAAAAGATAAAACCTAGACATTTAAAACTACTATAAAAATAAAAAAAAATAAAAATCCAAAAGATGGTCTGTTCTTAAAAGGAGGAAACCACTAAGCCAACCACCCCCAGGAGGAACTATCCTTTCCTTCACTCCAGGCAAGGCGGCAGAGCCAGGTCTTCAAAGACTTCCTAAAGGCTAGGAGCGAGGGTGCCAGTCTCACCTCAGGGGGCAAGTTATCCCACAGGGTGGGTGCTATTGTAGAGAAGGCACGCTTCCTGGACCCCACTAGATGGAATTCTTTTAACAAAGGGATCTGAAGCATGCCCTCCCTGCATGATCGGGTGGGGCGGGTGGATGTGGTCAGGACAAGACGGTCCCTCAGATACCCTGGTCCCATGCCATGTAGGGCTTTAAAGGTGATAACCAACACCTTGAATTGGATCCAGAAGCAAACCGGTACCCAATGCAGCTCACGGAGTAGCGGTGTTACATGTGCCGATCTCATAGCACCCAGAACTACCCGTGCAGCCACATTCTGGACCAGCTGAAGCTTCCGGATACTCTTCAAGGGTAGCTCCATGTAGAGCGCATTGCAATAATCTATATGGGAGATGACAAGGGCATGAGTGACGGTTCGGAGGGCCTCCTGATCCAGGAAGGGGTGCAACTGGCGCACCACACGAAGCTGTGCAAAGGCCCGCCTGGCCACGACTGCCACCTGCTCCTCGAGCAGGAGTTGTGAGTCCAGGAGGACCCCTAAGTTTCGTACTGAATCTGAACGGGGTAGTGCCACCCCATCCAGAGTTAAAGATGACAACTTCCTGGAAATCGAGAGGCCATCAATCCACAGCCACTCCGTCTTACCAGGGTTCAGCTGAAGCCTGTTGTGCCCCATCCAGGCCACTACAGCCTCCAGACACTGAGAAAGGGTGTCAACTGCAACACTTACTTCACCCGGGATGGAGATGTACAACTGGGTATCATCAGCGTACTGGTGATACCTCATCCCATGGTGATGGATGATCTTGCCCAGCGGTTGCATATATATGTTAAATAGGAGAGGAGAGAGAACCGAGCCCTGTGGCACCCCTCACAAGAGGGGCCGAGGGTCAGATCTCTCCTCTCCTATTACCACTGATTGGGAACGGTCCTGGAGAAAGGAGGCGAACCAGTGTAAAACAACGCCGCCCACTGCCAATTCCCTGAGCTGCCCCAAAAGGATACCGTGGTCGATGGTATCAAAAGCCGCTGAGAGGTCCAAGAGAGCAAGAATGGATGCACTCCCTCCATCTCGCTCCCGCCAAAGATCATCCATAAGCGCGACCAATGCAGTCTCTGTCCCATATCCCGGCCTGAAACCTGACTGAAAGGGGTCTAGATAATCCGTTTCATCCAGAATCCTCTGGAGTTGCAGCGCCACCACCTTCTCAACCACCTTTCCCAAAAAGGGAAGGTGGGAGACAGGACAAAAGTTGTTTAAAACAGTAGGGTCCAGGGAAGGCCTCTTGAGAAGGGGGTGCACCAACGCCTTCTTGAAGACAGTCGGAAACACCCCCTCTCCCAAAGATGTATTAATCATCGCCTGGACCCAACCACATGTGACCTCCCGGGCTGATTTAACCAGCCAGGAGGGACACGGGTCTAGATGGCAAGTGGTGGCGTTTACAATCCGGAGGATCCTGTCTACTTCATCAGGCCCAACAGGGTCAAACTGTTCCCAGATAACAGGGTAAGCACGTTCCTCTGGCATCTCCCCAGATCTTCTCTCACGCTTGGAGTCCAACTTGGAATGAATCTGAGCGATTTTGTCCTGCAGATGCTCAACAAACTCTTCCGACCGGCCCTGTAAATGGGTCACCAAAAGGAAACTATTTGTTAGAATTATTACAGAACAGATGCATAGTGGGCTGATTCATCTTTAACTGTTTTTCTCCTTTAGGTTCCTTTTATTTTTCCACCCAGCCTCATCCTTTTCAGTTTGGATATGACCTCATATTTACATGCTAGAGCAGGGATGAACCACCCAAAGCCTCTGAAACTACTGTGTCTGGTTTCCAGAAAACCTACAAAAGTTATCCTTGAATTTGAATTTTCTCGGAGGGAAATATAGAGGGCATTTGTCCTGTCCCTGACCACATTTTTTGTCTTGTTCCCACTCAGAGTATAATCTACAGCACGTCACTTAATATGAGAGTTAAATTTCACACAACCAGTGAAAAACAACAGGATAGCAAATTCATCCACTGCTAAAAGAAAGGAGAGATGGAAACCAGCCCTCCCACAAAAAGAGGGACTGGGTATCCCATTACATAGGGCAGGAATAAGAAACGTAGGGTTTGAATACTGTTTCTCTACAGAAGGCTTGCCTTGAAACACAGCAGTCACTAGAGCTCTTTTGTACAGCTTTGTAACTGTAATAATAAAGATAATTTATCATGAATTATTGGTTCCTCAGGAGCTTGCCTAATTTGTTCCTGCCTCCTGGGTGAAGCTTAATACTCAAAGGCCAAATACAGCCCTGGTTTTGATACCTGCCACTCAGGTTTAGAGAAAAAATGTATTATCTCTTAGGTGATACCATGCTCCGAATCCTGACTAGACAGATTTCATTTCTTATTTCCCCTAAAGTCTGTCCCACATAATCCTATTTATATTTATTTATTTAATTAATTTTTATCCCGCCTTTATTATTTTTTATAAATAATACAAGGCAGCGAACACACCTAATACTCCTTCCTCCTCCTATTTTCCCCACAACAACAACCCTGTGTGGTGAGTTGGGCTGAGAGAGAGCGACTGGCCCAAGGTCACCCAGCCGGCTTTCATGCCTAAGGCGGGACTAGAACTCACAGACTCCTGGTTTCTAGTCCAGCACCTTAACCACTAGACCAAACTGGCTCTCATTATATAAATCCTATTTATATAATGGCACAGCTGGTGAAAACTGGTTAGCACTTTTAACATTCAACTGCAGAGTCATTAGAAAGTGATTTCAGTCTTTAGATAATTCTGTGATTTGCTGGGTAGACCCATGACATCAGTGATAGAGCATTTTGCTTGATTGGGCATGTACAGTCAGCGTCCCCAAAAAGGGTGGCTTTCACTTATCCTTCCCTTCCTATAAAATTGTAAGGAAGTGCTCCAAAGAGGAGGCAGGGGTAGGGGTGAACCAAGGAGAAGTAGGAGATAAATCAAGGAAGGCCTGCCTAACAATATCCAAACAGAAGGCTCCCTTGAAACATCCTCTCTGCAATGATCTATAAATAGATTTGAAACACAAGATTTTATGTGAACAATGTAATTAAGACTGTACTGATTTTATTTGAAATTCTGTGTGAAATTTGTCTTCCCTTGCTTTTCCTGCATCCTCATTTCCCTAATGAATTTCTTTTTATATCTAAAGATTTGCCTTCTTTTTTTTTTCCAGTGAATTCCCTGTTCTGTGCTCCATGGGCTTCAGGATTAGTAGGTTTATTCTGTTTCTGGCTTTGGCAGGAAGATCCAAATCACATTCCTTTCTCTTTTTCTTAGAGCTGGATTGAAGGGAGAAATCCATAATAAAAGAGCTAAGCACTCTCTAAGACTTAGACTAAGATGTGCCAAGAATTTCAGCTTCACAGCCTCTTTTAATTATTTTTAATGGGAATTTTTGGAAGAAAAGCTTTGCCAGTGAGGTTTTAAATTATTTCCCTCCCAATAAGAAAGGTAGCAACATAGTCTTTTCTATGCATTGGTTACATTCCACTTTCTGTTAGGAAGTTCTGTTTAGTTTCACTGGTATAACAAGAATGCTTACTTCCATAGGCTATTAATGTTATTAATAACTTTGGCAATTTTGATTTTTGTTCCTAATGTTTCTTAATGCTAAAGAACTGTTGATATTGGGTAAGTTACACACACATCTGTAAGTTTACTGTACATTTTAAAAGCCTTGTTTAAAGTAACAGTTGTCCAAAATGAGAGAGACAGAGATAATGATAATAATAACTCAAAGGCTTGGGTATGTTTTCTTTGTAAGCACTTTTATACCCTGCAGGTTGGATAAACAAAATTGAAACTTCAGTTTTAGAGATTTCAGATCTTGATCCCACTAAAGTAGAAATTGAACCCTGGGGCATTAGAAATACATATACAGTCTTTGTGTATGAAGTCTCATGTCACCACAAAGGTATTTTACTGTCTCACAAGAATGCTTTGCCTACTTGCATTAGACCTATACTCTGAGGGCGGGGACCACTTCATTTTCCACACTGTTTAAAGACAAAGCACTTGTTCCAAAATGTTTAGGTTGTCATTTGAGAAAATTGCTTCATAGCTTAGATTATGTCATGTTAATAATAGCTTTTCCGGTTTTATTTAATATTTGTCTCATAATTTAATATGCTTGTTTATAGTTCAGTGAGGAAAAAAATGCTTTTATGTCAACATGTTTGTTTCTACATCTTCAGATACTTACAGATTTTACATTGTGTACTAAATGGCACTTTTTATAAAAATACTACAGATGTTTAAAAAAAAATTAGCACTCAAACCCAAGTTTTGAGGACTTGTGAGAACTTATTATAAATGAATAATAGAAATATGTCTTTGCATTAATATGTTTGGAAATTTTTCTGCCTCAGGTTGGCTGTATAATAGAAAACCAGTGGGCATGAGAGTTATAAAATTCTAATTTTATTTTGAGTATTTTTAAGATATGTAAAAGTTATGACAATCAAGCAGTAGTTTCTATTAAGATACTTAACAGACATCTACAGACAAGTGTATTAGCTGACTAAATGTATTTGCTTTGCTTTTAGAATTAATGGCTATGTCATTTTGGGAAGGATTGTAACTTCACTTCCCAGCATTTTTAAATTAACAAATTATATAAAGATGCTCCTTTTACTTGTTTGGCATGTGGTTTGAGAAACTGGCCAGAAAGGGAGCTACCAGAATTGGGAATAGGTGTTGCAGCTTTCTATTATCATGGTGATAGCCTACTATGTGCAAAGTGACTAGTCTGTCATTTTCTTCATACCCTCTTATTCAGTACCTTCTGAAACTACTCAAAGATGCTACATTAAGGTACAATGTAAGGCAACCTGTGGAGGGTTAGATTTTAAAGATGTAGGGTTTCACAGAATTTAAGGCTACAGTGATAAACCACTGTTACTTTTCCTGAGAATATTTTCTGAATCTAATGTAAACATGCCAAACAAATGGTAATACTTTACTTATTCCTCTCCTCCCTGTGCTCCACCCTCGTGCTCCATATCTCAACCATCAGTGGGCCTTCCTGAACAAAAGATGCTAACGTTATACTGTGGAGTCCTTGGTGCTCTCTGAGCCTTGTTTTCTTGAAGACGTTTCATTGCCAGGCTAGGCAACATCTTCAGTGCGAAAAGGGAGTGGGACTTGCTCTCTGTTTATATACCCTGGCTTGTCCTGCCTGTGTTGGTGGGGGTGTTGTACTCTCCTTGGTAGTACCTTGATTCTCTTTGATTGGTAACGTTATCCTGTTTAAGTCCACAAGAACAGATCAAGGTGTGCTTTTCTTGCAGAGTTAATTGATTCACACCAGGCAGCTCATACAAACAACTTCACTTTATGTTCTATGTGTCAGATAGCTCTTTTGAATATCAAGAATATTTTGAGAACTTATTTAGATGTGACATTTTTTAGCTGTCTGTTCCTTGACAGGTTAGCGTATCTGGTTGTATCCAGTAACTTTGGTACAGACAGATAACAATAGTTCCATAGTTCATATGGGATTTATCCAGCCTGTCAGAAGGCATCAGATATGCTTCTGAGATTCTGCAGAGGATCTTTGTTCTAATGTGAAAAGTACTGTGTACTGGGGAGAAATCCTAATTTGTGGATTATCTTGTTGCTGCATGACCTCTCTTTACAAGCATACATGAACTTAAATGCATACAAATGTTCAGACAGACATAGAAACTTTTTTTTCAGATATGCTATACTTGCTGTAGTTATATACACTATCTTCAATAAATGGGGAATAGCTGTATGGGACGAATCATTACTAATATACATTAGTAGGGAATGGGAACACTTTAACATTGGCTTGATGGTGATTGGCCATCATGTAAATATTTGCACATAATAGAAGTCTTCTGAAAGCAACTCCCTTTCATCCAGTCAGTTGAGAACGCATCAGCAGTTTCTGATGATTAATCAAGAGACAAATTATATGAATAATGGGGATCTAACCCTCCAGGATTCTCTAACTTATGCTTCAAGCCTTTGCTACTTCTGGAATGAAAAGGATTCTTAAATGCAAGGCACAAGTACATGTGAACAGGGAGCCTGCTCCTCTGAGAGCCTCTGTAAAATTTTAATTAAGGCAAGGCTTTTGGATCATGACCAATATATTATCCTTTATTACTGTGTTTGAAGACCTGGAAAGACCCATGAAATCTTCTTTGTCAGGTCCAGCTGTGGCTGGTTCCTTTCCTTCAAAAGCTGCAGCGCTGAAAGTCATGCTGTTCTGCCCTCCATTGATATAAACATCCAAAGATATAATAGCAAAACTGTCCAAACAGTAGAACATTAGTGACATCTCATTAATTTTTCATCCATGTTTTATCCATATATAAGAATAACTTCTGCATCTGTAAGATGTAACATCTCAATCTGATCAAGTCTCACAATTTGGGGCCTAATCTGAGGGCATTTTCTTAAACAACACTAAGAATCCCTTGTGAATAACTTGTGTGACTGTGCAGCCCTTGTAAAGACTGCTAGTGTCTGGCAGAGAGCTATTTTTAAGCTGAATGTTCCTTTGAATCATTGTAGTTTTCCCATTCGATTTACAGATATGGGAAATGCAAAATTGACTGAGGCACTGCTGGTTAAAATAGCTATTCCATTGCAATGGTTTTCCCTTCATTGTACCCAAGGAAAGAAAGTCAATCAAGCAAATTGCTCCCTCTAAAATGGAGCTCTAATGGAAACTATTTTGGCAATTTGCCCACACCAGTCTTGCATAAAATTGAGCAGATTGCAGGAACATTCATCTTTAATGTACAGGTGCTACCTGTGGTGACTACAGAGACCAGCATGTGGTGTTCTTTATCCATGGGCCAGATCAGCATAGAGGTGGCAGACATGCTGGGAAAAGCAGCTGTCCAGCAGTGATTAGAGGATGGAAAGCACAATAGCATCATTTTGAGAAGACACAATATTCTAAGCGTTTATTGAAATGTGTGTGTACTGTATGTGTGTATGTATGTGTGTGTGATTGTACAAATGGAGTTGTGATGTATCTCCAAGCTACCAACCATGTCTTTTTGAACAACAGGCCAATGGATAACGTAGCATATAGAGTGTAATGGAAATTGTGCTATACAGACATGCATAAAAATAAAAGCAAAAATGGTCCTTATGTAGCAAATTCTTCACCATGTGCATTGTAGTCTACTTGACACCGCACGTCCTAGTAAAGCTGTGTTATCACACCATCCTTTGCCGAATGAGCTGTTTGTCATCCAGCTTAAAGAAGGAGAAACTTTTCAGATATGCTGGATGAAACTCACATTAGAAGAATGAGAATTAAGAATAAGTCCTAGGACGGAAGGAAACCAATGAAGGGAAGAATACAAACAAGAAAATGGACCAAGGAAGAAGAAGCTGGAGGATGTGAAAGTGGGCATTAAATTCTGAAGAAAGTATTATAATTTCTAAGTAAATATGGATTAAATTAAAAAGTACTAATTAGAGTTATAAACTGATCCTAAATTAACATCAGGATAGCAAATTATTCTGAAATCAGAGCTTTACTGCTTTATTTGGTTTAAAGAATTTTATAGCCATTTTCAAAGAAGCACATGTAGGTTAGTGATTAGAGTGTATTGACATTGAGAATTTCATTTGGATTTTATGAAATCTAGTTTTGAACTCATAGAATTAGAAAACAGAATGAAATATGCTGGTGCAAGTAGTGAATTCCAAAGCTATTGTTCTGACAATCTACTCTGATTCAACAATGGGTATTTGATGTATTAAAAAGCTCATCTTACTGCCATCCTTTAAGTATTGTGGGTAATACAGTTATTTCTGCAGCACAATAATGTTGTACCTTAAAGAGGATGTTTTTTAATTCTCTCTGCAAAATGCAAGTACAGTTTTGCAAAGAAAAGAAATGCCTTAAAAATCTAGCATCTTTAATAACAGCTGGAATTAAGAATGCTTGTAGCTAAGTAAATAAATAGGTTCCAGGATGTCATTTTGTTTTCCTTCCAAATCTGCTAGCTATGTGAAAGCCCGTCCTTAAGAAAATGCAGACCAAATTCTTCAAGATATTAGATTTTCTGTTTACTTCAATGCACGCCTCATCTCAGGCAGATTTTTCCCCAACAAGTAGAAATAAAATGATCAGAGAAGTAATGGAATAACTACAGAATAATAAGAGGCCACAATGTTGATATTGACATGAATATTGTGCTTCAGAAGGAGAATCTGAAAAGGAGCAGTAGTTTTCAGACTGATCCTAAATGTACTGTAACTAGCCACTGATCTGTATGGTGATAGTAGGGGATGTTATCTATTATATTTTTATTGATAATATTTTTGCTGCTGCCCTTTGCAGTATGAGCAAGATATCTCTTTGTGACTACCATTATTATTTTTCTGTATCATGGCACAGCCACATTTTAGAAGACAATAACAGCAGTTACTTGAGATTTGAATCTCTAGCCCCGCGTGACAGAGGGAGCTCGTGCACTAGCCCCAGCTCTTGCCAAACTAGCAATTTGAAAGCATGCAAATGCAAGTAGATCAATAGGTACCACTTTGGTGGGTAGGTAACAGCGTTCCGTGTGCATCATGCTGGCCACATGACAGTGGAAGCGCCTTCGGACAACACTGGCTCTTCAGCTAAGAAACAGAGATGAGCACCGGTCCCTAGAGTCAGACACGACTGCACAAATGTGCGGGGGGAACCTTTACCTTTACCTTTACCTGCTACCTCAACCTATGTTAGAGGCAGCAGGAAGATCAATGCTCAAAGGCTGGCCACCATTATTTTTGTCCAAGAATAGAGACAGAAAACTTATGGCTGCAAATCCCATGTGACACCCCTCCCCCCATCCCATATTTTTGTAGGCCACAGAATTGCCTATATCATACCATTAAAATTTGGTGACAAATCAAGTCCTATTGGATTATGGCAGCAAGGTACACGAAGCTCATAGATATGGGGTTTCTGCACCTAAAACAGCAAGAACTGCATGATTGCCCCTATAACCTTAATGGATGGCTGCTAAAAATAATGGAGGACGAAACACAAGCTATGTTTATAAAAAGAATGCCAGATTCTTCCCTAAAACATCCTACATGAAAATATAGCATCATTGGAACAGTGTTGTTCCAGAAGATTGCGATGAGACTTGACACCTGATTAAAAAGCTTTTGTTGCTTTCTTCTTGGGAGACAAGTCAGAGACATAACAAAATTAATCTTGCTCTTATTTGAGAATAAATTGGTAAAATGTCTTTCCATTGAATCTAATCTGTTTCACATTCTATCCTACTGGGTTAGCGAATGGGGAAATTGAGTACATTTCTATCTTACTTGTACAGTAGGTTGGAAACCTGTTCTTCTAATGGAACTCTCTGTGAACATGCTTTGTGATCATGACTCTCTTTACACAGTAGAAGAAGTCTCCTGTTATTTGTGTGTCACTTGCAAACACTAAAGCATCTAAGGAAAAAAATTCAAAAGAAAACAGTCCAAGGAAGCACTGTTTTCCAAAACTCATTTGAAAATCAGTGTTTAGCTTCCAAGGAAAGAAATTGTAATCATAAAGCATGCACACCACTCTTCTACTAGCTTCAACACCCCTCTTCTACTAACTTCGGAAAACTTAGAAGACCGTGAATAAAGAATGTTTGTAAGGTAGCATTCATGAACATAAACAACTAAAGTATAATTGCTAAAAGTGTCCCCTCATTGTGTAACATGTTCAAAATATGCTATACAAATATACAGTAAGTGTTGCTTTTTGCACAAGCAAGACCATTAGTGCCTAGCTAACTTTTAACTATTCAGACAAAGTACACTGGAAAAAGAGACATGGTTTGTCACATGGATTTCCAGATATTGTAGACTTATTTCTGTACAGAGATGAAAAGAGGATAGCTCTCTAGTAACTTGGAACAGTAGTGCCTGAATTGTGTTTGTAATGGAGGAGAAAAAGGTAAAATCATAATCATCGTGCTTATTGAAAATCTACCTCCCCAGCTGTCATCCTTTCCCCAATGCTAACTTTCCATTGTCTCATATTTATTTTGTAAGGTGGGACTGGTAACCCAAGCTACAAATCAGTGCAGATGTGAATACATGTCTGAGTCTATCAAAAGGACTTGAAAACTACTCTTAAGATTGATGGCATTTTATGGGTGGTGGTAAGAGATTATTTTTCAAAGTAGCAAAAGTAAGAAAGATGATCCTCCTTCTACAGAACATGTTGCTAGTTAAATCTTACTTCAGAACAGGTGATAGAATAGTATCCTATATCATATCGGAGTCCAGCTTAACATTCAAATCAGGATGGTCCTCTAGCAGAGACTAATAGCTGCTAGGCTCAGGAGAAACAGACCATCAACTGCCACTACTGCTTTCTCCATATCTGTCACCTGAAGCAATTGCTACACTCTGCTTAATAGCAGATCCAGCTCTGTCTAAGATCTAGATGTTACTTTTTATTGAGAATCAATAAAATTTTATTGAGAATCAATAAAAAGAGTGGAAGTGGTACAGGCTGTTTTGCCCTTTGCTTTTGATGATTTAGAACCCCAGAACTTGTGCAAAATAAGTGCCTTTGGAATTAAATAATTATGAACTCAGAAATTTGCTTTGTCTACCACAGCCCTCCATTCTTCCATAAAAACAGCCACCTCTGGTTACCTTCAATGCCTACCCGGTACCCTTATTTTCAGCAGTATAATGTGGGGCAAAGGACAGTCCTTTTACTGTACGTCCTGTTAAAAAGTTGGGAGGCAAAAATATTTCCTGATTGTCTGCTTGTCACACAGAAGGCTATGCCAGATCCAACTGATCATCTCTATTAAGTTCTTAATCATGCCTTCAGCATGTCAGTGACAATTCCCTTTGGATTCCTAGCACAGTCATTAAATTTGTTGTTGTTTATTCATTCAGTCACTTCTGACTCTTCGTGACTTCACGGACCAGCCCACGCCAGAGCTTCCTGGAGGCCGTCCCCATCCCCAGCTCCCCCACGGTCGAGTCCGTCACCTCCAGAATATCATCCATTTAATAGATCATTTAATAGATGTCTTTTTTCCTTGGTTGGATGATATAGAAAGTCTTGGCTGTTCTGAGGTCTTTGCTATTCTGAGGTCAGCTTGTAATTTCAGAATCTCTTTATTGCCTGTGATCTTTCCTTTAGTCAGGAATGCTGGTTGTTGCAGACTTAGCTTCAGTTTTGTTCTTTTTTGCTCCCAAGTCCTATGCTAATTTTTGGGCACTGGAAAAACTAGAGTGGTGCCAATTACGATGAGAATATGTAAGAATTGATTTATATACCATGAATCAGGGGAGCATGTTTATATTCATTTTCTTTGGGAAAAAAGAGCAGAAATCAGGAGGAATCTGACATTTCAGTTTTTTGTCAGAGACAAAAGCATACTTGTTACTGTATCCATCTTTCATGTGAATTATAAAAATCATGTTCTAACCCACTGAGTTTTGCCTGCTGTGACACAAGGAGGGCTATTTTGCAAAGTGGCATGAGGTGTTTTTTTTTTTTTACCAAAAACCCAGATAGCAGGATTCATGATAGTTTAATTTCCTTCTAGAACTGTTTGATGAATTCAAAAATATACATTTAAAATACATGCACATTTCTGGAGTTATAAAAAAAGATTATTTCAAATTCTGTACAGGGCAACTTCATGTTTCTGGGCAGCTCAGACGTGGTATATTTGCACCAAATAGAAGCCCTATAGAAATAAGAGGAAACATCAAGCACACCTTTTGAAGAATCAGGGTAGAAAGAGCATTGATGCTTTTGAACTTTGGTGATGGTGAAGGCTCTTGAAAGTACCATGGATAGCCTAGAAAACTAACACATGGATCATTGAATAAATAATTCCAGAGTTCTCACTTGAGGCACAAATGAGTAGGCTTAGATTATCATATTTTGATAAATATTATGCAAAGATCTAGCTCTCTGGAGAAGCTCTCTGGAGAAGTCCTCTCTGGGAAAGGTGGGAAGAAAGAAAAGAAGAAGACAACCAGTACCAGGTTGTGGACAGATTGTCATGGAGAAAATACAAATTATCTATATGGTCACTAAGAGTCAACACCAACTTGATGGCACATCATCATCATCATCATCAAGCACACCAGAGTGTTGTGGTTGAGGATATTGAATATGTGGGTTCAAAATATCAGTACAGCAATTCAGAAAAGACAGCCACTTTGGTGTAGTGGTTAAGGCATTAGGCTAGAAACTGTGAGACCATGAGTTCTAGCCCTGCCTTAGGCACAAAGCCAACTGGGTGACCTTGGGCCATTCAATCTCTCAGCCCTAGGAAGGAGGCAATGGCAAACCACTTCTGAAATCTTGCCAAGAAAACTTTAGGGACTTGTCCAGGCAGTTGCTAGGAGTCAAGACTGACTCAAAAGTATGTATGTATGTATGTATGTACGTACGTACGTACACACACACAATCAGAAAACTCCGCAAAATCTGACCTTGCTGAGTTGTATGACGAAATGTATGAAATCAGGACCTTATATAATGTTGCCAAAAAAGAAAAGTCAGTTCCCTATTACCACAGAGAACTAACTCAACTTTTCTCTAATACTCCAGTGACATTCATGCACTTGACAAATGGTAAACATAGCATTCAATAGCCTTTTGCACTAGACATATCCCAATAAAATTTAACTGTAAATTGATAAGTTTAAAACTCATCTGTAATGATAAGATGCACTCACAGACCTAGAAGCAAGTGAAGTTTACCTACAGAACTGAAGAGTATAAGGTTGAAGAAGTCTGACAGATATTTATGCTCATATGGGTTGAGCCATAAAACAAAATGGGGCACTGCCCAGCCTTCTTTTAAAAGGAAGATGTTAGACTCTTTTCTTAAACTGATATCTTCCACATGCATTACATATGTATAAAACTACATCTGAGAGACTTTGATTTTAATGTGCTTTTTTTAAAAAAGAAGTCCTTCTGCTTACTTGAAAGAGATTTCTACCTACAAGTAATGTTGAATTCTCTACAGTCACTCTAGAACAAACACTATCCCATATTTCTGTATAAAATGAATAATATTCTGAAGTAGGGAGAATATCCACAAATTACCTGAAGCTCAATTTACATTTAATACATTTATCATGTATTAATTGTTCTGTAAATGGTTAAAATATATTTTAGTCCCATTTAATTTGTACAATATGACACCATTATCATGTTAAGCATGTCACATAGGGGTATCCAAGGGAAGTTCTGTATTCTCTGAAGTCTAATCTGATGGCTTTAACATCCATCTTCCTTGCAGTTTAATCCATCACTGCCAAGCTTCCAAAAACAGGTTTCATGGGTTACAATAATTCTGATGGTATGTTCATGCCATGCCAAATAAGGATCTGCTCAGATATTTAATAGTGATTTGGTTATGTGAATTTACTGATACATAATATGGTTTTGCAAATTACCACAGCATAGATTGTTGTTGTTTATTCGTTCAGTCGTTTCCGACTCTTCGTGACTTCATGGACCAGTCCACGCCAGAGCTTTCTGTCGGCCGTCACCATCCCCAGCTCCCCAATGGTTGAGTCCGTCACCTCCAGAATACCATCCATCCATCTTGCCCTTGGTCGGCCCCTCTTCCTTTTGCCTTCCACTTTTCCTAGCATCAGCTTCTTCTCCAGGGTATCCTGTCTTCTCATTATGTGGCCAAAGTACTTCAGTTTTGCCTTTAATATCATTCCCTCAAGTGAGCAGTCTGGCTTTATTTCCTGGAGTATGGACTGGTTTGATCTTCTTGCAGTCCAAGGCACTCTCAGAATTTTCCTCCAACACCACAGTTCAAAAGCATCTATCTTCCTTCGCTCAGCCTTCCTTATGGTCCAGCTCTCGCAGCCATAGGTTACTACAGGGAATACCATTGCTTTAACTATGCGGACCTTTGTTGTCAGTGTGATGTCTCTGCTCTTAACTATTTTATCAAGATTTGCCATTGCTCTCCTCCCAAGAAGTAGACGTCTTCTGATTTCCTGGCTGCAGTCAGCGTCTGCAGTAATCTTTGCGCCTAGAAATACAAAGTCTGTCACTGCCTCCACTTTTTCTCCCTCTATTTGCCAGTCATCAATCAAGCTCGTTGCCATAATCTTGGTTTTTTTGAGGTTTAACTGCAACCCAGCTTTTGCACTTTCTTCTTTCACCTTCGTCATAAGGCTCCTCAACTCCTCCTCACTTTCAGCCATCAAAGTGGTATCATCTGCATATCTGAGATTGTTAATGTTTCTTCCAGCGATTTTAACTCCAGCCTTGGATTCCTCAAGCCCAGCATGTCGCATGATGTGTTCTGCATACAGGTTGAATAGGTAGGGTGAGAGTATACAACCCTGCCGTACTCCTTTCCCAATCTTAAACCAGTCCGTTGTTCCGTGCTCTGTTCTTACCGTTGCTACTTGGTCGTTATACAGATTCCTCAGGAGGCAGACAAGATGACTTGGTATCCCCATACCACCAAGAACTTGCCACAATTTGTTATGATCCACACAGTCAAAGGCTTTAGAATAGTCAATAAAACAGAAATAGATGTTTTTCTGAAATTCCCTGGCTTTCTCCATTATCCAGCGGATATTGGCAATTTGGTCTCTAGTTCCTCTGCCTTTTCTAAACCCAGCTTGTACATCTGGCAATTCTCGCTCCATGAATTGCTGGAGTCTACCTTGCAAGATCTTGAGCATTACCTTACTGGCATGTGAAATAAGTGCCACTGTTCGATAGTTTGAACATTCTTTAGTGCTTCCCTTTTTTGGTATGGGGATATAAGTTGATTTTTTCCAATCTGATGGCCATTCTTGTGTTTTCCAAATTTGCTGGCATATGGCATGCATCATCACAGCATAGATAATTGTCTTAAATCTTAATGTATATCTTTTAAAGATGAATTTATTTTGGTTTTATAACAGTTTATTTGCTGATTGTGCTGTGCCTGGGTTTCATGGTGGAGAATGGCATATTCTTATGAGTCTGAGTCATATAGTTACCAGATTAGGTAAACCCCTCTTATTCTGATGTTACAGATGGAAGATAGAAGGATGAGAAACACGTATTGAACTCAATATATTGCATTTAACCATTGTTTGTTTAAGTCACAATTGGTTACCTGGCAAATTACAACTTGTGTGACCCAGCCAAAACAAACTACAATATGTGTAGCCAGTATAATGTGTGAAGCCAGTATAAATCTCAGTCAACAAGCTGGCAAAATCCAAGCCTAACAATGCAATATTATGCAGTTCTACTCAGAAATAAGTCTCACTCCATTTAGGTTTGCTGTCTAATTCTCTTCTAGATGTGTGTATTAAGGATGTACTTTTTGTTCACACTTTACCTGTTCTGTCTGAGAAAAAGGTTGGTTAAAATGAATTACGGGATAATGAATCAAACTTAGTGATTTTGTGAATGTTTCTTCCAAAGCTCCATGAACATCTGACTCTGCAGCATCAAAAACATTTTCTGGTGATTCAGCTCAGCTTTAACCTTTATTAGTACCAAAGGTTAATGCCCATAATTAGCAGCCATCTTTCCATCTAGCCTATTTGCTACTGTAGCACACATTGATTATCACCACATATTTATGCATCTTAGTAAGGGATCAGTTGTCATTGAAGTAAGCACTGACAAATTCATTTTTTCAAAGGGCGGAGGAATAATGTCTCACTAAAAATATATCAGTGGGAGTGATAATGTATTGCAAATTAAAAAGAGTCAGTTTGTGAAAACAGCTTATCTAAAGTGAAATACTTTTATTTGACAGCCAAATACCAGTCAGTCCAAACAGAAAATAATATACAGTATATTTGGCAAGACATACTACACAGATAAATCCATCATGTAGAGAAAAAAATGCAGATAAATATAAGCTGTAACAACTAGCCATAAAGAAAAAATGAGCAGATTAATGAGTAAAGTCTAGAAAATTCCTCCATCTATCAACTCTGACTTGGTGCAAAAGGCAGATATATTAATGCTGAGTGAAATCAAAAAAATTTTTTTCTCCTTGTGTAAAGAAGATCTCTATTTACCACCATATATTCAGGATACATTAACATTTATTTTGCATTTCTGTTGGAGGTTTTTTTTTTATTGCACCTTTATTATTTTTATAAATAATGTGGGGAACATACCTAATACTCTTTTCTCCTCCTATTTTCCCAACAACAACCCTGTGAGGTGAGTGTTTTTAGAGTGTGCTTAAATGTTAGCGCAGAGAAAGAACTACTACTTAGTGTTTTCTGTTGGAAATCTTTCCGTAACAGCTATCTGCCTTTCCTAGTGGGGGTGGGTGGGAGAAATAGACACAGGACTTTCCCCATGCTTTAATTTAAGGTGGGAAACTAGAAAAAATGTGTAGCCTGTTGAGGACATGATTGTACAATGAAAGGCAGACTGAGATATGCACACCATTGACCACTTCATAACTAAGCACAAGAAGTTCACTCTTCATGGATGAGAGTTTTACCAAAATTCCTCTGGTGAAAGAAATTTGGAAAACAATTTCTTTTTTTAAAGAAATACAATTGAATGGAAATTGGTATGAATAAATACAGGATCATTTTTATTGTTTTGCACTGACATAGGTAGAATTTAAAATTTCTGAACCAAATTTATTTATTTGAAATATTGGAAGTGAACAGGAATGATAATCTTTTCACTAAGAAATCTTCATTTATTTATTTATTTATTTATTATTTCAATTTATTCCCCGCCCATCTCCCTTGCAAGGGACTCTGGGCGGGTTACAACAATTGAAAGTTTAAAAATACAAAAACAGTATCTAAAATACATTGAACAATAATAATAATAAATTACATAAAATCCAAGGGGGGACCGCAGGATGGACCATACCACTACGGGGCCAGCCAACCCCAGGAGGCACTGCCGCCTCTGTCGTCCCAGGACCGGCGGCAGAGCCAGGTCTTAAGGGTCTTCCGAAAGGCCAGGAGTGAAGGGGCCAGTCTCACCTCTGGGGGCAAGATATTCCACAAGGCGGGCGCTATCGCAGAGAAGGCACGCCTCCTGGACCCCGCTAGATGGAATTCTCTTGTTGAGGGGGTCCGAAGCATGCCCTCTCTGCATGCACGGGTGGGGCGGGTCGACGTTATTGGGACGAGACGGTCCCTCAGGTACCCTGGTCCTATGCCATGTAGGGCTTTAAAGGTAATCACCAACACCTTGAATTGGACCCGGAAGCAAACTGGTAGCCAATGCAGCTCGCGTAGCAGAGGTGTAACATGTGCCGATCTCATGGCACCCATAACTGCTCGCGCCGCGGCATTTTGCACCAGCTGAAGCTTCCGGATACTCTTCAGGGGTAGCCCCATGTAGAGCGCATTACAGTAATCTATACGGGATATGACAAGGGCATGAGTGACTGTTCGGAGGGCCTCCTGATCCAGGAAAGGGCGTAACTGGCGCACAACACGAAGCTGTGCAAAGGCCCTCCTGGCCGTGACTGCCACCTGCTCTTCGAGCAGGAGTCGCGAGTCCAGGAGGACCCCCAGATTCCGCACTGGATCCGAGCGAGGTAGTGCCACCCCACCCAGAACCAAAGATGACAACTTCCCGGATCTAGCGGGGCCATCAATCCACAGCCACTCCGTCTTACCAGGGTTCAGTTGAAGCCTGTTGTTCCCCATCCAGACCCCCACAGCCTCCAGACACTGAGATAAGGCATCGACCGCATCACCTACTTCACCCGGGATGGAGATGTATAACTGGGTATCATCAGCATATTGGTGATACCTCATCCCGTGGTGACGGATGATCTCACCCAGTGGCTTCATGTAGATGTTGAACAGGAGAGGAGAGAGAACCGACCCCTGCGGCACCCCACAAATCAGGGGCCGCGGGTCAGCTCTCTCCTCCCCTATCAACACCGACTGGGAACGGCCCTGGAGGAAGGAGGCGAACCAGCGCAAAACTACGCCGCCCACCCCCAACTCCCTGAGCCGTCCCAAAAGTATACCGTGGTCGACAGTATCAAAAGCCGCTGAGAGATCTAAGAGAGCTAGGATGGACGCACTCCCTCCATCCCGCTCTCGCCAGAGATCATCGATAAGTGCGACCAATGCGGTCTCTGTCCCATATCCCGGCCTGAAACCTGACTGGAAGGGGTCTAGATAATCCGTTTCCTCCAGAATCCTCTGGAGTTGCCACGCCACCACCTTCTCAACCACCTTTCCCAAAAAGGGAAGGTGGGAGACTGGGCGAAAGTTGCCCAGGATGGTAGGGTCCAGGGACGGCTTCTTGAGGAGGGGGTGCACCAGCGCCTCCTTAAAGGCCTCCGGAAACACCCCCTGACTCAAGGACAAATTAATCATCGCCTGGACCCATCCACATGTCACCTGACTGGCCGATTTCACCAGCCAGGAGGGACAAGGGTCAAGCTGGCATGTGGTGGCGTTCACAGTCCGAAGGATCCTGTCTACTTCCTCAGGTGCAACAGGATCAAACTGTTCCCAGATAACATGGTAAGCACGAGCCCCTGGCATCTCCACAGATCCTGTCTCACGCTTGGAGTCCAACTTTGAATGAATCTGAGCGATTTTATCCTGCAGATGCTCAGAAAACTCTTCCGATCGGCCCTGTAGGTGGGTCTCCCTCTGCTCCCGACCCAACAATGATCTTGTAATTTTAAAGAGGGCCGTCGGGCGGCATTCTGCGGACGCAATAAGGGCGGAGAAATATTCACGTTTCGCCGCTCTTACCGCCACAAGGTAGGCCTTAACTGCGGCTCTAGATTGTGTTCGGTCAGATTCAGTCTTCGTCTTTCTCCAGCGGCGCTCTAGACGTCTCTTAACCCTCTTCAAGGCCCTTAACTCTTCGGAAAACCACGGAGAGCGGCGGGCCAAGCAGGGCCGGAGAGGTCGCATAGGCGCGATCTTGTCCAGGGCTCCAGCCGCGGCCCTATTCCAGGCCGCGGCCAGGAGCTCAACTGGACCGTGAAGCAAGTCCTCGGGAATAACCCCCAGCTCCTTCTGAAACCTCACTGGGTCCATCAGTCGCCGGGGGCGGACCATTTGAATAGGTCCCGCCTCCCTGCGGAGTGGGGCAGCACAAGAGAGTCTAAGGGTCACCAGGGCGTGGTCTGACCATGACAATGGGGAAAGATGTAACTCTCCCCTCAGGTCACATTGCCACTGCTCAGACAAGAAAACTAAGTCCGGGGTGAGACCACTGTCCCGAGTCGGGTCACGAATAATCTGAGACAGGCCCATAGCTGCCATGGTAGCTATGAACTCCCGAGCCGCCTCCGAGTCCCGTCCCAGAGATGGCAGATTGAAGTCCCCCAGAACCATAAGTCTGGGGAACTCCACTGCCAACCCCGAGACAGCCTCGAGCAGCTCAGGCAGGGAGGTTGCTACGCAGCAGGGAGGTTGGTACAACAGCAGCACTCCCAACTGTTCTCGTGAACCCAACTTGAAAAACAGGGTCTCACACCCGGCCACTTGTGGAGCAGCGCCCCTGAAAGCCACAAGAGACTCTCGGATGACCACTGCCACCCCTCCTCCCCTGCCCCGGTGTCTCGGCTGATGCCAGACCTGAAACCAGGCTGGGCACATTTCCGAGAGGGCCACTCCCCCCTCTGGTGCCAGCCAGGTCTCGGTAATACACACCAGGTCGGCCCCCTCATCCGTGATCAAGTCACTTATAAGGGGGGCTTTGTTGTTCACTGACCTGGCATTCAACAGCAGCAGCCGGAGACCAGAGCCCACGAGGATCTGCTTACCAGGGCCTGGGTGTGAACACGGGGGGCCGGAACGCACCACCGGTAACAAACACCGGGGGCGCCTTCCCCAAAGATGGCTTGCCCTCCGGTTCCCGTCATACCGTCCCCTGCCCGTCACCACCCGAATCAAATGGCCCGCCATATAGCCCCCAGAGATTCCCGGTTCTGACCCAGTAGCCTCCACTCCCAGGCCTCCGGAATTCTTAGGCTTAATTAAGAGTCCCTTATCCCATCCATCCATCATGCACTCCCATACCCTCTTGGGCAGTGGTAAGACCCCCCAGTGCACCAGCTCTCGCTCTCGGCACTGGTAGGGTCTAGCACCACCCCACTCACACCCTGCACCTCTCCCCCAACTTCTCTCACTGGTCGGGGAGAGGTACCAACACTCGCCACAATCATTCCTGCCCCACCTGACTCTCACCCAGGGGGTGCTCTTCCACACTCATACAATCTTAGCCCCCCTCCCTCGTCTCTCACCCGAGGGGGGGGTCCACATTCACATCAAGGGACTCCTCCAAGTTCTCTGCCGCCTTAGCTCAATGGTGTTAATCCGAGCAATTGTTATTATTCTTGTGCCCTGATCAACAGGGCTATCAGTCCGGCCTCCGTCCCATCCGCGTCTTCCACGGCTGCCGGGTTCGACACCAGTTCCAAACAGCTCCCACATCAGGAGCCTCCGGGCCCTCTCAGAAAGTGGCCCGGGAAAAAGACCAGATAGTCTGTAGCGGGGAGGCGCCTCGTCCGTCTCCCACTCCACTCCGTAGCCTCTGGCAGCCCTTGATAGTCTTGATAGTCTCCGGAAGCTCCGAGGGCTTCGCTGCACCCGCTGGACTCCCTTCTGAGCCGCCCCGGGTCTGCTAGGCCCCCACCAACTCCACCGGCCTAGCTCACCTCTGACGGCCCCAGGCTCCAGCGGTCGATTTTGGAGGCTTCCAAAAGCCTCTAGCAGCTCTCAAAAAGACATCAGTCCCCACAAGCCCCACTGGTCGAACTCGAAGGCTTGCGTTCAGAGTCTTCCGGCCTTAATGGACTCCAGTTCTCTTTAGCCCCGCCGGTCTAGGTCACACCCAACAGCCTCTTGCAGGCCTCGGCAGCCACCAGCTGTCTCCGGTAACTCACCGGGTCCCGTTTTCGTCGCGTCGAAAGGTTCCGGAGGCCCGACTCGGGCAGAAGCCTCGGCCAGCACTCCCCTCGGAGAAGCCTCGGAGAAGCCACTCACACACCGGCAGCCACCACCTCTCCAGAATCCCAAAGGTGACATTTAGGGATTTCGGGATTTTCGGTGGGTTTTCAAGAGTTCTTTTTCGGGGTTTTTTCGGCTTTCTCCGGAGCTGTTATCGGCCGCGTTAACTTGCGGCCGCCATCTTCGTTCATTACATTTGCCATCTGAGCTTTCGTTATTTTAGAGTAAGATTTAGCAATGGGGTACTGAAATGTAACTCTATGGGAATCTGCCTTATCAATGCTATATGTCTTTATCTATATCCCCAATCTGTTCAATTTTCCACTAAATATTTATTTCAAAAATATACTCAGAAAAATCTTTTTATTGCTTATTTTTTGCATATATTCTCCTTCCATTTATGTTATATTTTATGCAACCTATATTGTACACCAGTACAATATAGGTTGCATAAAATATAACATAAATGGAAGGAGAATATACACACCAGTACAATATACATCTTTTTCCACACTAATATCATTGATGTGTTTATTCTATGCAACTTCCCCAATACTTTTCTATATAATTTTCTTTCTATATGTTATATTCTACTTATTAAATTTCTTTCCCATTTTTCATCATTAAATAAAAAGTGAGGTATTTAAATCTTACTTGGTCCCAACATATTTTAATGTACCTGTTGCAAAATATATGCTGATATTGCATAACTTAGTTTATTACATTTTCTCATTAAGAATTTCAAATAACAGTAAGTCCTCTTTACTGCTGCCAGTCATAGTCTGCGTTCATAAAACATAGTATTCTGTTGTAAAATAAATCCATACAGGATCTTTGGTTGGTTTTATTCTTCACAGATGATTGTTGATATTGTAGAACAACTGGGAATCAAAAAATCTTGCTGATATACTACATAGTGATCCTATTGATAGAATTGATTAAAATCTGTTTAACATGACTATGAGTTGTGATCCAAATGGCTGTTGTATGCTTAATCAGCACTAAGAACTATAAATTGAATGTAGTTATTTATCAATCATGAAATGCTGAGCTGATCAACTCCTTGATCACCATTCCAAGGCTGCTGGATCTCTAAGCAGCAATTTGCCTGGCATTGATCATCCATGGAATTTTAGTCTGAAATAAAGATAAAAATATAGGCAACAAAAAGGAAATCCATGTATAATACCATAAAATCATTAACCAAAATAAAAAGATAAATTCCTTTAACACTAACTTTTATTCAGTAATAATATGGTTGATTAATGTTGTAATCCTTAAAACTAGACAAAGTAAGGAGCAATACCAAATGATGACTTTCACATACAGAGTGGATGAAGCCCTATATATGTGTGCATATCCTCTAAGTCAGGGGTCCCCAACCTGTGGGCTGCAGCCTGTTAGGAAGTGGGCCGCACAACAGGTGAGCAGTGGTGGTCTGCGCGATTGGCTCCTGCCTGCAAACCTCACCCCCTCATCCACGCGATTGGCTCCCACCTGCAAACCCCCCCCCCGTTCCGCATGATTGGCTCCCTCCTGCAAACCCACCCACCCCCGGTCCGTGGAAAAATTGTCTTCCACGACCTGTCCCTGGTGCCAAAAAGGTTGGGTAACCCTGCTCTAAGTGGCACTGGTTCCCCAATTTGTTTGCCCGGAGCCCATCCCATGCCTCTGCCTGTTGGATAAAGTTTTCAGGAGCCAGAGTTTCAAAACACTCACGCTGCATGTAACAAAATGACACATGTTCATCACATTTAATAAAGGAAACATTCAGATATTAGAGGTGGTAGAGAAGCACTGTACCTGTCTCTAGCAGTTTTGTATATACTTAAGTAAACATATCAAGACTCAGTTACAAAAAAATTGTATTTAATTTGTCCCTTGTCTGCAGGCTTCTCTAGAGTATAGAAGCAATTTTTCTATTAAACAAAAAACAATGTTTATTTTGTCTATCCCAGATTCTGATTCCCAACATCTTTTTCCTTAATTCTCTAGGATGGGTTAGAAGGTTGATTTTCAGGATTATGAAATTAATCATGTATTATTATTATTATTATTATTATTATTATTATTATTATGGCAGCACAGCCACATATTTTGGTTATCTCCACATAAGACTGGTAAACCAATAATACAAGGTTAACAATTCAGCACTTACTGCTGTTGAATTCCAGAGTGTAAATCTAAGCAGGGTTATTCATTCCAAATCCTTGAAACACTTATGGATTCTAAATTCAAAATCTTCTGACTTCCCCACTGCTTCAATATACAGTATGTCATATTAAGAGAATCCTGCTGGGAATGGTATCTCATCTGCAGGCTATAACAAGCCCCATCATAGGAGGAAGTTGTGCAACACAGCAGGGCAGGGAGGAGTTACATGAAAACCGCTGTTTTCTTTCAGAAATAAACTTGGGAAGCACCATTACAGCAGATATTTTTTCCAACCATCTTTTCCACCATCCTCAACACATAATAAGCATAATCAGGCCTGGCTGGCAAATGGCATGTACCATCTTTCAAGGCAACACTTTCTAAGTGTGAAACTTTTAATACATTTTGAATACTGGAGTGCAAGGAAATAAAATTGCATGGGTTTTTCCAAATTTAGCCCTTTGATTGCATAAGTAGCTCTCCTGGTTTCTGGCAATCTTGGCCATGAATATCTTGCATACTGAGAATGAACTTATTACAGTAGAAAAAGTGATGACTTTCTTCCAAACAGCCTTCTTTCTCAAAAAGACAAATATACTTCACTGTGTAAAGATGGGCAGAATGGTGGGTTTTAGGAAAGATGTTTCAAGTCCAAAAATATATATCAATGTCATTCTAGTTGTTCTTAAAATGCACATTTATTTAATGAAGGAATATTGAGGCCAATAAATTCATGCAGATGGCTGCTAGGTATCATAATAAAAACATTTTATAAAAACATCAGTTAATAGACATAGAGGACTTTGTTGATATTCATATACTATTACTGAAAAGTCTTTCAGCTGCAGAGTGTACAGACTTTCCTTCTGTAGAAGCAGATAATGTAAAATCCCAGCTCATTTTCTTATAAATTATTACTATTTCTTTAACACTCATTTGGTATCAATACTCAGAAATGATACTGTTTAAGGCAAGAAGGATCATAGCAATCAGGGCTGAGCCCCTAAGGCAGAAGGTTGGAATCTCTTCTCCTAGAAGCTGTCATGCTCCTCAATCAAACGTTCCCAGAACGTTTGATCGTGGTTGCCTGCATGAATGAAGTCAGAGATGACCCGTGTCAGAACCTGCAAGTCAAGAAAGGAAGTTGGGAGGGGGGACAGGACAGGAGTGTGAACGCATGTTGTATGGACTATCTCAGGCATCCAAGGATGAACCGTTGGAGACATTTGTACGAAGCACTGCTGGCTGGCCTGAAGCGGTGCTCTGAGTAAGAAGGGGGAGGAGATGCCTGGCTCTTCAAACTGTTAACTGGGGGAAAAGAGTGGGAATTTCCATTTGCAACTTTCTTGTTTTTCTGTGTACTACTTTCCATTAAATTAGATTTCTGCAGTTCTATTGTATGAGTTTGGTTTAATTGGAAACTGAGTATAGCAGTCATTACAGAAGCCTTCTGGGTCTTCACATCTTCGCCCCACTTCTTTGCAGTTCCTGTTGCCACCATCTATTTCCAAGGAGGTATCTCACCTGTTGTCCTCCCCACTCATCAGTGTATGAGAATGATAGGAATACCATACCCTGTTGCCATTTGTTCTGGGGAATAAAAACATAAAACAAAATAATGAAATAATGTTGGTAGTGCTACCTCCTGACCATACACCACTGTGGTATGTGAGTAGAGGACTTGCCTTTCTCCCCCACCCTTGAGAAATGGCCCAATCTCACAAGAAATAAAGAAAAATAAAACTTTATTTAAAAAAGAAAACTATATAAAAATTTATAAACTAAATAAACTTTAAAATCTTAAAATTGTAAATATGCAATGTTGCAAGGGCAAGAGAAGTGTCAAATTTACATTACAACTCAAGGGACAAATTGGTTAAAATAAAAGACCCAAAGATGACAAGATGGCACTGACCTATTACAATTTCTCTCAGACTCAGAGTTTCACAGAGCTTAAAGAGAAATTTCCCAGGGGGAAATTATGATTGCAAGAGATTTGAAAGGAAGATCATGTCTAACCTGATATATTTAAAGTGCTGGTTTTAACTTATAAAGCCATTTATGGGTTGCTGCAGGACCATCTCCCCCAACTGTATTGGCCGAACCTACTATATCATTGAGGAAGACACTCATCAAAGTGTGGTCTCACACTTCCAAGTGGTAAGGGGAGCTGGAGCTAGAAAGGGTGGAATGATCTCCCCGTAGCAACCAGGCTAGCCCTCAGATGGCTTTCAGTTTATGTTAAAGCTGAACTTTTCCAGAGGGTATTCTAGTATTGCATACCCACTGCTCCATTTTTAACTTCTTTAAAATTTTTCTATCTATTTCTATTTTATTTTATTTATAGTGCTATTTATACCCCACCTATCCCCTCCCTAACAGAGGACTCTAGGCGGCTTACATACATACATACATACATACATATATATATATACATTTTTATCATTATACAATATCACCAACTATAGAGTGTAATTTAACCCGCGCACCAGGAGAGGGGGTAAGGGAACCGGCTCTTCTAAGGCTCTGGACTACAATTCCCAGGATGCCTTGAGCCGGCTGCTGACGTCCTGTTGATGTCACTTCCGGGTCTGTCCTCACCGTCTGTCCGATCTTTTTCTCCGATGGAACTGGCTCCCGACAGGACACCAGCAAATTCTCCCACTTAAGGTGGTACCCATTTTATCTACTTGCTAAGCTTTTGAACTGCTGGGTTGACAGGAGCTAGGACTTAGTGACGAGAGCTCACTTCGTCGCGTGGGGGTTCGAACTGCCGACATTCTGATCGGCAGCCTACAGCTCAGCTGTTTAACCTGCTGAGCCATCCGCGTCCCTGTTAGTTTTATTGTTATCCAATATGTTGGTTAATTTTATATTTAGTTTATTTTGTTGTTTTAATCATACCATGGATATGTTAATTTTTTGCATATCATGTAAACTGCTGAAAGTTATGAGATTGTGGCAGGATATGAATTCAATAAATAAATAAAAACGTCAGTGCTGATTCTGCTTGACACAAAGTAATGTGTATTCCCAGTCTGGGAAGTTGGCTGTCATTCTTGTGAATGCAGGCTGGCATCTACACTGTTAATTTAGACAGTATCTAGCCAGTGGTAAGCATATTTAAATTCATTGATTTCTGCAGAATGGTGAAGTATTCAACTGAAATAAGTAAGTTGAAGTGAAAAAGTTGTTAACTTACTCTACTATTGCTGCTAATTCAGCAAAATTAAGAATCAGATCTACCAGCCATGTCCACGCCCCCAGGGGTAAAAAATGCCAAGATGGCTGTCACGGCACCATGATCAAAACCTCCCATATCACACACATGTATAAAAGGTGGGGCTTTGAATGCCCTGTCACAACTACCATCTTGCATTTTTTAACCCCCATCCCTGAATACTGCTGAGAACTGCCAAGAATTGCCATGGAAATCTATTTAAGCATCTTCAGTGTCACTCAGATGGAATAAGTATTTTGCCTATTAATGTCAAATATTATATGTCACATTCCTTAGCATCTGATTCATAGACATCTTCTAAAGCTGTCTAATGATGTGACATTAATTGTACATTTGAAACTAGAAATGATCTAATGTTTATTGAAGTGGTAAAATACGCTGCAATAATTAATTTCAGTTCCCAGGGGTGCAAGGAGATAAAGCTCAAAAAGGCCAAAAAAGAAGAAATTAAAAATACACACAGAATGGGAAGCCATTCTTGTTCTTGCAGTATTATAATACTGGATTTTTTGTGGGAATAGCCTGAAAGAGCAAAAGGCAATTTGTAAACATTTTTCCCCCAAGATAGACTCCAAAGGGTTCAGTAAGATTTACTCTCAGCTAAGTGTACATAACATTGCAAAGGAACTATGTTGTCCAAACTTGAAATCCCACAGCTAGGGATTTAATCAGGGCAAATGCTAATCTAAGACTCTCCCATTTTTTAAGACAGATTGGCAGTAGCCATTTTCTTTTGTTGTTTATTCGTTCAGTCGTTTCCGACTCTTCGTGACTTCATGGACAAGTCCACGCCAGAGCTTCCTGTCGGCTGTCACCATCCCCAGCTCCCCCATGGTTGAGTCCGTCACCTCCAGAATACCATCCATCCATCTTGCCCTTGGTCGGCCCCTCTTCCTTTTGCCTTCCACTTTCCCTAGCATCAGCTTCTTCTCCAGGGTATCCTGTCTTCTCATTATGTGGCCAAAGTACTTCAGTTTTGCCTTTAATATCATAACCTCAAGTGAGCAGTCTGGCTTTATTTCCTGGAGTATGGACTGGTTTGATCTTCTTGCAGTCCAAGGCACTCTCAGAATTCTCCTCCAACACCACAGTTCAAAAGCATCTATCTTCCTTCGCTCAGCCTTCCTTATGGTCCAGCTCTCACAGACATAGGTTACTACAGGGAATACCATTGCTTTAACTATGCGGACCTTTGTTGTCAGTGTGATGTCTCTGCTCTTAACTATTTTATCAAGATTTGCCATTGCTCTCCTCCCAAGAAGTAGACGTCTTCTGATTTCCTGGCTGCAGTCAGCGTCTGCAGTAATCTTTGCGCCTAGAAATACAAAGTCTGTCACTGCCTCCACTTTTTCTACCTCTATTTGCCAGTCATCAATCAAGCTCGTTGCCATAACCTTGGTTTTTTTGAGGTTTAACTGCAACCCAGCTTTTGCACTTTCTTCTTTCACCTTCGTCATAAGGCTCCTCAACTCCTCCTCGCTTTCAGCCATCAAAGTGGTATCATCTGCATATCTGAGATTGTTAATGTTTCCTCCAGCAATTTTAACTCCAGCCTTGGATTCCTCAAGCCCAGCATGTCGCATGATGTGTTCTGCGTACAGGTTGAATAGGTAGGGTGAGAGTATACAACCCTGCCGTACTCCTTTCCCAATCTTAAACCAGTCCGTTGTTCCGTGCTCTGTTCTTACCGTTGCTACTTGGTCGTTATACAGATTCCTCAGGAGGCAGACAAGATGACTTGGTATCCCCATACCACCAAGAACTTGCCACAATTTTTTATGATCCACACAGTCAAAGGCTTTAGAATAGTCAATAAAACAGAAATAGATGTTTTCCTGAAATTCCCTGGCTTTCTCCATTATCCAGCGGATATTGGCAATTTGGTCTCTAGTTCCTCTGCCTTTTCTAAACCCAGCTTGTACATCTGGCAATTCTCGCTCCATGAATTGCTGGAGTCTACCCTGCAAGATCTTGAGCATTACCTTACTGGCATGTGAAATAAGTGCCACTGTTCGATAGTTTGAACATTCTTTAGTACTTCCCTTTTTTGGTATGGGGATATAAGTTGATTTTTTCCAATCTGATGGCCATTCTTGTGTTTTCCAAATTTGCTGGCATATGGCATGCATCACCCTGACAGCATCATCTTGCAAGATTTTAAACAGTTCAGCTGGGATACCATCGTCTCCTGCTGCCTTGTTATTAGCAATGCTTCTTAAGGCCCATTCAACCTCACTCTTCAGGATGTCTGGCTCTAACTCACTGACCACACCGTCAAAGCTATCTCCAATATTATTATCCTTCCTATACAGATCTTCCGTATATTCTTGCCACCTTTTCTTGATCTCTTCTGCTTCTGTTAGGTCCTTACCATCTTTGTTTTTGATCATACCCATTTTTGCCTGGAATTTACCTCCAATGTTTCTAATTTTCTGGAAGAGGTCTCTTGTCCTTCCTATTCTATTGTCTTCCACTTCCGCACATTGCTTGTTTAAAAATAATTCCTTATCTCTTCTGGCTAACCTCTGGAATTTTGCATTTAATTGGGCACATCTCCCCCTATCACTGTTGCTTTTTGCTTTCCTTCTTTCTTGGGCTACTTCCAGTGTTACAGCAGACAGCCATCTTGCCTTCTTGGTTTTCTTTTTCTTTGGGACGTTTTTTGTTGCCGCCTCCTGAACAATGTTGCGAACTTCTGTCCATAGTTCTTCTGGGACCCTATCTACTAAATCTAGTCCCTTAAATCTATTCTTCACCTCCACTGCATATTCCTTAGGAATATTAGTGAGCTCATATCTAACTGATCTGTGGTTCTTCCCTATTCTCTTTAGTCTGATTCTAAATTTTGCAATAAGAAGTTCGTGATCTGAACTACAGTCAGCTCCAGGTCTTGTTTTTACTGACTGTATAGATGTCCGCCACCTTTGGCTGCAAAGGATGTAGTCAATCTGATTTCGGTGTCGACCATCTGGTGAAGTCCATGTATAAAGTCGTCTTTTAGGTTGTTGGAAGAGAGTGTTTGTTATGCACAGTGAGTTGTCTTGGCAAAATTCTATCAGCCTATGTCCTGCTTCATTTTGTTCTCCCAGACCATGCTTTCCTGTAATTCCAGGTGTCGTCTGACTACCCACCTTAGCATTCCAGTCTCCTGTAATGAAAATAACATCTCTTTTTGGTGTATTATCTAGTAGGTGCTGCAGATCCTCATAGAACTGATCTACTTCTGCTTCTTCAGCATCTGTGGTTGGGGCGTATATTTGGATCACTGTGATGTTAAATGGCTTACCCTGAATTCGAATTGAGATCATTCTATTGTTTTTTGGATTGTATCCAAGCACTGGTTTAGCCACTTTATTATTAATTATGAAGGCTACTCCATTTCTTCTGTGGTCCTCTTGTCCACAGTAGTAGATCTGGTGGTCATCTGATGTGAAGTGGCCCATTCCAGTCCATTTCAGTTCACTGACACCTAAAATGTCTATATTTAATCTTGACATCTCACCAATAACCACATCCAATTTGCCCTGGCTCATAGATCTTACATTCCAGGTTCCTATGGTGTGTTGATCTTTAGAACATCAGATTCGTCGTTCACCACCAGCACCGTCGGCCGCTAGCCGTCCTTTCGGCTTTGAGCTAGCTGCGTCATCACATCTGGGGCTAGTTGAACGTATCCTCTGTTCCTCCCCAGTAGCATTTTGACCATCTTCCGACCTGGGAGTCCCATCTTCCGATGGTATACCGACATATCTTTGGTTGTACTGATCCATTTAGTTTTCATGGCAAGAATACTGGGGTGGGTTGCCATTACCTTCCCCAGGGATTGTATTTAGTCTGACCTCTCTGGCACAACCTTCCCGTCTTGGGTGTCCCTTCACGGTTTAGCTCATGGTTTCATTGAGGTGCTCAAGCTCCAGCACCACGACAAGGTAACGATCTCCTTTGCTGGAGATTTTCTACATTTTCTACAGAAGCAGTATTTGGAAAATTGTTCAAGCAGGTCATTCATCAAAACTTCCATAAAATCTGGCATAGCATCAAAGAAAAATGTGGCAATATCAAAAAGGATTAAGGAATTATATTCAACTGGTTTGCGATTCCACAGACATATCATTCTTCTAAACAGTATTATAATTTCACATTTCTTTCTCTTGTGAAGTATCAGTGGGACTGGAATAGTAGCTATTTGAAAAGATAACAGTAAAAGAAAGAAGAGAAGAGAAGAGAAGAGAAGAGAAGAGAAGAGAAGAGAAGAGAAGAGAAGAGAAGAGATGCACAAATGCACCTGTTTTAATAAACAGATAATTTCTATCTATACGGAAGGTATATTTGTATTTGGATGAACCAACCTCCATGTTAGAGGGTTGTAGCACATACTACATTTTCTCATCCTACTCAAAATCCCCCTCTCAGTACTTTATTCCTACAAAGGAACAGACAATTACATATCTTCTTCCTTATGTATAGGAAGTAGTTTCTGAGGAGGCAACCTTGAATGGATAAATAACAGAAGAAAAGAATTAATAAACGTTTCATTGTTTGCTGGCTCAGATCCACTTAGTCTGAAGCCTCCTACCTCTTTTGTATTTCGGAAAAGACCCTCAGGAAAAAAAAAAATCCTACAAGTACGCATAATGGAGAGCCTGGACCATAAATGGTGAAGGTGAAGTGGGGAAAGTAAGACGCTTCGTGACTGAGTCTAAAAAAAAAAAAATCAGGATGAGACAATACCTCAGCTTCATGTGCCACTGGGAACTGAATCTATGGAGGCAAAACTAAATACTTCCTCAGACTGGATTCACAAATTCTGCTACACCATATTTTGTTTAATTATGAATTACTGAATAAACTACAATTGGCTGTGTTCTATGAATACATAAGCTCATTATAGCTTAGCAGAATGTTTAAAAACAGAAACAATTAAGAACCAGTAATCATCGGGACAGGAAATACAGGAGATTCACTGGAAAGAACACCCAGATGAACTGGGCCAGATCTAGCCAGGAAGTGAGACTAGTTTGGCAAAGAAATGGACAGCCAATAAACATAAGGCTGTTGAAATTGTGCCAAAATTCAGTTAAGGGAATGAAGAAACCCCAGTCTTTCTACAACTGCTATTAATCTCAGCATAATTATCTAGAAGTAAGTGGGAAAAATCAATGATTTTACCCTTATTAGGTAAATAGAACAAGTTCCAAATGTCTCACTTTTTAATTATTCCAATTTTAAATGATGATATGTTTATAGAATAATTTATCTTTCTCTGAGATATCAGATAAGGTTCAGCACTGGTAAGACTCAAGGAGTTAGAAGTATATCATATATCTGTGGAAATAATACATTTAGATTCAGACTAATGCTGTCAGCATTTTCCCTCTTTTTATTTTGTGGCATAGCCCTTTTTAACAAATGACATTTTCCATTTAGGCAGCCATTCCTCCTGGAAGATTTGCCAATTTCCCAATCAACAGAAAACACTAAATGGAACATTCATTTATATTCTTTCTGATTTAATCTCTTTTCAAAATACAAAACGCTTATCAGCATGTAAAGGTTAGAAAGAAACAGGTTTGTCAGCATGCTGTTTATTCCATTCATGTCTTATTTTAAGCATGAGGGTCAGAGATCCCCCACTTCACCACCACATTTTGAGCATGCTTGCAAGCATCAGATAAGGCCTAAACAGAACCTGAATATTTGTTGTCATTTTAAAATACAGCCATCGGAGCCATTTTAACTACTCAAAAACTTCTAAAAAAATGTTAAAGAAGGCAGTGCTATTCCCTGCCAGAGGGGAAATGGTCTCAACTAATATATGGGTGGCAACTAATGGAGAGGGGAAGATTTGTTGAGTAAGGAAAAATCTGTAGCCTTAAAAAGATAATATGAATGAGATATCTGAGAGTAGAGAAAGCTAAGCATAGCTTTTTCCAAACTGGTACCCTCTGGATATGTTGGACTACAACCCCAATCATCTCCAGGCAATGAATGGTACTGGTGGGGAAAGTTGGGACATTTAGTCAAACATATCTAAAAGACACAAACAACAGAGCATAAATAGACCAAGCACACTTGACCTTTTACAGGAGTTTCCCTCCTGCTCCCCTAAGGAAGTTACTTTTGGATAATCTGTAAAGAGAACAAAAATAATATGAATGTTTTCAATGAATTCCTTCATGTACTTAGCTACTTGAGGCTTCCTCAGTTTGTGATCAGCCAATTTGGATTCACTTTACAACCAGCTTTGGCAGGAATCCTGTAGCAATGTCTTCTGTGCATGGACATGCATGCTCTCAGATAATGTGAGAAGTCTCCTTGAAATGTCCATAGTAAGCCTTCTAGGGGATGTGTTGCCTGATGCTTTGAGCAGAAGGTTTAGAGGATGTACTGGTTCACACAAACTTAAACCATATGCTGACACATTCAGAACTAAAGCTTGGAGTGTTCAGTGGCATTTGTTTCCAAGTAATTGTGCATAGGATCACAGGCTCAAATACAAAAGACAATGCCATTAGATGATGAGACCTCATTTCTGAAGAAGCTAGATTTTATTTCCAGTTGGGAAAAAGACTGCATATTGAGAAAAGAAAAGATAAACATTACAAACATAAGGCAATGTTCATGTGCTTGGGACTATATGTGCTTGAACTTGGTGAAATATGATTAGACTATAGCCTGGTTTGCAGAGAATGCTCAGTTATAAGGAATGAGTTCACACATCTTGCTAAGTCAAAAACCAACAAATCACCTTATGGCTCAGCATGATTTGTGAACCAGCTAATATGTCAGAACTGTGGAATAATATGGGGGGATGGTTGAAAAAAACATAGAGCTAGAAATTTATAAAAGAAAGGAAAATATTGGCAAGGATTTTCCCCCCCCAATGAAAGCACAAGTCGTAGTAAGTAAGCTTACGAGGGTTTTAAGATTCACTTTTCAACTCTGAAGTTAATTTACATACAGCGAGCTGGAAATCTTTTCAAAATATTAATCTGCTATGGTTTTATAAGAGTAAACAAAGGATGAAGCTTCTGCTTCAATTGTTCTCAAGACAGTCATGAAAAGGAGCCCTTGCCTTCAGCTTGGCAACCAGGTAAGTAAGAATCAGTTGGAGAAGCTTAGTGGAAGAAAAAATGCTTTGCACATAGAAGGTACCAGGTTCAGTCTGTAACATATTCACACTGAGATGAGAAAGCGTCCTCTGAAATACTGCCAGGAAGAATAGAAAACTGTGAGTTGGATGGACCATGGATCTGACCCATGCCGAGGCAACTTCATCTAATCTTTTCTTCCATCCACATGTTTGCTGGTCAGTTAACGTTGAGTTGTTCAGGCAAAAACTTATTTTCTGATGTTTGATGTGTCTTCACATTTAGAAAGCTACAGTATTTGCTCATGTTGAACATTTTATTTCTGACTGTGAATTAGGGTTTTTTTCTTTAGATTAATTTGGTAAAGTTTGAACTTCAAAGCACCTTAATGTTCCTTTCCAAACAGCATTCCTGCTAATTTTCCATTTTCCCATATTTCTCCCTTGCTACTTCCTTGCTTCACACAACTTTTCTGTGCAGGACATTTGCAAGATACACAATTTGACATTTGCTTGTTTCACACTATTTTTCAATCAGTTCTTTTGCAAACGACACCATTTGCTAGCCTGTATCCTTTTCCTAAGGGCAACACGGTCCAACTTTGATCTGACAAGAGTTTACAACATCACGATTGGTTGTACATTTTCTACTTTTCCTCCCCATCCCTCATTTGTGTTATGTTTAGTGTACCACATCCTAAGGGCAATCACCCTCTGAGGCCTGTTCTCTTCAAATGAAGCATTTGCACATAGTGAAGGGTAACAGGACTAAGAGCCATAATCATAACAGCCTTTTCTAAAATGAAGAACTTCAAAACAGTTACATTTACCATGTGCTTGGCCAGACATGACAGCATGGCATGCACCTTTGCCAGCAGTATCACATAGTCAAGATGGCCATCTGTCTGAACCCAAGAACAGTATTTGAAGACCATATATTTCCCTTAGAGAAATTTAAACTAAATTGACAGAAATAAATAGGCACTGATAGATCCAATGGCAGGAAGAAAGTTACATGTTTGCCTAGAGACCTGCTCATTCTAGCAATTATTATATGACTGCAGAACCTGGAGGAGAGAGAAAAATTCTGCTGCAATAGAGTGCTGAAATCCTGTCTTGAAATTTTATCTTTTATGAAAGAGGCTTCTATTTTTCTACATTATTCTCAAGAGGCTTCAAAGGTTCTTGTGAAATTCTTATGTATCTGAGCTCGCTCCATTGTTGAAGGGAGTGGCACAGGCTGTAGCTGGAATTGTTTTCTGAAGTATGTCTTTTATTCACTTGGAAACCTTTTTGACTGCCTGCATATCCCAAACTGAAAAGACCAGATAGAGGAAGTTGCCTCATGATAAATTCCCTTGACATTTAATTGCAGCGTGGGAAGCAAGGAGGTTGCAGACCTCTGGAGGAATTTCAAAGAAGAGAATCAAATCATAGAGTCAGAAAGGGTTGTTTAGGCCATCAAGTCCACCCCACATACCTCCACACACCCCACCTCATGCAGGAATCTAGATTAAAGCATCCCAACCAGATAGCTGCCCATCCTCTGTCTGAATGTATTCAGTAACGAGAATCTCCTCGGATAGTTGATTCCTTATGGGTGAGGACATTTTTCTAGATTTCAATCCAATCTGTCTTTCTATGACTTAAGATGTTCTTGTCCTATAATTTGAAGTGTTGGAGCACAATTCTTGACCTGTTAGGTAGTTGAGAAGTATCATATTCATTCTCAACTGTTTTCTCAAAGCTGAAATTAGGAAGCTTTTCAGTCTCTTTTTATAATTTTAGGATCCAATCCCTTGACCATCCTTACTGCCCTTCTTTGTTATCTACGTCAGTTTCACTGAATTTTTCTTAAAATGTGGTTCCCAGAACTGTGTATAGTACTCAAAGTGGGGTCTAACCAATGCAGAAAATAGACGAATTATTATTATTTTTAATATGGAAATTGTAGATTTATTGATATAGCTTAAACTCACTGTTGCTTTTTTGGCATCCACATCACATTGCTGACTCAGCTTGGAATGAGCTAATTACAAGTTCCTTTTCCCAATCAGTATTTGCCAAGCCTCTATATGTCCCTTTCATTTTTGTTTCCTAAATGAAAAGAAAACCCTTTGTATTTGTTTCTATTGAATTTTATTCTGTTATTTCTGCTCAGTTTTCTAACATATCAAGATTCTTGTTTCTTTCTTCTGGCTTATTAGCTGTCCCTCCCAGTTTTGTATCATCTGAAAATTTGATAAATATTTTCTCCACTAAAATTTGGTAAGTCCTTCCTCCATTTCCTCCACTCCATTTCTTCCAACCAAGCCATTCATGAAAATGTTGAGGAGTACAAGGCCAAGCCCAAATCCTGTAGCATTCCAATCAATACCTTAGTCCAGTTTGATGAGCACTCTATGAATATGGTCTTCAAGCTAGCTGTCACTTCATTTAATAAATAATGTATGCCCTCCAGACTGTACTTAATAGCTTGCTAATCAGAATGTTATGGGGTACTTTGTCAAATAGCTTTCTGAAGTCAAGATCTTGAAGTCGAGATCCAATGGTTTTCTGAATTCAAGATAACCTTTAATAATGATTGTTTTATATTTTTTATGAGTCTTTTTATATATTGTTTTATTTGATTGTTGTATGCTGCCCAGAGTCACTCTTGGTGAGGCAGCCATATAAGATAGATAGATAGATAGATAGATAGATAGATAGATAGATAGATAGATAGATAGATAATAGATAGATAGATAGATAGATAGATAGATAGATAGATAGATAATCTATTCCCACAATCTACTAAGGAAGTTACTTAAACAAAATATGAAATACGATTAATCTGACAATACTTGTTCTTCACAAATCCATGTTGATTTCTAGTAACCACTGTATTCTATTCAAGAGGCTTACAGATAAATCACTTAAGATCTGCTCTAGAATCTTTTTATTTATGATGAACACTTTTTGGGCTTTCAAGCCAGCTGTGAATTATACAGTGAAAATGAGGACCTTGTATAATGACAGAAAGGACCTCTTAGCCTCCATGTAACTAAGTGCAACAACACTACATTCCATCTAGGGGAATTTTATGAAATTCTTTTCTCCTATGAAAGAAACTTCATAAGTTCATCAAACTGAGAAATAATAGAACAAAAATGCAGGATAATTTTTTCTCAACTGCACTAATGGTCATACTTCAAGCTGTGAAAAATAAAGAAGCCAAGTGAGTCAGAAATGTAGCTAAGGAACAGACCGTACACACATTTCAAAAATATTTTTATTTTACCTTTTGGTGTGTAATTTTTCAACATTAAAATGCTTTCTAAGAAGAAAATATTAAGTGGCTCAGCACAGAAATGTATTCTTCCATTAGTGCAAGAGAAAGAAAAGTTAGGGCTTATAGTAGTCATATCTATAGTAGTAGATGAGAGCTATGTAAGTGAATGAAGCCCAACACAGTGTTAATTTTCCCATCCCCAAATTGCTCTAATAGGCAAAGAGTTTAATGATGTGAGAAAACTCATTGGCTGATTGCTTGGGTCAGTATCAAAGTCAGTGCCATCATTTTTCAGTCTCTTCCATGCAATGTCCACATGAGGAATTCCTTCAAATCTGCAAAACACATAGAAAAGCTGAGTGCTTTGAATCCACCTGATTTAATGTGCTGCTTCAACAGTCTGCTTTGAAGCAGTGATCTGATCAAAGCTTTGTCAAACAGAAATACCCCTTTGAAATTTTGCCCAGCCCTGGGATACATGGGGATGTGGTGTGACTGTCCCAAGCTTCCACCACAATAGTGGGTAAAATATTGTAAGAACAGAGTAACTCAATGTAGTTATTACATCATACTTGCAGTAACATATGGAGCCTTCATTGCATATCAATTTTTTCAGACTGAGGGCTGCCATCTTTGAATGGTAAAATGTTCTTTGACAGAGCCAGAACATAAACACACAATTATTTACATTTAGACTAAAGCAATACATTGATTTCATCCTTTGTTTTTAATATTTTTCCCTTCAGTCACATTAAAAATTAGGGTTTTTGTTACCTTTAAAAAGGCATATATGAGACATCTCTAATCCCTTCAAGGCCTTGAAGTCTCAGATTGTGGATTTCTGCTGTACTGTAACTCAATATTTTTCATTTATCTCCATTACTTATGATAAATCGTAAGTGTCAAAGTGGAGGAAATGTGTACTGGACCTGGCTGTGACCACCCTTGGATGGCATCTGGCATCACATCGCAGACCACAAAGGAGTAAACAGTCATATAGAATACTGCCTTTGGAGAAAAGTGAAGATGGATTGCCTTCAACTGCTGCTATTTGCTTTAAAGCTTTGACAAATTCTTACCTGGCATTTCAATTTTTTCAAGAGAGGCAGGGGCGTTAAAATGCTGACATCCAAAACTGAACATTTGTGTGTGTGTGTGTGTGTGTGTGTGTGTGTACTCCTTCAAGTCAGTGTTGACTCCTGGTGACTCCCTAGACAAGTCCCTGCAGTTTTCTTGGCAAGGTTTTTCAGAAGTGGTTTGCTATTGCCTCCTTCCTAGAGCTGAGAGAGAGGGACTGGCCCAAGGTCACCCAGCTGGCTTTGTGTCTAAGGCAGGACTAGAACTCACAGACTCCTGGTTTCTAGCCTGATGCCTTAACCACTACACAAAACTGGCTTGAATATTCATCTACCCTCCTCAGTTCAAGGGAAAATCTAGAAGGTTTTAATAAGAGGAATTCTGGAACTGAGTTTTGCCAATAAGAAAATCTGGAAATGTCATTCTACAGTACGAAAATTCATGAGGGAGCTTAGATTGGGAGAGCTGAAGAGAAGGCAATTAATAAGCTATTTCACTGTATACAGTCATGTGTTCCTTTATACAATAAAAATCAGCTTCACATCTATTCTTTACACAGTTAAAACATCTCTCCTTCCTGGAACAGGGGGCTCTGCTCTCAGTCACTCATGCCTTTTCACTTCATGGTTGGACTACTGCAATGTACTCTTCATGGGTTGCCTTTGACGAGCATTCAGAACCTGCAATTAATCCAGAATGCACTGGCACAGGCAGTTTTAGGTGCACCTCAGTATGCCCACATAACACCTCTGCTTTGTGACCTGCACTGGCTTCCAATAGCATTTCAGATGCAATGTAAGGTGCTGGTGGTCACCTATAAAGCCCTACATGGCGCAGAGCTAGGTTACTTGCAGGACCACATGTCCCTAATTATATTTTGTTATACCACAAGATCTGACACTCTTCTTTGAAACAGTGCCATCTAGTTGGACCCAGGGGTGCACCTTCTCTCTTGCAATGCCTGACTTATGGAACAGCATCCCCTCTGAGATCCAGATCCTGTTAACCTTCTGGAAAGCCTTGAAGCCCTGGCTTTTCTCTTGAGCATTGGGGCCAGTCTCTTAAAAGAGCCTGATATTAATGGTTAGACTAGATTATAGTTTTAGGGACCTCAACTTTGTTGTAATATCGTTTTAGTAATTCTTATTTTTATGCTTGTACTGTGAACCGCCCAGTCACAAGATTGAGATGGACAGCTATATAAATTCTATAAATAAATAAATTGTGCTAAAACAGTTGAAATGTTAAACTATTGTTACAATTGTGAAAGCATGAAAAATACAAAAATTTGCAAGCTGATAAAGTTGAAGATAATCATAAAAAGGTAAAGGTTCCCCCCGCACATTTGTGCAGTCGTGTCCGACTCTAGGGGCCGGTGCTCATCTCCATTTGTTAGCCGAAGAGCCAGCGTTGTCCGAAGACGCTTCCACGGTCATGTGGCCGGCATGACACATGTGGAACGCTGTTACCTACCCACCGAAGTGGTACCTATTAATCTACTTGCATTTGCATGCTTTCGAATCATAGTATAGTGTATTTTCAGTTCTACCAATAATTGACAAAGAATGCTTTAATCAAGCAGATTCTGCTGACAGAGATTTTCTACTACAGACAGGAACTCTTATCTTACAAATACACTTTTTTCCCCATGAAGATTACTTTGAATGTTATTTTCTTTCCATGATATCAATGTAAGGATTGCTATACACAGAGATGGATGTGATAAAGGACAGAAAGCTTTGAAGTGGCTGTAGGAAAGTGATTACCATTGCAATGCACATTTTACTAATAAGCATGGTTCGTATTCAAGGATAAAATACTGCAAATGAGGAAATAATCAAAACTGAGTATTGCCCTGGTAGAGCCCTCATGATACATGAGAAGCACATGGCAGGTTGTCTACCTCTGTTTAAGAGGAAGCCATCAAACTGAAGCTGCAGCCTTCTGTGAATCTTACTCGCTTCCATGGCTTACTTCACCCTCTTCTTTGCCCTTTCAACCATGCTACTTGGCAGCCAGACAGATTCTTTCCAACTTATCTCACATTATACCTCACTTGACACCTCTATCCAGGAATTTGACTGCAACATGCTTAATTCTAAAAAGGGTTGTGAGGGGAAGAGAAATCATGGTGCACATGGAAAGCTTTTCTTCCCCAACATCTCTCTGCACCCAGTTCTCTTGCATATCCTTGTGGTTGAGGTGGATGTGGAAAATTGCTTTTCATTGTTCCCTTGGGAGGATTGTGATTTTTAAGATTAGATAGGACTTTTTTTGTTCTATTTTTAATTTTCTGAAAATGACACCCAGAGTTATTTTTGGAGTTGGGTTGCCTAGAGATTGGATGGATAAATAAATATATCAACAAACAAATAATCTGAAAGAGGCTTGTGTGAACATTGTGTCAAACTTGTTTACATAGATCCTCATATTCATGAACCAGAATATACAGAAGCTTCAGCTGGTGCAAATGTGGCAGCACGGGCAGTTAAATGTGCCCCTAGAAGGATACATGTTTTACCTCTGCTCCATGAGCTGCATTGGTTACCAGGTTGCTTCTGGGTCCAATTAAAGGTGCTGGTTTTGACCTTTAAATCCCTACATGGCATGCGGCCAGATTATCTGAGGGTCTGGCTCTCCCCAATTACATCTACCAATCCCATCAGGTCTGGCCGGAGAGGCATGTTGCTAAGGAGTTCCATCTGGCAGGACCCAGGAGATGAGCCTTTTCTGCCATGGCACCCACCCTTTGGAAAATCATCCCCCCCAAGGTGAGGTTAGCCCCAACTCTTGTGACTTTCCGGAAAACCCTTAAAATGTGATTTTTTTTCAACAGGCCTGGGGTTCCCCTGGCAACAGGGAGACCATGTGCTGGCTATATCACATGTAACATTCTGATGCATTCCCTCTTGCGATCTTGTTTTTATTTATGTTTAATCGTTTTTAAGTGGTCTCTGTAGAATGTTTTAATTGTTGGTTTTATTTATCAAATAAATTTATCAAATTTATATGGCTGCCCAGAGTCACTTTGTGTGAGATGGGCAGCCATATAAATTTGATAAACCAACCAACCAACCAACCCTGTCTTTGAGTTTGACCATAGTAAGGAAATGTTGGCTTTCTACCCACTAGTTGGTTCTCTCCCAACTGTCGTTTTTGTGCACCTTGACAGATGAGGGTTCCTCCCATTTAATTCACCTTAGCCCAGTGTTTCTCCACCTTGGCAACTTCAAGCATGCTGGCTGGGGAATTCTGGGAGTTGAAGTCCACACATCTCAAAGTTGCCAAGGTTGAGAAACACTGCCTTAGCCAAACCCAGGCCAGCTCTGAATGTTGCAGCTGCAGGGGAAGAAACGGCTTGCAAAGGGAATGCAAATCTACAGTATATTCTCTCTGACTGTCCTTTTGGAGGAGAGGCAGCACAGAGACCTTTGACTGATTCTTATGATTGATCCAATGTGACACAGCAGAATTGTTAAGATTAATGGCTCTCATATATCACCGATTCTATAATAAGAATGTGCCTTCTAAGAAACATACATCCTTATAAAATAGAAACTATTTACCTTTCTAGAAACTTGAATGTGTTGATCTATCAGAAAGCCCTTTTACTCTTATTAGTATTGTATCTCCTTTCTCTTTTGGGCACTGCATTTTTTGGGAGGGGGGAGGTGTCAAAAATGTCATTTGATAGCCATTCTGAAAATGATTAGCTGTTTCAGACCTTTATTTGATCTATAGCTAATGTAGTGCCAGTAATGTAAACTGGCAATTGCTCTGAGTATGCATTTCTCTGCCCACAGACATTCATTTTCACCCTGAGACCCCAGTAGCTACATTTACCTGAGTCCATCTGAGTCACTCTACATGCTGGAAAAACATAAACATGATAGGGTTAGGCAAGAGCACAAAGGTATCTGGAATTCTATTAGCATAACTCCCCTTCTTAAGCTGTCTATGATTTCAGCATATTAAATAATATTTTGTATTCTATTTGAGGGTTTTTTAAAAATAATTTTATTTTTCTAAAGATTATGGACAAGGCTAAAGTATATTTTCAATCAGAACATACTTATATTCTCATAAGAGGTCCAGGATGGAGTACATGGCACATTCAACAATCGTCTCCCATTTTCCTGCTGCTTTCCATCCCTCAGCATCTGCTGATTGAAGTGGATGACTCACTCTTCCTAATGGCATGCCTGGCCTTGTATGAAGATCAGATATATTGATCACATTAGAATTCCACTCTGCCATACAGTATATGTGGTTATTCCAACATCTGTCCGAAATAAGTTAGGCTGTAGCATAATAACATAAACATGTTTACTTCAGTAGGTTTTATGAATAAGGGGGAATTTGACACATGAAGGAGATGGAGGCTTGATTCCCTGGAGGAGTGGGGGTCTGCTTAAAGTTATGGCTTCTACTTGTCAGCTCCATTTTGCAGGATAACTTTCTATCAATTGTTTTTGGAGCTTGCTTGCTGGACTGTGCTTGGGACTGCTTATTGCTAGCCACTCTCACCTATTGGAGGGTTAAGACCTTGGACCAACTTTGCTTTGGTAGTTTGAGACGTAGTTAGTATTGTGCTAGCTGCTAACCCCACTGAGTTTGAGTCTAGCAAGGGTATAAGGAAGCAATTGAAATAGTGATCTGGGTTTGGGCAATCTAGCTTCCTGGCATTTGCTGAGTGCTCCACGGAAGAAACAATGTGAGGTTGGTGGTGGGCTGAGGGTGGTTGGTAGTTGTTTGAGGATGTTTATGTTAGAGGGTTCCTGGGACTTAGGGGATAGGTGGTGGGGTAGAAGAGAGAGGGCAGGGCTGAGTGGTAATGGGCAGAGGGAGATATTGTGGGAATCTGAGAACAGGGCACATATGGGGAAGATGGAAATGATATTTTACACTGATTTCACATTCTGACTCCAAGTATTCGATTCTGTTGCCGGTCACTGGTTTACAGTTGGTGTTGTTAAATGCCAGGTCAACGTGGCTCAGAAATTCATGGCCACCATGAAGTTCTTTTATTAACCTTCAAAACTCCATCACAGAACACCTCCTTGCCAGCAATCATCCCACAGATATGCAAAGATTAATGCCAGGATTAGCACCAGAGGAACAATCAAACAGCACAATATACCCTAATCAAGGAACTATTAACTCAGTCAATCAACCAAGCAGCAAACAACAGCCCAATCAAGGAACTACTAAGGAGAGAACAACACCCACACCAACAGAAGCAGGACAAGCCATGGTATATAAACAGAGAGCAAGTTCCACTCCCTTTTCACACTGAAGATGTTGCCTAGCCTGGCAATGAAACGTCTACAAGAAAACATCGGCTCAGAGAGGACCAAGGACTCCACAGTTCAACCCTGAGCTACAAATATTCTCTTCCATTCTTGATGTATTTATCGATTGCCAGAGGAGTGAAGGGTGGACTCAGGAAAGAGGGAATTGCCTTCGGAGGAATGTCAGAGTTTGAAATACTTGTACAGAGGCAGGATCATCTATTAGGACATATATATGGATTGTTGTTGAACTCTGACAAATCAAAAATTGATTTCTATGGTAAAGTGGATGACGTGGTCACAGGGCAACAGTGGGAGGAGTTGTGGATGGGGTCAGTGAAATTTACTCCAAGCTACAATTTAAGTGAATATTGGTATAAAATGTTTTACAGATGGTCTATATAATGGTCAACAATTGTCAGCCCCTCTATGTAGACCAGATCAAGGAATCAGTTTCACAGGATGGCTTAAACTACTTTTATTGAGATTGGCTATAGTAAGAGAATCTTGTAAGTTTGATTGTGCTGTACCTCCCCATCTCCTCTTTCTTATACTCCGGTGAATTAGGGAGATGTCTGTCTGAGCCACTTCCAAATGTTATCTAGACATTCTGGATTTTAAAAAAAAATGCTTCAGCCCCTTTTGCCTAGTCAACAGCTTCTGCATTTCTCGGTCAAGGTCATCTTCCTTACGCTCTACAACAATTACCAAGATAGACAAATCATGTCGTAATGAGTGTTGGGAATGCCTCAACAGGAAGGGAACATTCTGTCACATGTGATAGTCATGGGAAAAGATTCAGACATGCTGGAGGGAGAAACATGCTTTGATGTGCATGCTGTTAAACAATCAAGTCATTTTATATAAGTATTCATAAAGAATATAATTCCTCCTATATACATAATTCAAGGAATACTTAATCTTTTACTCAATACATAGCTTAAAAACCTAGAGTACCATATGATTCTTTCAAATGAATTTAACACTAAAAATGATAGTTTGGTGGCTGCTTTTGGTGGGTCTTCACAGGCCGCATTCAAGGCTTTAGAGGGCTGATGGGGTCCTGGCATCAGGTTGTGTATCTTTCTAACTTGGCTTGGTTTTCTGGATAATATTTTCCAGTATGTCATAATTCATACTTATGCATAATATATGTATAAGTATAAAGGGGCGCGGTGGCTCAGCGGGTTAAACCACTGAGCCGTTAGTCTGCCGACCATAACGTCGGCAGTTCGAATCCGCGTGGCGGGGTGAGCGCCCGTCACTAGCCCCAGCTCCAGCCCACCCAGCTGATCGAAAGCCCTGCAAGTAGATAAATGGGGACCACTCACGTGGGCCAATTTGCTGGCGTCCTTTTCGGAGGGTCGCCCTCGGACCGAGAAGAAGCTGGTTCCCGTGGATGGCGATGGAGGACGGCAGAGGACGGCGGAACCCGAAAAACATCAACTTCCTGGATGTCAGCAGCCGGCTCTGAAGCAAAGGTTCCTGGGACATGTAGTCCGACCTGCGATTGAAGAGCCGGTTCCCTCACCCCTTCCCTAACCGCACGGGTAATTAGAATCTGATTGTATAAATAATATATGTATGATGATTGATTGTAAGCCGCCTAGAGCCCTTCGCTTAGGGAGGGGATAGGCGGGGTATAAATAAGATAAAATAAATAATAAATAAATAAGTCATGAAGTAGGATAAAACTAGATGGATTTCAAATATGAGTTAATTGAACATAAAGCTGGTGAACCTTCTTTCCCCCTTCTTAAAGTAAATGGTAAGTTTGGCAGATTTTTTAAAAAAAATCTGATCCATTCATTGCTTAAGCTATTTTTATTATTCACTAGCAACATTATAATTAATATAATAACAATATAATTCCTCCTATATACATAATTCAAGGAATACTTAATCTTTTACTCAATACATAGCTTAAAAACCTAGAGTACCATATGATTCTTTCAAATGAATTTAACGCTAAAAATGATAGTTTGGTGGCTGCTTTTGGTGGGTCTTCACAGGCCGCATTCAAGGCTTTAGAGGGCTGATGGGGTCCTGGCATCAGGTTGTGTATCTTTCTAACTTGGCTTGGTTTTCTGGATAATATTTTCCAGTATGTCATAATTCATACTTATGCATAATATATGTATAAGTCATGAAGTAGGATAAAACTAGATGGATTTCAAATATGAGTTCATTGAACATAAAGCTGGTGAACCTTCTTTCCCCCTTCTTAAAGTAAATGGTAAGTTTGGCAGATTTTTTTTAAAAAATCTGATCCATTCATTGCTTAAGCTATTTTTATTATTCACTAGCAACATTTGCAGGCACCATGGATTTCCTGGTCCATTCCCTAATAGCTATTTAACAGTCATACAAAACATATGCCTGATGGCTTCAGCCTGTTGGCAGTCTTTCCTCACTGTGGCCTCTCACACTGCACTAGAGTATAAGGGATTGCTGAATTCATTAGATAATTTGCTCAGCATTTCAAAGGTGTGAGACACCACATACATGCAAGAGATTATTTACTGCAAGCTTTATGTTCCTGATACTTTATAAATCTCAACAGTCAGCCATGTAATTTAAAAAAAATCATCTGCCATAACTTAACTTAAATAGATGTTTGAATCTATTTCAACATTCCTACTTGGAATGCTAAATTTCTACCAAAGTATTTGCAAACATATCAGATGGCTTCTCTTCAGACACTGCATAGTGTACCCTAATTTTATTGTTTGTGAAGACAAAATAACTAACATTTTAACAGCAAGGAGTAGCAGCTTGGGGCTCAAAATCAAAGGCTTGCATTCTGCAGAATGAATAGAAGTGTTACTGGCTGAACTTTCAAGACTAGTTCTTGTCTCCTTTGGGGTAAAACCTTGTGAATGATGAACTGATTCATACTTATGGTCTCCATTGGTCAATGCTCATAAAGGGTAGGGCCATATGAAACTTTGAATGGGTGATGGCATTTGACAAAGCTTTGAATCACCCATTTGAAACAAATTTGCAGAGCAAAACTAGGACTTGCTTGGAAGCAATGAATTGAATCAGGTGGTTCTGAAGGATTTCTAATAATTCAATGGCTTTTCTGCTGTTTGGGGGATTTTAACAGACAGTGTACAGGGTTGCAACCTCACTTCCATTTATGGAGAATCCTGAGAAGGCGGATGAATGGTGTGATAGGCTCTCTGAGATTGATTTGAGCAGCTGGTCAATGAAATTTATCACTTTGTCAAACTCTGCTTATCAGAGCTCTTTTGTACTGGTAAGGCTAATATTACTTTGGGCTTTCCGAAGTTCTTTAATGGAGATAGCCACAGACCTTAATTTGATTGTCACTTGTACTAATGGAACATTATACTTCTGTGTTCAGTCTGCCAACACAACTAGGAATTCAGTCCAGCTGTCAGCATTCTGTATATGGTCTCAAGGCTAACCTTTTCATTTCTGCATGAGTACGGCATGGATTGCTGGAGTCTTGAAGGTTAATAAAAGAACTCCAAGCAGCTAACAACAATCTTGCAGAGTAGAAGCGTGAACCAGCAGGGAACTTGCACCTTTAAACTTAATTGCATTCAGAAATAAATTCAGTCTTCACACATTAGTTAGATGAAGAAAAATAGAGATAGCTTACATTTATTCAGTAGATCTGGATACGAGTAGATTCATAGTAGATCTGCATGCAAGTGAGATGGAATGCACAAGAGCTGCATGGTTAGGCTGACCATACATCCCGTTTTGAATGGGACAGTCCCATTATTTTAATATTTTCCAACCGTCCTGTCGTTCTGGACAAAATCTCCATTTTGTCCCATTTTCAAAGTTACGAGTGCGTGCGTGCGCATGCCTGCCTGCCTGCATGCATGCACACACGCAGGCCTGTGGGCCAGCGTGCCAGTGTGCCATCACACGCGCGCCTGCGTGCCAGGTGCCGGCGCGCGTGCGCACATTAGGGTCCCGTTTTCGTCTCAAGGAAATATGGTCAGCCTATGCATGGTGCAGCCCTCTTGCTTGCAGGTGTGCCCGAAGCGTAATGGAGAATGAGAATCCCCAAAGCAAGGAGGAGGAGGAAGAGGAAATCAGGTGACCCGGGTAACATCCCACAAGCACAGTAGAGATGCGTTTACTAGAAAGACCCCCTATTATGCTTATGAGACAATGCTGAGTTGACTCCTGATAATCCCAACATGGATAAGTCCCTTCACAAAGAGTGAATGGGTTCAGATTAACAATTACAGATGCTGCCCTAAACACTGTTTTTAAGAATGGGTGGACAAATTCCAGCCTCTTTCTCTATGGCTCCTGCTGTGTCTTCTAATTAACTAACATAGAGTACTGTCACCAAGCCACAACCCTGACACAACCAGTTCCTGCTAGTAATGAGGGGATCCTTTCCAGAAGGACTCAAGCTTGTCCACCAGCTAGCTAGCCCTCCTCACATCCCAGAAAACCCAGTGTTCAGAGACAGCAAAGCTACACCACTCAACAAGAGGTGTAACTTTGACCATTTGCCCTGCCCAGTCTCCAACCCAACTAGGTCAGGGATGAAATGGTCCTTACCAACAGAGGCCAAGCTTGTCAACCAGCTATCCTAGCCCTCCTAGCACCCCAGAAACTTAATCCTAAACTCTTCACTGTATTATTATTTGTTATTTATAAATATTAACTGAAAGAAAACAAAAAGAAGAAAGAAAGGAAAAAAGGAGCTGCTTGGAAAAAGTCGATAGACATTGAATCTCTAACTTCCCTTTTTTCTATACTCTGACTGATTTACAGAGTTTTTAAAGATTTAGACCCCCTTAAAAACCATTCTGTAAATGCTTGTGTTTGCCTTGCTGTGTGATCCCTGTCCTCATCTCTACTGTCTCTGCTCTAAAAGAAGAATAGGAGAAATATTTCAAAAATTATTGTGATAAACGTCTTGAAGCTATCTTGGAATGGATTTTCTATAATCCTTTCTGTGAATATCCTATTCTTCCAGAATGTGATGTAGCTTCAGGTATTTTGAAGTTATAACCACATTTCTCTCTCTTTTAATCAAATCCTGAAGTGACTCAGTCAAATCAGATTGGCATTAAATCTTGAATTGCATCCTCATTGAATCATACCCTTTTTGAATCTCCAATTCAAATCGATCAGGGCTGATTCGCACAGCCATAATAAAAAGGTACTATGTCAGAAGTGATACCACCATGAAGGACACAATGATTTACGGTCTTACCAGCTGATTGCAAAAGGTGTGTCCTGAGAGTTGCTGATTGCCCATTGTGGGTGATTGAGTGATTGTTTCTTGCTGAGTAAATGCAACCTTAGGAAAAGCTTCTAAAGAGTGAGAGCAGTTCAATTACCTTGGGAGGTGATGAATTTCCCTTCATTGGATATGTTCAGGCAGAGGCTGGTCAGTATTATTATTATTATTATTATTATTATTATTATTATTATTTATTATTATTTTCCTATGTATCACCGGCCACATGTCTGTGGAAGCGTCTTCGGACAGCGCTGGCTTTTTGGCTAAGAAACGGAGATGAGCACCGCCCCCTAGAGTCGGACGCAACTGTGCAGGGGAAAACCTTTACCCCCTACCTACCTACCTACCTACCTACCTATCGGGGGTGGCAAACATATGTAATATTCCTGCCTCTATTTTCACAACAACAACCCTGTGAGATGGATTGGGATGAGAGAGTGACTGGCCCAAAGTCACTCAGCCAGCTTTCATGACTAAAGGAGGCCTAGAACTCACAGCCCCTGGTTTCTAGGCCAGCACTTTAACCACTACACCAAACTGGCTCTCTATCTGTTGGGGATGCTTTGAATTGGATGGACTGGATGCTCCCATTGAATTCTATGATTCTATATTTTGGGGGCACCATCACTGACTGAACTGTAATAAAATGTAGAAGAGTTGGCTCCTAAAAATGATGCCACCTGTGACCACTGTCTAACCCCCTTAAGAAATCGTTGTATAAAAGTGCCCATTATTGTTTTCGTCCCCTCCCCACATGGAAGGCACTTGTATCAGAGAATTTCTTCTGATTATGGCAACTCTCCCTGTGATTTAGAACTTTGGAAAATTATGGCTCTAAATAATGGGAAGAGCTTCCATTGATGCACATGTCTCTCATTCTACATGTGCAGGGTGACCAGAATGCTACTGGAGAATGAACAAGCATATTCATCCCTATTGCTTCTCCTCACACATAGAGCTTGCATGCATTAATAATGCTTGAAGAAGGCTCCAGTTGTGGGTTCATGACATTCCTTGCTGATTCCAGCTCATATAAAGTTGCTGAATATGTGAGCTAGACTAGCATCCTCAGGTGTCTCTTCTCTGAACCTTAGGAAGGCATATTAGGCAACACATCATTTGGACCTATAACTGACTGACTGTCTGTCTGTCTGTCTGCCTACCATCTGTTATAGATGTATATACTGTATGCACCCACACATACACATAAATACACTATCAAGGTGGCTGCATGTGGGCATGTCCTTTAACATTAATACAAAGTGAACACATAAAAATAAAAAGCAAAAACACACATCATTTAAGAAAGTGAAAGGCAGAGCAATACAGTCTTGACAAGTTCTCTAACTCTTAAGAAGGACAAAAATATACAACAGATCTACATCATCCCAAGACAGTTTGAAAAAAGTTTGGATCAATATTTCTTGCTTCACATTAAAATGAAAGAAGGCACCAAGAATCAGAAAGTGAGGACCAAGATGTTTTCCTATAGCTTCCTCATATGTCCTGGCAGTAGAAAGACAATATTTTCATTTCCTCTCATGTACTGTACTAGTAAGAACTAAGTGTCAACTAATGAGATACAGAACATAAATCATGCAATTGGAAGGGTCATTTATTTCAAAAATAACATGTGAAGTTACTGCCTGGACATGGTGATCTAACAGCCAAGTGGCTTTGAAAAGTGAGTTTTCCCTTCTGGGTAGGGAATCACGGGAAAAGTTCTGGGAAAAGTTACCAGACCTAGGTCTCCTGTAGAGTTCTGGTTTGAAATGGTAGGAAATAGACCATTGGATATCCAAAGATGAGTCATCCTCAACATGGGAGAACAGCTATGGGAACTGAACCAAAGTAACTGAAGGGTACCAAAACCTTGCTGGTTAGTAATTATGGGGCTTGATCCAAGACATTGAGAGGATACTAGGGGTGGGAAAATACAGGCTAGATCATGTCTGGTCTGTTAGAGTGGGACGTATGTTATTTCTAGTTAATTACATTAAAATTGGTTTTTAAAATGCCATTATCTAATCAAAGCACTCAGGAAAGAGAAAGTTTGACTTTGGAAGTCCAGTGCTTGAGATTCATTTTCAGAATTCAGTTTAGAGAGCAGATTGTATGTTATCATTTGCTTATTAAAAATAGAGAGCAGCCAGCCAGTTGTCCTGCAGAAGTGGTGGAACTAAAGCATCAAGTTGGGTAAACTTCATATAGAGTGTGGTACTACATAAAACAGAAAGGGAGTGAACATCCATCTTTAGCTGGCACTTCTCTGCAAGTACTGAATAAAACTTAATAGAGTATCTGATTTACAGCCCCAAGATAGACCCAAATGAGCACATTTATTTAAAAAGCACCTTTCACACTCTGAAGAAACCTTTGACAGCATTACTTAATACAAAAAAAAATCCAATACCATCATAAATTCATTTATGAGTGGAATAGCAGTTAATGGCTGACACCACTAATGTGTGCACGGAATCTTTGTTTCCCCATCTTTCCCCATCTCATTTTTCATGTGTGTCCCGACAAATGAACTGTTTTCAAAGCATAATAATTATGCCGTCTTTTTTCTTGAAAAGTACAGCAATTTCACTCTTGCAAGAGAAATCCAGAAGAGGACATTCTGGAGTGAAAAGCCTGAAATACAGTGCAGGTCAGTCATCCTTCATAATCAGGGAAATGTTGGCAGTATTAAACCACGGTGCAGCTTTACTTCCTGTGACAAAAAAAAAAAAAAGGATATAAAAAGCGGTGACAGCTGCTACCATTTCAACTTTCAGGAGACAATTATTTCTCCCCCAAAGAAGGCAGTGCAAAGTACAAGTTAAGCTTGAAGCCTCACAAAATGGACCATGCATGCAATTTTGTTTTGTTTGTTTCTATTGCTGTCCAGACTTAAATAGGTTTTCTGCTGCCTCAGCGGGAAAGAGGTCAGGCACTCAAACAGGGCCAATGCTTGGAATCCTGCAGGTGGAAACACAGCTTAGTACTGAGCAAAATAAAACAAAAGCTGTCACTCAGGAAATGCACAGTTAGAAGAACATATGCCTCTAGAACCCGAAAACTTGAAAATGACAGTGGGAATTCAATATACCTTAGGACACTGAATGCTTCTTGAACTATTGTGACATGAACAGTGTTTGCTGGAGATCCTTTAAGGGTGCCATGTTCAGTGGTTAGTGGCCCATAGTTCTATGGACACTTTCTTGGTTTAATTTTCCTTGCCAGCTGCCCCTCAGAAGCAAAGGCTAAGTGCTCATAGATTTGCAGCTGGACTAACTCACGCACTGGCACCACCTAGGGGTTGTATATTCCTGAATCTTTCATGGTTACTTTAGCACTTGTTCAAACAGCCACAATTATGCAGTGGCGTACCTAGCATATTTGACACTCAGAGTGCATTATTTTTCAACATCCCCCTCCTCTATCATTGAGAGCCAGTTTGGTGTGGTGCTTAAGGCAGCAGATTAGAAACCAGGGGACTGTGAGTTCTAGTCCTGCTGCAGTCATGAAGCCAGCTGGGTGATCTGGGCCAATCACTTCTCTCAGCCCAAGGAAGAAGGAACGGGCAAGGTACTTCCCAAAAACTCTGCCAAGAAAACTGCAGCGGGCAGTCTCCAGAAATTAGGAAATTGATTTGAATGTACATTTTTTTCCTTTGGTTGCTTCTGCACTGCACCACCAACCTCCAAACAGCTGATTGGTGCAATAGCAGCAGCAGCAACCTGACCCCACACCTGTGGCTAGCCTCCTCATCTTTGGCAGCACCCCCTGTATTGCCTGCCTCCCCAGCCCCCCTCCTTGATACACCACTGCAATTATGCAAATCTCATCAGATTGTAAACACAGAAGTGCTGTTTCATAAAGCATTACTGGTGGGAACTATAAACAAACTATGATTCTAGAGATGCATTCTTGCAAGAAGCTCTCATGTGCAAACTGGCACTCAGTTTTGTGTTCCTCCATCTGTACTACCATTTGCACAAATGCACAAACATGGAATACTCTCTCCTTTTGGGGAGATGGGCGGTGATAGAAATTGGAAAACAAACAAACAAACAAACAAACAAACACATACATACATACATACCTGTTCAGTAACTTTCTGGAGACTGGTGGCAAAATCAGTGTACGAGTTGGATTATCAGAAGAGGAAATATCCTGGCTTTAGTGCTGTCTCTCCCCCACCCTCACTGCAAAAGCTTTGTCTCCAGTGTAAGCAGTAGCATCAATCAGCTGCCTATCAACAGTGCCATGTTCTAAAGCAGTGTTTCTCAACCTTGGCAACTTTAAGGTGGGTGGGAGTTGAAGTCCACACACCTTAAAGTTGCCAAGGTTGAGAAACACTGTTCTAAAGGATGAAGGAATGAGAAGGAGGCACCATGATACGTTGCTCCTAGGACGCTCTTCCTCTCTTTTACTGATGAAAGAAGAACTGCTGCAGACAGACCTGCTGTAAGGAGAAATTTCTCCCTGTTCTCCCTTCTTCCTCTGTACTTACACTGTCATTCCACCTTTTCTTCTGTTTTAAGGAAGAGAGCAACCCCTCCCACTTTTCTCCTTTTTCCCACTGCTTTTCTTTAAACTCTTTCCCTGCTTCCCCTCCCCCCTTTCTTTTCCCAAGCTTCCTTTTCTGATGCTTCTTCTTTGCAAAGGTAGCTGTTTGCCTCTCTGGCTATACAGTACCACTGCTTTGCCTCCCACATCATTCTATATTTTTTACACTGCCCAGTTCTACCCTACTTGTACTTCTTTTTAATTAGCTCTTCCCTCCTCCTTTTTTACGCTAGCTAGCTCTTATTGCTCTTTCCTCATTCTGGTTCCTAAGGTTCAGCTCCTGTCCCCCCACCCCACCCCACCCCACCCCACCCCCTGGAGATCCTTGATATCTATTCTATCTGCCACCTCTCTGTCTGTGCTAAGCAATCTATCTCTTTTAATCTCTAACCTCCTATTTATTCTACCTTACCTCTGGGGGTCCTATTTTCCCAATTTCCACAACAATAGCAAGCTTCTGGCAAGATTCTAACAATTTGCTACAGATTCCCTTTGCCTCCAGCTTTCACTGTATTTTTTGCTATCAACCTCAACTAGCAAAGGTTGAATGATGCTACAAACCACTAGTGAGGAAATGGCCATTTAGTAACAGAAGGAACAGATTTCTCTGAACGTTTCTTTGCACTCTAGAAGTTTCTAATACACTTAGCATGGCCTGCATAAAGCTGTCAGTAGTTTGGGTAAGAAAACAACAACCATGGAGCACAAGAATAATCTTACCCATGTGTTGTAACACAGAAGCTGCTCTAGGTCCAAGAAACTGTTTTTCCAACAAACTTAAATAGGGATATCTCAGCTCCTTTGCAATTTACTTTGCACAAGTCCTGGCACTGAGTATACAGCCAGTAGTGTGGGCAAATGTGTTGTCTTTGGGGTGATTTTCCACCTTTGCAAATTCATTTTTAAGAAAAAAAAATCAGATTTGTAACTATGAATAAAGAACAATAGCCTTAGTACTTGCAATAGCAAAACAATACTATACAGTCAATATCACGCGCATAGAGATAACTCTAACAACACTAAGCTATTGACAGATATCCCATAGAGAGGCTTGCTGAAAACTTAGCAGTGCATCTCTTAAAGGTGCAGTATATTTTAAAAGCACGACCAACTTTCCCCATTCTTTCTCAAGAATGCCCAAGGCAACAGATAGGCCTGCAAAAGTTTCTTAGCAATTTTTGGAACTCTCTTTTTCTGCCTGTTTATTTGCCTTACCCTGGGTTGGATCTCTTCCATCCAATCCATCCGATCTAAACATTATAGACAGTTTATGGTGGCAAAAAATCAGGAGTCTGGTAGCACTTTTTCCAACTCATTTTATTAAAAAGCATATGCTTTCATGAGTTGCAGCTTACTTCATCAGATGCATCTGATCTCATCCACTTCTCCTTTTGGGACTTCAAAGCTTGATCCTCTCCCAGCCACTTCACTGGATGATTTTCTCAGTGGTGAAGCTGCCAGCTTCTCTCTCTTCCACTGGATGAGCAATTGCCAACCAAGCCTCCTTATTCCTTTGCAGTCCCCAAGCTGTTCATCTAAAGCCTTGTGTTGGCTTCTTTTACCTTTTGCTTACTTGTGAATAGTCTTTATCTCTTTCTTTAAAGCTTTATATCTTATTCCCTTATTTTTTAGGCTGTCACTCTCTAAGCCAGTGTTCCTCAGCCTTGGCCATTTAAAGATGCATGGACTTCAACTTCCAAAATTCGCCAGCCAGCATGCTGGTGGAGGCATTCTGGGAGTTGATGTCCACACATCTTAAAATGGCTGACGCTGCTTAGAGAGACACTGCTTTAAGCTACCCTTTTCCTTCTTTCTCCTAGCCATGACTCCATTGGCTCCACTCCTTTTTTCCTCCAGGCCTTTTTTCTCTCTTGCCTCCATTCCACCATCTTTTTTTCTTTTTTTACCTTTCCTAAATCTTCTCTCTCTCTACTCCTTGGGACAACATCCTCTTTTTTTCACAGATCCTTAGTTTTAACTACTTTACACTCCAGCATAGCTTGAACTGAGCCTGGAAAGCCAAGGATTACATGGTTCAGATGGAGAAACTGTCTTTCCTGCAAAGGCCAATTCTTGGGACATGGGAACTAATGATCGTGTTCCCATGTCCCAAGGAATTGTTTTTATATATAGAATTTAATTGATCCTACTTCCATCCTCAATGTTGCCTGGAATGTTTACACGAAGTCCCTGCGATGGCATGTTTTGCATCATATTTGGAAACCATGGTTTGGTGAAGTTCTTGGTGCTCAGTATCCTGTATATGGGGGCATGCTGGCTCAGCGGGTAAGGCGCCAGGCTTGTTGATCGGAAGATTGCAAGTTCGGAGGATCGAATCCCTAGTCCCGCGTGATGGAGTGAGCTCCCGCACTCGCCCCAGCTCTTGCCAACCTAGCAATTCGAAAGCATGCAAATGCATGTAGATGAATAGGTACCACTTCAGTAGGTAGGTAACAATGTTCCGCGTGCGTCATGCCGGCCACATAAACGTGGAAGCATCTTCGAACAACGCTGGCTCTTCGGCTAACAAACGGAGATGAGCACCGGCCCCTAGAGTCGGACATGACTGCACAAATGTGCAGGGGGAACCTTTACCTTTATCCTATATATGGGTGCTGGTAATCTTTGGAAGTGAGCAAGCTGCCAGCCTTTTCTTACTCTAGCATGTCACTCTTGACAGCATTTCCCTTAAATGAGATCTAGAAGAATGAAGTAGGCTAAAAGAGATCTTGGTTCCCTTGTGGTTAATTTCCATAGAAGGTTTGTCTCTGAAAAAATGCTCCAGATCAGACAAATGTGACCAGGACAATGACTGATGAATATGAATGGTGGGAAAGAGAGGCAGGATATATTTTCTGCTTTTCATTTGAAAACAAACTTGTGCTCTGAAATGTACAATAATTTGCAAGCGAAAAGGACATCTTCATTTTCTAAATGGGCCCTTTTTAAATGATAGGCAATAATGGGAGGATAAGTCCATTATTCATTTATAAGGGAATTAGCATAACAAAGCTGCTTAATGCGAGAGTTCAGAAAACTCTGATTAATAAATTAATCCTTACATTTTATAACAGATCTCATTTTTGAATAATTCTTATAAGAAAATCTTTTAATAACTTTAGTGTTTTTCAGCTCAGAATGTTAACTGTTGCCAGGCTGGCATGTGGGAAACTAAATGTCCAATAGCAGCAGACACCAATGAGATTTACTGTGCTTCTAGGTAGGAAGCAAGAATTTGGTTGATGGAGTATATGTTACAAGGAAAAAGGGAGAGAGTTAGCCAGACCTGATTTGCAGCCTGATCTTTTAGAAACTATGCCTTGTTGAATTTAGTGGGGCTAATTTCTACAGGTGCTTTCGAGCTGTGGTGCTGGAGAAGACTCTTAAGAGTCCCTTGGACTGCAAGGAGGTCAAATCAGTCAATCCTAAAGGAAATCAACCCTGACTGCTCATTGGAAGGACAGATACTGAAGCTGAAGCTCAAATACTTTGGCCACCTAATGCGAAGAGAGGACTCACTGGAAAAGACCCTGATGCTGGGAAAGACTGGAGGCAAAAGGAGAAGGGGACGGCAGAGGATGTGATGGTTAGATAGCATCACTGATGTAATGAACATGAATTTGAGTAAACTCTGGGAGACAGTGGAGGACAGGAAGGCCTGGCGTGCTATGGTCCATGAGGGTCACAAAGAGTCAGACACAACTTAACAACTGAACAACAACAAATTTCTAAAGGGGCAACCTTTTCCTTTTTCCAAAGGGAAAAAGAGGCAAAGCTGTTAATGCAGTTCCTTAAAACACCTCTGATCTTTCAACAACTCTCTTTTAAGGGCAGCTGCTGCAGTAGGAAGTACAATACAGCACTTTGCAAAAATCACCATAATGGTTGAGAACTGAGTGGGAGTGGGGACCTCTAGTATCATCACATTTCCTCTTCAGGACAGATTTCAAGGTTATATGGAGTTAATCAGTAAAGCAGAAAACCTTGAGTTCACTGGAATTCCTTATTAATAAATCTCCAGAGATTTAGACTGAAGTATGTAGACACAAATAGTTTCTTTGATTCTAGTCCATCATCCTAATCATTATACCACACTTCTTCCTTGTTCCCTGCAGATCTTTGATCCTGAAATTAATTACTTGCATCATATATACAAAAGGTTGAAGAATTAAGGCAATCAGCCAGTGGCATCCACAGGTTGTGTGTGTGTGTGCAGGAAGAATGAAAAAAGCAGCATTGTGGTGTTGCAATGTAAGCAACACTCCTTTTGTATGTGCATATTATTATTATTATTATTATTATTATTATTATTATTATTATTATTATTATTATTATAGCTGCCCATTCCCTTAGACTCTGGTGGGTATTTTGTAGTGGATATAATCACCTATATTAGAGGTGCCATGGAATATAGTCTGAGCCCAAAGAATGAGGTGACTTGACAGAGGGCATCCATTTCTAAAGGGGGAGAAGGCACTTTCTGGTAATGTGCAGCCATTGACAGAGATAGTTTTCCTGCTTCAAAGTCTGTACAGCAACAACCAGGAAAGTGTCAGAGTTCTTGTATGAGATTAGCAAATTGGTTTTCTATACAAAGCAAAAGTTTCTCATGGTGACGTGAAGTGCAGGTGCCAGATAACAACTGTCATGTGTGTATTGTTTTGGCTAGATTGCATGGGAACAAGTTCTCCTGATTCCCTCTGTGGGAAGCCTGCTCCAGGGGGAGCAGAGGGAGGGGGGGAAATCACATGCTTGCTTAGATGCAGCACTGCCACCCAATAGCAGGTCACGCTAATTGCTATGGCCTACTGCTTGAATTGAAAAAATACTGCTTTAGGCCTAGTGTGTGTCACACCTAGCTTCCAGCCAATCAGAAAGCTGGAAGAACTGAATATCTAACCATGCAAAATGGTGTTCTATGCTTCTTGACTCCATGGGCCCTTCATGGGCGTAGGCCCTTCATGCCTATCAATGGAACAATACACAAAACACTGCTTGTGAGTTTGTTTTTCCTTTTTCAATGCTGTACCATGTATATTCAACTTTCCTTTTTGCGATAATGTACTGTATACGCATTATTGCCTTATGCTACAAGTAAACACTTTTAGCCCTAAAAGCTGCACTCTGTCTGGTTTATTCTCATGCCTCGATTTTTCCCTATAAGCCAGCGTACACCCCATCAGAAAGTACTCTTATGTACAGGAGCTCAGGCTAGCAATACATGTCTATTAACTAATTTAGAATTTACCAAGTGAAAGCTGAGTAGCTAGAGAGGGATGTTGGAGAACTTCACTTGGTTGATGATAATAAGCAACACAAACAAATTTGCACTTTATAGATTAACAAATGCTTTGGAATATAGTTCCTTTTTGGAGTACATGCTTATGGTTCACTTCTTGGCTCTAAAAAGGCAGACAAACATGTATATTACAGAAGGTGTTTGTGTCTCTGTGTGTGGATATATCCATGCAGAACAGAGGAAACTGAACATAATAGACTTATTACCAAATATATGAGAAATTGACACTGGATACTAAGTGATCTGTACAGCCATTGTGCTTTTTGTGTTGCATTAATACAAAGCATTTTACCTACAAAGAGCTCGTCTTCATGCAAACTAAATAACATGTTTAAAGAGGCCCTCAGTGTAACCCATAAAGAACTGCCTTAAGTGAATTTGCTAGATTAACTTCAAGCAAAGCAAATCTTGGAGTGAGAGGACTTGGGATATGAGATAACATGCTTCCCTTTGGAACAGGGAAATTGTCTCCCTGCCTTCTACTTTTTGTTGTTGTTGAAAAATCCTGAAATAAAATGTTTTAGTCCAGTCTTCATTTAGTCCAGTCCTAGCCAGATAGATAAAAAGCCAAGTAAAAAGTTTAGTCAGATAAATAGACAGATAAATAAAAAGCCAAGTAAAATGTTTAGTCCAGTCCTAGCCAGAACACTTGACTGCTCCCAGATAACCACATTTGTCTCCTACGGTCCATCTTCTTCAGCAGTTCAGCTGCATTTTTCTTACCTTGGAATTCAGGCAAAAAAAAAAGGATGAGGGGCAGATGCTTGGGTAATTTGTGCATGATACCTACTGAACTTCTAGGTGCCAAATGAAAATAGCTGTATCCTGTTGGGATTATCAGGAGTTAACTCAGCATTGTCTCAAAAGCACAATGGGGGGGTCTTTCTAGTAAACACATCTGTACTGTGCTTGTGGGATGTTACCTGTGTCACCTGATTTCCTCTTCCTCCTCCTTCTTGTTTTGGGGATTCTCATTCTCCATTACGCTTTGGGCACACCTGCAAGCAGGAGGGCTGCACCATGCAGCTCTCGTCCATTCCATCTCGCTTGCACGCAGGTCTACTATGAATCTACTCATATCCAGATCTACTGAATAAATGTAAGCTATCTCTATTTTTCTTCATCTAACTAATGTGTGAAGACTGAACTTATTTCTGAATGCAATTAAGTTTAATGGTGCAAGTTCCCTGCTGGTTCACGCTTCTACTCTGCAAGATTGTTGTTAGCTGCTTGGAGTTCTTCTATTAACCTTCAAGACTCCATCATATCAATCCTGAATATTGAATGGACACTTTAACACTGTTCTTGCTGTTTTTTTCCCTCATGCCTTCAATATGTATTTTATTTTTATATATCCTATTTTTGTATTCTTAATTACATTTTGCATGTAGTCATCCTGGAGATTCTTATATTAAAAGGCAAGAAAAATAGCCCTGAAATAAAAACAAAAATGTATACTACAGAACTTCAATGAGTTGGATGTAATTGGATGCATCCTAGGCTATGTTGCCACTCCATGCTCTCTTTATCCTTGAACTTGCCTTACTGTGGTTTCTCTTACTCTCCATCTATAATACCTTCTCTGCATACACCTTCTCCACGCAAGGTATATGTAGAGAAAGCCAAAAGCTTGCTTCTGCTGTCATAAGACACACATTTTCAGTGTGGACCCTGTAAGTGGATACCTATTTACATATAATTGTTCCTATAGGCATTCAGAAAAATCTGGATCTCCAGTCATGCAGCAATCCCAGTGGTATCAAATTGCTTTCAAATTTTCCTTCAGGAGAAGGGAAGGGAAGGGAAGGGAAGGGAAGGGAAGGGAAGGGAAGGGAAGGGAAGGGAAGGGATTTTTTCTGAGGGTGGAAGATGGTGTTTTTGCTGTTAATTAGGAAATGGCCAATGGTGGATTTGGAAGTCCTGTATTTTATTGTACAAAGTCCCTTCAATGATCTGCAATCTCTCTGATTTCTCATGCTTCGATTAAATCTCAAGGAAGAACTTATGAGGGACTCCTTCTGTTGTGCTTTTTCAGATTGAGAAGTATGAGCAGCAAGAGAATATGGAGAGATAGTTAACAACAAACGTACCTGCAGTAGTGTAATCTACCATCTCCAACATATGGAGATATTTGAAAGGAATTTTCAAGCACCCTAGGAATAAGATAGACAAACAGCCATCTCTTTTGCGAAAGTGCAGAACAGATTTTGGCATAGCACTATTTTGAACTGTGGTTCTTTTGTGGCCATTGTGTGCAAGGGAAGCTCAGCAGTGATAGAAGATGTATACTTCAAGAAAGTTTCTGTAACATTTCCACCCCCACCCCAAAGGGAAACCTGCAGAAAATAAGGAACTGTAGGGACCTTCAGACCACAGCTTGAAAACATTTGCACAACAGCTTCCACTAATACTTAATTCAAGCAAGAGCATAATGCACACAGGTATTCATATTTTGGGTATAAAAAGCCAAAGAAAACTGCTTACTGCAGTTCATCTACAGTATATATAGAACGACCTTAACATACAAAAGGTATTTTGTTCACCAGCAAGCATTCTTCAAATCACTATACACAATCTTAGCTGTTATGTCAACAGGCTACCACTTAAACTTATTCATTCATTCTTGGTATCTGTATCATATTGATAAAAATTATATATTATTTTATGTATAATTATAAAATGAAATACAGTGCAAAATCATTTTTTAATCCTTTCTCAGAATCACTCTGCAGCCAACTTAATCCTTTTCCTTTATAAGGGTTTAACTTTTCTTTCTTTCTTTTTCCCACTGAGAACCCATTTCAAATGCTTTGGTGGGAGCCTTGAAATTGTGGATGAAACTGAAAAATCTTTGCACCTTCCACATTTGTCATGAGGATAAGGCATTGAAATTGAAAGATTCAACTCATATTTGAATCTTTGCAGTTGTTTTCATAGTTGAAGTTTTTACTATATTGATCCAAATCGAAAGAAAAATATCTCTGCTTACATGCCCTTGATATTAATAAGATCTTTATTAATCATGATGAACATGTCTTATTGATTGACACATATATATTACAGGGAAAGAAATTGGATTGTTATGAATTTTTATGAGAGCACCTGATCCTAGTCCTCTAATGAGTAGGGTTGGAACTTAAATAGCTACTATATTTTGTACTTCTCCAAGTAGCTAGCATAGACATACCAAAATATATATTTAAACTATATACAGAAAAACATCTAAATTATGATGTAAAAAGATAAAGTCTTCTTTGAGCCAAACTCAATTCCTAGTGCCATCATCTGCACACCCATTTAGTATTTTTGGCAACAGGACAATTGTCGTTGTCATTTTCTGGGATGTTTTCACAGCCTATCCTACAGGTGTGGCATTTCCTGATAATCCCGCATCCAAATATTAATCAGGTACCATCCTGCTTAGCTTTTCAGGTTGGTACTGTCACCTAGCATATTTACTATCGACCTCTGCTATAGCCATTTATTTCAGATTCTTTAAATTCTTAACCTCATGATTAAAATTTTCTTTCATTCAGGATTGAAGGCAGACTCACTTGGCATTTTCAAATGTGTTGTTCTGAAGGTCTCTAATAGCTTAAAAGTAGTTAATGATCAATTTCTGAAAGTGATTAGAAAGTGAGATTTGAGAACTTAGTGTCCTTTAAAAGTCTCCGCCCGTGGTTGTGATGAAGATAGCTAATCTCTTTGTCTTCTGGCACTCAAACTCACAGAAAACTGCTGTCCTGCAGTCTCCTCATGAGGAGCAGCCATCCAGAGCACATGGGGGCAATCTCCTGTCTTCTCCTTATCCAGAGAGGCTCCAAGGAACCAATCTACCCACCGGTTCCTTGTTCTTTTCCATGGTTGTCAGCTCCGTCTTCCGTTTGCCATACCTCCCCCAGAAGCTGACCCCCAGACATTTACTGACCCCATTTTGACTCACAGCCATTTATCCACCCCTTGGATAGTCCCATAGACCCTTGGGGGTCATTACTGACCACTTTGGGAACCCTGTGCTACAGGTTTCAGTGCATGTATGCACAAAGAAAAGTGTAGTACTATTGGAACCATACAGTATCTTTTGGCAAATTATTCTCCAGGAGCAATAGATTTTGAAAGCATATGATAAATGATGTTTTTTTAAATAACTATCATTCTGAAAAATAGAGAGGAAACACTGTGGATGCACGTTTAATTCAAAGTTAACTGAAAAATAATAACTGACACTAGAGCAAAAGAAGAGCTCTGTTACTTATCTGGATTATTGATTTTGCTAGACTCAATTTAATTTGAAGCTTAATTGTAATTTCTATGATTATTATAATAAATATTTCAGGGTATATGTTTTACAGAACATGTACTAGAAAGTGGCTATAAATCTATCCTCATCTCACCCTATCTGGAGGTTAGTGTATGGATAAACAGGACAAGGCCATCTTGGTTGTGGTTCTTTATCTTCGGAAAACTCTCTTTCATGAGTTCAGCTTGGCCCCATCATGGGTGGACATGTAAGAACATTTGGGATACTATTTAATCAGCATGCTGATGCAATTCAGCACCATTTCCCTTCTAGTGTTGTTGTAGCTTCCTTGAATTGATCCCAACTTAGGTCTGGGTTGGAAGTTGAGGTCGATTCCAAATAATCTCACCACCCTGGAGCAGACACATTACCTATCCTAGAAGAAGTCACACACCACCTGAACCACGTAATATACATATGATTTGCTAATATTATCCAAGGCCGTTTTCAGAGCTAAAATTGTTTTGCTTCAGCAATAGACTTGAACCAATACTTCTTTATCCTGACACAGTACCTAATACATATTAGAAATATCCGGGACAGCCAATGTAGGATCTTACAGACCCTTTTTCGACATTCTGTCTTTGATGTTTGACATAGTTGACCAAAGTTCCAAATAGACGTTGCTGATCTTTCTCTTGACTGTTCTCCTAGATGAAGCTTGTGTTTACCTAATTAACGACAATGTTTTACAGGTGTGGGTGTGGGTGTGGTCAGTGAGATCTTATATCTGCAACCTGCCCATATTTTTTTTTCCATAAGTTTTATTAATTTTAAAATACACATTAAAAGCTAATACAAAAGAAAAGAAATAGAAATACAAAGTAAGAAAAGGGAAAAGAAAAAGTGAAGTCAAAAAATAACAAACAAGAAAAAATATAGAAAATAGATGTCCTCCAATTTATCCTTGAACTTTAAGTACAACAATTAACTTTAAATGTTAGTCCTTAATACAATACACAGAAACTTTTCTTTGTCATATACCCTTTGATTTCTATAATCCAATCTTCTGTTCTTCATATAGGTTTCACCTTTCTTGATATCTTCCAACAATCCATCTCTGGTTTCTACTCCTTAGAATAGTAATCAAATGTTCGTTGTTGCATCAATTAAATGTTTTCCATTTGCTCTTTCCATTTTTACATCTATATTTATATCTTCAATAAAGTCCAATTAGTAAAACAAATAAAGGCCTTATCTACGTCTAATAAAATACAGTATATTCTGTTCATGTTATGACTATATATTCCATTAATACATAATCTAACATATTACATAACATAATACATAATATAGCAAAAATACAAAACCTAACATAACATATAACCTAATACATACAACATATTCTTGTAATAACCTACATTCTAATTCCATCTCATCATCTCATTGTCTTCTCATAAATGTGTCTCCAGAAAGAGTAATATATAATATCAACCTATTTATTTATAATCTTGTATCTTACACTTAAAATATCATGTTTTTATGCATCTGTAAATTTCTCATATCTGTGCTTACTCTGTGTACAATACCAAATCCGCATTTTCATTCACCTTGCATTCCAAATCAATATCAATAAATCTCCTGTTTAGGTTATGCCAATATCACAATATGCAACTTGTTTATTTCTGTAACTCATATGGGATATCAAAATGTTTATTTTGCCATATCTATCAATTTGCATATTAAAATCTTCCTGTCTCAGCTGCCACAATATATTTATGCCCAAACATTTAATAGACCACTTCCTGTAAGATATCATAATCTTCTTCTGTACCAATACATTCAAAGTCCTCTTTCCCTGTTTCTCTACTGGTTCGAAAAATCTTTCCTCTGTTTCTAAATCTGTCCCTTGTACCTTCTGTTCCTGAGCCACCAAAACTATTAATATACGTTCTATGGATTTCTTAATTTGCAAAAAAATTTTGCTGGTTTCTTCCTTAAAATCCTGAAGTACTGTGAGAAAGGCCATTATTTATTGTTCAAAGCGTAATCAACTGCCGTAGTCAAAACAAAAAAAATTCTCAGGGAGCAAGGAACAGCTGTTCTATTATTTATCAATAATGTCTATTTCTTTAAGTGAGAAAAGCTTTTAAAGTAAGAGATGAAAAAATTCCACAGAGCAGTATTTCAAACAGTTTGTAAAGGGAGAGATGAAAATATATTCCAAATGAAAAATAGTCCTTTCTAAAAAAAAATAGAAAAAGAAAGAAGAAAAAAAAAAAAGGCAGAAAGGCACACATTCTCTATACTTTATTCTTTATTCTTCTTTATTCTTCAGGCTGCAAGCTGCTTAACCCAAACAAACAATTTCTCAAAAGTCAGTTAGTTTGTGAGTGAGAAATACCAACAAAGTCTCTTAAGTCCCAATTTCTCTGATACAAAAGAAAGGCAGAAAAATACAAAACTTGTTCACTATGTTGCCAAAATAAAATCTATCAAACTTCCACCAAAATTAATTATAGCAAAGAAAACACAAAATTAGCCAACATTTTGAACGAAGTCCAAAGATAAATTTTAGAATAATAAAAATGTACTAATCTGAAAAAGAAAACTAATATAAGGTGATCTAAAAGCTGGCTGTCACTCTTGTGTCTCCCAAGAGACTTACTGTTCTCTGCAGAGCTAGAATCCTCTTTCGGCCATTTCATTGCATTCACTCCCCGTTCTTCTCCGCGGTGGAAACAACAAAGAAAAACAGGAGTGTGCAATTACAATGGCTCTGTGAGCAATCTTCTGGTTCCCCCTTCTCCAGGGGGAAACTTCAGTGGTCCGTAGACCCCTGCAAACAAGATAGAAAGTTAGCCAGGTCTCAGAGCTCAGAGCTCTGAGAAACTCTGACTTGTCGAGCTGCCAGCCAGGCTTGGAGTGCAACCTGCCCATATTTTTCATCTGCTTCCTTACCAGAAAAAGAGAAGAAAAAATCATTAAAGAGAGAAAGACAGAATAGGTACATAATATGTTTTGATTGACAGTTAAAAATCTTATATCTGAATGCATCCTGAGTCATTGGTGGATGGTTGGTTTTTTTGGTTTTTTGGGTTTTTTTTTGCCATTTGTCATTGAGAGTTCCAGTCCTACTGGCTCTCAACTGAGGAAAACTATTTTAATGTTCCAGCTCAAATCATACAGCAATAAAAAAATGTAGACTGTTATTCAGTTACTTAATTAAAACATCTTTCTAAACTACTTTTATTTTTTTAAAAAAAATTCTTTAAGCGATGAATAATATAAAATATAAAACATACCAACACAAGTAACATAGATCAATACAACAAATATCAAATCCAACATCAAACATGAGAGAAAGCTTGAGCAAAGAGTTGTGTCTTCAAAGGATGTCAGAAACACAGTACAGAAGGTGCTTAACACAGAGCTGAGGGAAGAGCGTAACAGAGGATAGCGACAATAACAGATTGTCTTCTGATCATAGCATTCTGATTGACAGCTCTGCTTTAACATTTTGAATTTCAATGTTAGTTCCCCACTTTTTATTATGAACTGGTAAAAAGAATACAGTGCCCTTTTCCCCAGGGTTTTTTTTTTAAGGTTCCATTAAAAATTCTGCCTTTTCTTTTAAATTTCTCATATATTCTCTACATAAGTCTAAGACTTAGATATTCTTCCTTCATCCCTACAGATATAATTGGGCTCATCTATTGGTTAGCTATTTAATAGGAAACTACACTGGTGAGAAATCACAATCAAGAATGAAAAAGTAGGGACCTAATAGAATGACATTGTTTTGCTGTTCCCATCAAAGATGGGATACAAATTAAAAGCAGTAAAGTACCAGCTGCGTGGTGCAAAAGTAAAGTACAAGGGGCGTGGTGGCTCAGCAGGTAAGATGCCAGGCTTGTCGATTGGAAGATCACAAGTTCAGAGGTTCGAATCCCTAGTCCCGTGTGACAGAGTGAGCTCCCGCACTAGCCCCAGCTCTTGCCAACCTAGCAATTTGAAAGCATGCAAATGCAAGTAGATTAATAGGTACCACTTCAGTGGGTAGGTAACAGTGTTCCGCGTGTGTCATGCCGGCCACATGACCACGGAAGCGTCTTCGGACAGTGCTGGCTCTTCGGCTAACAAACGGAGATGAGCACCGGCCCCTAGAGTCAGACATGACTGCACAAATGTGTGGGGGAAACCTTTACCTTTTTACCAGCTGCAGTACATGACGTTTCATTTCTGGTAAGCTAGTGAAGAGTAATGAATTAGTTGAGGGTAGATACATTATACTACCAGCTAACCCTGTATGAAATTCTTTAGATAACAGTTTCCTGTCCTTTATCACATTTTCATTAGGACCTTTCTTGTAAAAATTCTTTGTAAAATGGTAAGAATGGGAAAACATACATGCATGTGAAATATTAAGTCATTTGAAAAAGTTTCATTAGTTAAAATAAAGTTTCATTGGGAGTCAGCTTTTTTTAAATCAAATATTTCATTTTGCTCTAATTCTTCCCTGTTTGTAATATTTCTGAAATCTTCAAAGGAGCATTTAGAGTGACCAGATATATATATATAGAGAAATGCTAAATATATTGTTTATCTTCTGCCCTACCTTCAAGATATTTGTTGTAATGTACAAGATTCTTCTATTCCTCTATCCACACAAACAACCTTGTGAGGTAGGTTGTGAGATAGGCTGAGAGACAGGGATTAGCCCAAGGTCATAAGTAAGCTGACTGAAATTTCAGTTTGGATTTAATCTGATACACTGTTCTAGCTCAAAAATCATGCTCAAGAGTGTTGATCAACAGTTCTTCATCAGTATGAAGATACAACAAATTCTTCAAATCCTGGATCCTTTCTTCTTCAGCACTTTTATTAATACCATGAATGAGGAGGTGGAGATAATATTTGATAAATTTGAAGATGAGATATAATTGGGAAGGATAGTTAGTAGGATAGTGCAGAAATATGGATGTGAAAGGAAAATAGGTTTCAGGGTGAGCACGGCCGTGCCTTTCTCTGGGGATGCATGGTTGTCCTCTGTGATTGAAATATGATCCCAGAAATATGCATGATTAATTTAAGGTTTTCCACAAGTACCATGTGAATGCCTGCACATGCCCCAAATCACAAATTTAGGCCTTTAAATCCCACTCTTTGTATAGCCCTAATAGCTAATTTCCCTAGAAATAAAATTCAAAGCAATCTTGACAGATTAGAGAAACGATCTGAAAAAAAAACCCAGAATGAATTTAAATAGTATTATTTGCTTAGAAAGCAGAAATCAAATGCATTGGTAGAGGATGGGAAGTTGGTAAGATTGGTGAGTGAGAAAGATTAATTTCCATGTGAATATGAATCAGCAATATGATGTGGTTCCATAAATGTGAATGAACTTTTAGGATGGCCGAATGCACAGTCCCATCTTTAACCCCCCCCCTTTTTTTTTTTGCCTTCTTCCATTCAGACAGATAGTTGAACAGGGCTACAGTGTAGTGTTGTGCAAAATATTTTAAGGTGTAAAGTTTTGCGTTTGAAATGGCTGTTTTGAGTTCCAACACCTATGACCTGAAAGTTTTGTTTTGTACTGATTTTTGTTCTGAGGTTGGATAAAACATGGCCATGTTCAGCATGTTGTTTTGAGTATCCCATGTCCTGTGATTGCTGATTTTTTTTTCTAAATTGTGGTTGTATGATCTTATTTGTTTTTTAAAAGTCCTCCAGCATTAGCTAATAAAACAGCAGGGACCAGTTTAAGCTCTACTTCTATTGACTGAAGCTATTTAAGGCTAGCTAGCATGATGCAAGTTCGGAGGTTCGAATCCCTAGCCCCGCGTGACGGAGTGAGCTCCCGCACTCGCCCCAGCTCTTGCCAACCTAGCTATTCGAAAGCATGCAAATGCAAGTAGATTAATAGGTACCACTTTGGTGGGTAGGTAACAGCGTTCCGCGTGCATCATGAATGCAAGTAGTTAATACACTTGCTTGATTACATGCCATCAAGTTGTTGACTCTTAGTGACCACATAGATAGATTTTCTCTATGATGTTCTGTCCCTAACCTGGTCCTTCAGCTCTTCCAATGGTGCACTCATCGCTACTGTAACTAGAGGATTATCCATATTTCCTCCTTGCTCCACTGTGAGGATGGGCCACTTAGAGGTTTGGGAGGGCAGGAATGGATAACTTCCTCCTCAGCCCTTCCCTAGGCTTCTGGGAATGTGAATTCCCCTTGAGTTTTCTTTCACTATTAATTATTATTTTAATTTCACTATTATTATTATTTTACAATTAAGGTAGGGGTCACGATGGCTCAGCGGGTAAGATGCCAGGCTTGTCGATCGGAAGATCGCAAGTTCGGAGGTTTGAATCCCTAGCCCCGCATGACAGAGCGAGCTCCCGCATTCGCCCCAGCTCTTGCTAGCCTAGCAATTCGAAAGCATGCAAATAAAGGTAAAGGTAAAGGTACCCCCTGCACATTTGTGCAGTCGTGTCCGACTCTAGGGGCCGGTGCTCATCTCTGTTTGTTAGCCAAAGAGCCAGCGTTGTCCGAAGACGCTTCCACGGTCATGTGGCCGCATGACGTGCGCGGAACGCTGTTACCTACCCACCGAAGTGGTACCTATTAATCTACTTGCATTTGCATGCTTTCGAGTTGCTAGGTTGGCAAGAGCTGGAGCTAGTGCGGGAGCTCACTCCGCACGCAGGGCTAGGGATTCGAACCTCCAAACTTGCAATCTTCAGATCGACAAGCCTGGCATCTTACCCACTGAGCCACCAGACCCCTTTTGAATACATGCAAATCCAAGTAGATAAATAGGTACCACTTCAGTGGGTAGGTAACAGCATTCCACGTGTGTCATGCTGGCCAAATAACTGTGGAAGCGTCTTCAGACAACGCTGGCTCTTCAGCTAACAACTGTGCAGGGGAAATCTTTACCTTTTTTTTCTTTCACTACATCAGAAATACTGTTTTTGCCCCCTGCTGGTAGAAGTGGAGCAATTTGGTTGACCAGCTGCACTTAATTCATTTTATTTATTTATTTAGGAATTTATAAACTGCTCCAATCTCTCATGACTCTGGACGGCTTACAAAATGCAACAGTAAAATGAGAAAATTTAAAACAAAGAAATTACATTGCCAAAAAGAGAAAGCCCCCCCACAAACCCCAACCATTCAAAAGACTAAACCTCAAGGATTCATCTGGGTTACAGCTGGATTTTAAGGGCCAGAGTGGGGGCCATATGAACTTTGGTGCAATGATGCTGTAGAGGTTGGGTGCCATGACAGAGAAGGCAAATGCCATATTCCCAATAGGAATATACTAATTCCTTCAAGCCTTATGCAAATGCATTAATTCCCATTGGCTAGTGTGTACTCTGGCAGACATGGCCCCCAATCCCTGTCCTTTGCCTTCAATAGCCATTTCATGATGCGCTGATGAGCTGCTTGCCATGAAAGGCTGGCCATTTTTTGAAGGTTCCATAATAGAATGATGAAATCCATCCCCTCTCCTCTCCTCTCCTCGCAAAACTAACAAATTCTGCCAAGTTTCCTGTAGGAAAATGGAAAGGTTTGTTCACTTGATACAGCCTAGAACATAGCACAGTAGAGATAAGAAATTGTTTAGGGTGTATTTTTCTAATACCCATGCTTATCTTATATGACTTCATCTGTATCCGAGTACAGAGTTGCTTGACATCTACCTTGTAACCAATAATTGTTTGTAATTTGAGTCTCTTTTGTTTCTGTAAAGTAGATATAGCTTGTATTTGGTGATGGGAGGGGGTCTTTCACCTTGGGAACATTGCTAATGTGTCCGTTGTGTGACTGACCAGGCTCTGCACACCCTTACAAATAGACTACTTGGAGACTGAGTATTGTGTAGATCAGGGCTTTCCAAAGTTCTGCCGCTGGCGACACACCAGCGGCGACGGCGGCGGCAGTGTGGCGGTGGCGCACGCGGGCACGGCGGCGGCGCGGGGGGGCGCACGTGCACAGTGGCGGCGCGGGGGGGCGTGTGGCAGCGCGCGCATGCACGGCGGCGGTGCGGGGGGCACGCGGCGGGGTGCACGTGCACGGTGGCGGCGCAGGGGGCGTGCGGCGGCGCGCATGTGCACGGTGGCGGCGGCAGTGGCTGCCGCTGCCGCCGTGCACACGCGCGCCGCTGCTTCCGGGTGGTGTGGTGACACACCACGCTGTGTGTGGCAACACACTTTTGTGTCGCGACACACAGTTTGGAAAGCTCTGGTGTAGATGAATTAACCCGGATGAACCTCATTGTAAAAACAACTGAGAAGGGAGAGGGAGATGTGGTGCTCATGAGGTTTCTCTCCAACATTCTGTTTTTAGCCCAAGTGACAGGAAGAACTGTAAAGCTTGTCGTATTTTTTTTTAACCAGTACTCAAAAGACATGCAGTTGGTGCTTTCTTTCCTTGCCTGGGTGGAAGGAAAAAAGAAGCAAGCAAATCCCCCAAACAGGGCTGTGTTACCACCTGCAGTCTGGGCAGAACATCTGGCCATCACTGTGACCAAAGTGGAAGAAGGAGTTGAAATCCAGGAAAGCGTTTCTTAATCTGGCTTCATTTTCAGCCACATAGGAGATAAATGGCTAAAGGAAAATGCAAAACCAATGTGCTTGTTTTGTGTCTTTATTTTGGCTGGCTGACATTGCGATGCTGCTATTCAGAATGTTCGTTTGGTTTTAGACAACAGATTCAAGCTAACCAGGTTCTTAATGCAAAAAGTGCACATTCTTGCATTAAGCAGAAGCCTGTATCAAGTGTGTACTTAGAAATGTATTTTGTGTTGCTGTTCACAGGCTCAGCTGAGGTGAATCCAACTGCCTGCTTTTTGCTATGTTCAGTGCTGCATTTGTACTACAAAGGCATGTTTTTAAATTATTTCCACTCTTTACTGGGGGAAGTTTTCATTATTTCTATAAAAAATGTGAACACCAGCAATCTTTCTGTTCGATGATAGGCCCCACTGAACATGGTCTATAAGCTTACCTATCCTTGTGATCTTAAGGTTAAAAAATAAGGACTTATTCCAATTTCCTGCTATTTCCTACAGCAGAATGCATAACACTTTTCAAGTTGTTGTCCCAATGGAATATAAAATACATTCTGCTCTAACAGAATACCTGACACTTGGAATATTCCATCAGCATTTAAGTAGTGCTGTTAAAAGCCATTGTATGTGCACCCTTCACCCCTATTAAGTAGAACTTGTGTGTAGATCTGCTTTAGAGTCAGTCCTGAGTCCTTGCAGTTTTCTTCGCAAGGTTGTTCAGAAGTGGTTTGCCATTGCGTGCTCCCCAGAGCTGAGGGAAAGGGACTGGCCGAAGTCAACTAACTTCTTGCTAAGGCAGAATTGGAACTCAGGATTTCCCAGTTTCTAGCCCAGTCCACTACACCAAGTTGGCTCTCAAAGAGAATTTACATCTGAGTAAATTTGTATGGGATTTATTGTATGACTGCTATCTGTCCTTAACTAAAATTAGACTAACATGTAAAAGCTTCACACTATTTTCTTGTATGACATGAGAGGGATGGAGGGAAACAAAAACAAAATAAAGATTTTATTTATTTATTTAATTTTTATCCCGCCTTTATTTTTTTTATAAATTACTCAAGGCGGGGAGCATACCGACTGTAATACCTAATACTCCTTCCTCCTATTTTCCCCACAACAGCAACCCTGTGAGGTGAGTTGGGCTGAGAGAGAGTGACTGGCCCAAGGTTACCCAGCCAGCTTTCATACCTAAGGCGGGACTAGAACTCACAGACTCCTGGTTTCTAGTCCAGCACCTTAACCACTAGACCAACATACAGGACTATAACATATCAGACTGTGATTATTTGCTATATTTATGTACAGGTCAGTAATAAGGTGATGATGGCTACTTTGCATTTTCCATGAAGGGATTTCCTGATATATGAATGAGCAATACAACAGGAGTCAAGACTCAGGGACAGATGCTGCAGGGAATGAATGAGGGGGGATGATAAGGACAGCTGGCTAGTGCTTTGGTAAACATGGCTGAAGGAGATGTCAGGCCCTAATGAGTAGCAAGGCCAAGAAGACTACTGAAATAGGAGTCACTAAATGACATGAGTTCTAACATTTGCTGTTCAGTCCACTGATGCTGAGCCATTTTGATCCACAGCCCCAAACACATCAAACTAATCTCTATGGTAATACCCAAGAGCAATCAGTCAGAACACTCAAATCAAAATAAAGAGTGAAAATAAATGCAAACAGTGAAACAGCAGTGGAACAGAAAATAGCAAGAAGAATCAGTTAAGAAGAAAATAACAGCAAAAATCAATTATTTGTTCAGTGGTGTCCAAGCCCAATTCTCACTAGACTGATAGGGGCTTGATGCCTGAAGTTAGCCAGAGATAGTGCCAGGTGAGTTTATATGAGCCAGTGAATTATGGAGCTACTACTGAAATGCCTAATTCTGTATCCCACATCTAAGGCCACTTACTAAGCATCATCCTGGGCGGCTTACAGATAATAAAATGACAAAACACTAAAAACAGTACAATATACTCTAAATCTAAATAGAAGTATAAATAAATAAAAATACAGATAAAAACATAAAAATATGAAATATGAAATATAAAATATAAAATATAAAATTCAAGATGGTAATGAGATCTTATCTTTGGCACCATCATGATGCTAACCACCCTCATGAATGGCTATCCCCCATCCCATCCCAAGCAAGGTGGCATAACCATGTCTTAAGCCCCTTCCAGAAGGCCGGGAGAGTGGGGGCCTCTCTTACCTCTGGGGGTAACTTGATCCAAAGGGCGGGTGCCACGGCCGAGAAGGCCCTCCTCCTGGACCCTGCAAATCAGCAACTCCTCATGGACAGGGTCCGTAACATGCCCTCTCTGCCTGACTGGGTGGGACGGGTCAATGTAACAGGGGTGAGGCAGTTCCTCACATAACCTGGACACATGCCATGTATGGCTTTAAAGGTAATAACCAACACCTTGAATTGGACCCGGAAGCAAACTGGCACCCAATGCAGTTCATGTAGCAATGGTGTTAAATGTGCCCTCCTTGGGGCTCCCAAAACTGTTCGCACGGCCGCGTTCTGCACCAGCTATAGCTTCTGGATACTCTTCAAGGATAGCCCCATGTAGACCGCATTGCAGTAGTCTATGCAGGAGATGACCAGGGCATGAGCGACTGTTCGGAGGGACTCCTGATTCAGGAAGGGGTGCAGCTGGCACATAACACGAAGCTGTGCAAAGGCTCCCCTGGCCACGGCTGCCACCTGCTCTTTGAGCAGGAGTCGTGAGTCCAGGAGAACCCCCAGGTTCTGCACTGGGTCTGTCTGGGGAAGTGCAACCCCATCCAGAACCAAAGATGGTAAATTCCCGGATACCCGGGAGCCTCCAACACACAGCCACTCCACCTTGCCAGGGTTCAGCTGAAGCCTGTTTTTCCCCATCCCGACCCCTACAGCCTCCAGGAACCAAGAAAGGGTGGTCACGGCATCACTTACGTCACCCAGGATGGAGATATATAGTTGAGTATCATCACATATTGATTATACCTTACCCCGTGGTGGCGGATGATCTCACCCAGCGGTTTCATGAAGATGTTAAAAAGGAGCGGAGAGAGTACCAAACCATGTGGCACCCCACAAAGGAGGGGCCACAGGCTGGATCTCTCACTCCCTATCAACACCAATTGGGACCGGCCCTGGAGGAAGGAGGTGAACCAGTGCAGAACCATGCCACCCACCCCTAACTCCCTGAGCCAACCCAAAAGGATAACATGCTCGATGGTATCAAAAGCTGCTGAGAGGTCAAGAAGAGCCAGGATGGATGCACTGCCCCCATTCTGCCCTCACCAGATCATCCATAAGTGCAACCAAAGCTGTTTCCATCCCATATCCGGGCCTGAAACCCGACTGAAAGGGGTCCAGATAATCCGTTTCATCCAGTATCCTCTGGAGCTACAACACCAGCACTTTCTCAACCACTTTCCCTAAAAAGGGGAGGTGGGAGACTGGACGAAAATTGCCCAGAATGGTGGGGTCCAGTGATGGTTTCTTGAGGAGGGGGTGCACCAGCGCCTCTTTAAAGGCTGCTGGAAACACCCCATCCCCTAAGGATGAATTCACCATCGCCTGGACCCACCCACACATCACCTCCTGAGCTGCCCTCACCAGCCAGGAGGGACAGGGATCTACATAATTGGCAAATGGTGGCGTTTACAGACCCCAGGACCCTGTCCACTTCCTCGGACCCAACAGGATCAAACTGTTCCCAGAGAACCGGGCAAGTATGCTCCCCAGGCATCTCCCCAGACCCTGCACCATGGCTGGCATCCAACTTGGAACAAATCCGAGCAATTTTATCCTCCAGATGCCCAGAAAACTCCTCAGCATGGCCCTGTAGGTGGGTTTCTAGATCCACCTTCCCTAAAAGGGATCAGGTGATCTTAAACAGGGCCGTCAGGTGGCATTCTGCGGATGCAATAAGAGCGGAGAAATATTGATGTTTTGCCGCTCTTACCGCCACAAGGTAGGCCTTAACAGTGGCTCTAGCTTGTGTTTGGTCAGGTTCAGTCCTTGTCTTTCTCCAGCGGTGCTCTAGACATCTCTTAATCCTCTTCAGAACCCTTAGCTCCTCCGTAAACCACAGGGAGTGTTGGGCTCGATTGGACAAGAGAGGTCACACAGGCACGATCCTGTCCAAGGCCCCAGCCACCTACCTATTCCAGGCAGCAGCCAGGGCCTCCGTAGGACCGTGCAGCAGATCCTGAGGTATAACCCCCAGCTCCCTCTGTAACACTGCCAGGTCCATCAGTTGCCGGGGGCAGACCAGTAGAATAGGTCCTGCCTCCCTGCAGAGGGGGGTGGCATAGGAGAATCTCAAGGTCACCAGGACGTGATCTGACCATGACAAAGGGGACAGCTGTAACTCTCTCTTCAGGTCACATTGCCACTACTCTGACAAGAAAACCAAGTCTGGTGTGAGGCCACTGTCTCGAGTCGGGTCCTGAATAATCTGAGACAGGCCCATGGCCGTCATGTTGGCCATGAACTCCCGAGCCACCTCCGAGGCACATCCCAGAGATGGCAGGTTGAAGTCCCCCAGAACCATAAGTCTGAGGAACTCTACTGCCAACCCCAAGACAGCCTCCAGCAGCTCAGGCAGGGAGGTTGCTATGCAGCACGGAGGCTGGTACAGTAGCAACACTCCCAACTGTTTTTGGGAACCCAACTTGAAGAACAGGGTCTCACAACCGGCCACTTGTGGAGCAGGGCCCCTGGAGGCCACCAGAGACTCCTGAATGACAACAGCCACCCTTCCTCCCCTGCCCTGGTGTCTCGGCTGATGCCATACCGTAAACCCATCCAGGCACATTTCTGAAAGGGGCACCCCCCTTCAGGGCCCAGCCAGGTCTCAGTAATACACGCTAGGTCTGCCCCCTCCTCGATGATCAACTCACATATAAGGGGGGCCTTGTTGTTGACCGACCTGGCATTCAAAAGCAGCAGCCAAAAGCCAGGGCCTCAATGGGTCTGCTGTCCAGGGTCCAGGTCTGAGCACAGAGGGCTGGAACACACCACCGGGGTCATCTTCCCCAACGATGGCCCGCCCTCCAACTCCTGCCATGACACCCCTGACCCATCACCACCTGAATTGAATAACCCCCCCCTAAGTCCCCCAGAGCTCCCATTTCCCCCCAATCCCAACCCTCCAGGAGCCCTGGTTAGGGATCCCTCCATCCAAGCATACATTCCCAAGCATACGCCAAACAACCATGGGGTGGTGGCAAGTCCCCCGGCACTCCAGCTCTCACTCTTAGCACTGTGGGGACCCAGCCATCACCCCACCTCTCTCACTAGCTGGCAAGGGGGCTTCACAGTCGCTTCTCCTCCCTCCTGACTCTCACTCAGGGAGGGAGGATTCCCACACACTTAACCCATCCACTCTTGGGCTCATTATGCCTTCAGCACCGAGTTTCCTTTTACAATCTGTTGAATCATAAGATATGACTGGCATGTATGCTGCGTACTGCAGGTATGGAGATTAATTGCACACATGTTTCTTCTTGTTTATGAATACTCATATAATACCTCCTTTTCAAATGAAGAAAAATGGGGGGAAGGGAATCTTTGTCATCCATGGATGATACTAAGGCATCATTTCTCCAGTTGCGATTGTCACTTTCTAACTGAAGTATATCAGCAGAATGCACAACCCAGATGTCTAGAGAAACATCTTTTCCCCTAAATGTCTACATTTGACAAAAATTTAGAAAGAAGAAAGGAAAATCAATGATAGTGAAGGTCATGCTGTCTGTTTCACCCGTCCTTCCTCCTATGATACACTGAAGATTAAGCTTGGGATGTTGACAACTCCTTTCCTTTCCTTCCTGAACCTCCCCTTCCTTAGCTAAATTATCTTGTCCTTGTCTCTTTGGTGTGACTTTGGAGAACTCTTAATTGCATGTCTAAATGCAAGAGCTATTCTCTTGGCTCAGTTGCCACACCTAATCAAGGAATTTCCAGTGTGGTCACAACAACATCTTAAACTTGTAAACCCAACCAAAACAAAAAAGCCATACTCAATAACTTTTAATTTCCAGTCTGAGGTAGAGCATTGATAAGAATGTGTTATTCTACCTACTGCCAATTCTTTTTCTGTTGCCCTTATGTACTTCTCAATTTACTCTTCCTAAGGCTTCCGGCGACCACTTAGATTTATTTCCCCATGCTTGATAAATGGTTTCCTTTTCAGAGCACCCTCCATAAGTCTCAGGTTGGTTCAGCTTTACTTATGAGCTATCCAGAACACCCTGGGGATGGGGGAGGTGCACCCCTTTGTATGGCTGTTTGTAAGGAAAAAAACCCTTTCCAACATTTCTATTTCATTTAATAACAAAATGCATTACTGCTTCCAGTGAAATTAACATTAGTTATTTTTATTAAAAGGAACCTCAGAGGGTGCTGTCAGTAAGCATTACATTTTACTGATATTCATGATTTTTTTAAAATTATGAACATTGTAATTTTTTTAAAAAAATTAAAGGCACTGGTGACAAATACCTTGCATTCATTTGCCTGAACGTTGGCAGACTTCATTCCAACTATTGTCTCTGAAGCTAGAAGGAGCACCAATGGTGTGACCGTGAGTTGTCCACAATCTGATCATGCATTGCTTCTTCAGCAGATTAGAGACACTTCAATGGATGTCAAAATATGACTGAGAGAACCTGACTGAGACCCCTCATTGTTTGAGTGGTGAAACAGAGCTGAGTTTGATGTGACTGAAACTTGATATTCCGGCACATAAAAATGTATCATTCATTTGTCTCTTTCCAAGCCAGCCTACTGCCAACTAATTCCTATAGTAACATTTGTCGTCTTACCATCCATGCAGCAAACACATCTTGGCTCACTAGAAATCTCACTCATTGTGTATTTCTTTCCTAATGACTTCCTATTTCATGCTGAAGCAGCCAGTTGTGAAGCCAATTTTCATAGCTTCAGTGCATCTTGTTGCCCTAAATTGCACTTGTAAAGCTGTGAAATATTTTTAATTGAATCAAGCTCATGAATTATAATGTCCACAAAGGGGTGGGAATAAGTGGGTTGTTTTCTTTTATAGAATTTGCATATAAGCAAATTATCTTTCTTAGGTGCTAGTCCTATTTGCCAATATTACTTGTTCTTTAGTGGGGGGGTTTGTAATCCTTATAGAAGGTATTCAATGTGTTATTGCTCAGAAGAGAAAAAAAATGTAGACTAAATCTACCTGAAATCAATAAGCCTGCATTTGTGACTCTATTCCTTACTGCTACAGGTGCAAAAACAGGTCACTAGTCCTCAGTACACTAAGCACTCTCCATATGCTTAGATACCTCTCTCTCTCTCTCTCTCTCTCTCTCTCTCTCTCTCTCTCTCTCTCACACACACACACACACACACACACACACACTCACACTCACTCACACACACACACACACACACACACAAATAAATCTTGAATACCTACCAAAAGGCATTATCAATTCCAAGGAGAAAAGCAACATAGATTTCAAAATAAAGAAAGAAACAAATAAAGTTATCAGCAGGATTGGGAGATTTCCAAGGATTGCAGAATACACCACTTTTCTTTAAGCTCTAAAGGAAGGGCATGGAGAACAAGCTAATACAAGCATGCTTTGTGTTTATGGGATGCTGAATTTTGTGTGAGAAGGAACAGAAAATCAATAAAATGTAGGAGTGTGCAAGAAGATATAGTCTGAACCTGAACAGAGGTATTCCCTACAGTGCCATATTGTTGCTGGTCCCACTTATTTATTTATTTATTGGATTTATAGGCCACCCCATTCCAGACAACTCTGGGTGGCTTTACAAAATTAAAGCAACAATAAATACAACACCAGCAATAAAACTGTGTCCAGTGATTCCTATATTCCTCAATGTCCTCTTATTGTTGAAAACTAATTCTATACCTAAGCCCATCATAAAGGAGTTGTACTATACATCCATTTTGTAGTGCTGCTGTTTGAATAAAAGTAGCTGTCATAAATCAACTAGTTGGCTGTAACAAGATCTTGGCTGATCTTGTAAAGCTAAGCAGAGTCAGACCAGGTAAGTACTTGACTGGGAAACAACCAGGAAATGCCAGGGCTGTGGTCTAGACTGGGAAATTGAAATGGCCAACCACTTCTGTACTCTGACCAAGAAAACTACATACAGTAGATGTGATCATGAAGTCCCCAGGATTTAAACTTGTCTCAAAGGAGTCTTTACATCAATCATAATCTCCAAAGTCTATCTTAAAAGTCCAAGTGAGCAAGCAGCTTCTAAAAAGAAACAGAATTTATGTTTAGTTAATCCCCCCCCAAAGATTAGAAAAAGTTAACCTGCTTGACCTTGAATTATATTTCAGTTTATGAACTCTTCAAATAGAATTTTAGCTTGGTCTAGCCAAGATCAGACTCTCAATCCTTCTTCTTTTGTTGCAGTGTGTAACAGTTTTGCACTAAGAAGTGGAAATATATGAAACAAACTGTAATGTTTTAGTATACCCCACATTATGGTGTAAAACTTGTTTTGCTTATGGTTATATATTATAGGATGAATTCTCACCTTGATTTTCAGGGTATATAATTAAATTTAAAAAATACTGTCATCTTTGGATTTCCTTATCTTTTTTCACTTTCCAACAATATTACATATAAAGTATATTTTCTTCTGATTTTGATGAGGAATGTTTGTTTTAGCTGGTTTCATGTAGATACCAAACTGACTAACTTATATAAGGTTTTCCATGGACTCTTCAAGTAACATTTAAAATAAAATATTTCATTCCTGCACAGTGGTCACTGCTGAAATCCATCCTGAGTTTGCATTTTTTCCTTCCCCCCCCCCTTTTTTTCCTTTATATATCATGCTGTCTTTAAACAGTGTAAAACATATTTTCAGAGAACAGAAATCATCCTTTTTTGTTTGTCCTGTTTATATTCACAGAGCTGATGGGCCATGGATATACTTGTGCTGAGCATTTTATGACTGCTTTAACATCTCTTGTCAAATCACACACACAAAGGAGTGTTTGTGCAATCAATGTGTAATTTGTCTTGGATAGCTGATGGGCCATGGATATACCTGTGCTGAGCATTTTATGACTGCTTTAACATCTCTTGTCAAATCACACACACAAAGGAGTGTTTGTGCAATCAATGTGTAATTTGTCTTGGATAGCTCACAAATAAGTATCTATGACATACTATGTGACATGTTCTAGCAAAGGCTGTAAAAATCTTTTCTTTAAGTTTACTTATCAGAATGCCTAATTTCATTACTGATACACACATGCACACAACATTACAACAGCAACAACTAGGTCCTAACAACTGTAGCATGTTATATCAATGAACCAAGGGTCATCTTTCAAAATAAGATTATGTGTGGGAATCTTCAAATAAACTTAAAAATAATTAAAAGAAATTATGTAATAATCTCTTGGGACCTGTGCCAGAGACCACGTATCTTAGTGTGTTTAAATATGTTCTGAATATGGGGAGTAGTTGACCTTTCCAGAATGCTCAACAGATGCCCTCTTAGCACCATGTGAATCAGTCCAGATTCCATTCAAACGGGAGGTTTTAGTTTCCCTAAGGGCATGATTCAATTCAAAGTTGTGTTTTGAAATTCAAGGGCAAACCAATTCAGTCTGAGCAGCTTTGAGAATGAGTTAAGGTATTTAAAAAAGTGTTTCATCCATAGGCTGTATTGAAGAAGCACTGAGACTTCCTCGTCCTCCTTGACAGAATCTGATGAAAATAAAATCCTCACGTATATCATGAAAACAATTATTTATTTATTTATTTATTTATTTATTTATTTATTTATTTATTGGGTGGGGGGATAAGTACATTAGCCCTGCATCACCTTCAAGACAAAGATAGAGGGACAACAGAAGCTGCCAAACATGACAATTTTCTTCACTCTAGGACAGGGGTACCCAACCTTTTTGGCACCAGGGACCAGTCGTGGAAGACAATTTTTCCATGGACCGCGGGGGTGGGGTTTGCAGGCAGGAGCCAATCGTGCGGACCGGGAGTGGGGTTTGCAGGCAGGAGCCAATCACGCGGACCGGGGGGCAGGGTTTGCAGGCGGGAGCCAATTGTACAGACCGGGGGCGGGGTTTGCAGGAAGTAGCCAATTGGGCGGATGGGGGTGGGGTTTGCAGGTGGGAGCCAATCACGTGGGCATGGGGTGTGGTTTGCAGGCAGGAGCCAATCACCACTTACCTGCTGTGCGGACAACTTCCTAACAGGCCGTGGCCCACAGGTTGGGGACCCCTGCTCTAGGGAACAAGCTTGCATATATTTTGCACATTCAAATAATGGCTTTCAGCTTGAAAACCAGTAGATGAGCTTATATAGCCTAATCCATACAAGTGGGTTTTCTTGCAAACTCCTTTTTGTAACATGTGCCTGATGTTGATTTGTGTGCACCACAGACAAATTGAGCTTCATTGTCAATTTATATCTTTTAAATGTTTCTCAAGAAATGAGCGATAAACAAGTTATGTAACTGATGCATGAATTTAATGGCTTGTATTTAAAAATTGTGATTAAATACTTTAAAAACAATTGCCACTTTGATAAATAAGCTGAAATAGTTCACACTTTTTCCTGCTCCTGATTGACATTCATCTTGAACAGCCTTGACAATACAAAGCTACTCTTAATGATTAAGATTGCAGTCCATTTGTGTGTCCATTCTGAAGCAAGTTTTTGACTGCCATTTATATATATATATATATATATATATATATATATTATAATTAATTAATATAATTGTAATTAATATAATTATATATATATATATATATATATATATATATATATACTATATATATATATATATACACACACACACACACACATACACTGTATATATATATATAAAATAATTTTATACACACACACACACACACACACACACAATTTTTCCTCCTAGAGGAAGCCCATTTTTCTGTTGGCTAACACTACATCTATTTTGGGGTTAATTTCTTACCACCACATACATCTTTGACATTTTGGCCCACTGAATGATTTTTAGTTGCATATCTTACAATTGTGGTTATACTAGCCTTTGGTAGTTTTTTGTTGTTGTTTTTTTGGCAGAGTGACACTCATTCATTCATATATGGAAAGCTACAGTATATTGAAACAATTTGGCCCACCACATAAAGCATAATATAATAACTACTTGGGCCAGAAAGGGATTGCTACCATAAGTCTGTGTATTGCAGTCTCATAGTTTTTTTAATATCCCTCTCTGGATTTTAAAATGTGAACTTTTGAAATTCTTAAGTATGTGATATTGTTTTGAAAATGACTGTTTTCTTCAGCTGTGTATGCAGAAGGGTTCAAAACAGTTAAGATGGCAGTCATGGCACTACAATGAAAGCCCAGCTCCATTGCACATGCATGCAACATCAACACACATATAAAAGGAGTGGGACTTTGATAGTGCTGATGCAACTGCCATCTTGATTTTTTTAATTTATTTAATTAAATTTATATAACCGCCTATCTCCCCCAACGGGGAACTCTGGGCGGTTTACAATAAAATAGTTAAAACAGAATATAAAACATCAATATACAATATATAAAAATAATAAATAATTATAAATCCAGATGGACGATGGAATTAAAATGAAGGACATTATAAAGTTAAGGAGTTAGCCACCCCCATGAGGAACTATCCTTTCCTCCTTCCCATGCCAGGCGGCAAAACCAGGTCTTCAGCTCTTTCATAAAGGTCGGGAGGGAGGAGATCTGCCTCAACTCTGGGGGCAAGATGTTCCACAGTGTGGGTGCTACCACAGAGAAGGCTCGTCTCCTAGACCCCATCAGATGACATTCTTTAATTGATGGGGTTCATAGCAGGCCCTCTCTGAATGACCTGGTGGGGTGGGTCGATAAAATGGGGATAAGACAGTCCTTCAGGTATTCATCCCTGAAGACACTGCTGGTGGCCTTGAAGGTATTTGGAGAAGAATGACATATAACAAAAGTTTTAATTAAAAATGGTCTTACAAGGAATACTATCAGCCCTCCTTTATCTGTCCCACAATGCACCACAGCTGATTACTTTGATGAAGGAGAAGGGATACTGGGCCTCCTTTCTCCTCTGCTGTTGTTCATACTGCTGCTCCATTGGCCAACTACAGTAAGGGAAAGAGGTTTGTGGAGCTAAGCAAAAGGCATGGGACTTTCTCATCTCAAGCAGAGGGAAGGAGCTTAGGAAGAGGGGGCCTTACCACATGTTTTACTGGTGGTCTTCTAAAACCCAGGTTTTGTTTATGAGTCAGTCTTGAATTAACTGTAACACCAATCGGTCTAAACAATATGGGTAAAAAGTTTACAAATATGTCTGTGTTTATGTATTAAGCTAGGGTATTTCCACATTGCTACTGTTTTCACTTCTTGAACTCTCAGAAATATTTTTGACCTTACCAACAATTGCCCCCATGCCCAGTGGTTCGTCTTGCTGACCAATAAGAACATGAACAATGAGCATTCAGCTAGTATCCCACCCTTTTCATATCCATAATTTCTTTCATGTCCCTTTGTTGAAGTTTTGAAAAATCTGAATGTCCCTTGTGACAGAGTGAGCCATTGCTCAATTAGAAAGACTAACAATAGGATCTCATGACGCTCAGGTGGCTTCACATCTGTAGGAAAGAGGGAGACCTCTGCAACCTGGCTGATGTAAAAAATCCTGCTGATAGAAAACTGGCCCATTAGTAGATTCCACAGAGCTTCAGTATTCCTCATGTGCCATAACATAGTTGGAATAAACTGCCTTAGCTGAGCCATGGAGATGCTAATGTGGCATCACAAAGCAGGGGCACTGACCTAGAAGTGGCATGAATGCTACATGTGGGAGATGCATTCAGTTACTTAAATTAAAAATATATTGTAGAGTATCTGTAAATTTGCAAAATTAAGACTGAAATTTAGGGGGGGGGGAAATTGGTGACATTTTTTAAGAAGGGGAATCTCATTGGCCAGCAAATAAAGCTATATATTTCAGATATAAAAAATATCTATGTCTGAAGAGGGTAGATAAATTCATTCATTTATTTATAAATAAAAAGAAGCTGACACCATATGCCTACTTTCCCTTCTCCTGTACTGGCCTGTTTCACCTCCATCATTCATCCCTCTGCGTGATAACTGCAATAGCAGCAAACAGATTGGTTGGAATATTATCCAGACTTTTAACAGTTTGGTCAGCATGATTATGATTTGGCTGAACAATATACCCACCTCCATTCATCCTTCTGGTTGATCTTCAGTAAGACCAGACATCCATCACACATCTCTCCCATTAAAGTCCTGTCTGAATATAGTTGGGCCCTTGGGTTATCACTCCCCAGATGGTTCACCCCCATCCACTGAAATGGCCTCCAGAAATAGTTCTACTCTTGGATCAGTTGCAAATAAACCGAGAAGTTGGTTAACTTTCCAGGCCCTACCAAGGCTATTACGATGTTTCCTGCCAAATTTCTTCCCCTTTTCTCTCTCTCTTCCTTGCTCTGGCAATAGCTTGGGACAGCATGCTGTACACACACACACACAGACACACACACACTGTATGTGTGTGTGTATATATATATATATATATATATATATATATATATATATATATATATATTGAAATGAATAAAGGCATATTTGTCCTGTTATCCTCACTAATGAATGCATGTATTTACATAGTAGTAGCTACAACATATTTATCCACCCAGAAATGATTACCCACATCTCAGCGGACAAGGTTGGATTTGGAGGTTTAAACCTTGTTATGTGAATGCTGGAATAACTCTGAACTGATATATATTAAGTTGGGGAAACTGCATGTGAGAATCTTCTCAGGCATTTGCATTTTCATTTTAACTGTGCTCCAGGGAGCCTGCTGAACAGTATCTAAAGAATGAACGGTATATGCCATTTTGCTTTCAAGGGCTGTTTCATTGTAGACAGCTTGTTTATAAAACAACCAAACTATCTTGGTAGTGTATTTATTTGATATATTCCAGTTGTTTTAATTTCAGCTTTAGATCTCTTTCCTTGATGCAATATTTTCCCATAAAATTAGAGTTTTAAAAACAAACAACCGTCAATGATTTGGAACAGTTCTCCAAAGAAATACACCTATTCACCTCTGTGTGAGCCTAAAAAAAGGAGCTGCTGCTTTAATGAACCAGATCATTAAAGCAGCTTATCCTTAATGCAATTGCATCTTTTTAATGGCTCATGTAGAAGCCTGGAAGAAAGATGTGTGCTTTAATCAATAGTAGAGAAGTGCTGTGCTTGTGCAAGGTTTGAACTGCTTCTTTCTAATCATTACTAAAGTGGGCACAGCCCACAGCTCTAAGTTATATCATTGGGGGCAGAGAGAGAGAGAGCGCTGTAGAGTCCTTGGTGCTCTCTGAGCCTTGTTGTTTTCTTGCAGATGTTTCATTGCCGGACTAGGCAACATCTTCAGTGCGAAAAGGGAGTGGGACTTGCTTTCTGTTTATATATTGTGGCTTGTCCTGCTTGTGTTGGTGGAGATGTTGTTTAGTCCTTGGGAGTTCTTTGATTGGGCTATTGTTTGCTGTTTGGTTGATTGACTAAGTTAATAGTTCCTTGATTAAGGTATAATGTACTGTTTGATTGTACATCTGGTGTTAAACTTGGTGTTAATCTTTGCATATCTGGGTGTTGTTGATGGCTGGTGAGGAAGTGTTCTGGTCTTTTGGCTTTTCTATTGTCTCTTTTGAATGGTATGTAAATGTTGTTTACCTCTATGTGTCTGTTGATGGCTGCTTTGTCTGAGTGCCAAGCTTCCAGGAATTCTCTTGGGTTTTTGGATTTGGCTTGGTTTAGGATGCTCACAGTTTCCCAGTTGAAAGTATGGTTGAATCTGTCCATGTGTTGTGAGATTAAGGAGTTTTCATTGTGTCTTCTGACTGCTAGTTGGTGTTCGTGGATGCGCTCTGCTAGTCTTCTGTCTGTCTGTCCTACATAGTGGCTGTTACAGTCCTTACACTGTATGTTTTAGATAACTCCTGTTTTTTCTTCTTGGGTTAATGGGTCTTTTGGGTTACTTAAGATGTTTTGAAGGGTTTTGGTTAGTTTATGTGCTACGGTGATGCCGTGTGGTTGTAACAATGTGTTGGCAGTTTCTGAGATGTTTCCGATGTATGGTAGTGTTATCCTTTTTATAGTTTCTGTCAGTTGTGTTGTAGTGGGTTGAGTAGTCAGGCACTTTTGATAAAGTTTCGTGGGTATCCATTTTGCTGGAAGATGCTGTATAGATGATCTGTTTCCTTTTTCTGGTGTTCTGGGTTGCTGCAGTGCATTTGGGCTTGTCTGAATAGTGTTCTTACATAGCTCCTCTTGTGAGTGGTTGGGTTGTTGCTTTGGTAATGGAGCACCTGGTAAGTGTGGGTAGATTTCCGGTAGACTTGTATTTCTAGCTTGCCATCATTTCCTCTACTGATGAGGATGTCCAAGAAGGGTAGTGTGTTGTTGTTTTCTTCTTCTCTTGTGAATTTTATGCCACTGAAGATGTTGTTGATGGTTTCATGTGTTTCCTCTAATTGTTCTTTTTTTATTATGATGGTGTCATCTACATACCGGATCCATACTTTGGGTTGTATATGTGGAAGTGCTATCCTTTCTAGACGCTGCATTACAATCTCCACTATGAGTCCTGAGATTGGTGATCCCATGGGTGTTCCTTTGATTTGTTGGTATATTTGTCCATCAAACTGAAAGTAGGTAGTGAGGCAGAGGTTGATGAGGTCCATGATTCTGGGTATTTCTATCTTGGTGTATTTGACTATGTTGGGTGTGTTGTGTTGCCATGGATTCTTTCACTAGTGCTGGGTCTATGGATGTAAAGAATGCTGTGACATCGAATGACACCATAATTTCATCTTCTTCTATTTTTACATCTTTTTTTTTTAACAAATTTTATTAGATTTTAATTTTACATAGATAAAAGTTTGAAACAGAAAAGAAAATGGAAATACAAATCAAGAAAAAAGAAAAGATAAAAAAGTGTAGTAAAGGAAAAAAGAAAAAAAGATAAAGCTGAAACATAGAATTTGGTCAACTTCCGATTTGTATCTGGTCATGGTATTTTAAAAATTTTATCTTACATGCTAGGTCTATATATAACATTAAAGAATATTTCTATTCTAGAATGTGATTTAAATCTCTCTGAATAATATGTAAATTCTCTGGAAGTCCCATTCATACATCTCCAAATGTCTTGTAAATCCAACATCTCTTTCAAGTCGAAAATGTTTGTGGCAATTTTCCCTGTGTTTGCTTCACTTCTTTTTGTGACTGTCTATCCAATCTGGGGTAAATTACCCCATTCCAATCCCCCATGAAACACCAATTGTCATAAGTTAAGTCCAAAAGTTTATCCATCAGGTTTTTATAAAATACTCCTTTATTTATTTTATTTTATTTTTATTTATTTATTTAATTTATTCCCCGCCCATCTCCCATACAAGGGACTCTGGGCGGGTTACAATAATCCATATTCGGTGCATAAAGTCCAACTATCAGTGTTTTAGTTCCTTGTATGTTAATTTCTACTACAATGTATCGACCCTCTTCATCAGCTAATATCAATTTTGGGTTTAACTTTGGTTGTACATATAAGACTACCCCTTTAGTTTTTTTATATCCAGCCGAAATAAATTCTTCTCCAAGCTGTTTTTGAATCAAATATTTAGTATCTTTTTTACAAATATGAGTCTCTTGTAAACAACTTATGTCCAATTTCTGTTTTTTCAAAAAATGAAATATCTTTCTTCTTTTTTGTGGAGCATTGGCTCCATTAATATTCCATGTCAGATATTTAAGTTCCATTGGTGTTTTATTCTTTAAAATCCCTTTGTTAAGTCCACACCTGTAGCTCCTTTCTCAGATAGATCTTCAGTCTTCTCTTTGTCTTTCGATGTTTCTCCTCCTTTTGTCAATTCTCCTTCTGGTAAACCCATTTCTTTCTTGTATTTCTCTAAAAAAGCTTTTGCTTTTAAAATGGAAGTTATTTTGAATCTCTGTCCCTTAAACTCAAACGATACACCTTCCAATTTTTCCCATCTGAATGAAATACTATGTTGCCTTAATTTATCTATAAGGAAAGAATAGTCTTTTCTTTTCCTAATTATTCTCAAGGGAATTTCTTTTAATACAATTATTTCCTTCCCTTCTATATTTAATCTAGTATTATAATGCTTCTTTAAGATTTGCTCTTTTGTCACTTTTCTTACAAAATATATCAATATGTCTCTAGGGACTTTTCTTTCCTTAGCATAACGTGAGTTTACTCTGAATATCTTGTCTATCTCCAAATCTAAATCTTGTTCTCTTGTCTCCAAAAATTTAGCCAATTCAAAAGTCATCCTTTCTCTCACATTTTCATCTACTTGTTCTGGAATTGCTCTAAATCTCAAGATGTGCTCCTTCTCTCTCATTTCTGCTAAAGCTGTGATATCTAGATTATGTTCAATCTCTTTAATAGCATATTCTGATTTATCTTCTAATATTTGCATCTGGCTTTGCGTATCTTTAAGTTCTCCTGACAGAGAATTGACCACTTCCTTAACTGTTTGAATTTCTTTTTTAAAATCTTGCTTAATCTCTCGGGTTATTTCTTTCTTCATATCGTCCATTTTTTTGTCTAATGCTGTAATCTGATCTTCCATCTGCTTCGTGGAGTCATCCATTTTCTTATTTATTGCTGTATTCTGATCATCCATTTTCTTATTTATTGCTGTATTCTGATCATCCATTTTCTTATTTAGTGTTGCAACAGCTTCTAATATCTTTTTCATTTCTGGTAATAAAGCTTCTGAGGCAGATGTAGCAGGTGTAGCAGAATCAATAGGTGGTCCTCCAGTCTCCTTCTTCTTCTCCTTCTCCGCCCGTCTCGTTCCCAAAGACGCCATAGCCCTGCAAAAAAGAAGAAAAAAGGGAGAAAAGGGGAAAAAGCACCATATAACAATATAACAAAAATTATTTAAAAAAGGGGAAAAAATTAAAAAAAAAAATTAAAAATTCTTTTACAAATAATAAAAAGAAAAAAGAAAAGGTGAAAAAACAAATATCCAAAAGGTTAAGGAAAAAGAAAGAGAGAACTAGGCTCCTTTAAAAATTTTCCTCTTAGGTCATTTATAATCCCTTATATATAAAAGTCCACAGTGTTTCAAAAGATAAAAGCCTAGGACTTTTTGTTCTCCTGTAGTCAAAATCAAAGATGAGAATAGTAAATATTCCCAGGGTTTCACCTTCCCACTTGTAATTCTTCAATCCAACCACAAGTCAAAAAGAAAAAATGTTGCTAGAGACATGTAAAAAAGCCTCTACTTTCCATATAATAATCCAATAATCCAAATTAAACGTTAAGTAACTTGACTTTTTCAGAAAAATAAATCCAAACAGAGTTCAAAGTTCAGAAAGAAAAAGAGGAATTTGTATATATAAAAGAGTTTTTAATAGGGTTCAGTAATCCCAACACCAAAGTCTTAAAAAATAAAGTATTAATCACTCCATTTAAATCCAAGCTTTAATATAGTATTCCAGAGAACAAAAATAGAAATACCAATAGTTGTCCATAAGTAAAAAACTCAAACCAAACTGAAATAATAGTAAAAGTCACTTTCACTTCTAGCAAAGCCACTTAGCTTCTCTTCCCACCGTTTATTCTTCCATTAACAAGAAAAAAATATAGCACCAGCAAATATAAATCAAGTCCAGATACAAATCTTAGCACTTAATAAAAAAATAATAATATTTAAAAGTAAAAAAAAGTGACTAAAAGCCTGGTCGGGCCAGCTACTTATCTTTTAGAATCACGGCTGCTGCAGAGCCCCGTTTTTTTTCCCAGTCTCCTTTCATTGCTCCATCTCCCTCCTCCCGCAGTGGAAATTACAGGAGTCGGGGGAGAGCAGTTACTCCAGAGACCCTTTGTGGTTAATCTTCTGATCACACTCTCTTCGAGTGTGATTTTTCCAGCGATTTTCTTCTCCCAAATCGCTGCAAACAGCTTAGCCGTGGAATCGAGGCTAAGGAGCCCCGGTTCTTCGCTGTGCTCCGACCAGTACCCGGAAGTGAAAGTCTATTTTTACATCTTTGATTTTCTGGAGGCACTGTAATGGGGAGTTGATAGAGTATTCACTCTCCTCTGTGAGATGTCCAAGTTTTTTTGTAAGCTCTTTAGCTATGTTGTATGAGGGAGTCCCTAGTAACGATACAATTGGTCGAAGCAGTATGCCTGGCTTGTGTATTTTGGTGCATCCGTAGAAGCGTGGAAGGATAGGTCCACTGATTTTCATCCTCCTCTGTTCTTCTTTTGTGATTTGACTCTTCTTGGTAAGGTTGTTAAGAGTTCTTTTGACCTGGTTGTCCAGTTTATTTATAGGATTGGTTTTTACTGTGGTGTATGTTTCTTTGTCCTCAAGTAATTCTTTGGCCTTTTGTATATATTGCAATCTGTCCATAATGATGGTGGTGCGGCCTTTGTCTGCTGGGAGGATGATGATAGTTTGGTCCATCTTTAGGTTTTTGAGGGCTGCTCTGTCCTCTGCTTTCAGTTGGTTCTGTTTCCAATTTCTTCTGGTTTGTGGTATTATTATCTATCTTACACTCTCTTGGGTTTCTGTGGTAACTCCCGTAGTTTTAAATGCTGCTTCTAAAGCTGCAAAATATTCTAATTTGTTCACATCCTCTGTGTTGTAGTTTGGGCCTCACTGTAGGATATTGTCTTCTGCAGTGGATAGTGGGCAGCTAGACATGTTTTCCACCCATTCCGGTTCCGGTACCTCTTTGTTTCTGGGGTTTAAATTGAGTAGTTTGGTTTGCAGTTTAGTTTTCCTTTTTTCTGCTTGTCTCATTGATGGGGTCTTGATGGTAGTAGTCAGAATGTTAGTGTGTTCATGGGTCATAGTTTGTTCTACTTGTTCCTTGAAGTTGTCTATGGTGTGTTGGTATTGTTTAATCTGAGATGGGCATCCATGATCATTAGCCATATCATTTTTTGTCCACTTTGTTGTGCTATTTTCCATCCAGCTGTGCAATTAATTGGAGGTTTGTATCTGACACTGGCGGGCAGGGCCAGAGAGAGAGCTTCCTCCTTTCTGCCTCCAAAATAACAATACTTGAATGGAGTCTTATGTGATCTGTTGGCTGAGCTAATCAGCCGGCAGCACTTCTGCAGATGGTGAGCTTCACCTCAGAGCTAAGCATCGGGCCTCTCTATTGTCAGAAATAATTACCTGAATATGTTTCAGGTAGCTCTGCAAAACAGGCAATCAGTCAGACTTCTTCCTCTGAATTAATGTTGTTGCCCATCCTTGAACTGCGAGAGCAATGCATTTCACAGGTCAAGTGTAAAGAAAAAGAGTTTTTAACTATGTAAGGGGTAGGTCACCAGTTCCTAGTCCAATAGGTAATCTTGAAGATTTGAGATCATGCCAGGAATATGCAAACAAAAATGCCTGTCATTGTGTGTCATTCACAACCAAAGCTGCCTGTGGAGTCAATCATAAAACACACCTTTACAAGATATGAGGTTGCTCTCTGCCTTCTACGTCAGCTTCCACTCTCCCCTGGTGCCTTCTAACATGTAAGGTAATATTTCTCCTTTTTTTAAGCTGGTTTGTTCACCTTCAAACAATACTGAGCTGTAGGCATCCACTAGGCTTTCTTGTAAATGATGAAAGCAGTTGCCCCTTTCTTCTGCAGCTTGCAAACTTCTCTTTCAATGCTTTTCTTTTATTATCTTAAAAGATATACAATAAAACCAGGTGTGGAAGAAGCCTAGAATTCACTGAATACACCATATTACTAGCCCTTAGGCTATTCTTTCAGTTGTTCCATATGCAGAGCAACATTACAGTATCCATGCATTGATTGTATGACTAGATCCTTCCTTTCCACTTTTTTTCTCTGAAAGCTAGGCAGCTTTCACAGAGTACCCCCATCCCTACTTTTATTTCCACAATGGCAAACATTTGAGGCACAATGAGCTAGAGAAGGTGGCTGATCTAAAGTCACCAATAAACATTAGTTGAGACGAGGACCTGAATTCAGGTTTCCCCAGTCAAGATGGCAGCCTTGTTGTGAGAGCATGTATGATATGCTCTCAAATACCATTTATGTCCAAAAGTGGCCCCAAAGGGTTACAGACACACTTATAACCATCCCTCCTCTCCCCGAACCATCACCAGATTGAGAAAAGGAAAAAGGCGAAAATTGGCTGTATCTTCTCCCATGAAGCCTCTGCTTATTGTTATTAGGAAAGCACAAAGTATCAATTAATTACATTGCTTTTCCTTAGATTTAAAATAGTAGAGGCTATCTTAGCTCTTCTGCTGATGAGGATGGCTGTGCAAATGTTGCTGGAATACCATTCTGAATGTAATTAATGGCTAGCTTTGATAATTAAACATTAATTCCAGACAAATCTCTAGGGTTTCACCTCTAGTGATAGGTTAGCAGGGTTTTGTTTGGTTCTCCATTGCACCTGAAGAGATGCCTGTTTCCTTTATGTTAAGTTAAAGCAAGATAATAGCCCTTGAAGTTTCCAGCCAAAGATACCATGCTGTGAGTCAGACATTAAGCTTTGTGCAGCTACAACGGAATTCCTAGCAGGGGGGTGCAAATTGGACACAATGTCTGGGTGCCACTTGTCACGCATGACCTCCAGTGGGGCAGCCACTGATCACAGAATGATAAAATCATCCATTTGGGACCAGATGAGAACACTGCAAAAGAGCAATAAACCCAAATCGGTTTCAGTCATAGCAAACAAAGGTCAATGCCAATGAGTCAGGAGTCTTTTAAATAAGCTTATCACAGCCTTTCTTATCCAGAGAGCTGAGTGGTCTGCTGTTTCTAGCAGTCAGAAGTGGCTTTAATGATGAAAGTACATCATTTCTATTCTGGGCTAGGAGATCTTTGGTCAAAGTGATTAGAGAAGCCACAGTACAAGTGTGTTAAAATAAAACAATGGAGAATTTCACCTAACTTCAGAGAAAAATCTGTATGTGTATATACATGTATAAAGTAATTTAGTTGAAACTTAAACCTGATTATGACCAAAGACCATCATAGGACAGTGCAATATAAAAGAGTAAGGAAATCATACTCTTAAAATGGGAAAATATGAAAAACCAACCAGGTTATTGTCAAAACTGCCACAGGAGGCACTAAAAACCAAAATAGGTTTTTTTTTTTTTTTAAAAAAAGGTCAGAGCTATAAAAATATATAATAGAAAAGGTAAAAAGGTAAAGGTAAAGGTTCCCCCCACACATTTGTGCAGTCGTGTCCAACTCTAGGGGCCGGTGATCATCTCCATTAGTTAGCCGAAGAGCCAGCGTTGTCCGAAGACGCTTCCATGGTCATGTGGCTGGCATGATGCATGCAGAACACTGTTACCTTCCCACAGAAGTGGTACCTATCTACTTGCATTTGCATGCTTTCAAATTGCTAGGTTGGCAAGAGCTGGGGCTAGTGTGGGAGCTCACTCCGTCATGCGGGACTAGGGATTCGAACCTCCGAACTTGCGATCTTCTGATCGGCAAGCCTGGCGTCTTACCCGCTGAGCCACCACGCCCCTTATAATAGACAAAGTAATGCTAGATCAATAAAATCAAGATAAAAGTAGAACCATTATAAAAATTACACTATGTAATATATGCTAAACAATGCATATTTGTTTATCAGCATATAAAAGAAGTGACACTTAGACAGTGTCTTTCAAACTTGGCAACTTTAAGATGTGTGGACTTCAACTCCTAGAATTCTAGGAGTTGAAGTCCACACATCTTAAAGTTGCCAAGTTGGAAAAACACTGGCCTAGATCAATTTGGTGTTCCACATCCATATATGTTGTTTGATTAGTGTTGCCTGATTTTCAACCAGTAGGTAATTTTTAAAACCTGTAATGGTATGTGGAAATGACCTTGGGAGACAGGGGGAATTGCCACAGCCAGGGGACAAGAGACTTCCAAGACTGATGTCAGACTAGTGAGATAGTCCAGACAGGAAGCACAACCAGATGAACTAATTCTACTTTATTGTAAGGTTACATTAACAGAATCTTGCAAGTCTGAAAATATGTTTCTCCCCCTTCGCCTTTACAGCTCAAGAAACTAGGGAGGGTCCCCTCTGAGACGTTTGCCATGCCCCCATTCCTTTTGTGGGCTAAGTTGCCTCTTGTCCAACTGTTCTCCTGGCTGTGGCTCTTCCCCCTGTCTCCCAAGCTCATTCACACATACCATTACAGAACCAGACTTTGGCCTCTATCTTCATCATGAATCAAAGTGTACAGATGCATTAGAGACAAAACAAGGCATCTCAGACACCAACCTGAGGAATTTGGATTGGACTTGTTCTAGGGGGGCAAAAAGTGGGGAATGGTCCAAGCTGCATTCCATAGATGAGCTGAGCCAAAGATTTGGCTTGGAATAGTTTCAGGGGCTTCTTGAAGGCACCCCCTGCCCCCATCCAATAAAAACGCAAGATGGATGCTGAGGTCTTTTGTGCACTCAAGACAACACAAGTACCAAATGCCTTTTGGCTACCTGAGACATGGAATACCATCCCCATATACTTAAATCATGAAATGCAATTTAGTTGTACCATCTGACAGCACCACTTTAAGCAGCATTTAAAAGGAGCCTATGAAAAGTATCAGATGGATGTTCTAATTCATATATATTTTTCTAGTGAAAATGCAATTCAAAAATGTATGCCTACTATTGTTTTAGCATTGCAGCATTACCATATTAACATCGGGAAATACAGTTCATTATCTAGGAATGTTTAAAGCTTTCTAAGCTCAAAACATTCTTAGCATGAAACAGCTACTGGACTTGGAATGTCTGAGCTCAGAACACAACACATTGGATGCAAAAGTTTTGTCCTGAACTTGGGCCAAAACAGCTTTTCTTTCCATGTTGTTTAAAATGTTCTCACAGCCAGTGATTGGTTTAAAAGCAAAAAATCCTGCAGCCATGGCGACTTGGAGAGTGCATTAGCCAACAAAATGTTTTCAATGGAGCAATTTTGTTCTGACCTTGGATCATCATTTTTCTTCACCCTCCTCATCATTATCCTGTTCTGCACCAAAGATAAACTAGAATTTCATCCAGTTCCAGCATTTTAGGCAGTTGTGGATGATCTGACAGTTCCAATGCATTTGCTTAGCAGTCCTTTTTGTGGCATTTAAAGAGCATCAGGTGTCCACTTATGCAGTTATCCACAGTATCTCAGAATAATACTATGTTGTTCCAGAACATTGCAGCCATTTACAGGGAAGGCCACTCAACTCAAGAACAATACTACTACCTTTGCCCCTAAGCCTGATCACCCTGTCTGTCCTGACTACGAGTGAAGGAACAAGCTGAGACTTGGTGTAAAGGCTGTAGTGTTTTATTGTTCTACTCTGCTAGACAGAATCCAGCTAAACTAAAATGAATTAGTGATGCTTAGAGAAAAGGCCCAAGAAGCTAGGGTGGGGCCTTCTTTAGCCTCTTGGGAGGAAAGCAAAGCAATTCAGTACTGCGCATGTGTTTATCCCCCTGGAGGGAGCCACCTCCTTCTTCACCAGCTATCTCCCTGACACTGTCTTATGTTTAACCAAAATAAGATAAGTTAGGTTTAACTAACCATTGCACTGAAGAAGCCCATTGACTTGGGTAGACTGTTAAAGATCCAGTGCTCAGTCTCCTGACAATTCTGTGGCACTTTCTGGTTTCTGCCTAGGCTGTGCAAAGGAAGCTCCCCTTGCTTGCCCACCCCTGTTAGAATACTGTATAGCTGCTCTTTCCTTCCTTTTATTTTTTTAAACACATCTTTAAGTTTCAAGGTAGAAATGTTGTTTATATGAAGCTGAACTATCAGTTCTTCCATCATACAAAGTTTCCTACAAAAGGAATGAAAGAAAAATCAGTTCCCTGTTGTTTGATTATTATAGCAATGGATGGTACTGTAGGGGAAATAAAGGAAAAAGAAGGTCTATTTTAATATCAAAGGAGACAGTGTGGATGTTTGGTCTAGTGGTTAAGGCAACGGGCTAGAAACCAGGAGTCTGTGAGTTCTAGTCACGCCTTAGGCATGGAAGCCGGCTGGGTGACCTTGGGCCAGTCCCTCTCTCTCAGCCCAACTCACCTCACAGGGTTGTTGTTGTGGGAAAAATAGGAGGAGGAAGGAGTATTAGGTATGTTCACTGCCTTGAATTATTTATAAAAATAATAAAGGTGGGATGCAAAATAAATAAATAAAAAATAAATAAATGTGTGCAAACATCTGAGAAAGCAAAACAAAAGCATGAAGATTATTGAGGAATGAACTAACCCTAAAAAGAAAAGTCAGGCACTGGTTGAGGTGCCTGGAGATAAATCCAATTAAAAATTATTTACACCAACATGATTTGCTATATCTCTACATATTTTTCTAGCCTTGAAAACCATTCTTGTTTCCATGTCCATACATAGCTTCATACCTTGGCTTTGTTCTTTAAATTTCTCAACTCTGTATTTTGGGGGATCTCACCACCTCCACTCCAGCAAAGGAGATTGTTACCTTGTGGTGGTGCTGGAGCTTGAGCACCTCAATGACGTCATGAGCTAAACCGTGAAGGGACAAACAAGACGGGAAGGTCATGGCAGAGAGGTCAGACTAAATAAGATCCCTGGGGAAAATAACGGCAACCCACCCCAGTATTCTTGCCGTGAAAACTAAATGGATCAGTACAACAAGAGATATGTCGGTATACCATCGAAAGATGGGACTCCTGTGGGAAAATATAGCAGTCATACCAACAATGCATGTCTTGCTCTATAAGGACATGAAGAGGGCGGAGACTTGCAGTAACTTTCTGAAGAGAGAACTCTGTGAGATCACTTCCTTCTTCCTGTTCTTCCCTCCCTTTCCACCATGCTCTCGAGTTGAAAGGACACGTTTGTCTGAGCTGTCCTAGCCCAGACAGAATGCTTAAGTCTATAAATTCTATTTTTGTAACTTAGTATGTTTTAAACCTGCCTTGACTCTACTACTGCAACTGCTGTTTTTGAGACCTAAATAATGTGAGTAAACATTACTTTTATTTCTTCACAAAACTGTGTGATTGTTGTTTTAAGAGGGACAAAAAGGGGTAATGCCAGGATAATCCAGTCTGCCTCACAGCATCCTGGATTATTTTCTAGAAGGTTAAACCAACCTTGTCTCAGTTTCCAACTTTTTATGCTGCTGGGGATGATGCTCTGCTAATCTCACTTACGTGAGAAAGGAAGGATAATATCCAAACAATATATCTTCTCCTAGTATTTAATCTCATCCCCAACAAGGGTTACGGGCCCAGAAGAGACAAAGTTTGAAGTATTTTGTGGATGTCGCTGGATTTTCTTAAGAGAGAAGAAAAATTCAAAGCAGACATTTTTTTTTCTGGCAAGCACATGGTGACTTCCATTGTCTCCATTGTGAAAGGATTAACCCCCCCTTTCCCTCACAGTGCAGTAGCTAGGCAGAGAAAATCTTAGATTTTTTTTTCATTGGAGATTTAAGTTTTTGATTTTGTAATTTTGGATATTTTTCAAATTTTTGATTTTTGAGATGGCTAATCAGAATCAAATTGAGGAGGGAAGCCTTAAGCTACCCAGACTAGGAGAGAACAATTTTATCAAATGGAAAAAGCACCTAGAGGTGATATTTGATCTTAAAGATATCTTGGATTGTATCAAAAAAGAGAAGCCTACTGGCACTACAGAAGAAGCCCAAGCTTCAATCAAGATATGGGAATAGCAGAATAAGTTAGCAGTAGCCATAATTCTGAGTAGTATTTCGGATGTGCAGATGGTTCACGTTAAGAAGGGGAATACTGCAGCCCAGATCCTTGAGAATTTGGAATTGTCATATGGATTTGCAAGTAAACGCTCTCACCGTGCCTGGGTGAGAGACTTATTTAAGTTGAAACTTGTGTCCAAAGCAGACTGTAACAGTCACGTGACAGAATTCCTAATAATTATTGAAAAACTAGAACTCTCAGAATACCCAATGCAGGAAGAAGAGAAAGTTTGTTATTTCCTGGGATCACTTGGACCTAAGTTTGAGACTTTTGCAACTCTTATGGATGGGAAGACAGACTTAACTCTAAGAAAAGTAATTGCCCATCTGAAAGAAGAGTGTGTGGAAAGGAGACAAGAATCTCCTACCAGGACTGTAAAAGCCAATGATTCAAACTATGTGTCTAAATTCCAAGTGAGGGCTAAAGCCACACGTAAGAAAATTATGTGCTTCAATTGTAATAAGGAAGGGCACATGGCTAAAGCTTGCAAAGCCCAAAAGTCACAAAATTTCCCTGCATTTAAGCAGGAAAACGAAAAGAAAGAGAAAAATGAGGGAATATATAGATGCCAACATTAGATTCACCAGAGAAGACACCAGAGAAGACACCAAGGACAACAGACTGGCATTCCTAGACTGTGAAGTCCTCATTGGGACCGGTGGCAAGCTAGAAATAGGGATCTACAGGAAACCCACACACACAGATCAATATCTGATGTTTGACTCCCACCATCCACTGCAGCACAAACTAGGAGTCATCAGGACATTGTCACACAGAGCAGAAACCATCCCCACCTCCATGGATTCCAAAAAGAATGAAAATCAGCACCTGAGAACAGCTCTGAAGGCCTGTGGATATCCAAATTGGGCCTTCACCAAATCTAAATCTACCAGACCTAAAACAGCGACAGATAGGGCTGAGACTCAGAGTAAACGAAAGAATCTGGTCATTCCCTACATGGCTGGTGTGTCTGAAAAGATAAAACGGATATTTGGCAAACACCACATACCTGTATATTTCAAACCCACCAACACACTGAGACAGAGGCTTGTACACCCCAAAGATCAAACTCCAAAACACAAGAAAAGCAATGTAGTTTATGCAATCCAGTGCAGTGAGGAGTGCTCTGAACTCTACATTGGAGAAACCAAACAACTTTTGTACAGGAGGATGGCCCAACACAGGAGAAGTAACACCACAGGACCAGAGTCAGCAGTTTATCTTCATTTAAAAGAAAAAGGACACTCATTTGAGGACATTAATGTTCACATTTTAGACAGAGAAGATAGGTGGTTTGAGAGAGGGGTCAAGGAATCCATTTATGCCAACTTGGAAAATCCTTCCTTGAATAGAGGTGGGGGCCTCAGGCACAATCTTTCTCCCATCTTTCTCCGGGCTCTGTCTTCTGTGCCTAGGAAGATTAAGACCATTTCACAAGCTCAACAGCAGCATGGTGATCTTAACGATCCTCCTTTAGATAATAAAAGGACTTAAAATAACATCTCAATATAACCATGACCCCAGGTGTAAGGTCACACAGCTACCTAGAAACATATTTAGGATTCCCTTACCAACTTTGCTCAGACTGAAGAAGCTCCTTGGATAAGGAGCGAAATGTTTCCACTGAGAAAATAGAAATCCAGTTGACATGATTCAAGCTACAGACAATTCCACCTGGATGACTGAGAACCTTCATAGACATAAAAATGAGGGAAGTTTTCTCTTACAAGAAAAGAGTTTAACTGCTAACAGTTGTGACACCAAGTCAAACAAATGGATAATAGATTCTGGAGCCTCAAGTCATTTTACTCATGAAAAAGATTTCTTTGAGGACATTGAAAGTATTGACCCATCACAAGGTGGCAATATTCAAATTGCAGATGGCAAAATCATAAAAGCACATGGCGCAGGGTCAGGAGTCCTGAAGTGCAAGATAGGTTGTGAGACAAAAGAGAATCCCATACAACGGGTCTTGTATACTCCAGAACTGACCTGCAATATGCTTAGTGTCTCTACTCTGGCCAGAAAAGGTTTCAGTATATTATTTGAAAATGATGTGTGCCAGGTGTCTAAAGATGGGAAATTGTATGCTGAAGCAAATCTAATACATGGTGTGTATGAGATTAATCTTTCAGAACCCCAGTCTGCTAAAGTGGCGCGCTCAAACCAGAAGGATGAGGTGGATCCAGAACTTTGGCACAGAAGACTTGGACACAGAGACATCAATGCCATAGTGGACTTGCAGCGCAAGGAGCGTGCAAGAGGAATAAAGGTAGCACTAAACACTTCACCAACAACAAAGTGTGTAAGTTGTATCACAGAGAAAAGTGTCAAACCTTCTTTTCCACCGTGTACTGAACAGAGAAGTACCAAAGTGCTTGATATAGTTTACAGTGATATGTGTGGTCCACTGAATGTTCCCTCAGTTGGGAAAAATAAGTACATTTTACACAACAAAGTTGACAAAAGAGGAAGTTTTGTAGATTTTTCTGAGCAATCAGAGAAAGAAACACAAGATCTCATATACTTTCCACCACAAATGTGTAACTGTCCAGATCTGCCTTCCTCAGCCATAACACCATCTACAGGGCATCAACAGGAAGAAGACACAAAGGACCAGACTCTCAGCAGCACCACCAGAGATGAAGAGGAACAGTCTGATGCGGAGATGCCTGCATTGGAGGATGATGAGGAAGCTGATGTGGAACCAGAACCACAGGTCAGACGCTCATCGAGATCCAACAGAGGTGTCCCACCACTACGACTGTCCTACCTTGCAGGGTCGGCGCAACCCCTAGAGCCTTCCAACTGGGAAGCGATAGAGGAGATGCCAGCCACTGAAGTCCGTCTCTGGAAGGATGCTGCGCAGGAGGAAATGAATGCACTGCACCAGAACAAGACCTGGACACTTACCCAGCTGCCTCCAGGGAAGAAGGCTATTGGAAGTAAGTGGGTCTTTAAGGTGAAACAAGATGCAGAAGGGAAAGTACAGCGCTACAAAGCGAGACTTGTAGCACAGGGATTCAGTCAACAGTATGGAGAGGACTATGATGCCACTTTTGCTCCAGTAGTCAGATACACCACCATCAGAATGCTTTTAAGCATTGCAGCTTCAAAGCAAATGCAAGTGAGGCACATAGACATAAAAACTGCATTTTTACATGGAGAAATCTCACAGGAGATTTATATGAAGCAACCCAAAGGTTTTGTTAAGCCAAATGAAGCGCATTTAGTATGCAGACTTCAGAAGGGGCTTTATGGACTAAAACAGGGTGCTAGGGCGTGGAATGAAAAGCTACACGCCATGCTAACACAGTTGGGGTATGAACAAGGCCATGCAGACAAGTGTTTGTACTCAAAATGTAATAATGGACAGTTTTCCTACATTCTGACATTTGTTGATGACCTAATAATTGCAACCGTAAATGACAGAGACTACTCCCAAGTAGTAAAGCATCTAAGCCAACATGTGGAAGTCAAAGAACTAGGAAAAGTGCATTATTATCTAGGAGTTCAAATAGAGAGAGGAGAAGATGGTTCTTTTCTTCTAAGTCAAAAGAAGAAGGTCACTGAACTAATTGACAGCCTGCAGATGCAAGAAGCGCACCCAGTTGCCACTCCTATGACTACTGACTTCCTAAAGAATAAAGAGGAGTCAGAACCTCTTCCTGACAACAGCAAATACAGGTCAGCAATAGGAAAACTTTTGTACCTGACCACAACATGTAGGCCAGACATAGCTAATGCAGTGGGGATTCTAAGCAGAAAAGTGAATGCTCCCACTGAACGTGACTGGACAGCTGTTAAGAGAGTTGTCAGATACGAGATCGCTTCCGGGTGCTGAAGACGTCGGTGCGCTGAACCGAGCGCTCCTGGCTCGGCTCAGCTGTTTGCCTGCCTGCAGCGGTTTTTAAAGAAATAAAACTGCTGAAATCTCCCCTTTGAAGAAAAGGGGATCAGAAGATAAACCACAAGGGTCGCCGGAACCGTCGCTCTTTCCCAATTCCCGTTTTTCCACCACGGGAAAAAGGAAATTGAAGCGACAAAAGCGACTGGAAGGACCATCGTTATTGCTCTGCAGGAAACAGCGAAATCTTTTCAGATAAGTAGCACCTAAATTCAGCACTTTTAGTCACTGTTTTATATTTGTGTTTATTTTAATTTTACATATTATCTGCTAAGATCCTTCTATGGACATGATCGATGCTGCTGGTGCTTGTGTAATTTTCTTGCTAAAGAAGACTTGAGAAATGGTGGGAGCTTAAAGAATAATGACTTTACTTGGAAGTGAAATGGAGTGACATTAACTACTGACGAATGGCTTATTTACTGAAGTGGGACTAATCTATTTTCCTCTCTGGATTTTGAATTCAAATGGGTTAACGATCTGCCTTTTATCTTTTTTTTTTTTGCTTTTCTGCTTTTCATCTTGAGATGGTATTTTTTCTCCTTTTTTTTTCTGTAATGCGTTTGGAAATTATTTGGATTATAATGGGTATTTTTGGAATATCTTTGTTTTGAACAGTTTTGGGAATTTCCTTATTATATGGGATTTTAGTGGACTTTCTTGTTGCTTTTTGTCTTGGAGAGTGAAGACATTTGGAGTTGGGGCTTTCTCCTTTCCCCCCCCCTTCTCTTTTTTTTTCTTTCTTCTCTCTCTCCTCTTTGGGACTTGTGATTATAAGCTTGCCTGAGAACTGGATTGTTATTACATTTTCAAGGATATTTTGACTACAGCTAAAGGACTTACCCGTTGTACTCTTATCTTTTATTTTTTTTCATGTGAGAATTGTTGATTTTACCAAAGTACATTTTGCCCTCTTTTTTATGCAACATCTATTAAGAAAAAGTAGTATTATTTTTATTTTTTTAATTTTTTATTGTATCTGGATTTTTTTTTCCCTTTCTTCTCTTCCCCCTTTTTTTCTTTTGAATCTTTAATAATTTTTTATCCCTCTTCTTCCCTTTTTCTTTTTTTTTATTGTTTATAGTGGTTCTCCTTTGTCTTTTGTTATTTTTCTTTTCTCTTTACAGGAATATTATATACAACCTGGTTACTGCGGCTGCAAGAGTGAAGAGGGATAGAGATAAGGAAATGGAGTCCATGGCTGCACCTTCAGAAGTACCAACATCAGATATGGAAAAAATATTGGATGTGATTACAGCACTGAATCAAAAAATAGATGATTCAACTACTGCCTTGGAGGAAAAGATGGATATTTTAACTGTTACCTTGGAGAAAAAGATGGATGACTTAATTACTTCTTTTAATATAAAAATAGACAAAAAAATGGACAATATTCTAGATCAACAAGTAGAAGAGAAAGTGGAAGTGATGAAGGAAGATTCAAAAAAAGAATTTAGAAATGAAATACAGATTGTCAAAGAAATTGCAAATATTTTTCCAGGGGATTTTAAAGAGACACAAGGCCAGGTTAAGAAATTGGAGATTGAATCAGATTCTATTACTATGGAATTTAATTTAGATGCTATTGTATTAGCAGAAATGAGAGAAGAAGAATTTATTTTGAGTCTGAGAGGAGCCCTGGAAAAATTAGATGAGAATATGAGAAAATATATAGTTGATACTTTAGTTCAATATTTAGAGATAGAAGAAGAAGATATGGACTCTGAGATAGATAAAATTTTCAGAGTTGACTCACGTTATGTTAGAGATAAGAAATTGTCAAGATATTTTTTGAGAAAAGTTACAAAAGAGCAAAATCTGAAGAAATATTACAGTGAGAGATCAAAAACAGTAGGGTTGGGTATAACTTAAAAGAATTAAATCAGAATTTTGTTTGTTTGTTTGGAATCTGGGTTGTATTATTTCTATATGCATAGTATAATAGTATGGTTGGGTATAAATTAAAAGACTTAAACTAGAATTTTTTCTTTTTATCTGGAATTTTTAGATGCACAAATAGAAATTTTTTTTTCTCTTTACTTATATATGTATAGTTTTGGAAAAATTAAAGTGTACCAACGATACAGGAATGGATGTTGAAATTACTAGAAATGACAGAAAATGACAAATTGATTTGCCTACTAAAAGAAATTTTTTAAAATTTAATAATAATTTTTAATTATTATTCTTTAATGAGTGGAAATTTTTGATGGACTATTTGCAAAAAGCAGGAGGAGTAAAGCTAAATATGGGGTTTTGATGATTAGATTATAGATAAATAGTATATAATAGACAAGGAAAAATATATGAATGTTATATGAATAGCCAGCATGTTAAAACAAACTATATACTTTATTCTTATGACCATAGACGGATCGGAGGTTATCTAATTTCTATGTATGTCTTTTTCTTTATTTTTTTTATTTTTTATTTTTCTTTACTGCACTGTTCTTTTTCTTTTCTTTTAATTTGTATTTCTTTTTCTGTTTCATCTTTAACTTTTAGCTTTGTATATTTAAAAACCTAATAAAACTTATGTAAAAAAAAAAGAGAGTTGTCAGATACCTGAAAGGTACCATGGACTGTAAACTAAAGTTGCCAGCTGACAACGATCCTGAACTGGTAGGTTACACGGACGCTGATTGGGCTGGGGATGCAAAAGACTATAAATCCACAGGTGGTTATGTCTTTATGTTTGCAAATGGTCCCATTTCTTGGGGCAGTTATAAACAGAATTGTATAGCTTTGTCTTCTACAGAGTCTGAATACATTGCAGCTACAGAAGCATGCAGAGAAACGGCCTGGCTCGACCAACTGACCAAAGACTTTGGGTTAGTGCGCAAGAAGCCTGTTCGTCTCATGGAGGACAACCAGAGTTGCCTGAAGTTGTCACAGAGTGAGAAGTTCCATGAAAGAACAAAGCACATCGGAGTGAAGTACCACTTTGTGTGTGAAGCCATTCAAGATGGACTTGTGGACTTGGCTTATTGCCATACCAAAGAGATGACTGCGAACATTCTCACCAAGCCTCTACCGAGAGAGTTTTGAGAACCTTCGAGTCAAAATGGGACTCTGGGTGGTTTAATTAAAAGTTTGCATGAACTTGTTTTGTATGCCTGAGAAGGGGTTTGTGGGAAAATATAGCAGTCATACCAACAATTCATGTCTTGCTCTATAAGGACATGAAGAGGGCGAAGACTCGCAGTAACTTCCTGAAGAGAGAACTCTGTGAGATCAATTCCTTCTTCCTGTTCTTCCCTCCCTTTCCACCATGCTCTCGAGTTGAAAGGACACATTTGTCTGAGCTGACGTCTACTTCTTGGGAGGAGGGCAATGACGAATCTCGATAAAATAGTTAGGAGCAGAGACATCACACTGACAACAAAGGTCCGCATAGTTAAAGCAATGGTATTCCCCGTAGTAACCTATGGCTGCGAGAGCTAGACTATAAGGAAGGCTGAGCGAAGGAAGATAGATGCTTGTGATTTAAATTGGACACTAGAGGGGACTAAAGTTTCCAGGCAAAAAGAAAAAAATACTGCCTTTGGTTTTGATTAGGATTGGGATTTACAAAATTATGCAAAATGCTATAACATTTGAAATATTAAAGGAGATCTTCGAAGAAAGGGCCCAGAAATTAGGAGCTACAATATCAACAATATCAGTAATGATGTCTGCTTCTATGGATAGGCTATGTTTAAAGGATATTAATGAAGGAATGACAGATGTGAATCAAATGTTGCTTGATGCAGAAATAGTAGAATCAGAAATATTGGATTAAAAAAAGTGTGGATTACAAGACAGAGAAGGTATTTAAAGTGGAAATACAAGTGACAGGCCAAGACAAGGACTCTTTACTGGATATGCAAAAAAATGGTGGGTGAAGTTTTAATGATTAAAGGGGAAATGCAAATGATAAACCAAGAGAATGACCTGGATAATGTCTTTTTATTGAATTTACAAAAGAGGCTTGTTAAAACCTTGAAGAACTCTGTGTGATAAGACAAAGAAGAGTTGAAGAGAGATCAATTCCTATGACATTTTTGGAATGAACTAAATATTAAGATTTTTAGAGGAAAAGGAAGGAATATAAAGTTGGTTTATTTGATCAAGGTTAAAATAAGACATGTTTTTATGAAATTCTGGCAATCCTTTACAGACTTTTTGCTGACACCAGGATTGAAAAGTTGATGTCTTATGGATTTGCTTATAGGTAAGGGATGGGTTATGGGAAGAAGAGATATCTGTTTGTAACCTTATAGTGGGTGAAGAGCTACCAAACTTGTTTTTACTTGTTGTGATGAAGATTGGAAGACAGTTCTTTATATATTTCTTTATTTTCTTTATTTCACTCTTTCCTTTTTCTCTTTTCCTTTTTTTCCTTTTTCTTTCTTTGAACTTTTCAATTTATCTTTTTTACTTTACTTACTCTTGAGTTTAGTTTGTGTTAGATTTTATTACTGTAATTAAAATCTTCAATAAAAATTATATATATATATATATATATATATATATATATAGAGAGAGAGAGAGAGAGAGAGAGAGAGACTGACTAAGCGACTGACTTACCAGCGGCTCATGTGAAAGAGACAGAGCAGTTCTCACTCTCTCTCACTTCAACTCCCTTATCTGCTGCCTGAGGTTGGTAAGTTAGAAAGGCGCTTAATCCTGTTAGCCTTATTTGAGTTTTGTTCATAGACCACCAGCAACAGAATAGAGGCTTGATCTCTCCAGCTGCATTTTGAACTTAGCCATTTTGAACTAACCCTGCTTTTGCCTGCCTATGATGAGTAGCACACACAGAGAAGCAGTGAACACAAAAAAATGTAGCTTGCTCAATTCATTTTTTCCCACTGTGCCTTTTAAAAAGCACAGCAGTTTTATTCTATAATGTGAATTATCTACATAGTCTAAAGGTCAAATGAATAAAGAAGTTCTACTTCTTTTTGCAGTCTCAGGGGTATTAGGTATTTAATTTTTTTTTATCATCTTTCTAAACGGGTAGAGGCAGCTACTTAAAAATGTTCACAAAAACCCACAGATAAGCTCTAGAACTCAGTCAAGTTGTTACGAATGTTTTCAGGAGAAAAGGAAATGTTTGAGATCTTCTTAAAAACATTTTCTTGGATGATTCCCATCACCCGAATTGCCCAGGATTGTTTTTTTTTTTTTTTCCTTTAAGCAATTTCAGTTCTCTTCAATGACCACTTGATACATTGTTTTTCAATAAAAGAGCGTATTCATGCTGACCAAATTGCAGAGCTTTATGAAGGTTGTTAATATTTTAAGGGATTCAGGTCATGCAGCCTGATGTTGTAAAGAAGGAGAGGTTTAGACACATCACTAGTCTAGATCATTTATTTTATTTATTTATTTAAATTTGTATTACCGCCCATCTCCCCCATCGGGGGATGATGTGTTTCCTATTGACTGAAGTCACGGAGCTGGGCTTTGTGCTAATGAGTGTTTATCTGATGGAAAATTGGGCAACCTGTAAGAAACTGGAAGTTATGGTGGTTCCAATCTCTCTGGAAGGATGGAGAAAGCAGTTGATACTGAGGATCTTCAATCTGATCTCACAATATTGTGTTCTTTTTAATATCTGTATGAAGCCACTGGAAGAATGTATGTGGAGACATCAGCATGTGGATGACCCACCCTCCCTCCCTCCCTCCCTTCCTGGAAAAAAAGAACTCCTAAACAGGTTATTACTTAGGACAAACAAACTGAAACTTAAGTGAGATGAAAATGCCATTAGATTAGAAGTGTGCCAGTTTGGATTAAAAATTCCAGCCTTCTTGAGATAGACTATGCTCTTCCTGAAAGGTCAAATACGTGGATTAGGCCTCACTGCTATTTACAGAAGCTCAAGTGGCATCTGCGCTAGAAATCTATTTCACCAGCTTAGACTGGTTTGCCAGCTGTGAATCTATGTAGAGAATATACATGCCTCAGTGATATACATCTCAATTACATTCAGGATAGTTTTTTGTATGCTGGGCTACCTACAAAGCTGGATTGGAAACTATAACTGATACAAAATATGGTCACCTAGAAGCTTGTTGGGGCAGATAGTCAGATCATTTAACATATATACAGTACCAGATGCATTGGCTGCCTATTTGTTCCTGGCCCAAGTTAAAGTCTGCCCCTGATATTTAAAGCAGTATACAGTTTGGGACAAAGTCATGTGAGGAAGGCCTGCATCCTTCAAACTTTTTGGACTTTAAAAACGGCCAAAAAGATCCTTCTCACAGGTCCTTTTTAGTGGCTGCTCTATATTTGTTTCCATCTTTTCCCTAAAGATACAGTATGTAGACTCACATCTTGTTCACTTTAAGATACCTTTCTTGATATTAAAAACAGTGTATTAGAATGGACTTTAAAGACTTTTCCATTGCAGCCTGTTTTTAAGTGTTTTCAGTGAGCCAGATTTCCACTGTTTCAATCATTATTTTAATTGTAAATAAAATATTTTCTATATCTTTTATATTGTAAGGCTTCTGTTCTAAGACAACGTTCTAAATACTGAAATGAATGAATAAATGAAGGTGTTCTTGTTGATCTCTTCACCCTTTAGTATTTTTTACAACCTATACTGTGTACAGTATGTAAAATCTGCTGGAGAGGGATTGGTAGACACGCACACACTCTTGCATTCATCTTATAACCTTCTCTATTTTTCCACTAACCTAGGAAGGCACCCTCTGTTAGAAAATGCTCCTGGGATCACCAACTTGTCTTCCAAGCATGACTACAAAAAGGTGATGTGCCAAATTAGTACTGCTGTGGTTTTCAAAGCTTCATAAATACTAAATACCAGAAAGCATTGCTTTGCCTCCATATGTACCCCAGGAGCAAAAAGATTTAAATAAATGACTTTTCCTAAGATACCTCTGAAATTGTAAAACAAATTATCATTTAGTTATATTCTCAGCCAGCAGGAATACAAATCCCAGAGTCAGATAAAAGTGGAGGGAGAAAACTTTGCAAGCAGGCTCATACATTTCTTTTGCTCATTATGTCTTACTAAATTTTTATGTAATATTATCTTAGCATATAAAAAGCGGGTTAAACATAAGCCAGCCTCAGAATAATTGAGTATTTACAGTATCCAAAAAGAAGATCTGAACTTAAGATACTGTACTACGCCTTCCCCTACAGGAAAGACTGCACAGAAAAAAACTCATCTGCTTCCCTTACCATATTCCCTTACCATATTCTCAAAACCCTAGTCTTCATTACAGGTAAATATGGTAAATTATTTTGTGAATTTCACACAATACTGATAATCTGTAAAGCATTTGCATTATAGTAGGCAAAATACACTATCTTTTAAACTGATTTCTGTATTTAAAAGCAATCCCTCTATTCATAAAAGTAAACATAAAGAAGACATGTTGGTGTCTGTGGTCTGATACAGTCACAGGATTCTTGTGTGCTACTGTATACCACTTTATTAGTCTTGGATTTACAGATCACATAATGTGATATGTGCAATCTGTGTCTGAAGATCACAGTGTTTCTCATTTACCACCATCTCCTTTAAATTGCTTGATTAGAGTAGTCTGGTATTTCCCAGGCAATGAAATCTCTGCAAGAAAACAACAAGGCTCAGAGAGCACCAAGGACTCCACATTTCCCAGTTTCTCCAGATGTCAACCTCTCTAGACACACTCTCTACATCTCAAGTCCCATAGTCCAAAGCTAGTATGCCCAAACTCAAAGAGATCAAATGAATGGAAGGGCAACACATCTGGAGAGCATCAACTTGATTATAAACCCAGCAATATTTTAGTAGGTATCAGTAGCCAACAGATTTTTCAGTTTGTGAACAAATTCAGACTTATATTGGGTTGCTTCCGAATGTGCCTATTATTCATTTTGGTTGCATTTATTCATTCCTAAATAAAGGTCATTGTGGCATCATCATGATATGAGTAGGAAAATCAGTACATTTTTCTTCATTTGTTCCATTACTTGGCAGTTTTCCTATTTGCTCATTTCATGGGAATTCCACTTCTAATAAATGCTGTTCAGAATCAGAATGACTCTGAAACCAGTTTCATTCACTGTTATAAGTAATAATAATTAAACAAAATAATAATTAAATTAATAATTTAACTATAAAATAACCTCAAACAATTTGTATAGTTCTAATTATTCTGGGTCAGGAAATCATCTTAGAAATTTCGTAACTTTTGATATCTGGACTTCCTGAAATGTTGTCTCCTCATTGCTGGGAAAATAGAAGGCAATATTAAAGAAAAAAGAAAGGCAAAGAGAGAAAGAAGGGAGACTTCTGTTACACTGGGTGGGATGAGGTTACAATACTTTGAGAAATGACTAAGAACTTCTTTAAATGGTGGTTTATGGATTAAGCCACTTAATTAGTTGATTAAGAGGGGAGACTTTCTTAATTAATTAGGTCTGTGACAATATTTTTTTCAGTTGCCTTCTCTCTTTAATTGATCAGCATCCCAAATTATCTTCCATATTATTCTTTCTCAAATATTTCCTATTCATGTATGGAGATTGGCCAAGAATTAAATTTTGAATAATTACATCTTTTTCTGTTCTATGTGGAGACCTGTAGCAGTAAGGTTTTAGTTCCATTACTTTTAGTTATGCTATCCAAGGACATGGATATTACATGCATAAGATTTGTGAAACAAAAAGGCAAGTGACCTCCACATACTTCAATGTCCATAACAGGTATTTTCTACTTTCAAGTATCAATTGTTCATAAACATTTAATTTACAACAACATGAAGCTATCATGCCAGTTATGTAACAGATAATAGAAAGGCACCATATTTTGGAAACATCATATAGCATTGCTGAAAGAATCTACTGTTTTGGAAAAGGGAATAAAGTTAAATAAAGCTAAATCAGAAAATATGCTTCTTGGATGATAGAGCACCACTATTTAAATGGAAAATTATGAGATTTTGCATATTACCAGGCTTTGTTGAAGTGACTTCTTATCACTGATACAGCGTGTATACTGCTATACTATAAATTTTTGTATGTTTAATGTAAAGCCTAAACCATCTGAGATTATTTTATTTTCAACTCTGTTTGCATGTCTAATATACCATTGAAATCTCAAAAATACATTACCAAAACATAAGATTGTATATCACATACACATACAACAGTTAAGGTTCCATTACTGGAGATCCTTGGAAATATAAAAATGTGAATATATTTATTTTGCATAAATTTGCAACTTTTCTCTTTGGAAATAAATAAATAAAATTATGAATGTCAACAACTACCTTGTTGACAAGTAGCAGGAGAGGGAAGGCAAACGCTATCACCCAAATCTGGCATTACATGTTGTTCCTTAGGAGTAGTGATGCTATAGCTGGTGGCCAGGAGCAGGAAATAGATAAATGGAGGGGATATTTGGTGTTTATTTTTCTTTTTTTTTTTCCTGGGCCTCCACAGCCTAACTTAGGAGCTCTAATATACATCTATTATGACATATAATCAATAACTATAACAAAAGCACTTAAAAGCCTTTTTCCACTTTAATACTGCAATGATGAAATACAACATCACATTCTCCTCCCCAATCAAACAAAAACATCTCTTTGCCTTTCCCCTGTTTAAATCTCAGCTGGAATCCCTGGGGACAGAACTTAAAAAAAAAACTTCAGCTTATTCTTGTCTCTACTTCATGTAAAACATCATAATAATGTTGCAGTTGAGAATCAGCATTGGATCTTTCACATCTTCTGTCCTGAAAAGTGAACAGGAAGAGGAAGAGGAAGAAAAAGAGGAAGAGGAAGAGGACATACATATCATGTTGTTTTTCTTTTCTTTTAACATAAAGCATGCAAGTCCTAGTTCATAATTATCAAAACAATTTTCAGTGTAAGGAGATCATTTATTTTTATTCAAACTGTTTTCCCCTCTCCCCTCCATCTTTTTCTTCTTCTGGACTCTAGCTAGCCAGTTTTTATTCTTCCCTTGACAGCATGGACCTTGTTTGTTTTTATGGCTCTTAAAGCCAAACTCCCTATTCTAAATGGCACATCAAGGCTGGTGACCTCGTATCCATTTCCCTTCTCTCTTTTGATTGATATTTCTAGGCCAGATATCCCTGCACAAGAGCTCAGCATGAATTTACTCTGGCAAAACACAAAGCTGTCACTCACCTGATTTCTTAGTCTTTGACTACTTAGCCAGAGTGCCAATGCCTGAGTGGAATTCTGGTGATTGCAGATTTTGGATTCTTTGGGTTCAGTCTTAGCTTAGCTTGCTACATTGGCCCTTCCTAGTTGATATATTATCAATTTACATTTTTGAAAAATGTTCTATTAATGTTTAGGAAACTCCAGGAAACTAAAGCATCTCAAGTTTTTTACATTCTCCTGATCTTACCACTGCTTTGTTCAATAAAGGCTTATTTCAATTAGAAATTAATCAAATGTTGAATGTGACAATGTTGATTTTTCTAAACCAAGTCAATGCTGTTGGGACTGAACAAAGGGTTCCAAGTCAACGATTTCTTGTAACATAGACAGGTCAATTTACAAGCATTACAGTAAGTGACTTTGATAGAATGTTATGACAATGCAAGTACCAAAATTGTTATCCTGTAAACCGCCCAGAGTCCCCTATTTGGGAGATGGGTGGGGATAAATTTAAATAATAAATAAATAAATAAAATTAGAATCACAGTTTTCTTTCCCCATTAAATCCTTTCCCCACTGTTTTCACGCAAGAGAAACTGGAAGATTCTTATGGGAAGATCTAGAAGGAATTGATTGCATTGGTTCTTTGCAAGAATGAAATAGAAGCCTTTTTGTTTGTGACTTCTGGATTATAAAATCTTTGCTGCTTGCTTATTTCTTTGCTTGTTTTAGAGGCCAGTTAGAATTAAATGTTCAGCCCAGGTTCTAGGATTTCAGAAAGAGCAATTCACAAAACAGTTTGGCATTTAAAGAGAACAAAATTTCTATTTTTTTTGCTTGACTAGTAGGAGTAACAACACAAATGTTGTGCATAAGTAAAGGGGTGGGGTGGGGGAGAAATGGATTGATAATTAGGAAAGGGACTTACCTTGATACAGATCAAAAAGACAATTTTTGAGAGCCAGAACTGAAGTTATAAAATCTTTATAAACTGAAAGCGTGCAGGTTACATGCAGGTTGCATACAGGAGAATCTAAAATGAGAAAGCTGTAAACAGCTATCCTGGATTGGTTCTGAAAAGAGTCTATAATAGAACCATTTATAATAGGTTTAGCTAGACGTGCTTATCTCTGTTCATCTTACTTGCTCTTACAAATTGACAGTTGAAACAGTTCTATCTATGCATATACAGCTAATTATGTTGGGCATTGTGGACATGCATGTAATTGCCTGCCCAATGTATTCACAACTGTAGCTTTTTTTAAAAAAAATATTCACGCTGTCAGTACAGAGCTCTGAAAACATTTCCATAGGCATGTTTAGGTGAACACATTGATATAGTTCCCACAATTTGTAAATCTCCTTTATTAAAATTCCTGATCACCTGAGTCCTGCTGCAGATCCCTTTTAAGCTTGTGTAGATATATGGATAACAATACAGTCCCCTTTGTCCTTCATCTGTTTCTGAAAGAGTGTGGGTGTCATATGGCCTAGCTGTTGTGGAATCATAAATCTCAATATATCTGCCTATGTATATTTATCCCTTTGAGCACAAAAGAGGCACAAGGTAACATGCCTCACCCTTGTGCTAAAACCAGGAAAATAAAACTAAGCCAAGATTGTGAGAAAGCCATACTCTACACACTTGAAGGGAGCCAAGCTAATGTAATGATTGCATGAGTAGCTGAGTATCTGGAAACATTCTGGGAGAAAAAAATGATGATGTGTTTTATCAGTGGCCAATACCTAGTAAAATAAAAGTAAGATGAAACAGACTTTCCAATAATAATAATGAGGAAAAAAAGAATGATGTTGAAGAATGGAAAACATTAGCACAAAACCTCAGTCTTGACCACTTTGTGAATCAGGTGGCTGTGTATTGTGTTGATTCTTCATATCCTTACACAAATATCCTTTTCCTTTTCAGCATGGAATAAAATCTTGCTTGGGTGCACTCTTGTAGAAGGCAAAGTATGCATAAAATGATTCAGTGAAACTTCATTGCACAGCAGTGGGAAATTCAAAAAACAATTTAAACATCTCTGGTGAAATTAATTTCTGCCCTTCTCTCTATATATACTACACTGAATCCACAAGAGTGTAATAAATGTTTATGGTTCTTTAACTGCACATATTTACTAGCATTCACAAAACACATTGCCTCCTTGTGTTATATATGAATGCAGAAACACCAAAATGCAGGTAAATAGAAGAGAACAGATGGTGGTTGAAGAAAAAAGCACTTCTCCTAGATCTTGAGCCAGTATTCCTGGATGTTTTATATCACCACTGAGTGTAGTAACTGTAGACCTTCACGCTGCACAGATGGAAGTGTGAATTTTGAGAAATATTGAGCATGTGGATTTTCCCCATGCGTCCAAATTATAGGAACATCTGTGCTAAATAACTTCAGTCAGATACAATATAAAAATTGCCAATATTCAATAACCTCTCAATATCCTTTTTCCTTGCAGAAATTAGATGATTTCATGGCCATAAACTGGGATATTCCATGAAGCCATGCAGGGGCATTAAATCAGACCATAGTCAGAGAGTTCTCTTGTGATCTGTTACCTTTTATTCTTCATTGATTTATATACTGATTTTCAAATGTGCTTAATGCTTGCAGCCTTCCTGTCTGAAAGATTTACCACTAATGTGTATTGGGATAAATTTGGTTTACACTATCTGTGTTCGTGTGCGCACAGACATATGTGTGTCGCTTAGTCTATATCTAGTCTATACCAATTTTAATGTATTTCATTATTAGATATTTAAGTCAGGCATTTTTCTGCAAATGATTTATTTCAAAAAATGGCAAAAATCTGTATTTCATTTCATTTTTCATTTCATTTCATTTACATCTTTCCTTTATATTTAGTACATAAAAAAAGGTAAAGGTAAAGGTTCCCGCACATTTGTGCAGTCGTGTCTGACTCTAGGGGCCGGTGCTCATCTCCATTTGTTAGCTGAAGAGCCAGCGTTGTCCGAAAACGCTTCCATGGTCATGTGGCCGGCATGACGCGTGTGGAACGCCATTACCTTCCCACCAAAGTGGTACCTATTAATCTACTTGCATTTGCATGCTTTCAAATTGCTAGGTTCACAAGAGCTGGGGCGAGTGCGGGAGCTCTCACCGTCACGCGGGGATTCGAACCTCCGAACTTGCAATTTTCCGATCGACAAGCCTGGCATCTTACCCGCTGAGCCACCATGCCCCTTTATATTTAGTACATAGAATTTTGCAAACACAAGTTTTTTTCTCCACGACAGCTAACAAATATATGCATTTTTGTATTTTGTATTCTAAAATTTATCTAGTATAATGAATTTTATGTCCATGTGTACTGCCACTGATTCCATTTGTGCAGCAGATGATTGACCTTAAAAGAAATTTATATTGCATTTCTCTAATATTCACTGTATATCTACATACACATTTTGAGAGCTCATTCATCTGTCTATGCTATATATACACAAGGACATCCAGCTCCGTCACAGTAAATAAAATTAGCTGGCATGCTTCTCAATTTGTTTTACGTTTTTTCTAATTAAGTTAGGAATTAAATTGCTGCTATACTGGGATTCATACATTGTGATCGAATATTTGTTGACAAATCTGTAAAACTGGAGAAGGTCCTGATAGGTTTCCAATTGATTGGTATAAAACAAGGCTTGGCAAACCACAAGCTCCATGCAATCCCAGCAACCTGCTTTTTGACCCCCTTTCCAGCATTCTGGTGTCACAGTACTGAAGTTCAGTGGCAAAATGGCAGAATTTCTACACTGCAATTTCAGGCAATTTTGAGGGGTGTGGAGGGTTGTAAGGATGAGAATTGTAGTGGCTTGTCTCCCACTCAACTCCATGCCATTCCAGCTATTGAGCATGTGGATCTCCCCAAAAGATTCTCAGAATGATTGATAGATGGGTGAAAAACACTGGGCTCTGCCCCTTTGGGTAATGTCACTGCAGCGTTGAACATCCACTTATAGCCCTCTAGAAGTCTGGGAGGCTGGTTCTGATTGTTTCCATAGATGTTGCCCATTCCTGGTATAAAATGTTTATTGTTTTCTTTATCCTTATTTTATTGTAGGTATATTCTGAAAGTTTTTCAGACAAAGCCTTGCTTCTATTTTCAGTGGGGTTTATATTCCCAAGTTTGGCAAATATTCTGTGTGCTTCAACTCTAGGACTAATCCCTCAATAAATATTAGTGCTGAAATTTTAACAGTTACTTTGGCCTGTAGATTGTAGATTGTATTTCCAGCCATGGGTTGTGCAGTTTAGGCTGGAGTTACAAGGGCTCATTTCATTTTTGATTTTAGATTTCTAGTGGCTGTAATTGCTTTTATGCAAAATGAATATCCCAGCAACACTATTTCTTTGGATGCTGAGAAGATCTCTGATACAATTCTCAATGGGGGCAACTTCCCACTGGAAATCAGATTGTTCCCCCACATAACTGGCTTTCTGTAAGCTTTTAAAAAGTCATTTGTTCTGCAAAGTCTTTAGAGGATGAAATAAAATGAAGCCATCAGTTTGTCACTGCCGTTATTGTTACATGATTTTATTTTAGTTTACAGTGTTTAATTTTATATTATGCTGTATTTTTATTGTAATTTTATTGTACTGTTTTTTCCCATATAGCTAGAGTTTGTGAACATCAACAAATACAAATTTAATAACTATATAAGATTTCTGAAATGGGTTTTGCATCACTATGGCTTTTCTCAAAGTTTTAAAGTTTGGATAGATACATCCTATTTAACCCATAGATCCAGTATGAATTACCAATAGTGTGTATTCTCCTTAAATTTACATTATAGAATATGTCAAGCATGCTGCCTCAATTTGTCTTTAATTGTATGTTAGAACCTTTTGCTTATGCCATTAGAAATTCTGAAACTGTTAAAGGTACCTCAGTAGGTGAACCACAGCTGTACGCGGAGGATGATTCATATTTTATAAATAAACCAGAATCTTTCATTCCTCATTTCACTTTGCTAATGCAAGGGTTGTATTGTCTCTGGCTATTCTACACAATGGAGTAAATGGGACTCAGACCTAAAATAATTCTGACACCTCTAGGGATTTGGGCTTAGGTTGTTTCTTGATTATTTTGTTTCTCTTGATATTAAAATTCCTGGAAAACTTTCTGAACTAGGGAATTTCAATTTATCCCCTACTTTAATACAGATTAAAGAAAAAGTACGCAAATGGTCTAGAATTCCTTTGAGCATTTGGGGTAAAATAAATGTGATTAAGAATAATTTTACTCCATGGCTGATTTGTATTTTAAGAGATCTTTGTATTCCTTCATATTATTTCAAGCTAATTTATACACTATTAAATAACTGTCTTTGTCAGGGACATCCTTTGAGATTTTCATTGTTTAACATACAATTGCCTGTTGAGAATAGTGGATTTTTTTTCACACTTTGAAGCTTATCATTGGGCACTTATTTTAGGGGTGCAATTTTTTAATTTAATAATTAACCCCCCCTCAGAATTAATCCTGTATCTTCCTATATCTATTTGCAAATGTTTGATCTAATCTCACTACCCCTCTTTTCAATGGATTAGTGTAATTTTTTCTGTTTGTGTCTACTCACACAATTCATTATCCTACAAGTAGTTATTCACTGTGAATTGTGTTACCACTCAATTCACAATTATTCTGGGCAATGCCAAGTAAAAAAAATGTAATGAAATATAAAATAACAGAGGGCAATACCTAGGGGGCCGGACACACCCAACACACTAATACAAATTCAGTCAGGAAAATATACCCCACCTAAGCCGTGGCTGGAGAAAACGTCATCATCAGGACCCATTTAAATGACAGCAGGTTTGGGGCAACTCGAACCTAGGGGTGGGGTGGGAATACTATTCCAAATGGCAAGCACTGTGACAGAGAAGGCTCACCTTCCGGGTCCCATCAGATGACACTTCTTTATGGATGGGATTTGAAACTTGCTCGCTCTATCAGGGCTTACCAGACAGGCAGAAACAATGGGAGACAGACGATCCCTTATAGCCTGTCTGTCTGTCTGTCTGTCTGTCTGTCTGTCTGTCTGTCTGTCTTCCTTCCTTCCTTCCTTCCTTCCTTCCTTCCTTCCTTCCATCCATCCATCCATCCATCCATCCATCCATCCATTTATTGTTCGATTTATATTTACCGCACCATCTCCCCACAGGGGTACTCTGGGCGGTTTACAAAAATCAGGAATTAAAATTCAGCAGTTAAAACAACATATATTACTACATAATACAATAGTAATTAACTAAATATAAAATCCAAGATGTGATGGGTTGATGCTTAAAAGGGCACTATGGCACCAGCCATCCCCAAGAGGAACTGTTCCTCCCCTCCTCCCACGCAAGGCGGCAGAACCAGGTCTTTTAGTTCTTTCTGAAGGCTGGGAGCAATGGGGCCTGCCTCACCTCCGGGGTTAGCATATTCCAAAGGGTGGGCACCACTATAGAGAAGGCCCGCTTCTAGATCCCGTCAGGTGAAATTCCCTTACCGACGGGATCCGCAGCATGCCCTCTCTAAATGATTGAGTGGGACGGTTCGATGTTATGGGGATGAGACGGTCCCTTGGGTAACCTGGTCCCATGCCATGTAGGGCTTTAAAGGTGATAACCAACACCTTGAATTGGACACGGAAGCACACAGGTACCCAGTGCAGCTGTCGCAGCAGAGGTGTCACATGTGCTGAACTTGGAGCACCAATAACTGCGTGGGCAGCCGCATTCTGGACCAGTTGAAGCTTCTGGATACTCTTCAAGGGTAGCCCCATGTAGAGCGCATTGCAATAGTCTATATGGGAGATGACCAGGGTTCAGTCGAAGCATGTTGTTCCCCATCCAGACCCCCACAGCCTCCAGGCACTGAGAAAGGGTAGCCACTGCATCACTTACCTCACCAGGGATGGAGATATACAATTGAGTATCATCTGCATATTGATGGTACCTCATCCCATGGTGACGGATGATCTCACCCAGCGGTTTCATGTAGATATTAAATAGGAGAGGGGAGAGAACAGAACCCTGTGGCACCCCACAGGAGAGGGGGCGAGGGTTGGACCTCTCATCTCCTATTACCACTGATTGGGAGCGGCCCTGGAGGAAGGAGGTGAACCAGCGTAAAACTACGCCTCCCACCCCCAACTCCCTGAGACGTCCCAAAAGGATACCATGGTCGATGGTATCGAATGCCGCTGAGAGGTCAAGAAGAGCCAGGATGGATGCCCTTCCTCCATCCCGCTCCCACCAGAGATCATCTGTAAACGCGACCAATGCAGTTTCCACCCCATATCCCGGCCTGAAACCTGACTGGAAGGGGTCCTGATCATCCATATCATCCAGGATCCTCTGGAGTTGTAATGCCACCACTTTCTCAACCACTTTCCCTAAAAAGGGGAGGTGGGAGACAGGACGAAAATTGTCCAATACAGAAGGGTCCAGTGATGGTTTCTTTAGGAAGGGGTGCACCAGAGCCTCTTTAAAAGCAGATGGGAACACCCCCTCCCCCAGAGGTGTATTAACCATCACCTGGACCCAACCACATGTCACCTCCCGGGCTGCCTGTACCAGCCAGGAAGGGCATGGGTCTAGATGACATGTGGTGGCCCTTACAATCTGAAGGATCCTGTCCACTTCCTTAGGTCCAACAGGATCGAACTGTTCCCAGATAACAGGGTAAGACTGTTCCCTCGGCATCTCCCCAGACTGTGCTACACGCTTAGAGTCCAACTTAGACCGAATCTGAGCGATTTTATCCTGCAGATGCTCAGAAAGTTCCTCCGCACGGCCCTGCAGGTGGGTCAAAGACTCCACCTTACCTAAAAGAGATCATGTTATCTTAAACAGGGCCGTCAGGCGGCATTCTGTGGACGCAATAAGAGTGGAGAAATATTGACGCTGCGCCGCTCTTACTGCCACAAGGTAGGTCTTAACAGCGACTCTAGCTTGTGTTCGGTCAGATTCAGTCTTTGTCTTTCTCCAGCGGCACTCTAGGCGTCTCTTAATCCTCTTCAAGACCCTCAACCCCTCCGTAAACCAAGGGGAGTATCGGGTCAAATGTGGTAAGAGAGGCCGCATAGGCGCAATCCTGTCCAAGGCCCTGGCCGCCTCCCTATTCCAGGCTGCGGCCAGGACCTCTGCTGGAGTATGCAGTAGATCTTGAGGTATAACCCCCAGCTCCCTCTGAAACCCTATTGGGTCCATTAGTCGCCGGGGGCAGACCAATCTACTGGGTCCTGCCTCCCTGCGGAGTGGGGCAGCATAAGAGAATCTCAAGGCCACCAGGGTGTGATCTGACCATGACAAAGGGGAAAGATGTAACTCTCCCCTCAGAGTATACTGCCACTGCTCCGACAAGAAAACTAAGTCCGGGGTGAGTCCACTGTCTCAAGTTGGGTCTTGGATAATCTGGAACAGGCCCATGGCTGTCATGGTAGTCATGAACTCCCGAGCCGCCTCAGAGGCACATCCCAGGGACGGCAGGTTGAAATCCCCCAGAACCATAAGCCTAGGGAATTCCACCACCAGCCCCGAGATGGCCTCTAGCAGCTCAGGCAGGGATGTCGCTACGCAGCAGGGAGGCTGGTACAGCAGCAACACTCCCAACTGTTCTCGAGAACCCAACTTGAAAAACAGGGTCTCACAACCGGCCACTTGTGGAGCAGCACCCCTGAAGGCCACTAGAGACTCTCGAGTTACAACCGCCACCCCTCCTCCCCTGCCCCAGAGTCTCGGCTGATGCCACACCTGAAACCCGGCTGGGCATATTTCAGAGAGGGCTAACCCCCCCCTCTGAGCTCAGCCAGGTCTCAGTGATACATGCCAGGTCTGCCCCCTCCTCCGTGATCAAATGACATATGAGGGGGCCCTTGTTGTTAACAGACCTGGCATTAAGAAGCAGCAGCCGGAAACCAGGGCCCTCAAGGATCTGCTGACCAGGGCCTGGGTCTGAACCTGGAGGGCCGGAACACGCCACCGGTAACAAACACCGGAGGCGTCTTCCCCGATCATGGCCCGCCCTCCGGTTCCCGTCATAACATCCCCAGCCCATCACCACTTTGATAGGTCAGCCCACTCCATAACCCCCAGAGTTTCCAGGTCCAGATGCCTCCACTCCCGGACCTTCAAAGACCCTGGGTTGAAACAAGGGTCCCCTCCCCCACTCAAACATCTCTCAAACTCAATCAACTTCTAGTGATGGTAGGCCCCTCCCAGCACACCAGCCTAAGCTCTTGGCGCTGATAGGGCCTAACCACCACAACACACCTTATGCCATGAAGGTGATAACCCAGAAACTTACCAGTAACCAGTGCAGCTCATGCAGGAAAGGTGTTACATAGCCATACTGAGATGCTCTTGTAACAGTCCACACTGCTGCATTCTGAACCATCTGTAGCTTTCACGTGGTCTTCAAGGGCTGCGCCATGTAGTGTATTGCAATAGTACAAATGAGAGGTAATCAGGACACGAGTGACTGTAAAAAGCATACTTGAACCAGTGAAAGTTCACTTGGCATACCTGATTAATTCAGCTGTGAGTCCAGGAGGATCCCCAAATCGCACACTAGTTTTGCCAGGGAAGTATGACCCCATTGCTAACTAAAGATGGAAAATCCATGGTACTGGAAGAACCAGGAATACAAAGCCACTCAGTCTTGTCAAGGTTGAGTTTAAACCTGCTCCTGTCCATATAAACCCCAGCAGACCTCAGGCACTGAGACAAGACCTCAACAGCATCACTTGGTTGACCTGGGTTCAAGATGTACAGCTGGGTATCATGAGCATACTGATGAGCCATATCCCATGCTGGTAGATGGCCTAACCCAGCAATTTCATATTGGCATTAGACAGGGGAGTTAGAGGGTCAAGGCCTGTAGACCCTACGAATCAGTGTCCTCAGGCTCGACCTATCCTGCCTGTCAACACCAACTGGAACCGATTGCAGTAGAAGGAAGGCAGCCACCCCAACTCTGTGCCACTCCTAAATTCCAATTTGGTCCAATATACCACAATCGATGCTATTGAAGGCTGCTGAGAGATAAGGAAACCAGGACAGTTGTAGCACCTCCATCCTGACTCTGGCAGAGTTCATCAATAAGTGTGATCAATGCCATCTCCATCCTGCTTCCAGGTATGAAACATCTTTGAATGTGAACTAGACTAGATGAAAATTGTCCAGAACTGTTGGACCTAGCAATGGCTTCTTGAAGAAGGGATGCACTGCCACTCTCTTCTTAAAAGCAGACAGAACTCCTCCCTTACTCAAAGACGCACTGACCGCTACATGGGCCCCCACTATATGCCACCTCCCAAGAAGCTTTAACAGCCAGGAGGGGCATGGATGTAAAAGGCAGGTAGCCTGCTTAACAGTCCAAAGGATCCTGTCCACTTTCTCAGGATTAACAGGACCAGACACTTCCCAGGTAACAGGACAAGATGATGCCCCAGTCAACTCACCCAGACTTGCCCAGTTGGAGTCTAATTCTGTGCAGATTTGAGTTACTGTATCCAATAGGTGCATAGAATATTCCCACATGCAAAAGTGATTGAAATGGAAAATTAAGCATACTTTGCTGCTCTTATGGCTATGACATAATCCCTAATATGGGTTCTTATATGTGCTCAGTCAAATTCAGTCTTCTTCCTTCTCCAATGGTGTTCTAGGGGTCTCTTCTGACATTTTATCTCCCATAATTCATTGGAAAACCAGGGAGCTACTCAGGATCAACAAACAGGGAGAGATCACATAGAAGCAATCTGATCCAAGGCCTCAACATCACATTCCCATGGAACTGCCAAAGTTCCCAAAAAGATTATTGAAAAGATCTTCCTGGGACTGGCAAACCTCTTGCCTTGGAAGCCACATGCAGGGCCAATCCTCAAAAATGACATTGCCAGGTGTCAAGCCACTGCTGCCACCAAGAGCTGCTGCCAAACAGCAAAGCACCGCTGTGCCATAAAATGCTGCCAAGTAGCCAAACGCATCTGCCACTGTCAAGTTCCTCAGCACTGCTGCCAGATGTTCCACTTCTGCCACCACCTAACAGCCAGCCATCTCTATGCCAAACAAGCCAGCAGAGTGCTGTTCAGCATAATCTCACTGCACTCTTTCAAGGCAGCCCCAACATAGTTTCCACCACCAATGGCAATCTGTGGAAACTATGTCACCATGCACACCTCTCTCCCATATTGACCAAAGGCCAGGTCAGGGATCCAAGGCACACCGGCTCAGATCAGTCCATTCCCCCTCTGCAAAACCAGTCTGGAGGAACACCAGGTAGATACCAACACAGCCGATCTAAGGAGATAAACACCTCCTGTCTCACCATCTTCAACTTACCAAACCTAATCAAATGAAAGCCTGCACTACATAGCATCTGCTCTTGCTGCCATCTTGAAACAAAAAAGTCTTGCTCCAGATCTAATACCAGCTTTCCATTAGAGCATGATCCAGTCTCAAAGTTTCTTGGGTATACTAACTGCTGCTCTGATAGTCTCAACACTCCATTGACACACCACCCCCTACTGTGTCCACTCGCAGCAAACAACTCCTGCAGTCACCATCTTGGAGGAGGGAAAAAACTTTGAATAGAGAATGCTGGACACATGCTGCAAATATTTTTTTAGAGAAATCTTTACTTAAAACCATTCCATTGTGTCTTATCTTTCCACAAGGAAGCTTATAAATTGGAACTAAATTTAAAAATTAATCTCATTCTTCTTATACCTATATTTATTTATTTTATTTATTATTCGAATTTATCACCGCCCATCTCCACAACAGTAGACTCTGGGTGGTTTACAAACATTAAAATTAATATTAAAAAAGCTATAAAAATACAGTATAATAATAAATAGATGAGATAAAAATCCAGAGGATGGGAAGAACTTAAAAAGGAGGATATTACTGGGCTAACCACCCCCAGGAGGAACTATTGCCTCCTTTGTCCCAAGCAAGGCGGCAGAACCAGGTCTTTAAAGACTTTCTGAAGGCCAGGAGCGAAGGTGCCTGCCTCACCTCCGGGGGCAAGGTATTCCACAAGGCATGTGCCATCACAGAGAAGGCACATATAACATGCCAACATCTATATACTGTAAGTAACTTCATATTATTTATTTAGCTTCTTAGTCTATAAAGATTGAATTTTGAATGCAAGAGAAGAACATTTGAAATGTTTATGATAGTTAAGGAAGTTGTTGCCAAAGACTGAGAAGCAAGTATGAGACTATAAGGTAACAAGCAAGGAAACATCCTTTTCTTCTCCTACTGATGATGAAGATTCCTTTCTAGGCACCCGACATGCCTTGTTCCCGACTTCTGTAAGTCTAACAATATCAAACGACACTCTCCATTTTTCCCCATAGCAACAAACGCCTTGGCTCAAGTGAAAGCACTTTCATATTTCAATTGGAAAACATCCCACATAATTCTGAAAAACACATGATGCTTTTCTCAGTGTAATCATAGTTATTTTTAAGAAATGGTTCATGTACCAAAGGCAAGTTATTTATATCAAGTGCAAAGGATGGTACAATGACAGCTGAGGGTTAGAAATTCTCTGCAAAATTCCACAAATCTGTCCTCTCAATTGACTTTATGTTCCACTTGAAGCAGCTGTGAATTTTAATGCCATACTTAAATTAAAAGAACACTGATAAGTAACATAGGAATTTGATAACTGAAAAGAGAAAATATGTAGCATGCTATGTGACACATTTTGGGTATCTTTGATGTTTGACGGAAAGTGCTAAATAAGTGCTGGAAAACAAGTGAAAATAGTTTGAGTAACCTTGTGAGGAAAAATTTATCCATAAAAACTTGTTGTGTGTGTGTGTGTGTGTGTGTGTGTGTGTGTGTGTGTGTCTGTGGCTTGAATCATGTCAACTGGATTTCTATTTTCTTAGTGGAAACGTTTCACTCCTTATCCAAGGAGCTTCTTCAGTCTGAGTGAAGTTAGTAAGGGAATCCTTAAATATGTTTCTAGGCTGGCTGTGTGACCTTGCACCTGGGGTGCCAGCCTAGAAACATATTTAAGGATTCCCTTACCAACTTCACTCAGACTGAAGAAGCTCCTTGGATAAGGAGTGAAACGTTTCCACTAAGAAAATAGAAATCCAGTTGACATGATTCAAGCCACAGACTGTTCCACCTGGATGACTGAGAACCTTCATAGACATGTGTGTGTGTGTGTGTGTGTTTGTGTGTGTGTGTGTGAATTAATATCCCTCATTGGGATTTAAAGACATAAATTAAATTAGAACCCCCAAAACAACTGCTAGGAACAAAGGCATGCAATTTATCCCTAAGTCTAGAAATATTAATTCTGTTCGTTTTTATGCCCGCTCTGATTTTGATAAAAGGCTTAGAAACAGAAGAGCTCTTATGGAACAGGAAAAAGTGAATAAGAAGAAATGGAGAGTTCTTGCTGTGGTGACCTCTGCATTAGGAAGGGTACAGTGTAATTTGTTCAGAGATAGGGGTGAACAATGCCATCATTTTTGGTGACAAAACCAAATAATTTCAGGTGATTAAAATAAAAAAGGGTCAGTGAAGAGCTCCAAAAATATGCCTCCAAATGGGGAATGGACATTAAAATGTCAAATGCAATTCAGTATAAACAATTGTACAATAATGTACAGTGGAGGAAGTTATTCTAACTTCACATAAACAATAGTGGCACTGACCTGATAGTGAAGGATGGGTAAAAGTGCCATGAGGTTATGGTGAACTGCACACCTCAGTATGCAGCAACTCTGAGAAAAATGAATTATGTGCAAGTGATCGCTAAGAAAGAGATCAAGTGTTGATACCATAAAACTGCTGATATCATCATGTCTTTAAAGGAATCCATAGTGTGGCCACTGTTGGAATCTTGTATACCTTTGTCTATGGTGTTTTGGGTACCCTACCCAGGACTTTGTGGGCCAAATCCAAATGTTTTGCAACCACAAATGGTCTGATAGCTAAAGGTTTCCCACTCTTAGCTTGTGAAAATGGTTAATTCAGATGGTCAGCTTCCTAATAATCTTGAATGTGTATCTATGGCCTATTGGGGCCACATATGTGTGTGTAGGACACTTTAAAAGAAAAAGGTTGTGCATCTGCTAACAAGATCTGGTTGAGATTGAATGCAGGACTCAGAAAATTGACTTTAGAAATGACAACCAGTCTAAACTCACAGTAATAGTAAAATTACTATTACCATCTAATACCTGAAGCCATTTTTAAAGAAATAAAAGTATATTAACTATACACCAGCTACCTCCTAAGTTAGAATCTTCATGAAAATTAGGTATATAGACATTTAATCAGCCTATCAATATCAGTGTTATATAAGTTCACTCATTAGTTTATCTCATTCAATTTAAGTTTTATTTTGCATTTTTAAAAAGTTTGCTTATACATTCATACACACAAATATTTACATTTCAAACCATGCAATGTCAATACCTCTATTAGACCAATTCAAAGATCCTTAAAAAAGTGCAAAATTTTGAGATCTCTTTGCAGATGATATTAAATCATTTCCAAATTTAATAGTTTGTTCTTACTTCTATATGTTTCACCTAAGAATGGAGACAGTTTGAGTAACAGTTGGATTTTATAATTTCAAAGCATGGGGGATCAATCCTAAGAGAACCACACAAAGCTTAATTAATTTGCTTATGGTCTCTTTCAATATTTCATTCCTGACCTTGACCATGCTGACATTATGATTTAATATTATCAGACTCCCCACCCCTTTCCTGTTTTTATAACATCATGCCTGATTAATTGATATAGAGCATTTGAAATCTTGCACTTATTTTGACATTTGAGTTTACCCCGTGATATCAATGCTCTAATTGGATTTTGTTTTAAGTATGTTTTCTCCAAAATGTGCACTTTGAAATATATTTTCTCTTATAATTAACTTTAAAAATGCCTTTTGACATTTTATTGTGCCAAAAACTGCATCAGAATATCTTGGAAGTATAAAGCTAATGGTTAATAATTTTGTGGTGTAATTAGCTGTAAATCTGGTCAATTTGGTTAACTGATTTGGTTAAATTTCTCAAGCATCCCTTTCTCAGTTTCTCAAGAATCCCTTTATCACACTATACCTTGTATACATAGTGTATGACATTATGTCCATTGCCTCATGCATGTAGACAAGATTTCTAGATAAATGATTATCTGAACAGGCATGAAGATCCCATAGCATATATTAATCCCTGAACTCAAGTTTCCCAGGCATGTGTGTGTGTGATCTATGATCTAATATATTTGGCCGAAATAGGATAAAAAAAATCTCTATAGGATGAATGCTGTATGCCCTATATCCTCAGCCTCCCCAGAAACCTTTGCAGAAAGTTTCCACTACTCATATTCGCTGAATGAAAGTAGAAGTTTCACTACTACCAGGGACCCTCCTTTATACCAATCTTGTAGTTACATTTCAGTCCAGGTAAACATAAGTGGAAGCCTACATGTTTGATTAAGTGCCATCAAGTCATTGTCAACTCTTAGTGACCATATAGGTAGAATTTCTTCAGGATGATCTGTCCTCAGTCTGACCCTTCAGGTCCTTCCATAGCATTTGTAATTGTGGAATGCTGATCTAACATCATCTTCTAACATTAGAGGTTCTTCTAAGCAGGGAATATCTTCTAAAGCAGGGGTACCCAACCTTTTTGACACCAGGGACCGGTCATGGAAGACACTTTTTCCATGGACTGGGGGGGGGGGGGGGTTTGCAGGCGGGAGCCAATTGCGCTCACCTGCTGTGTGGCCCACTTCCTAACAGGCTGCAGCCCACTAGTGGGCCATGGCCCACAGGTTGAGGACCCCTCTTCTAAAGTTTCTTGGACAGTGACATGTCTACTGTACCCAGTTTCAGTTTCTCCTTCTATCTCTCAGTTTCTCCTTCCAACTTTCTTTGACCTTCTTTGAATCAGTTACTATTTGTCCATTAGCATCATTTGGCAAACTAATTCAAGGTTGGAACCTCTTTCTGAGGTTGGAGATCTTTTGGAAGACTTTTCTTGTTTTTCTGTTTCTGTTTTTATTTCAGTGTCTTTACAGATGTTGTTGTAATACTACTATGTACTACAACCCTAATAGCTCACTAAAATTCTTTGCTATATTCCTTCCTGACATCTGTCTTTGGCTTCCTTTTGGCTTCTCTTCTCAATATTTTCTGCCATTTGTTCTCACATCCAAGTTGCTTTGTTCTGTTCCTTGGTCTTTGACAGTCTCTTTTCACATTCACTTTCAACAACTTATTTGGTTTCATTCCACAGTTCCTCTGGTTCCCTATCAATAAGGACTTCAATTCAATTCCTTTGAAAATGATGGGCATGTGCTCAAGATCATATTGTGGAAATTGGCTGGTTGTGTGCTTCCAGTTTAGCTTGACTTGGAACTTGAATGTGAGCAGGTTGTGATCTGTTCCACAGTCAACCCTTGGCCACATCTTTGTGGTTATAATGGAACTCTTCCATCTCCTTGTACCAATAATACCGTCAATTTGATTTCTGTGAGTTCCATCTTGTGCCATTTTGGTTGTTTGAATACCATGTTACCAATGAAAAAAATCATTAGATTGGCAGAAACTGATTAAGTTATTTTCCTGCCTCATTTCTGTTTCCTAGGTCACAAATCCAACTGTGTTTTCCTCATTAAGATTTCTAACTTTGGCGTAACAGACTACAGACATCTTACTTTCAAGTTCTATCAGTTTCAAACTGAACTTGACCATAAAACTAATTATTCTCCTCTTCTTCTGCATCAGTAGTTGGAGCATAAACCTGTGTAATTATCATATCAAAGGACTGTCTACAAAGTCCAATTAATGTTATTTGTTAATAGACTGCATTGTACCTACAGTAAGTACTTTCTTTGCTATATCCTTACTGACCAGGAAAACAACACTGTTCACTGTATTTGGGACATTCGAGATGAGATTCTAGTTAAAATGAAAGAACTATATGAAAATACTATGATAGAAGAAGATGACGTTGGAAAAGATGGCATTTTTACTGTTGTGGGGGGAAATGGAAAACTCTCAGCTGAAAACTCTGGATTGGTGTTTATGGGATTAAAACAATTGTTTAACTTTTGGACTGCAAAAGGAACTGCCAAGCGGGGGAAATGTTATGACTATTTCAATCAATGTTATGGGAAAGAAGAGTATGTTATGTAGGAGTTTTTTTTCTCTTTCACTGGAAAGTTTGTATTTTTTGAGGCTATTGGACTGTCAGATCTTTGTAAAAAAAATGCTGTTGGTGTAATGGTGAAATATCTAAATGACCTGGTATATTTTGAGGAGGGGTAAAAAATTAAGAATATTTAATTGGACTGATAATGAGGTTAACATGATTTACAGGATTTTTGATTTCTAAGACTTAAAAGGTATTGACAAGTTCTGGTAATATTTTTTATTGTTTTTAAGCATAATTAGGGTTAAGATTGTTAATTATAAAGGTAGACAATTTATAAAAATTAAGAATATTTAATTGGATTGACAAAGAGACTAATATGATTGTTTTTCTTTTCTGTTCTTATGGTTTGGATTAGGATTTATAGGGTTATAGATTTGTAAAACTTAAAGGATATTGATAAGATATAATAATGTTTTATACTGTTTTTTAGATCTAATAGGGTTAAGATTGTTTATTATAAAGGCAGACAATTTATTTGTTTCTATAATTTGATGTTTATTGTGTAGACAGAAGTATATAGAATAGTAGTAGAAAGAAAAAAAATAAATGGATTATTTTTTAAGAGGAAGGGAAGTTTGAAGTAAAAATTTAAATATATGTATATATACCTTATATTTATATATATATAAATGTAAGGGGAAAGAGCAATTGTATTAGAGATTTACAGTATATATGTGTTAATGGAGGGATTTATAGAAATAATGTGATTATGGTTTGATATAGAGGAAGGGTTTGTTTGTGGGAATTGTTGTATATTCTTGCTGTAGAAAGCTGGAAGCCACCTGTATGAATGTAACTTTCTAAAAGTCTTTTCTTTTGTGTTTTTACACTTTTAATGTTTTTTTTGTTTGTAGTGTTTTTGTTTTCTGTAGTTTTTTATCTTTGTTGTAAAAAATAATAAAACTTTGCAATTGAAAAGAAAACAACTCTGTTCCTTCTTTGTTTTTCATATCCTGTATAGTAAACAGTATAATCTTTGATTAAAAGTGTCCAATCCCACTCTATTTCAATTTGTTGATGCCCAAGATGTTGTATGCCTAATTGATTTCATTTTTCACTCAATTTCCCACATTCATGCTTCTTACATTCTATGTTCTCACTATAATTCTGTCTTTGCAGCTTCAGATTTTCTTTTCCTGCATGGCAACAGCAGTAACTAGATATCTGAAAAGCATTAATCTAGCTACATCTGGGCAGCCCAGAGTCTGCCATGGTAGAGATGGGCGGGGATAAATCCAAATAATAAATAAAATAAATAAATACATCATAAACATTATTAGTACTTTGAAAGATCCTCAGCTCTTTCTCAGTAGCATGTTGAGTGCCATCCAAACTGAGGGGCCCATCATCCAGCACTATATCATCAATTACTTTATATTGTCTAATCATCATTGGCGATCACTCGTAGCTAAGATTGTCTTCCAAAGGTAAATTTTAACGGTGGATCCGTAAGTGGCTATAAAGGCCAATTCTGGATCCGTACAACCTCCCACAATGAGGGCATAGGTTTCCGGGTGGGAGACGGTCATGATGAGGGTTTATATTGTCAGATTTCTCATATGAAATTGGCAAATTGGGTTTCTCTACACAGCAAAAGTGTTTTGGCAGATTGCATCTTTTACGAAGCAAAAGCTTCTCATGGTGACGTGAAGTGCAGGTGCTAGATAATGAAAAGCCTTCCCATAACTTTGAATGGCTTTGCTTACATCTCTTCATTAGATATGGAGCTAAAAGGGACCACGTGTGTATTGTTTTGGCTAGATTGCATGGAAACAATGTCTCCTGATTCCTTCCGTGGGAAGCCTGCTCCAGGGGGAGCAGAGGGAGGGAGGAGATCACATGCTTGCTGAGATGCAGCACTGCCACCCAATAGCAGGTTATGCTATTGCTTTAGGCCTACTGCTTTAGGCCTAGTGTGTGTCACACCTAGCTTCCAGCCAATCAGAAAGCTGGAAGAACTGGATATCAAACCATGCAAAATGGTGTTCTATGCTTCTTGATTTTTTTTGTGTCTTTAGCCATGTAGTTCTTCACGTGTATTCTACTTCTGAGGACTGGGCAGTGTGAGCTATGCCTGGCTTTGGGTATAGGCCGTGGCAGGAACTCTGGCCCTGGGATCAATACACGGAACTCTGCTTATAAGTTTGTTTTTGTTTTTCCTTTTGCAATGCTGTACCATGTATATTCAACTTTCCTTTTTGCGATAATGTACTGTATATACATTTTTGCCTTACGCCACAAGTAAACACTTTTAGCCCTAAAAAGCTGCACTCTTGTCATGTCTGTTTATTCTCAAGCCTCGAGTTTTTCCCTATAAGCCAGCGTACACCTCATAATATATTGTTTATATTGTCTTTTATATTGTTTATATTGTTTATATTGTCTTTTATATTGTTTATATTGTTTATATTGTCTATCATGTGGTTTTCTTGGTAAAATACAGAAGTGGTTTTCCATTGCCTTCTCCTGCTCTATGAAATGCCTTTGCCATTGTCACTAAAGGGATCATCCACCTCCAGCACCTTCTTTATTGCTGCTGCCTGATATAGGTGCCTGCTTGCTTTAGGTGCATAATGTGGGTGACCCTGCTGGGAATATATATTCTTGGTGTACACTCCTGACATTTCTCACTCATGTAGCCCAGTAACAACTCCCCTGCCCCCTGACCCAATGAGGCAGCAGAGGAGGACTTGAGGGGGAGAAGCCAACTACAGACAACTTCAGGAAATTGGAGGCTTAGTCTAATGAATCTAAGAACATTAATGGCAGGGCCATTGTTTATGCCCCCATTTCTCTTATGTATGAAAGTGTTTTATACATACAGTAATTCAAGCATAATATCTGAAGAGGACTATAGATGTAATCAGCTTGGAATCCCATTTCAGGAAAAAGCCATCCTGATTTATATTGGTATCATTTAGAATAGGTTTAGGCATGCTGTTTTCCAAGAGAGATGCAAAATCCAGTCACCATAAAAGCCAACTTTCAGAAACAGTTGTGAGATTCAGGATGTTAATCTTGGTCTCCTGGATACATTCCAAATCAAGTAATTACATTCTATTTACCCAATGTTCCCCAACAGTTTCTGCTGGAAATGGAATTCATCTAACAGTTGTGCAGCGTTGGTGTACATTTCAAAACAGCTGTTGTGCTCCAGTCTACTCCAGAGAGGCTTTCATTTCAATGGTGAGTGACATGATGACTATATATTCCTCATTTGTGAGGCTTAGGGGTCTTTTGAAGCTTAATTAGTAAATGTTCTTAAAGTGCTGTAATTAAAAGTGATGTAAATGTGCAAATGATCTTGATCTGAATAACACGAGGGATGTGAAACATAAATGGAAAACTTTTCAGATAGGAGTCTTGTTTTATTTTTTAAGAAGATTTCAAACAAGATCTTCAAAATGTTACATTTGCAAGCTATATCCATCTTGGAGGTGAGCTGTAGCCAGCTTGATTTTGATGAACAACTACCACACACAGAGAAACACAAATCTCAAGAAACTTCATGTTTCCAAATTTCAAAATGTTGGATTTTCAAATACCAATAGCAATAATAAAAAGAATTTTGTGAGTGTGAAAAAAAACAGGCTTTAAAGTAGATCCTGGATAGCTAATAACAACCATTCCCTTAAAAAAAAATTGGATAAAATAGTTACTGTATATTTTGATTGACATAAATTGGGAAAATACCCTTGCTGCATTTATTCAGCAGTAGCATAGGTGCCATATTTGCCTTCCCCCCCCCAAGTCTCTGTCTCACTTCTTTTGACAGGTATTGAGGACATTATTCTGATTTTATTGATCTCAATGGTAAACTTTCCAGATTTTTTGTAAGGCATTTCAATATGTCCATCTATCAGCAGGATTAAACTGACCCTGCTGTTACCTGACAGAACATACGAGAGTTCATTTTTTATGGGCACATCAAGGCATATTTTTCCTCATTAGAATAATTGGGATTGATATTTTACCCCACAGTATGATTAGAAAAGCAATTCCAATAGCGAAAATCAACAGCGTATGGACTAAAGAGATCAACTGTAATATTTCAACCACTTAGCCATACTGATTTTTTAAAAAAATGTAGCTATATAAAGAGTTTTCCTTGTTACTGATACCTAGTGTTAGAATGAGGGGGGAAATGGCATTAGATACCAGGTTTAAAACATTTGAGCAATGTAAATCACTTCATTAAGGAAAACAAGAAAGAAAACTACAGAAGATTGTAACCATGCATTTACTGCATCCCATATAAAATTGGAGAATCCCTCAAGTTGAACTTGAACCCTGATGCCTAAATAAACATGTCTGCATAGTCTTTTTGGCAACAATAGGGAAATGGTCTACCGCTGCTTTCTTCATGGTATTTCCTGGTGCTTTCCTATCCAAGTATTACCAGGTCTAGCTGGCTTAATATTTTTCAAGGTCAGATAAGGTTCAGGTGCTGTCACCTGTTTATCAGTAACTCATGGAAAAAATCTAAGGAAACCATATTCTCCAACATTTCATAACTGGAAACACCCCACTCTGGGCTCTGTCTTTTGAATCCCCCCTTTTTTGCACTCTACTACTTTGGAGATCTGATGGCAAGGAACAAGCTTCTGAGAACAGATTTTTTTTCTCTGCAACTGAAGGAGAAGTTACGGCTCCCAGACCCTCTCCAGGTGCCAGAGTACAGCAAATGCAAGCAAAACACCAATAATAATAATAGCATTAAAAGCATAAAACTATCTGAAAAGTCTTAAAAGCATTAAAATCACTGACAATTATTTGAAAGGCTAAGTGTCTTAATAGCTTTTCTAAATAAAAAAAAGTAATAATTCTGTTGTATGTGATGGTGGTGGTGACGCCAGCATAACACCAAAAAGAGGGTATGACTCTGAATATTTCTCCAAAAGAAAAGATTTTAAAAAATGGAATAGTAATTTGTAAGATACAAGACCATTACTAAAGTGTGACATTACTATGAATGCATAAACACATTTAGAAGTACTCTTACCTGTTTCTTTTGAAAATGAAAAGGGAATTCTAAATGCTGTTATGATGAAACTATTCATTTGGCTGCCATTTAATGTTTTTGTTATTCAGTTGTTCGCCAGTGCTAATATCCATCTAACTTGGAGAATCTACGCCAATTTATGCTTATTTATCAGATCAATATCCCAAGAAAAAGAGCCAGCTGCTGCCTTGCAATGAAAGTGCAAGCTGCATGACTTCTAGCCTGCTCATTTATTGCAAAAACCAGAAGATTGTTTAACACATTTAAGAGTTGTTAATTTCCATAGCACTAGCTAGTTGAGAAGCCAAATTAAAACAGACTGCTGCTGTGCTGCTACTGGATAATCTCTTCATTAGGTGTTCTGCACTTTCAGATGAGTTCATTGAACACAAACCCTAACATTCTTTTCAAGTGCTAAACTATCTTCTGTCAAATAGATGTCATGACTTTTTATGCTATGTCTTGTTAATGCTGTGTTATTTTTCTAAAGTTTTATTTATTTATTTATTTATTTTATCTTATTTATACCCCGCCCATCCCCTCCCTAATGGAGGGCTCTAGGTGGCTTACAATCATGTAATTTCATATTATACAATCATATCATATTACCTGCGCATTAGGGAGGGGGTGCAGGAACCGGCTCTTCATCCGCAGGTCGGACTACATGTCCCAGGAACCTTTGCTTCTGAGCCGGCTGCTGACGTCCAGGAAGTTGTTGTTATTTCCGGAATCCGTCGTCCTCTGGCGTCCTCCGCCGCCATCTACGGGGACCAGCTCTTCTTGGTCGAGGGCGACCCTTCCGAAAAGGACGCCAGCAAATTGGCCCACGTGAGTGGTCCCCATTCATCTACTTGCCTATGGCTTTCGATCTGCTGGGTGGGCAGAAGCTGGGGCTAGTGACGGGAGCTCACCCCGCCACGCGGATTCGAACTGCCGACCTTATGGTCGGCAGACTAACGGCTCAGTGGTTTAACCCGCTGAGCCACCGCGCCCCTATAGTTGTGTAGTCTCCATCTGTTTAGGATCATGGTAATAGCATGCCATTGAACAGCATACAACATCATGTTGTTTTACATCATTGTGTCAGCTGTCAATATTTGTCACAGCTTTGGAGTGATGCAGACTTCCTGAAAATGATGTTACCAAAAGTGCCTTCTTTTTGTTTGTTTGTTTACAGTAAAGTGTAATAATGATGAATCTGTGGTAGCACCTGTAAGTATCTTATAATAGTCAACTGCCTGGTCCAAAGAGTATTACAAAACCTTTCCCCGAATTCCAGTTTTTGTTTGTTGACTAGGGTTATTCAGTGGGCAATAAAAGCCATTATGCATACATTGAAAGATGTTACTTCCTTTATTTTCTTGGGCCACTGCAAGAATGACAGAGAAACCCACCTTTTTTCTTTGCTGATAATGGCTGAAATGCTTCTTTATTTCGGTTCTCAGCCAGGTTAACAGCTTGCAAGCTTCTGTCACAGAAAAAAAGAGAGTGGGGATTAATGGCCTTTAATTAACCTAATGTGATCTATTAAGCGTTTCACTCTAAAGATGGTTCGCCTGGCAGTTGTAATAGTGTCTGCCACAGCCTCTGGATTAGAAGATCAGAATAATGCAAAGTGTCTTGTAAAGAAAATTGTGTTTCCTTTATGCCATAAAGTGCCCTATTGAGGCAAAGCATGGTTAACTCAAGAGACCTTCTATTTTTCCATGCTTCCATCTGAAACCTGACTTTGAATTACAAACCTCATGGGTGCAACATCTAGCTTAATGTTTGGATTTTCGTGCTTCTTCCCCATCCTCTGATTTTTCTAATGTCTGATGAAATGTTCTGAAGAACTTGAAAGCCTACACATTCTTTTTTACCATTCTGGTTGATCCAGATAAAGGTATTGCTCAACTATGAATAATATAAATATTTAAGCAATAATAAGAGATTTTATGGTTGTTGTGGGTTTTCCGGGCTGTGTGGCCGTGTTCTGGCAGTTTTGGTTCCTAACGTCTTAAAGCCTTCGACTATACCATAAGAGATTTATCAAGAGGCTTCTTGTGGTGATAAACTTAGAATGCATGGAAATAAGACTGTAGACTTTTAGGGATAACAGTGGCTTTGAATGAAGGCATGCTTTATTGAGATGATGAACAAGGAATGCAAGAATGGAAAAGAAAAAATGGAAAGGTGACACAAAGGTGTGTTGTTATTTTATAATAGTTTCAAACTTTTTAAGTATTTTTATTTTAAGAACAGTTATCATTCACCCTGATCATATGGCAAAACTTTACAAATTCTCATGCTTGGAACTTCTGTTAATATACTGTCCAGGAGCTTATCTATCTCAAGACATTTCTTTGGTATTTTTATTGGACATTTCATGTTTTGCTTTTCTCTGGGTACCACAAACAACTACAGTATAACGTACATTTACACAGGAAATGAGTTCCTAAGAAAGAATTTTTGCCCTTATCCTACAAGCTTCATTGACTATATCAACACAGATACACCGAACAGGGAGTGGGAGGGAAGAAAGGAAGGAGGAGAAATAGTTCTAAGAGGGGAAGAAGAATACCTACTACTCATTGCATCAATTAGTCTGTAAAGATATCTGTATGAACTTCAACCCTAGACTAGCTTAGGCAGAAAGCTTCAAAGATATCTATCCTACAACTTGCCACAGTATTAAACACAGCTGGGGCCATAGAAAGTTTTGCTCAGGATGCCAGCTGCCCATTGACCACCTTTTGCTAAGCTGATTGCTTGCTAATGGTCAGGAATGATTGGCTGATATTTCCTCTCTGTGTAGTCCAGATTTAACAAAGTACCTTGAATGGTTCTTAGATGGGCATGGGTGATCTCCTCAATAGGCAATCTATCTGCAGGGGATGAGGTTTAAGTATGCTGCTGTGTGCCTTTGTATGTGAAAGAAGGATGTAGTTGGGGAGAGACAAGGCAGGTTGAATTTGAAGAGAGTCAGCTGAGTTATTTTAATGGAAGTCAGTTAGATAAACTGGAGTATATCCTTAGGAAGTTTCTACAATGTTTTTGGGACAATTAATGCAGAGGTTAGAAACCTGCTGTAGAATGGTTTGTTTTTGTCCATTCAGCTCTCTATGTGTTTGTAAAGAAAACAGAGAAACAGCTCAAATATCTTCAGTGTATTCATATACTGTAAAAGAAATGAAGACTTGTGGCATTACTATCTGGAACTTTGCTTTGCTTGGGAAAGAGGGCAATGTAGAATGCCACCAGATATTTCACAGAAGGAAGCTAAAAGTTCAGACATTACAGCTGGTTGCTATCCTGTGGATCAGTAAGAACTCTGATAGGCTCCCTTTTCCTGTGCTGTGGGATCTATATGCATTGCTAACTTTTATGTGAAACCGTCAACTCAAACAGCACACTGCAAAGTTTCATGCGGGGGAAAAAATGGGTCTGTGCCCAAAGAACTGACTGCAGGAGAGACAAGAAAAGGCTGGTAGAATAGGATAGATAAGGGATGGGTGCTTCCGACTGTAATGGCACACTCTTTATTCAGAGTTTAAAACTGTCTTTTCAAGTAGAGTTTTGTATACATGCATCAAGCAGTAAACTGAGAATGGGTTTGGGTTTCATGCATGAAGATGCTTGAGGAATTTATTCAATAATCCTTTTATAAAGGATCCAATGACTTAATGCATGTTGTGACTCCTTCTTTTCAAAATAATGCAGGGAAATAAAACAAAACAGAACAGTGGTGAACATGTGAAAGTAACATGGAGGAGAAAAAGACCAAGCTGCCCATCTCTACTTGCCCTTGTCTCTCTATAGACAAGTTTGTGCTGCTTCCTGTGTAGTCCAGAAGAACAGCAGATGCATTCAGTACTTTTGAAACAGTAATAACACATTTTAATGTGATGGGGAAATGAGAAACTGACCAGGAAAATGTTCTAAGTTTGTGTGTTTTTGAGTTGGAAGGCTGACTAAGCATAAAAAGCAGTAGCTATAAACCATCTGAAGGCTGTCCTAGGCTAGACCCATTAAAATGACTGGAAATGGTGTCACTTCCAGTGGCATTTGCATGTGGACCAATGTCCTAGTGGACTGTGTACCCAAAACCAATCCAAAGGAGGGAGACTAGGAAGACCAGGAGGCATCTGGTGCCATTTGCTGAAGTTCCAGGGAAGCAAAGCCACCTGAGCAAACAAAAGCAGATGGCCAGAGATAAGAAAGACTGGTCTTAGCAAATGTTCCTGCAAGCAACATTTTGTGTTGTATGTTTTACTGCAGTGGTGCTGATTTTACAATTGAGCATCTGTTTAAATAGCCCCAGCTTTTAAAATAACATTTTTACGAACCCACATTCTTCCTTTTGCTCAGAAATTGCTCCCTGGCCAATCATACTTCCAATGTTTCCACTTGAATTGAATCAGCACAGTGATCTTATGAAAATATTTGTGTCCTGTGGTTTATCAGTGATGCATTTAATAACCTGTGGATCTTTTCAAATACATTCATTTACAGATAACTTTTATGGAAAATGGGAGGCAAAGAGGAAGAACATTGAAGCTAAAAATATTAGTTCCATGGGACCCAGTATAAAAGAAGATTTGTAAAAGTAAACATATGAAACTCTTAAAGATGTAAATGCTAATTTGCTTTTATCAGAGTATATTTGGAGGGGGGGAATCAAAGTGGGGCATAGTACCTTAGAGTTAAACTCAACATTCTTAAGGTATAATGGAACACCTATCATTCTGTATTTACTTGCTCTTGCTTGTAACCCAAACCCCATTCAGATATTCAATTAATAATTAAGTAACATGCCAATTGAGAAGGCCAAGTCTCCTTCCAGCCTTTGGGATTCCTAATTATAATGAAAATATTTAAAATGTTTATAGATGAAAACAATTTGAAGTAATTTTTTTAAAGCAAATTACTCAGAATGAGGTTATCTTGAAATTGACATCCTGGACAGATGGCCCTCCTCCTTTTGTGGATTAACTCTTATAAAGTGAGCTTGACATAACTGTTCCTGAGGGCATCTGTGCATTCAGCATAAAACACTGCAGAGAGGTGCCCTTTGTATAGCTAAACATGCAAAATGTGTGGTGGGCTCTGGAGCATGGTTCCAACCCTCAAAGATACATCATTGGGGTTGAAACTACTTAACTTCCACCTTGTACCTTTATTTATTTATTGGTTGTATGTCTCATCTTTCCACCCAATAAAGGTGTTGTTGGAAGAAAATCTTACTAGGGTCCGTTCTGAGCTGGGAATGAAGATACACAGGCAGTTGCTTGAACAGAGGTGATTGCTTTATTGTCCGAGAGCACGAAATACAGAGAAGTCAGCTGTCGGAGGTGGCCACACTTGTATTTCCCCACCAGCCCTTTATATACGGACATGGGTCTTATTGTTAGTGAAAAGAGCGTGAAAGATGATGTTTTTTCTTAGCCGGATCGTGCTTAGTTGGTTTCCTGGAAGGGGGGCACTCTCTAAGAATTCTGAGAGAGTGTAATTGACTAAAGATTGAGGCATTCCTGTGGTTGCGCCCCCTGTTGTTTTGCGGTTTCTTGCTCTTTAGTCAATTAAGCTCTCTGCAGGGCTGTGGCTTTTGCCCATTGGGTTTAGATCATTGTTATTCTGAGGGAAGCCCCTTTTTCTTTACTTATGCTAAGGTGTTGCCTCTGTGCCTTTGTCCTCTCAGTTTCCTGACCTGAACGGCTTGCGGGGAATTTGATCAGGTTATCGGGAGGTTCCGTTATGGCTCATGTTGGTATTCTTCTATTCTTCTATTGTGCTGCTTCATGTTTAAGTCATTTCCCTTCTATTTTTAATCTTAGTCTTTTGTCCTGAAGTTTCCATCTTCTTACTTGGTTTGGGGAAGTGTTTTTGGCAGGAAGTGTCTATCGGGGGAAGACGTGGTTCGAAAATGGCAGTCTGGAAGAGAAGGGGGGGTATTTGCTTGAACCCTTCCGACAGTGTTCAAGGCAACTAGGGGGAAAAAGCAAAATAAAATAAAACAATACTAAATAGAAACATAGTTTAAAATCCATAAAACATAAACAATTGGAACTGAATTGTGTGTGACTTTGGTAACCATGAGAATTCATAAAAAATTGTTTGCTCAGTGTCTTCAAAGGCTTAGCTGAAAAGTTTCAGTGTTAAGTTCTGCTATAGGTCCTCTGGTTTCTGAGACCAAATGCTAAAACTGTAAATACGTTTAGTCACATTTATGGATTATGTACTGGTAAATGCAGCAGAGCTCTGATTTTTTATTATGTTCTTGGAAAAGTGCGTATGCGAGTTTGGAGGCAGAATATCCACATACAGCAAACTATAAGGATAGGATTAGTATTTTTTTTTCCAAAGTCTGTTGTTATGAATTTGATTCCCCCTGCTCCAGAAACTACCACATACTGCAATTTTAATTCCTTTTCCTTAGAAAAGCTTTTTTCTTTTGCATCCATCTTCCTGTCCCCTGGTATGTATGGATGAAACTTTGCACAGTTGAGGAAAATCTTTGCTGGATTATGTGCTTACCATATGAATCTCTTTCCAGAAAGTTCACTTTTCATATCCTCTCTACAGACTAAAGAAACCTATTTGATGTATATTTCTAAGACATATAATATAGCTGTGAGTTTGCTTTCTGATAAAGCTGGTTTATTAGCACCATTTATATTAGGCTTCTCCGCCCCCAAAGACTAGACTCATTTCACATATCCAGTCTCAGAAACTATATGTCCTTGATTTAATCTAGTCAGTATAGCAAGATATATGTGCAATGTTACATCAAAGGCAAACAATGCCAAATAAGGATCTGACTACTGGGAATACATGAGTGTATGTATCTATTGTAAACAAGTGTAAGTGCAATTTGCTCACACACTTTGACTCAAAACCAAAACAAAACAAGACCCAACAACCTAAAATCAGGAGAAGCAATATGCTTATTAGATAAAATTGTATAAAATTGGTTTAAGTTTATGAGTACAGTCTGCATGATGAAAAGTTCTTGGAAACATGAAGGCTATATTGTAAACTATATTGTAAAATGTATTGTCGAAGGCTTTCACGGCCGGAGTTCGATGGCTGTTGTGGGTCTTCCGGGCTGTGCGGCCGTGTTCTGGAAGTTGTGGTTCCTTAGGAACCACAACTTCCAGAACACGGCCGCACAGCCCGGAAGACCCACAACAGCCATATATTGTAAAACTTTAGTTGGCCCAAATTGCATTGCCTCTATGACTTTTGGTTAGTTCTATTGCTGTCTGAAAACTTGTAATAGTTTTTCTAGGTCGATCAGATAAGTTTCTTTCTGGTACCATAGTAGAATATTTAACAAAAAGCTGTGGTTTGTTATGGGTGGAGCTTATACAGTATTCCCACACTATTTGTGACAGAACTTTCCTGCATTCTTCTACAGAATAAGGGCAGATTGGGAAAACAATCTGTTCTATTGCTGAATACATCCCTCAAGCTTATCAGTTTCAATAGTTCTGGAATATTCTTCCAGTAAATGCAGTTTGCCCAGCTATCTGTCACATCCTAATGTAGCCACTGTCTTAAAATAGCACCAAAATCACAAGTGTATCCGCCTGCTGCTGATATTCCAATACTGAAGGCATTTGTTCCACTGTGTAGATTTGATTGGTTTCTGTTTCCTTTTGATAATGAGGGTTATCAGTTGGTGTTCTAGTTTCTACCATTAGGGATGTTCATTTGATTATCTTTTATGTTCTGTTTTATCCTTGTTACTTTAACTGACTTGCGGATTTTGTTATCAGGTGATATTCTTCTTTTTCCAGCTTTTGTTTCTTGTTTCTGTTGCATATAATTTATCAGCATTCTTTGTTATAGGTATTCTTGTCTACTTTTTTGATAATGTATTTTTCTGTGGGTCTCCTCATGTGTGTATGTGTGCGTGTATGTATGTATGTATGTATGTATGTATGTGTGTGTATATATATATATATATATATATATATATATATATATATTATTCTGATACTTGTTTATTTTGAGACTTTTCTGATTGCCTCAACCCATTCCAAAATTATGCTAAGAAAAGGTAAAATAAAAAAAAATATTTATAGAGGAATCCTACATTATTTATCCATATGGTCCAATATAATTCATTATAATCAGGAGATAAATGTATCAGATTATCTCTTTACAATTCACACTTTAATTTATCATATACAACACTGCTTTAGCAATATTTATATTTAAATTTTGTAATTCTGACAATATAATCTTTAAAGGGCAGAGGTAGAACAACTGAATGAAGGAAAAAATGAATTCAGTTGTTAATGAAGTTGTTAAACTAAATTTTGTTTAACAGCATACAGGACATTCATTATTGTTTTACATTGTTTTAAGTAAGGTAAGCAGAACCTTTATTAAGTCTAAATCAAAAGTAGATAAGGAGAAGCCTGAATTATAATTACGTTTGGTACCAAATTTCAGCTATCACCAGGAATATGTTTAAAACATGTCTGGAAATAGCCATTTCTCTTTCACAGAAAGTTAATGTTAGGATTGCGCAGCTCTTTGATTCAAAGGCAATTTGATTGAATCACCTCTTTGAGCAGAATTTTCAAATTACATTGGCACATCAATTTTAGGCATCAAATTAAATTGGCTGCTTCAAATCAATTGGGTGATTTAACAGACTTTTGTGCATGTCTACCCATGCTGTTTGTAGAATTGAATTGACACTCTGAATCAACTTGACTCTTTGAATCAGTGATTCAGATAGAATTGAACTGATTGTTTGAATAATTTCTTGGAGGATTTGCATGCCTCCAGTAAACACTGTTGCCTCATGTGCCAATATACTGCCTCCAAAGAACAGTTTCCTTTCCTCCAAAAATCTCCGGGTTTTATCCCTTGCTATCTGGTATCCTTCACACAGAAGCTCTCTTATGTTACACTTTCTCGCCTCTTGCTATTGTTCAACACAGGGTCAGTTTTTTCCCTGGGACCATCTATGATGGTTTAACTTTCAGTATTCATATGACTACAAGATAGGCTTCTAATTTTTACAAAGGAATCTATTTCATTTTTAATAAACTTCCTCTGCTGTAGCCTCTCAGTTACTTAAAAACATAAGACTGCTTAAAAATTGTCTGGGAGAAACATCAAGCTATTGGAGGAGTGGAGAACAGGAATTCTGAATCGTAACCCCCACAAATCCCAGACTTCACCATTATGCATGACAAAGCCTTATCCATTTTGCATCTTCACCCCCACCCCTACAAAAATCTTCCCATTAAAATGTTGCCCCTCTTTAAATTATAAAAATAATCTTGTGTGCTCTATTTTCTAATGTGCCCATTAAAAGTGCGGCACAATTTTTTTGTGATTAATGTTACATATCCACCGTTAGCAATCTCTTCTCTTTTTATTTCATTTTTGCTTGGGTATATTGTTTGCATCATATACTTTTGTTATCCAAAACTTTCCTGGATTTAATGTTCCCTTTTGGAAGAGATTGCTTAGGGGTACTTATAGGGAGGGGATAAAGGCAAAGAAGGAGAAATACAGGAAGGTGTGTAAGCATAAGGCAATTTCTGGATATTGTGGCACATTTTTAAACTTTGAAATTCATGAGTTTGGTAGACTAATTTAAGATTTAAAAAAGAAAATTATTTATTTATTTTTCAATTTCTATTACCTCCCCATCTCCCCCAAAGGGGACTCTGGGTGGTTTACAAGACATAACAGTTAAAATAAATAAAAAACCATCACACAAATACACAATCATCATAAAGTACTAATGAATTAAATATAAAATCCAGGAGGCAATAAGATGGTATTTAAAAGGGCTGTATGGCACCAGCCATTCCCAGGAGGAGCTGTTCCCGTTCCCTTCCCAGGCGAGGCGGCAGAACCAGGTCTTTAAGTTCTTCCGGAAGGCCAGGAGTGATGGGGCCTGCCTCACCTCCGGGGGCAGAATGTTCCAAAGGGTGGGCGCCACTGCAGAGAAGGCCCACCTTCTGGACCCCGCCAAGTGAAATTCCCTTACCGACGGGGTCCACAGCATGCCCTCTCTGCATGATCAAGTGGGACAGTTTGAAGTTATGGGGATGAGACAGTCCCTCAGGTAACCTGGTCCCATGCCATGTAGGGCTTTAAAGGTCATAACCAACACCTTGAATTGGACCCAGAAGCATACTGGCACCCAGTGCAGCTGGCGCAGCAGAGGTGTCACATGTGCCGATCTAGGGGCACCAATAACTGCGCACGCAGCTGCATTCTGGACCAGTTGAAGCTTCCGGATACTCTTCAGGGGTAGCCCCATGTAGAGCGCGTTGCAGTAGTCTATATGGGAGATGACCAGGGTATGAGTGACTGTACGGAGGGCATCCCGATCCAGGAAAGGGCGTAACTGGCGCACAACACGAAGTTCTTCTGGCCACGACTACCACCTGCTCTTCAAGCAGGAGTCGTGAGATGCTAACATGACAGATATCAATGATTCTATGTTTTTGTCATGGGTATATTAATTAAATTAAATATTATAAATTAAATTAAATATTAATTTTTTTTTGTCATGGGTATATTAATTCTGGTGGTTGTAGCCAGGATGGCTATCGTTTCTCTGTCTTCAGTAGAACATTGGCTGACTATAGGGATCACAGCATTTGAAACCTTTTATTCATTTAGATATCATGCTGAGAAAACATTTAAGTGAGCTGTATATGCTATTATACCTGCATTCCATCTTCTAGAATTGGGGAAGGCTATTTTTCCCCTTTCCATTGAAGATTTGTTCCCATACATCATGCTTTGGCTGAAGGTTAACAACATAAATCTTTCAGCTAAAGAACAAAGGTCTACCAAGCTTCACTTAGTTCTCTGTGAGAACACAGCTATTTTCAAAACAGTAATTATCTAGCACTACAAAAAATCCTCTGCTTTGGCTTATATCAAAGATAGGAAAACCCTTTTTCACTGGAAAAATAAGACAAATCTTTTTCTTTTGATATATTTAACAAGCTGGGTTTCATTTACATTGTCCAAGCATTTCTTGTGTCACAGCTTTTTGATCAATAGCATTTCATTTTGTATTCATTCTTCCAGTGAAGATTATGGGAAATTGAAGACTACGGATTTGACATTTTCTGCAAAAGGAAAGCTGCTGCCATTTTTATTGAAGGCTTAATTGCTCCAAGTTTGGATAACCTTATAAAGATCAAAGGGAGTATGAGAATAATAATACATGGTAATTATATCCCATTTTTAACCTATGAAGTGCTTTACAAACATGAACACTGAACAGTTGACTAAAATTATCAGGAAAGTTGAGCAAGACTTCCAGTGAGGACATGGCGGACTGAACAGCTGTGCCCGCGGGCTTGGCGGGCAGAACTGACAACACTGCATTTTTTTCGGGATCAGTCAGGTTTTTCCTGAAGCCCAGGAGTGTTTTTCCGGGAAAGGAAAACACTTGGAATCACCCCATTTGTCCTCTGGACGGTGGCTTGCAGCCAGAAGATCACAAACAGCGTTTGCACTCGACTGGTAAAAGTAGCCGGGAGGCTGGATCGTCATCATTTTCCAAGCCGCACTGTAGCCTAAAAGGGACATTAAGACCGGCCACCCCATTTCTAAGTCACCCAATTTTTTTATTTTTTAAGTATATGTACCTTAAGAGAGGCTTTCTACAGAAAGGAGAAGTGGTTCTCTTGGTGCTTATTGTTATTTTTGGGTTTAATTATTTTTTCAAAAAATTCTTTTTAAGTTTTGGCTTGTTTTCCATCCAAATATTAAGAAGGATTGAGAGTAAATAATTGTTTCCCTGTTATTATTTTTGTACTAAAGTTGAAGATATTAACATTTTCTTACACGTTGAATCGGCTGTTTTGAACTTTCAGTTTTCTGCTTCTACTTTCCCCGGGGAACTGTCTGCTTATCACTTTCACTTGTGTAAACATATTCTGTAACTCCTTCATATTTTATTTATTTATTTTTTCAAATTTTGCCACTGCCCATCTCCCTCCAGAAAGGGGACTCTGGGCAGTTTACAACAAAGCTAAAAAGTTAAAAACAGTAAAACCATAAATAGTACATAAAATGTAGATACAAGTACAGGATATAAATATAAAATAAAAAATAAAATCCAGATGGCAATAAAAGATTGAGTTCTGTTCATATGTATGTGAGGAGCACTCTAAGGCTCCAGCCATCCCCAAGAATAACTACTCCCCTTCCCACACCAAGCGAGGTGGCAGAGCCAGGTCTTCAGGTTCTTCCGGAAGGTCAGGAGAGATGGGGCTTGCCTCACCTCCAGGGGAAGAATGTTCCAAAGGGCAGGAGTCACTGCAGAGAAGGCTCGCTTCCTGGACCCCACCAAACGGAATTCTCTTCAGAGGTCATATCCTCGACTTTTGCTGGTTAAGCTCCTAGGAGGCGCCATAATCTACTGCTTGAGGCATGGAGGATCTTAAACAAATTTTCTCTGACTTCCACCGAGATTTCAAACAGATTCTTTCTGATTCTTACCTAGTTTTTATGTAAGGCATTCAAGACATTGTGGAAAATATGAGCTTTAAAATGTGTCACTTGGATGGGGATGTTGTGGATGGAATTGAAGAATTTAACAGTGACAGAAATGTTTCTTTGATCTCTGTTGAAATGCTGGAGGAAGATTGGATAGTCGAGTTGAAGAAATTAAAGGGAGAGATTGAGTTGCAAGCCATAAGTGAAATGGATCTTTTGATGGAGTGCCTTGGAAAAGAAGGGGTTATTATGTATGGGACGTCTCCTGAAGAGAAGTTGGAGTTTTTGAGGAGGGCAGTTGCGCTGTTTAATTTCTGTAAGGAAAAAGTTCTGTGCACATTGTGGGACATGTAAATGCTTTGGTCTATTTTGAAGTGGGATAAAGGTTTACGAATATCTATTTGGATTGCTTTTAGGGTTTGACTGATTTCAGTTATCTTTAATGATTTGGATTAAGATTACTAAGGTATAAAAATATTATTTGGTTTTGGGTTTAACATGATTAAGACTATTAAAATTGTTGTATTATCAAGTATAATGGTATACAATTTGTATGCTTTTTAGTTTGATCTTTATTATAGTAGACAGGAATGTGTAAAATAGTAGTCGGAAGGAAATAATTAAATAAATGTTATTCTTGAGGGGGTAGTTGATTAGGAGGCATGTGTGTATCTATATCTATATCTATATCTATATCTATATCTATATCTATATCTATATCTATATCTATCTATATCATCTATATCTATATCTATATCTATATCTATATCTATATCTATATCTATATCACTGTTATTATTGACTGATTTAAACACGCCTGTGATCTAGTACTTAACTATCTTGGCCTACTTATATAAGTTATAATTCTTGAAAACTAACATTACAGACCTTTCAGTAAAACAAACAGCATAAAATCTACTCTTGGCTCTAATATCTTTTGTTTGATCAGTAGAAAGGATACAACAGAATGGAACAGCAAAACTCTATACAACTACAGATAAGAGTCACCAAACCACATGCCAAGTCAAGGCATAAAAGGTACAAAGAATGATTTCTGTCAAATTCACTCCAATGCCTGATAATCTGAATTGTTTGGATGAGAGCTGCCATGCTGAAAATGTAGGAAAAGACATTACAAATCTTGCATATGCACCTGGAAGCGAACATGAGGACTTTCAAGATACCTAAATATATTCCTATACAGAATAAAAGTCTTAACTCAGAACTACCTCTGGAAAGCTTAAAGAACAGCTGATTTTCAGTAGGAGCTCAGGGACGCCACTTCCTAATGGAATAAATTCCTATTAGTATGGTCACATGAAGTATTGAAGTGTAAGCAGTGACATCGGTAGCCACAGCAAAGCTGTCTCTGGTCCTAGAGTTTGAAATTAACCTGCCTGGGAAACAAGCCAGAGATTCCAGATGCACAGAACTGCTGAGACAGCCATATGCTTCAACATGATTGACTGACTACCTCTTGCTGATTTTGAGAATCCTAGACAATTATTTGGAAACAGTGTGAAGTTCAGGTGTAAAAAAATATTCACAATGGATGTGATTGGGACACCTGGTCACTGAAGGGCATAAATGGAAAGTTGAACCTTCTAAAAGAATCAAATCAATTTCCCAGTCAAATTAATAGAAAGAACTAATACGTATAAGAAAAAAAGTGTTTACTCTTTCATTTAGAGATGAAAAGACCAGAGAATAAGCACAAAGTAATCATGGAGAAAAAGATTTCAACGCTGGATCATGGTTTTATGTTGCTGTAAAGCTATTGCTATCTATTCAATTAGTAATGATAAAGGCTGTATCAATTGGCTTGTATGCAAAACGTACTGTTTTGGGGCCAGAACGCACACTAACATCTTTCCCAACCATCTTTTCCTGAGGAAGCCTGAAATTAAACCATCTCCATGGACAAGAGATTAAAAGTAGGATCTTCAGAATTCTCAGCACCACTGAGATATAGCCCATCATCTTGGAAACACCGGGGAATATACCAATGAAGCCTGTGGGAAATACCTTTTTCCTCTTTCTTGGGATGGGGAGAACTCTTACCTAGGGTTTGTAGCTCCCTTTCTTGTCACAACTAAACTGACTTTTGGTCAGTCAAATTGTAGATTATGAATCTGATTTGTGTAGGGTTGACAGGAACACAACCTTTGCTGCTCAATTTTATGCCCTTGCAGATACCCCCTCCAGATGTCTTTCCATTCTCTGGAGTCCAAGGAGGTGAGAAATAAGGAGTAGTCTTGGTATTACAATTCATCAAGATCATGTTATTCAGTTACCAGCTCTACCAAAAATGAGAGGGCTGTTCTCTGGACTGCACCTAATCCTTACCATGTGGGAACTAGCCATGGTGATGCATGTTGCAAGTATATCTCCCTTGAATTATTATCACATATTCTGTATAGAGCTGCTTGGTTCTCCAAGCTGATCAAGAGTTCTGTGTCTACACTATCAATGAATCAGTTAAATACAAGATAAGATTCCTTTCTTCAAATAAACCCAGAAGCTAGGCAAACTTTAAAGTGCCAGTTATTACCTATAAAGTCTTGTGTGACTTGACATCAGTCTATTTGAAAGACCACATTCTCCCATGGTGCCATCATGGGAGATATTTGGAAGAGGCCCTTTTTGCAAGTTCAGCAACTTAAAAGGTACATTAGGTAGATATGTAAGAGTGTTTGTGGTGGCTTTTTCTCAGTTTTGGATGCTCTTGTCTTATGCAAACAGTCAGTGATATTCTTATTGAGGCAGATGCTTTGCATTTAGGCTAGTATGTCTGCTAAAATAGGTTTTAATTGATTGGCTGTTCTGTTTCTTTTTATTGCTGTGTTTAAATTGTTTTACTTGATTTATTTCTGTTTCTGTATCATTCCTTCTTTGTTTTTAATTTTTTCCTTATTGCTAGCTGCCTTGAGTGCCATTTTGGCCAAAAGGTGAAGATATGACTCCAATAAATCAATACTTTCCCTGACTTCTATCAATTATGTAATGGCATTTGGGCTCAGCTTGCAATCTCTGTCTAGGTTCTGCACTCTAGATAACACATAGAAGACTCATATATCAAATCCTTTACTGCAACGGTACATGAGAAAATACTAATTTCCAAACAGCTTCTGTGCTGAGAGGCAGAGAAGGCCAATCCAGGAAAAAGGAAAAATTGCAGCTTTTATCTCTTTTGGGTACCTTCATTACTATCCTCTCTCTTATGAATAAATGTATTTATTTATTTATTTATTTATTTTTCAAATTTTGCCACCGCCCATCTCCCCCAGAAAAGGGGGACTCTGGGTGGTTTACAATAGGAAACAGATAAAAACAATAAGTGTAAAACCATCTAAAAATATAAGTGCATAATTACCAATTGTACTATTATTATATTATGTATATTGTACTATAAATTGTACTATTATAGTCAGCTTTAAGTCTCCCTTTCCCATTACATTTCCTTAACTTTTTTTTTAAAAAAAAATTCACACAAAATAAGACTATTAATAATACTGCCAATGACTCTTAAGAGTGGCATTCAAGTCCTTCTCCACTCCCAAATGAACACAACTATACTAGGTTTTGGTCTAGCTAAGACATTATGTCACAGTCTTTCAGCCATTGCAGCATGATGGATTTTAACTGCACATATTAGCAAGATAACTTAGAAGTTTAGAAACTCATTTTTTAAAATTTATTTTAAAAGCAACATGAAAATATTAGAAAATCCTGCTTTTAGATAGATGTACAATTGTATGTATTAATACATGCATCATAGATACACACACAGTTGCCAGTGACAACATCATCAAAAGTCTGGATTTGTTAAATGTATTTTATTGCAGAGAAAAACATCCTACCAGGGAAGAGGTTTGTTACTGTTGCTTTAAAAAACCCTCTTTCAAAACTTTCTTTCTCCAGGCATTGCACATACCAATTACTGCTTCAACTTTTTATTAATAGGTAAAACCACTGAAAAGTTCTTTTTACAAAGGAATAAAGGCAGAAAAGGGAATATACATTTTGTGTCATCCTGACTTCTAGAAGGACTAAAGACTAGCTCAGCTCTGCTCAGTTTTCTCTCTCTTTTTTAATGCAATATGGGAATCTCAGGATTATGATTTAGGTGCTCACGGAGGTGCATATAAAATTGCTTCTTCCATTCCCCCCTCCCCCCATAACTGTGCTGCAGTGGTTCCTCTTCTTCTTCCACGGATGGTTCCAATAAGTGTTGGAAAAGGTGGATAGGTTAAACCCAGACCCCTTACTGTGCAGGTTTCCTCAAGGTTTGATGCTCTCCCTGCTCATATCTAATATCTAAATCACTGCTGGGCAACATCGTCCAACGGCATACCAGCAGGTATCATCATTATGCCAGTGATACCCAGCTGGACATCCCAGTGCCTCACCAACCAAGCAATGGAATTGAGGTTATGTCCTATTCCCTGGAGGGAGTTAGGGTCTAGATGTGGAAGGACAGGATTAGACTCAACCCTAGGAAGGCTGAGTGGCAGTGGGTTCAAATACCATCTGCTTTGGGAGATTGTCCAGCTTTAGTTTTGAAAGGGGTAGCACTTCCCTAGTTGGAACCGGTGTACATTTTGGTAATCCTTTTAGACTTGCAGGTCCTGCTTGAAGAGCAGGGGACAGCTTTGGTCAGGAGGCTTTTGAACAGTTTCATTTTGTGGGCCATTTGTGTCCTTTTTGGGTTCTGGAGGCCCCTCTCACAGTCACCCACACCTTCTCATGTCTCATTTGGACTACTATAATGTGCTCTACATGGGGCTACACTTAAAGACCACTTGAAAGCTACAGCTGGTCCAGAATGTGGCAGCATGGGTGGGTATGTGTATTGATAAGTGTCCACGCTTCTTTGATCAGGGGCTAGGGCAATTGATTCTTTTAGATCCAGAGATAATAGCACACCAGTGGATAAAGAAACTTAAAGCTTTATTATAAACAAAGTTAAGCAGAAGCACAGTTTAACAAGCATAGCATACAGAAAGGAATGCATACATACATACCAAGCAAGCAAGGTGATACCTAATCTCCTATAGGCTGCCAGGAGCCCTCTAATAAGGACAGCGGAGATACCCCAAGGTGGCAATTTTCACAGCACCCAGCACTCAGGCCTGTGTGGACTCCCCAACTCCAAAGACAATCCTAAGGTTTTTATCAAAGCCTGGCTCCCAAACCCCGTGACCAAGTTTCCATGGCACTGAAGCTGTATGGCCTGACCTTGACTGGGATTCTTCATGTGGTCCCGGCACCTGACCATGACATCATTCTAATAACATGGGAAACCATCAGATAAGCAAGTGCTTAAGCATAACAATTTCTTATCATCCCCCCCCCCCCCATTCCAAGCCGCTAAAGGAGTGGCTGGAGGAGTGAACCTAACAAGCTGGGGACTTTCTCTCCCCCCATTTCCCACAGAGATATGTTCTGAAGGGCTGCTGGAGGAGTGAACATATACCTCTTCTCTCCCACCTCTCATGCCAAACAGCAACAAAAACAAGCCAATTGAATATCAGTATAACTCAAAATAAACTCTAATCTCCTAGGTGTGGGGGAAGGAAAATCAAAACATGCCACCTAACTCCTCGAAATACAAACGTCTTCCGCAGGTTGCCATTACAGTATGGGCACATCTCAGTACACCCATGTGATTACTTCATGAGTTGCACTGTTTGCCAGTTAGCTTCAAGACATTGATAGGGATCTATAAAGTCTTTCATGGCTTAGGGCTTGGTTATTTGTAAAACCACCTCTCTCCAATACCTTTTGCTATAAGATTGGACAGGATTGTCATGCTCTGAGTCCCATTAATGAAGAAATGTTACATTATAGGTTTGCCTTTTCTGTTGCCACTCCTATCTTCTGGAACAGCATTATCCCCCAAATTCTCATGATGTTGACCTTGATGTTGTTTAGAAAATTTGGCTATTCCAGCAGGCCTTGGACTGGGAGGATTTGTGAACTTGCTAGTATGTTATATGTTCAACTTTGGTCTCATTAGACCATAACACATTTTCTCACATGCTATTGTCAGACTTGATGTAGGTTTTTGCAAAATGTAGCCAAGCTTGGATGTTTTTCTTTCACATTTTTGGCCATAATTCCAAATAGTATGTTTGGCGCAAAAACACACTGCGCATCACCAAAAGTACACCATACCCCCAGTGAAGCATGGTGGTGGAAGCATTATGCTTTGGGGCTGCTTTTCTTCAGCTGGACTGGGGCTTTAGTGAAGGTGGAGGGAATTATGAACAGTTCCAAATATCAGTCAATTTTGGCACAAAACCTTCAGGCCTCTGCTAAAATGCTGAAGATGAAGAGGAATTTCACCTTTCAACACAACAACGACCCAAAGCATACCTCCAAATCAACAAAAGAATGGCTTCACCAGAAGATCAAAGTCTTGGAATGGCCCAGCCAGAGCCCAGACCTGAATCCAACTGAAAATCTGTGAGGTGACCTGAAGAGGGCTGTGCACAGGAGATGCCCTCACGATCTGACAGATTTGGAGCGCTTCTGCAAGGAAGAGTGGGCAAAGATTCCCCAGGCAAGATGTGCCATGCTGATAGACTCCTACCCCAAAAGACTGAATGCTGTCATAAAATCAAAAGGTGCTTCAACAAAGTATTAGTTTAAGGGTGTGCACACTTATGAAACCACGTTATTCTAGTTTTTTATTTTTATTTTTTCCCGTTAAAAGATTTCAGTTTGTTTTTCAATTGAATTGTACATTGTATGTTATATTAAAGGTGGAAAAAATTCTGAAGTGATTTATCTTGGTCTGATTTTTTTACATCTCAAAAACCTGGCATTTTAACAGGGGTGTGTAGACTTTTTATATCCACTGTATGTATTTCAGAACAACTTGTTGATCTACATTTGTAGACCAACTTGACAATATAAGTGCAATCTTTTTTTCTTCTCCTCTCCTAGCATTCATTGGGTTCAAGCATCTTCTAAGTCACCAATGTTGTCTTTTTCTCACTATGACCAACATACAAGCCACTCCCATTATAATATATAGATTTATATCAAACAGTCCATATAAAAAGAAGCTTCTAGGAAGCTAATAACTTCTACTGCATATTAGAATCTCTGATGAAATGATAGTGATAGAGGTTATATTTATCGAACTACATTTTTCTGAAAGACTTGCAGAAAGGTTTTTTTTAACATTAGTGGAAGTGTAATCATTTTTACATGAATGCACCTGCTATTATCAGTCTTTTCCCACCCGCTAAAGAGCTGCTCAGGTTTTCTCTACTTCCCTGTTTAAAACTCCTGTTATTGTGCAGAACTGACAAGGAAAGATAATATCTAATTTCCAGAATGTTCACGAAGAGATTTATCTTGCCTCTCCTGAAGAGAAGATGCACATGTAGTTGCTTGCAGAATTCTAAATGCTCCTTCTATTTTAACTGAAACATATATAATCAGATTGGTTGCCTGGGATGAAAGCTAGTAATTAAATCTCAGTTCTTTTAAATCTGGTGTTTATAATTTTTCCAAAGCATTACTTCAGCTAACATAACATGGAGCTAACATAGTACAGAGATAATATAATAACTACCTAGTAGATTTAGTAAGTGAGAAGTAAGTTTTTGTACAGCTGATTTTGAGAATCTTGAAAAGGAAACTATTTTATTATTTATTGGTAAGGTACTTTACTTTTAGAGAAAAGAGTTTGTAGGGCTTTCTGCCAAAATAAGCTGGCTTTGACTTTGGAGTAGATGGAGAAGGCATTGATTTTTATCTTCATGCAGCATTTCATCTTGGGCCAGCTCTGATCTGATCACCATACAAAGTAAAACCAGTGCCAGCCCTGTGAAGTAGGCCAGATCAAGAAAAAGACACCAGAGGGATTCCAGGAATGCTACAACTTTGCTGTTGTAGGGTATATTAACAGAATATTGAAAGCCTGTCCAAGTTTCTGTCTGTCCAATCTTATATTAAACAAAAACAAGGCGGGGTTATTTGGAATTTCTCTCTCAGGCTTCCTTCTATCTCTGGACTATGTAACGTCTTTTCCAAGTTCCTCCTTAACAACTCACTCATCCTTCTTCCCTTAATGGCTCTCTCATACCTTCCCCAAGGTCAGCTCCAAATTCCTTTATCAAGGTAAAGGTTCCCCCACACAGTCGTGTCCGACTCTAGGGGCTGGTGTTCATCTCCATTTGTTAGCCGAAGAGCCAGCGTTGTCCGAAGACGCTTCCACGGTCATGTGGCTGGCATGACACACACGGAACGCTGTTACCTACCCACCGAAGTGGTACCTATTTATCTACTTGCATTTGCATACTTTCAAATTGCTAGGTTGGCAAGAGCTGGGGCAAGTGCGGGAGCTCACTCTGTAGTGCGGGGCTTGGGTCTCAAACCTCCAAACTTGCAACTTGATCAAATTACAGGTAGTCCTCAACTTACTATGGCAATTTGGACTGGAATTTCCATTGCTAAGAGGTTGCCGTTGTTAAATGAATCCCACGGTCGTTAGGCAAGGAAACTTCCTGCCGGCTTCCCACAACCAAGTTGGTGGGGAAGCCGGCAAGAAGTTCCAAGTCCCAGGTGGCTCGCAAGCAGGCTGGCAGGCAGGGAGGTGGATGCTGCTGAGTGGGGGAGGGTGCAAGGGAGGCTCGGCAAGGGTGGGTGGGCATGCATGAGTGGCTGGTGTGGTGAGTGCATAGGGGCTGGGGGAGGTTACGCGGGTGGGGGAGACTTACCCCAGTGCCTTGCAGCCTTCCCTGCTGGCTTCCCCATTGACTTTCTGGGGAAGCCGGCAGTGAAGGTCACCAATAGTGATCACGTGATTGCTGGGCACTGCAACCGGTCGTAAGTGTGAGCAGGTTGCCAAGCATCCAGATCTTTATTTATTTATTTATTTATTTATTTATTTATTTATTCAATTTATCACCGCCCAACTCCCTCAAAGGGACTCTGGGCTGTTTACAATCCAACACAAATTCTAATACAAATATGAATAAAATTAAATAAACATTAAAATAAGCAATTTAAAAATACAATAAATATAATAAAATCAAGATGGTAGTATCTTCTTTAAAACATTGGAAAGGGCAATTCTAGGGCCATCCTAAGGTATTAGCCATCCCCAAGAGTGTATACTCTTCTTCCCGCCCCAGGCCTGTTGGCAAAGCCAAGTCTTGAGTTTTTTCCAGAAGTCCAGGAGCGAGGGGGACTGTCTTAATTCTGGGGGGAGAATATTCCACAGAGCAGGCGCTACTGCAGAGAAGGCATGCTTCTGTGACCCCGTTAGATGAAATTCTTTGACTGATGGGATCCGTAGCATGCCCTCCCTGCATGACCGGATGGGACGGGACGATGTAATGGGGATAAGACGGTCCCTTAGGTAACCTGGTCCCATGCCATGAAGGGCTTTAAAGGTCATAACCAACACCTTGAATTGGACCCGGAAGCAAACTGGTGACTGTGGGGGTACTGGGACAGCCAGAACTCTGAGGAGTAGTCATAACCACCATTTGTTCAGCGCCATTGTAACTTTGAACGGTTGCTTGACGAATGGTCGTAAGTTGAGGACTACTTGTATCTCTTTAAACTGAATCACTGAATAGACTTGCTTTGACAAATCTTAGCAGGTACTTTCAAAATGATCAGAAAATTTGCTGGACTTTTGAGCATGCTTGTACATACACAAAAAACCAACTTGATTCTTTGAATTGAACTGAATCAAAGAAATTTGAACTAAATCTTGGGTGATTGGCAGACTCCAACTTTTTGTTATCTGTTAGCCTAATTAACTTCTTTTGCATTATTGTGCCATGGCGAAATATAGGAAAATTGTATGTTTACTCTCTCAATTGTATGTCTCTCTCTGTCAATCCCACCCCCCACTTAAGGAGAGATAAGATACATATCAATTAAAAAACAAACAAGAAGTTGCATGTACAACCTGCATTTAACCTTAATTTGTTCCATTTCTATTATCATATTGTATTCCAGTATGAAGCTGTGGTAAGAATGTATTTATTCTGTTTTGTTTCTTTAACAATAAGAATCTATTTTAAGTCTTCCTTTAATTATGAAGAACTTGGCTAGTAATTAGCCCATGATATGGTATAATCTAATCATCCTTGAAGCTTTGATGAAAAAATTGTATTTATGTTCTATGGATTTATGATTGAATAATTCTGCATTCTTCATCCATGACAGGTTTGCAAGAGGCAATTCCATTTGTTATTATATGTGATTTCTTTATTGATTTTTATGCCATTAAAGATGACAGTGAAATTACTGGAAAAAATTATGTGCTAAATTCTCCTTTCCCACCAAATGAATCAACTATGAAAACATCAAATAATTCTTAATATAGGATTTATATAATCATTTTAATATTCTAATCCTCAGAGTGTTCTCGTGCATTCATGCGCACACAAATGCATGCATCCCTTGGGCTCTTGATAACTGTAATACTCTGCATAAACCCTTTCTATAGACCAAACTACTCAAGATGATAGCAGATCTGTGCATTTCATTTGGATTTGCTGTATTCCTATAAAAAGCAAATGTGAGAAGTTGCTTTTAAAGTGACAAAAGAGTGTAGAAGACACAGCCCTGGTGCCACCTTTCTGTTCAGCAAGCTTTGGAACTGTTGGGAAGAATAGCTGCGAGAAAGTGAGCAGATCTGCTAGCAGTGGGTAAGGATCAGAATTGCTCACCCACAAACTCATGTTGCTTCTTAAATTATCCTTCACACTCTTTTTTGTTACTGGGGCAGATCCAGGTTTAAATATGCAGATTTTCATTTATCTGACCTAGTTTGATCTTGTCATGGATTAATTGCATAGTTCATGTTCTTGCCAGTTCTTGCCAAGAAAAATACATCATTGGGAACATCACTGTCATGCTTTTATTCAACTAAATTATTAAATTGATACATCATATCAGAATACGTGGAACTGGTCTTAGAAATTGGAAAAAAAGATGTTCCTTCCAACATAGGCCAGATTTCGTTTTAATCACCCAAATGGCCACCCCTGAGGAAAACACACAGCTTTTGGGATTTTGGCATGACACAGCTTGATGTGAGCAACACTAGAGAGTAATGAATAATGGGCTCTCTTCTGTGATTTTGAATTGTCTTCAGCAAATCAAGCTGTTTTCCCCCTAAATAGGAATGTAGCTAGCTTAATTCAGAACCCAATTATGATCTCATCATTAATGACATTACTGGGAGTGGGGCAGACGTTTTATTTATTTATTTATTTATTTATTTAATTAAATTTATATTACCGCCCATCTCCCCCAGCGGGGACCCTGGGCGGTGCACAATAAAATAGAATTAAAAGAAATGTAAAATTACAACAATACATAATATGAATTCCAAGGGTAAAATGTTAACATAAGATACTGGGAGGCTTCAAGGGACCAATTGTTTTATACAATTTCCCTGTAAAGCCTCTAACTCATTTAGCTAGGTGACAGAATAACACTACAACTTTTATTTCTTTTAAAAGCAGAGAAAAAAACATATGGCCTTGTATTCCTTTGCTCACCCACAAACATACAGGCATCCCCAAGTATGTAAGAACCAGTTTACAAAAGTTTTCCATATGCCTCATCTGTAGTTATGCACATACCATGACCACCCGGTCATGCAGAGAGGGCATGCTACGGACCCCGTCGACAAAGGAATTTCATCTGACGGGGTCCAGGAGGCGGGCCTTCTCTGCAATAGCACCCGTGCTTTGGAATATTCTGCCCCCAGAAGTGAAGCAGGCCCCTTCACTCCTGGCCTTCAAGAAGAATCTGAAGACCTGGCTCTGCCGCCTTGCTTGGGATGGGGGGGGGGGGTGACAGTTCCTCCTGGGGGTGGCTTGCACCGTAGAGCCCTCCCTATGGAATAAGAGCTTACCAGCTTTGGATTTTATATTTATTTATTTCTATTTATAGTATTGGCTGTAATTTTATCTTTTATGGTTTTAATTCTGATTTTACTGTAAACCACCCAGAGTCCCCTTTTGGGGGAGATGGGCGGTGATATAAATATAAATAATAAATAAATAAATAAATAAATAAATAAATAAATAAATATTAACATTATGTGTATAAAAAAATTCATTACATTAATTGCATGGCAATTCGGCTTACACAAAAATGAGATTATGCAAGTCTGTCTGTCTGTCTTTCTGTCTGTCTGTATTTTATGGAATGGAACTGGATGGTAAATGAACTGGGGACGGCCTGTACTTATTAACATCCAAATATATATCCATTCATAAATATGATTCCAGGCAGGGGGAGGTTAAATTTTCTTCCTGTCCTATGTCTGAAGGCAAACAATAGTCCTATATGTGGAATATCTTAATAATAATTTTCAGGGAAAATGTTATGGGATGGGGGAAAACGTTTCTCTCTAGCTTCCTTCATGGGCTCATCCTTCCTGCTAACTCTGTTAAATGACATGCCTTCATGATACAGCCTTCATCTTTGATTTTAAGTCATGTTTTTCCTTTTCTCCCAAGGGAAGTCTTGCTAAACGAATGTGCTATGTCTCACTGACAGTGCTGGTGATGACACAGTTGTGGGCTGGATCTGCTCACCTCCCATTGATGTTTTTGGCTGCTATAAGCATGCTGCTTCACTTCTTGTTTCTGGCCCTGCCCTCCAAGCCATTTCAGCTTAGACTACAGAAGAGAGCAGGCATCTTGGCTTACATAGCAGGGCCTGCCCACTGGCACTTGGAAGAGCAATGATTCCTTACATAAATGTCTCATTTTTCTGGAAGAACATTAGCACTTTTTTAAAACATCCATGTAGTGGTTTGTCTGAGAGTGTTAGACCTGTGCTTTAAAAATTGGAGTAGTACTTTTTCATGGAAGGTCAATTTAAACTGGAAAGAAGAACCAGATTCTACCAATTCTACATTACTGGTTCTATCCCAAGTGACTCCACTCTCATTGTTGGCACTTTTGATAGACACGGTCTGCCATTGTCTTCCTCTGGATTTTTTTTTTTTACTTCCTAGTCTAACCACAGGGTAGTGTTATCTGGATATATCCCATCCAAATACTAACCAGATACTGTAGAACCCTATTTAGCTTCTAAGCCCAGACAAGACCAGTCAGTTGACATGTCCACAAAGTCACCAGGAGTTGAGCTCAAGACAAAGGACACTGTATAAATCAGTTAGACTAGAAATGATTGTAAGAGAGAGGGTCAAATGAAGAAAATTATCTATAGCACAGGTATACAAACAAAAAGTACTGGGTTCAATCTCTGCCATTTCTAATTAAAAGTTTCTGGTAGCAAACGATTGGAAAGGCCTCTGTCAGATATCTTGAAGAGCCACTGTCAGAATGGCGATTTAGTTTTGTAAAAATATCTTTGCCATATCATCCATATATTCCTGAAAGCTTATTTTCTGTATCACACAACTTAACACAACCTGCTTTGATCACTAGGGAGTGCCACTCCTCAGTGGAGTCAACCAACATTTTATACATACAGTTCCATCTTCCTTTGACCAACAGGTACATATTCAAAAGCTAAACATATTTAGAAATGTTATATTATTACCAGAGTGAAACTTCTGATTCAGACGGTAGCCTACTTTATCTGCTTGTTGAAATAATTTTATATCACATTGAAAAAATCCAGTCTTCCCATGGGGAAATTTCTACAAACTACCTTCTCCAAATGTCAACGTATTGACTACATTATCAGATAAATGAAATAAAGTGCTGATTAGAGGGGACGGCCCATTTTGAACCCCTGAACATCATTCACTGGGATTAGTTCTTCTTACAAAGAACAGCTGTTAAATGCCTTAAATTGTCCATTTGATGAGAGATATAAAAAGTTAATAATATTTCGACATTCCAGTTGTTAAATGTTAAGCTCTTCACAAAAAGGTATTAATACTTGAAAAATGACCCCATTCCCACTTGATGCAGATAAATTAAATTTGTTAGGATGATTGTAGATCTTATTCATATAGCCAGATGGTGGGATATCAGAGCAAGGCATTGTGGCAGTTATCTTTCCAATAGTAAAAATGCCAATCTATTTTTTTTCCTGTAGATTTGCCAAAAGCTAATCAAAACAACGTACAAAAGAACAGGTTATGTTACCAAGTATATCTGAGAGAGTGAGAAAGACTGAGTGTATACGTATATTCTTCATGTATATTCTTTTATAGCTGCTGCTGGATTATGCTCCAGTTGGTCTACAATAAACCTTTCCCTTCCTGATGTTTTGGGATTATATTTCCCAGAATTCCCAAACAACATGTCCATGCTACCTGAGAATTCTGGGATTTTTGTTTCCATGTGGAGGGCAACAAATGGGGGGAAGCCTTCCACATTTGATGAATTTTGGAAGGAAGGAAGGAAGGAAGGAAGGAAGGAAGGAAGGAAGGAAGGAAGGAAGGAAGGAAGGAAGGAAGGAAGGAAGGAAGGAGTTTCACATTAAGCTTAACAGGAATCTAAGCACATGCAGTATCAGTTTCACATTGGGTGAAATGGTCCATGAGTCTCCACCTTGATCTCCTAGCATTTGCAGTAAAAAGGCAACCCACAAAGTCATGACAGCTCCAACACTTGAAAAAGATTCAACTGTGAGAATGAAGATTAGATACTAGTATCTCAGGCATCCATTATTATTATTTTATTAATTATATTCATTATTATTATTCATATTAATTTAGTGCGATGTAATATAGTCAAGAGATCACTAGGATTAATTGGCTGCGTTAACTTCGAGGCTTCAGATGTTTACCTCGAAGTGACTGTTCTTTAGCACCACCCAGGAGGCACGTGTGACTTAAGGAATGTCACGGACGTGAAGTCATTGCCCCCTTTTAAAAGTGGGGCAAAATAACACCACCAAATTGTGACTGTGGGGCTGAAAAACAAACTATCCAACATATAGTGACAGAGTGCCAAAACAGAGCCTATAATGGAGATTTCGCTGATTTCCTGACTGTGACAAATGAAGCAAAAAATTATATTTGTAAATTGTACATATGCCTATAATTTTATACTTTATATTTTATATCTTGTATTTTATCTTTCGTGTTTTTTATTCTATTGAATTGTGATGTGAATATGCCATACGATAAATAAATAATTTCATATTCATATTCATATATTCCTACTCAGTTACCATAACACGCACATCTTTAAATTTAGAATAAATTTAAATTTAGAATTTCCTTTTGTTTTTATATTGATATGATACAATGGCTAAAAAACTGGATATGATTAGTTATTCTGATGAATAGGCCATGGCCTTTATGGGCACATCTTCATTTTTTTTTATGAGTACAAGTTGAGATAACTGGCAAAATTTAAAGTAGGTGCCCTAATAGTTATAGAGGTGTTCTAATAGATTTAGTATTATACTTAGAAGATTAAGGATGAATAAAGATCCTGGCAATTTCCATACAAAGGAATAGTATGCACTATTCTCAGTAAATTTGATGGACATCATATTGCTCTTAATAAAGATATCAGCTAAAGAGAGAGTGTTTCCTCATATGGAAAAAGAGAAACAAGAAAGGCATTTGGTGATTGTTATTATTAGGAGAAAGACTTTAAACGCATAGGCTCCCTTTGGACTCAATGAGGGTGAGCAGTGCAGTATGTTGTGATTGTTGATATGTATCCAGTTTCATTTTAATTTTATTTCTGTCTTGGGACGTAAGCAGTTGCAGTACTGCATTGCTCCAAATAATGCAAGTCATAATAATGTATAACAGTAACCATCATGATATAACCAACAACTGCATTTCACAGTCCTTAAGTTTGGGAAATGGTGCTTTGAATGTAGAAGCTGGTTTTGTCTAAAGAACTTGTGAGAACAATGTGAGTTTGGTTGTGCATGTTCTAATTACCTTGTTAAGGATGTGCGTGGGAACTCATGTTTTACTGTGCTATTTCGGCACAAGGAAGACACAGTAAGCCACTGAAGAAGCAAATGAAATGTGTCCTGCATGGCTGGAATTCCTTGATGATTTCTAAGAGGAGTTCTAGCATTCCATTCTATTTGAACTAATTTCCTATTGATCAGATGTTTACAGATTTAATCTAATGTTCACGTAAATGGGCTTAAAGCATGAGAGGCAGGCTCAGTGGAAAGTTCTGTATTCCTTTCTGTTATTAAGCGTTTTAGGTTTTCCCTCTTTGCGCAACTGTGTAGGTAATTATTTGTTAGTCATACTCATTCGTACAGCTTTCTAAATTTGTGCATTTCATGGGCTGATAGTTTACTCTGATCCTTTAATGTAATGATGGTTTAGGAATTAGGTTTTTTTATTTTTGTTGTTACATTAGCAAAATAACTGTGATTCAGAGTGTTTGCTATGGTTAGCAAACTGCTAATACTGCTCAGAGAGATTTTTAAAAAGTGATGGTATACACTTTTAATGCAATATACCAAGTTTTGTTGTTATTTTGTTGTTTATTTGTTCAGTCGCTTCCGACTCTTCGTGACTTCATGGACCGGCCCACGCCAGAGCTTCCTGTTGGCCGTTGCCACCCCCAGCTCACCCAAGGTCGAATCTGTCACCTCCAGAATATCATCCATCCATCTTGTCCTTGGTCAACCCCTCTTCCTTTTGCCTTCCACCTTCCCTAGCATCAGCATCTTCTCCAGGAAGATTTTTTGTTGTTATTACTCCCCAAATAATACAATTGGGTTTATTCACATATCCCATTAACCACATCTTCAAGATACAGTTTCGTGGTGCAGCTTTTGCTTCATCCACAGCCCATATCTGAGGCAATCTAACTTCACATTTATTTGATCCAATGTTAAAGTGGAGTTTTCCATCTTCCCTCAACACAAGACTTGCTGTATGTATGATTTGTAGTGCTTTGGCAGAGACTGGGGCAATAACCTGGTCAGAGACTGGGATCTACCTAGCTCCTATTAGCTGCTTTGGGTTGCAGTGTACACACCCCTACTTTTCAACCATGGCAACTTTCTGTGGAGTTTAATTTTCCAAAGGGGGGGTGTCCTTGCACAAAATTACACTACCTCTTTTGTTACATGATTCCATCAAAATGTTGGTACTTATAGGCTACACATGTGTACCAAGAGTAGTGCAAACCCTCCTGTGTCTGTTCCTTTTTGCAAAGTGATCAGTGCTGAACAGTAGACAGGATAAGCTACATCATCAAAGCTGGGAGGGGTGACAAGAAAAATCAGTGTGTTTCCTCACCAGCACCTGTCAACAACCCCACACCAGCTGTTTTTAGACAGAAAGAGAGACAGAGAGACAGAGAAACAGACTGGGTTTCTGACTGGAGAGAGAGAGAGAAGAGAGAGACTAAGTAAGAATGATAGAATAAGCAAGAGAACAAGACAGACAGGGAAACCAGATGAGAGAAAGATAATTTGTGATCATCTGCAGAGTTGGGGGCGGGGCTACTAGTACTAGGGCTTCCCATTAAAGCAGGATAGATGCTTTACACATGCTTACATGCTTACATGCTTAACATAGCCATCCTACGGGTACCAATGGATCTAGCTATCTATCAAAACTTGCCCCTTCAGCTCCAGCCCAAATTAAGAAGAGTGATTGGTGGATGTTTTCATACTGGCAGGAAATCCACCAATCCTTTTTGTTAGCTGGTCCCCCTTTAAAGCTGTCAGAGCAACATCACTTGCCAGTCTCAAACCAAAGAAGAATAGAGAGCAGTTGCTGGGACAGACAAAATTATTCTGGCATCATTTTGGACAACATCACAGACAGTTGTAAAGCACATTGAACCACGGAGGTGCTCTTTTGGATACAATAGAAGTTATCAGTCAGTACAGAAGACATGTTGATTTTTCTATTAGAATTAGCAGCTTGCTCCTGCATATTATCTTGTCCTGAACAGCTGTGTATAGCCAATGTTGTGGCATGTTTTTAAGGATATTCAAAGCATTACACATGGCACAGTCAGTTCCCTACTTATGCCTGATGAGCTGCAAAAACTGCAATGGAATCAGGGAAACAATCTGCTTCTCTGCAGGAAAGTAATATTTCAGGAGAGAATAATAATAATCCCTAACCTAATGCCATTTTCTTTGAAAAAAATCTTTTGCAGCACTTTTGTAGATGGCAAAATTTAGATTTGTATTCATTTTTCCTCCTTCCATTTTTTTCCTCTCTCCTTACCTTTCAGGCCTTAAATGCACCTTCATGGAAAATTCAGAGAGTTGCTTACTATTTTAATCAAAGGTGCTCTGAAGAGTTAATTAGAATCTGCAGGATTTGAGACAGATAAGGGGCTCTAAATAACCAGAGAGAGGAATAGTTTTACTACATCTGTACTTTTGAAGGAAAGGTGTAACATAGGATAGCTCCATATATATTTCTCCTCTGGTTTATGACTGGCTGTGTTGTTAGTCCAGAGTTCCATAATCAAATGGTGTATAAATTATAATGTGATAACAACCTTTCATGGATAATTTGAATTACCTTTAAAAATTCCTGAGCAGGAGCATGAAGTTATAATCTCCCTCCTCTAACTTCAGCAAAGGTAATGTTGCTTCTTATCTCTTGCAGACAGAGGTACCTTCTGTGTGACACCTTCCCTTACACATTTATAGAGACTATTATCTCATTGCTAGATCAGATTTTACACTTAGTTTGCACATTCAAAATACTCCTGCTATGAACATACCCTGCTAATCCGTATTCTTGAAAAAATGTTGGGCGTGGCTTTCATCAAATGTTGCCTCTGACCTGGGTTAGCTGAGACTGTAGCTTACTATAGGTCTTTCTAATGCTACATTAATGGAATTGTTTGTTTCTGTCTTTCATTTTCACAGGATGAGGTATCAAACTGACTGGTTTTGTGACTGGCTGTGTTTGCACCTACCATTTAAAGCACAATAATTATATTCATAAATGCACTGCAAATTAATGCACTGCTTTGCTGTTTGCTCATTGCTTTTATAAGCAACTTCAGTTTTTTTTCTCCATGTGTGTGTGTGTGTGTATGCATTAGTATTAGCAAACATGGAGGCCCTTTGTCAGAAAGCTCATAAGGGAAAGAGGGAAACCTAAACACCAATCATTTCATCCAACTATTTCTGCTCAGAGGGTTCGGGGAATTGTTTAATCAAAATACATTTAATGCTGCACTCACCACAGCCTGACTGGATACTTGCTGAGAGAGATACTTCTCATGCAGAGATGGAAAAGCAGAGGCAACTTTTAAAGAAAAGCCTTGTTTGCTCTTTAAGGCTGTAACCAGAAGGAGCCTTAGCTGGATATAACTTTGTGAATTCAGCAGCATTTATTTCTGAGAAGATAAGTATAGGAAATCTCTCTATGTGGTTGCTAAGAATTGACACCTAATGGCACATAATCAATTAATCATTCAATCAAGACATATATAGGATGGCAGTATAATGGAAGCTTTAAAAAGCTAACAGTTCTTTAACTTATACAGTTTATCTCACAGTAAAAGCATGTTTTCTTGAGGATGCTTGGCATCCATATTTAAGACAATAAAGATCCATATTCAGAAAAAAAAATGCTACTCTGCTCACTTGAAATCATTTTGGAATTCAAATGTTAGGTAGCTGTTTCATCCCAACTAAGAGCAATATGTTGTAGGGCTGAACACACTTCAAAACTGACTCAGAATTGGAAGAAATCCACTCATTAATTGATGACTCTTAAAGCAGCAGTAGAGCCAGTTTGGTGTAGTGGTTAAAGTACCAGGCTAGAAACCAGGAGGCCATGAGTCCTGTTCACCCTTAGATATGAAAGCCAGCTGGGTGACCTTGGGCCAGTCACTCTCTCTCAGCCCTAGGAAGGAGGCAATGGCAAACCACTTCTGAAATCTTGCCAAGAAAACTAACTGCAGGGACTTTTCCAGGCAGTCACCAGCAGTCAACATTGATTTGAAGGGACCAAAACAAAAAAAGTGCTGTGCTTGCATGAGCTCCAGATCTCTTCTATAAGGGACATAGCTACAGCCCTAACATGTTGATAGGTTCTCCTACAAATGTATGTGTTCAAAGTGGGGATATACTGTATTTGTATAATGCAGTTTCCCATGCTAAGGTGACCATCTTTGTTTCTCAGCCACAGAATTTCATGTGGGAAAGCTCGCATAAGGAGTCCTAAAAGAATTATGTCCGAGTTTGACACTGGTTCTGTAGTTCACAAAATGCCTTTCAGGATTATTCCTAAAGCAGATTGAGAACCACACTACATTATTTCCCTAAAAGAGATTTCACCCAAGGTATATGTCTAGAGTGTAGCTCCACCAGCCTGGCCTCTGCATGCAGAACTGATAAATTAGCATGATTCAGAAAACATCTTGGACACTTGGAACAAAGGATGTTTTCCTGCATCCAGTTTCCCATTAACAGCACACTTTCATGCATGGTTTCTGGGTAATACGGCCTAAAAGGGCTAAAAGTACTTCAAAATCAATGTGTATAATACGATAGTCTCTGTGATCCCCTACAAGCAGTGAGGCCATTCTGAAAGGGGACCATCATTGTTTAATAAGACACTACAGCTTAGAGCTTTATTTTCTTTGTCTTTCAAAGAAGAGAAAATAGGAAGAAAAACACAGGAAGAAAAAATTCAATATAAGCCTCAATCTGTTCTCTAGGATAATTCTGAATATTTATACTGTTCCAATTTAATATTGTGTTTGTGTTATGTTTTTAAGCAATGTTCACACTTCCGCCCTTACACTATGAAAACTGTAGTTGTTTTGTGATATCAGTAGTTTAGCTGAAAATTTCATTCAGTTAAAAATATTCATTAAAAGAATCATCAAATTGTTCCAATTGTACCGAAGCATTTCGTGGGAAATGGAATATGCTTCTGTCGGTAAAATTGAGCCACATTAATGTAATATAGCATGCCATTAATTTACAGATTGACTTATTTGCAGATAATGTTTATGTAGTGTAAAAATGTTTTTAAAAAATCTATAGGAGGATGATTAGGCTAAAGGCTGGAAAAGGGTAATTTATGCTTTCCTTTCTCCATTCCTATCAAAAGTCCCCTTCCTGTGGTGCTTTCCCCACTTCCCCCACTTCCTCCCAAGTCATAGTAGCTTCATGGGAATGTGGAGGACAATTTTCATCCAGACCGTGGCAGCAAAGAAAATTCACTTCACCCCTGCATTTTTGTATCTGTTTCCCCACCATAAGTTAAATAGCACAGGTAGGAAATGATCATAGGGCCCAGATCTGCAGCCTGGCAGTTAGGAACATATCAAGTAAATAGATCATACAAAATCATGGAGATGATAATCATTATCTTCATCATGCTCGACTTAACCCTAACCCTAAGGGCCTGTCCATAGAGCCTGTTAGCAGAGCCTAGTTTGTGTATTTTGCTCTGTGTTGGTTGAGGAGTTGATTATTTTTATCTGGCATCTTTTATTGTTCTTCCACTGTTTGTATATGTATGTTTCTGCTTGTATGCCTTGTTAGCCACCCAGAGTTATTTGATTAAGTTGGGTGGCCATATAAATTTGCAGAATGAATGAATGAATGATCTGCATCTGCATCTGCATCTGCATCTGCATCTGCATCTGCATCTGCACCATCCAGTTGATTGAAGCTGCATCTTTTCTTTGCCTTGTCTATAGCAATGCCAATCTGGGTGTTCGAAACAAAGTAGTGAGTTCTGAACCTTGTATGTGCATCTGTAAGGAAAGGATGGAAAACATACGGATAACTACAGCCTGAACTGAAGGAGTTGGAAAAGGGAGATTGGGAGGGAATGGTGGTTATGAAGGAGAGACATTATTGTAATAGTAGGTTTAAATGCTGTTAAAGTGCTGCACTCAATATGCCAACAAATTTGGAAAACTCAACAGTGGCCACAGGATTGGAAAAGGTCAGTTTACGTTCCAATTCCAAAGAAGGGCAATGCCAAAGAATGTTCAAACTACCGTACAATTGCTCTCATTTCACATGCTAGCAAGGTTATGCTCAAAATCCTACAAGCTAGGCTTCATCAGTATGTGAACCGAGAACTACCAGAAGTGCAAGCTGGGTTTCGAAGAGGCAGAGGAACTAGAGATCAGATTGCCAACATTCGCTGGATCATGGAAAAAGCAAGAGAGTTCCAGAAAAACATCTACTTCTGCTTCATTGACTACGCTAAAGCCTTTGATTGTGTGGACCACAACAAACTGTGGCAAATTCTTAAAGAGATGGGAGTACCAGACCACCTTACCTGTCTCCTGAGAAACCTGTATGCGGGTCAAGAAGCAACAGTTAGAACTGGACATGGAACAACCGACTGGTTCAAAATTGGGAAAGGAGTACGACAAGGCTGTATATTATCACCCTGCTTATTTAACTTATATGCAGAGTACATCATGAGAAATGCCGGGCTGGATGAATCACAAGCCGGAGTTAAGATTGAAATATCAACAACCTCAGATATGCAGACGATACCACCCTAATGGCATAAAGTGAAGAGGAACTAAAGAGCCTCTTGATGAGGGTGAAAGAGGAGAGTGCAAAAGCTGGCTTGAAACTCAACATTAAAAAAACCCAGATCATGGCAACTGGTCCCATCACTTCCTGGCAAATAGAAGGGGAAGAAATGGAAGCAGTGACAGATTTTATTTTCTTGGGCTCCAAGATCACCGCAGATGGTGACTGCAGCCATGTAATTAAAAGACGCTTGCTCCTTGGGAGGAAAGCTATGGCAAACCTAGACAGCATATTAAAAAGCAGAGACATCACCTTGCCGACAAAGGTCCGTATAGTTAAAGCTATGGTTTTTCCAGTAGTAATGTATGGCTGTGAAAGTTGGACCATAAGGAAGGCTGAGCGCCGAAGAATTGATGCTTTCGAACTGTGGTGCTGGAGAAGACTCTTGAGAGTCCCTTGGACTGCAAGGAGGTCAAACCAGTCAATCCTAAAGGAAATCAACCCTGACTGCTCATTGGAAGGACAGATACTGAAGCTGAAGCTCAAATACTTTGGCCACCTAATGCGAAGAGAGGACTCACTGGAAAAGACCCTGATGCTGGGAAAGACTGAAGGCAAAAGGAGAAGGGGACGGCAGAGGATGAGATGGTTAGATAGCATCACCGATGTAATGAACATGAATTTGAGTAAACTCCGGGAGACAGTGGAGGACAGGAAGGCCTGGCGTGCTATGGTCCATGAGGTCACGAAGAGTCGGACACGACTAAACGACTGAACAACAAAAAGGTTTAAATGCATCATTGTTCAACCCAAGTATTCTGGGATACATGGTAAAATATTTTAAGCTGGATTCTGTTTCATTAGTAAAAAAAAATAGTTGCGGTGGACTGGTGGATATAGCTACTTTGTACTTTTTGTACTTTCTGATGCATTTGTCACACCTAGGACAGGAAGGCTGAAGGATTATTACTCTGCTATGAAACACATCTATAGGGGTGTGATGGCTCAGTGGGTAAGACGCCAGGCTTGTCGATCGGAAGATCACAAGTTCAGAGGTTCAAATCCCTAGCCCTGCGTGCGGAGTGAGCTCCCGCACTAGCTCCAGCTCTTGCCAACCTAGCAATTCGAAAGCATGCAAATGCTAGTAGATGAATAGGTACCACTTCGGTGGGAAGGTAACAGCGTTCTGCGCGTGTCACACGGCCACATGACCGTGAAAGCATCTTCGGACAACGCTGGCTCTTTGGCTAACAAACGGAGATGAGCACCAGCCCCTAGAGTCGGACACGACTGCACAACTGTGTGGGGGAAACCTTTAACTTTACCTATGAAACCCATCAGCAATTCTTCTTTGCAATTGACTGCATCCCCTTGTGTCTCACTATTACCTGTTTGCCACCACACGATGGTTATAACCAGAGTGGTGGTGTGTATATATTTCTTTACTGTGTATTCATTTCAGAAAACACATAGAGAGTTTGACTGGGAGGTATGTGAAAATGGCATCAGGAAGCAGGCACAGATGTATGGTTGCTTATCCATGTGTCCTCTGTGTATGGGTCAAGGGCATGATCTTTCTAACCTTGGCCCTTGCTGTCCACTGCCTTCCCCATTTATTTTTTTACCTCTGGCTGCTCCCCATATATGGAGATGATGGAGCACCACATGAGCATGGATGGTGTACTTGGAGTGCTCTGCAATTCTCTCCCAAAGCTGGTTTGGCAGCATGGAGCAGAAGCTTACCTTGATTGTTGCTTGGTGACACCTGATGGGCATGGTTAAACTCTTCATATGTTCCATCTCTGAATAGCATTTTGCCCTCTTCTTTCTCTTCCTCCTCATCCTGGGCATGTTCCTCAGTGTTTCCTCTGGATGGAGCTTGCACTCTGGTTCTGTGTGAGTTGGAAAAAGAACCATGCTTTCATATGCTTTCACACTCCATGAAAGCATATATGCCATGCTTTCATGGAGTGGGCACCAAGCCCCCACAAGCTTTCCTCCCTCCCACAGCCACCAACAATGGAATTACAGTTGTATGGTCACTATTGCCCTGTATATGTCCCCCCGCCCCTGTTTCCCCCTATCTGGTTTGTTATGCTAGGGGACACCAGAGCACATCTCATTTGCCAACAAAGCACCCTTCTTTTTGGACACCTCTGCTATATATAAAAATTTATATTAAAATATATAAAAAATTATCTGACTTCCCAGTGTTTCATGCAACCTATGGATGTACATGTGGCTTCCTCTAACCCAGGGCTTTCCAAAGTGCTGCCGCTGGCGACACACCAGTGGCAGCGGTGGCGCGCGCGCGCACAGCGACGGCATGGGGGCGGCAGCGCGCGCGCATGGCGGCGGCGCAGGGTGTGTGCGGAGGTGCGTGCGCACGGCGATGGTGCGGGGGGGCGTGCAGCGCACGCGCGCACACGGTGGCGGCACAGGGGGGTGCGGCGGCGCGTGCCCCACCGCTTCCGGGTGGTGTGGCGACACACCACGCTGTGTGTGGCGACACACTTTTGTGTCGCAACACAGAGTTTGGAAAGCTCTGCTCTAACCTGATCCATGGCTCCTTTGTTATTTCTTGATTAGCTAAACAAAGTTTTTGTTAAAAATGTAGGAAAAGCTTGCAACGCCCATCCTCAAGAGTACTGTAGACCTTTTCTTGTATGACTGGTGGTAATTGATCACTCACAAAATGGATTATGCCCTCTATATCCTTGTGTTATGTGTTATGTGGTACTGTGTTATGAACCTCTACCTCATCTATGTCCTGTGCACTATTGGAGTAAAGAAGAGAGTTTTATTAGTGAGGTATTGACATTTGGCATGAGGCTCCTGCCTAAAGCCCCCTCCCCACTGCATGATATTGAGTGCACTTGCTTCACTCACCCACCTTCAAAGGAGCCTAACTGACTGGTATCAGAAACACTGAAATGCATAGTGCCCATTTGTGTCATGGAATCTTAGAGCTTAGCATGGCCACACAGTTGAATTCCTGCCCACATCTCTAGCTTACCTGCAGGTACTTGTTCAAGGTAGCCTCCAAGTTAATCATGCTGAGGTTGCCTAATTCTGTACTCTGTGCCCAAGTGACTATGGGAAATGCAGTGGCATAGGTCATTTGCCCTCATTCTTTCTGATGCTTGAAGATGTTGCATGCCACACATTTAGATGCCATGCATGCTTTCCCCAAGAATGCACCACCATGTCAGTTCTTTAGTTGTGAATCACAATGCACTTGTTTTCCAGGCATAGCACCTTCATTTTTTGTCTGGCACTCCATTACTGTGTGAATATATCCATGCCTATATAATTCCTCTGCCATTTTTTTAAAAAATATCTATATACTGTTGGCTGAACCAGAGCTCCTGCTGTCCCTTGTCTTCACTTCAGATTTCCAGCACACCAATGATCTCAGCCTTTTCCAGGTGCTTCGCCATTGACACTTTGTGGACTGCTTCCCTTGCTGGTTCATGAATAGGAAGAAGAGACAATTGCCTTTAGCCTAGTAAGGAAGAAGGAAGGAGCACAAATGTGCAGCTGATAGAAAGCAAGCTGTGTCCCCTTCTAGTGCTGCAACGGAATGGCAAGGCTGATAGTAAGTGACCAGGGAATCCCATTCTGACTTTGTAACTGGCAATATCTAGAAGTAGCCAGTGGATGATAGTGAGGACCTGCAGAACTGTGCAATTATGATTGGTCTGCATGTAATTGCAATTATCCCCATCACACCTAGGTGCCACCAAAACTGGAATAGAGTGGGAAATATCACAGCCTTTCCCCCCCTTTCCCTCAAGGGTGGCAGAAGTAACAATGGTGCATTGCACAAACAGCCATGGGAGCTGCAGCTGCATGAGACTAGTCCCAGGAGTACTAATTGTTCAGAGATCTCATATACTTATTTCAAAATAACATTATTTAGAGCAGTGTTTCTTAACCTTGGCAACTTTAAGATGTTTGGACTTCAACTCCCAGAATTCCCCAGCCAGCATGGGGAATTCTGGAAGTTGAAGTCCACACATGTTAAAGTTGCCAAGGTTGAGAAACATTGATTCGGAGTAACATCTGCAGCGGTGATTGTATGCAACGTTTGCTGGCTTAGCTCAATTTATTGGGAGGACCTCTTTCAACCTATTTTCTTCTCACATCTTTGAGTAGTTAGTAGCTCATAATTCAGATTTTGATGTTATGTATTCTCGATCATAAAGTACAAATAATTTTACTTCCAGGCAAAACTGAACAGCTTTTTTAAAATGTCCCTGCTGGCTAAGTTGACCCAATGAAACTAATAGTGAAACTGACCTTGCTGATAGAATACTGTAAATTATGACTTTAATCAATTTCTTAACAGAGGCCCAATAAAATGTCTTCCCAGGTTTGTTATGATTTTATAAAACATGGGTAATTTCATTTAGTTTGCTTATACTTCTTTAGGTTTTCTTTTCTCTGAAAAGAATTTGCTTATAAAACTATAAACTCGCTTTTAAAACTATTAATTAACTCTCTGAAAAATTACAATTAACTGCTTGATTGAGTTTATGATCCTGAAAACTCTGTAATACCTTAACTAGGCATTGAAATACTTAGTTTAGGGGAGTAATATATACATTTAGAAAATGCATGTTATGTAACTGGAAGAATTATGTAAACTAATTATATTTGTTTTACATAATTGGAGCATCTAATATTGTCCTGTTATTTCTTTTTAAACAAAAGGAGATTAGAAAAGAAGATAAGTAGAACAGAGCAGATGGGGAAAAACATAAGAAAATAAGGTATAGATGGACAATGGAAATTATTATTGCAAAAGTAATACAGGAGATGCACAAGGCTATTACTTCACATATACCAATAAGGGTCTGGCATCCCTATGTTTTCTTATTCTTCCTTAGACAACTGCTAAAATACGTTCAGTTTAATTGGTTTTGAAAAAAAATTAAAATCTACAGCATAGGATCAATGTCCGTTCATATGTAAAGTCAATCTCAGTCTCTTTTTTCTCGTATCATAGCACCTACATGTCGGTTATATTTTGTTGTTTATTCGTTCAGTCGTTTCCGACTCTTCGTGACTTCATGGACCAGTCCACGCCAGAGCCCTCTGTCGGCCGTCATCATCCCCAGCTCCCCAATGGTTGAGTCTGTCGCCTCCAGAATACCATCCATCCATCTTGCCCTTGGTCGGCCCCTCTTCCTTTTGCCTTCCACTTTCCCTAGCATCAGCTTCTTCTCCAGGGTATCCTGTCTTCTCATGATGTGGCCAAAGTACTTCAGTTTTGCCTTTAATATCATTCCCTCAAGTGAGCAGTCTGGCTTGATTTCCTGGAGTATGGACTGGTTTGATCTTCTTGCAGTCCAAGGCACCCTCAGAATTTTCCTCCAACACCACAGTTCAAAAGCATCTATCTTCCTTCGCTCAGCCTTCCTTATGGTCCAGCTGTCGCAGCCATAGGTTACTACAGGGAATACCATTGCTTTAACTATGCGGACCTTTGTTGTCAGTGTGATGTCTCTGCTCTTAACTATTTTATCAAGATTTGCCATTGCTCTCCTCCCAAGAAGTAGACGTCTTCTGATTTCCTGGCTGCAGTCAGCGTCTGCAGTAATCTTTGCGCCTAGAAATACAAAGTCTGTCACTGCCTCCACTTTTTCTCCCTCTATTTGCCAGTCATCAATCAAGCTCGTTGCCATAATCTTGGTTTTTTTGAGGTTTAACTGCAACCCAGCTTTTGCACTTTCTTCTTTCACCTTCGTCATAAGGCTCCTCAACTCCTCCTCGCTTTCAGCCATCAAAGTGGTATCATCTGCATATCTGAGATTGTTAATGTTTCTTCCAGCAATTTTAACTCCAGCCTTGGATTCCTCAAGCCCAGCATGTCGCATGATGTGTTCTGCGTACAGGTTGAATAGGTAGGGTGAGAGTATACAACCCTGCCGTACTCCTTTTCCAATCTTAAACCAGTCCGTTGTTCCGTGCTCTGTTCTTACCGTTGCTACTTGGTCGTTATACAGATTCCTCAGGAGGCAGACAAGATGACTTGGTATCCCCATACCACCAAGAACTTGCCACAATTTGTTATGATCCACACAGTCAAAGGCTTTAGAATAGTCTAAAATTCTGAAATTCCCTGGCTTTCTCCATTATCCAGCGGATATTGGCAATTTGGTCTCTAGTTCCTCTGCCTTTTCTAAACCCAGCTTGTACATCTGGCAATTCTCGCTCCATGAATTGCTGGAGTCTACCTTGCAAGATCTTGAGCATTACCTTACTGGCATGTGAAATAAGTGCCACTGCTCGATAGTTTGAACATTCTTTAGTGCTTCCCTTTTTTGGTATGGGGATATAAGTTGATTTTTTCCAATCTGATGGCCATTCTTGTGTTTTCCAAATTTGCTGGCATATGGCATGCATCACCTTGACAGCATCATCTTGCAAGATTTTAAACAGTTCAGCTGGGATACCGTCGTCTCCTGCTGCCTTGTGATTAGCAATGCTTCTTAAGGCCCATTCAACCTCACTCTTCAGGATGTCTGGCTCTAACTCACTGACCACACCATCAAAGCTATCTCCAATATTATTATCCTTCCTATACAGATCTTCCGTATATTCTTGCCACCTTTTCTTGATCTCTTCTGCTTCTGTTAGGTCCTTACCATCTTTGTTTTTGATCATACCCATTTTTGCCTGGAATTTACCTCCGATGTTTCTAATTTTCTGGAAGAGGTCTCTTGTCCTTCCTATTCTATTGTCTTCTTCCACTTCCGCACATTGCTTGTTTAAAAATAATTCCTTATCTCTTCTGGCTAACCTCTGGAATTTTGCATTTAATTGGGCATATCTCCCCCTATCACTGTTGCCTTTTGCTTTCCTTCTTTCTTGGGCTACTTCCAGTGTTTCAGCAGACAGCCATCTTGCCTTCTTGGTTTTTTTTTTCTTTGGGACGTTTTTTGTTGCCGCCTCCTGAACAATGTTGCGAACTTCTGTCCATAGTTCTTCTGGGACCCTATCTACTAAATCTAGTCCCTTAAATCTATTCTTCACCTCCACTGCATATTCCTTAGGAATATTAGTGAGCTCATATCTAACTGATCTGTGGGTCTTCCCTATTCTCTTTAGTCTGATTCTAAATTTTGCAATAAGAAGTTCATGATCTGAACTACAGTCAGCTCCAGGTCTTGTTTTTACCGACTGTATAGATGTCCGCCACCTTTGGCTGCAAAGGATGTAGTCAATCTGATTTCGGTGTCGACCATCTGGTGAAGTCCATGTATAAAGTCGTCTTTTAGGTTGCTGGAAGAGAGTGTTTGTTATGCACAGTGAGTTGTCTTGGCAAAATTCTATCAGCCTATGTCCTGCTTCATTTTGTTCTCCCAGACCATGTTTACCTGTAATTCCAGGTGTTGTCTGACTACCCACCTTAGCATTCCAGTCTCCTGTAATGAAAATAACATCTCTTTTTGGTGTATTATCCAGTAGGTGCTGCAGATCCTCATAGAACTGATCTACTTCTGCTTCTTCAGCATCTGTGGTTGGGGCGTATATTTGGATCACTGTGATGTTAAATGGCTTACCCTGAATTCGAATTGAGATCATTCTATCGTTTTTTGGATTGTATCCAAGCACTGCTTTAGCCACTTTATTATTAATTATGAAGGCTACTCCATTTCTTCTGTGGTCCTCTTGTCCACAGTAGTAGATCTGGTGGTCATCTGATGTGAAGTGGCCCATCCCAGTCCATTTCAGTTCACTGACACCTAAAATGTCTATATTTAATCTTGACATCTCACCAATAACCACATCCAATTTGCCCTGGCTCATAGATCTTACATTCCAGGTTCCTATGGTGTGTTGATCTTTAGAACATGGGATTCGTCGTTCACCACCAGCACCGTCGGCCGCTAGCCGTCCTTTCGGCTTTGAGCTAGCTGCGTCATCACATCTGGGGCTAGTTGAACGTATCCTCTGTTCCTCCCCAGTAGCATTTTGACCATCTTCCGACCTGGGAGTCCCATCTTCCGATGGTATACCGACATATCTTTGGTTGTACTGATCCATTTAGTTTTCATGGCAAGAATACTGGGGTGGGTTGCCATTACCTTCCCCAGGGATCGTATTTAGTCTGACCTCTCTGCCACGACCTTCCCGTCTTGGGTGTCCCTTCACGGTTTAGCTCATGGTTTCATTGAGGTGCTCAAGCTCCAGCACCACGACAAGGTAACGATCTCCTTTGCTGGAGGTCGGTTATATACATATACTCATAAAGTATATATAAATTATTGACCAGTGAAGTCCAGTATTTTAAAATAGGTTTTCAACTATGTTAAAAATCAAAGCAAGCAGGAGCCCAGGTACATATCTTCAAAGAAGACATTCCACAATGTTGACACCATCACTTAAAAGGCTACTTCTCATCTGAATGATTGATTCCTCAAGGAGGACAGAGAACAAAGTCTCTGAAATTTACCTTATTTTGCTATATATTTTAAACACCCTTGCTTTTATTTGCTTGTCACTAGTAAATCTCTGATTTCATCATTTCAAAGGAATATAATATTCAAGATGCTAAAAGGCATAAAGCACATATGAGATAAATGCCAGTCAATGCCTACTGATATACAATCTTTGAAAGACACTATATATACAGTATGTATGTGTGTGTGTGTGTGTGTGTGTATATATACACACACACACACACACACACGTTGTGTGTGTGTGTGTGCGCGCGCATGCTGTTACTGGAAATGTTGGCTCCTGTAACTGTGCAAATATGCATGCAGATTTGAATGCTTAACAACATTAACTCCTATTTTTAAAATACAGCTTTCCTTCATTTTATTTAGAAATCTATATGGCTGCTGTACCAAAAGAGATAATACATACTCTTCACCCTTTGCAGGCATTCATTGTTTCTCTACAAATATCCATTTCTGAGTGCAAGGCACAAGAACTCATTGTTATCATGGCAAGGTATTATGTTGTATTTTGCTATTCACTCTATCATATTTTTTGTCTAATATAATATAAAATGATGAGCACAATTATGCTTTCTATTATATCTGTTAAGACTTGTTAGAATGTAAATTTGCTACAGATTATAAGACTACAGCAGGAATATTTCCCACTGTGGTGCAAGGAAAATGTGAAAATTGATGAATGTGTTTTGTTACAAGCTTCAAAGGTCAATGCAGCATTTGTACAGATCTCCAAGTTTTTTTTTCCTGTGCACATCTAAAAATGTGTAATTAGGATAACAACTGAGGGAAAAAGACTTGTAAAATTATTCTATGTAAACTAAAATAAATGTTCATCATAGTATTGATCCATATAACTGACACTAGAGAATTATTAGTAATGGAATAATATGTTTGCATAGAAGAGAGTAAGGTAATGAAATGATTTTTGTCAATTTGTTTATGAGCGTTGATTGTAAGAAATACAAACCACAAACAGTACTATGACATATACCTTTGCACATTTACTGTAATCAAAGAAAGTCCACTGAACAAATGTAAATGTACATAGATTGCTGTAATTCACTCAACTTGGGACTACCTTTGAAGACTACCTGGAAACTTCAACTGGTCCAGCATATAGTGGCCTGTGTACTTACTGGCCAGTTTTAGTACTGCCATGTTACACCACTGCTATGAGAGCTGCATCTGTTGCTAAAGTGTGTCTGACTGCAGTTCAAGGTGTTGGTTGCTACACTATAGATAACCAACCTGGGTATCTAGGATAATGCCTTTCCCATAAAATCTCTGCTTAATTGTCCAACCCAAATGACAAGACAGCACCTAGTAATGATCCTCATATACTCAGATTATGGTGGAAGGAGCTGGTCATGAGCATTCTTTGTGGCATCTCCGTGGCACATCTTGCCTCCTGAGATAAGGATGGCCCCAAACTCTTATGGCCTTCCAGAGAGTAAAAACTTGGCTTTTCTGGAAGCCTTTGAGGATTGACTGTTCAGCCACAAGCATGTCTATGTAAGTGTCTATGTGTGTGTATGTTATTATTTGTTATTATGGAGTATCTTTCTCTTACTGAGATTTTTAAAATAAATATACTATTTATTTTTATTGTTATCTTAATATCTATAAACTGCTGAGACTCCATGAGGAATGAGATGGTACATAAATTGCATGCATGCATGCATGCATAAATGATTTTGTAACGATAAGAATATGCTCTGGGTAAAAAACTCAATAGAAATGTTTTTATTTAAAAAATAATCTACAAATCTATAACATGCCTTCATGGATGAACCTTCCTCCACATTTCTGTACCACCCTAGCTTCTCATGACTCAGGGCACTTTGCAAATAATAAACATCAATTCAGATATAAATCACACAAGCAGTCGAGGTTCAACTTTTTTTAGACATGCATCATTTCACGACACACTCTTACAGCAGGGCACAAGGCAGGCACTAGGACCTGCGCGGAATCCTGGCAGGGCTTGGAGGCAGCAGCAGCTGAGACACACCCAGACACTGCAGCCGACACACTAACGTGTCCCGACACACAGTTTGGAAAGTTCTGGGTTACACTCTCAGCCAATGTAGGGACAGATGGATCACATTTATCTACAGACCTCTTGTAGCAGATAATTCTTTAGCCTCTCTGAACTTATGCCTTACTATAAGCCTAACAGTGATGGTACAAAAATGAAAAAGGAGCTGTGCAGAGAAACATCCCCACATCAGCAGCTCTGAGTAGAGTTTTTTGAACCAATACAAGTAGCTGCGTTTTATGAATCATATAGTTGGGCTGAGAAGGCTGTCTTCTCCATACTGTTTATTTTGTTTATCACTCAGATGTCACAAGATGGCACTTCTAATAGTGCATAAAATATGGAAACGTGCAAGGCTTGATATATCTTTTAAAAAATATTTATAATTTTGAAAAACCAAAATTGTGGAGAGCAGTGCTCAAGGGAACAATCAACCCTGAGGAAAGCAGCACCCATTTTTATTACCCAGAATGCTCCTGGGCCTCAACATGCTCAGATAATAGGGAGTAATGCCTTCTCACAGCAATTTTCTGTTCTGCTGAATACATACCTGCACCGCTAGACAAGTTCAGGAGCACAGGAGAGGCTGAAAGTGGTGGCTGGCCAGAGTTGCAACAGGTAGTTTCTCTGCTAATAAATGAATGCGTTCCCCACCATATTTTTTCCAAATGTGGCTGGGTGTGCGGTGGAGGGAATAGGAGATGTGCTAGTGCTTATCTTCGTTACAAAACTGTCCAGGAACACATACAAAGGCCTTTGCTAGGCCTGCTTCCTGGTTCTTTCATGTGGAGATGCCAAAGGTTGATGCTGGGACTTGCCACGTACAAAATGTGTGCTGTACCACTCAGCTATGGCCCTACTCCATTGTGGAGAACCTAGGCTTCTCAGTGAAAAAGTAAAGGAAGGTCACCTTTCTGGCTTTTTTTCTTCTCCCTTTTTTGCCAACCATGTCATTTCTCTTCTTTTGTTTCCCTGCAGCCTACCTTTTAAACCCTTTGGATACCCGAAATAATTCCTGAAGTCACAGGAATATATTACAAGGTCCTAGGACATGCTAAATTGCAAGATATACTACAATCAGATATATTATGATGTGATTTAAGGTGAGTCAGGAGATGGAATTTAGTTGGTAATTGTTTGCATATGTATAGATACATAAATGGTATATACAGAACAGCATGTCGCAAAGCAAGAAAATGCAGCCAAGAATTTATATAATGCCAATGCCATCCAAGTGGAAAAAAAGCCTCTGCCAAAGACATCGTATCAACCTTGTTTTGTCAATAACACACATATGCTTTAAGTAGTTATTGTATATATTATTTGCGAAAATTGCATAACTGTTCATCTTTATCTTTATTTTTATGTGAAAGAACCCTGATTTATTTCGGCACTTTCCTTTTGTGCTGGAACTTTCCGTATTTTTGTATCCAATTTAATCACACATCAATAGTGTTCACATGATTATTCCAGACTTACACAGAGTCATGTAATGCTGATTTAAAATGTAGCCTCACGGGCAGTTATGTACTGTATGTTCCATAATCTGTAGATGTTACACATCTGCACTGCAAGCTGCATTGGCTGCCAGTTCGCTTCCAGGTATAATTCAAGGGGTGGTAATGACCTATAAAGCCCTATATGGCATGGGACCAGGTTACTTGAGGGACCCCCTCTCCCCAGTTACCTCTACCCATCCCATCAGATCCTACAGGAGAGACATGCTCCAGGTCCCATCAGCTGAGGAGTGTCATCTAGTGGGGCCTAGGAGGAGAAGCTTTTCTGCCATGGTTCCTGCCCTGAGGAACATCATCCCCTGGAGATTAGATTGGCCCCGACCCTCCAGGCCTTTTGAAAAACCCTGAAAACTTGGTTTTGCCAATGGGCGTGGGAACCAGGGAATGTGGCAGAGCCGGCACAATGGTTGTCTTAGTGTTATTATTAGATGTGATTACCTTAGCTATGATTTTTTTATGATGGTTTTTATATGCTTTTATATTATTTTTCTTGTTTTTTAAATTGCTGTATTGTTCTTTTTTTAAATTAAAAGAAGGAAAACATAAATTTGCATGACGAGAATCTAAAACCAAAGTAAGTGCTCAACAAAAATGTGAAGAAGATGGAATCAGGGTTGGAGTGTACCTTTGGTCAGGTCTTCTGACGTTATTTGTTATTTGTTATTTGTTATTTGTTATTTGTTATTTGTTATTTGTTATTTGTTATTTGTTATTTGTTATTTGTTATTTGTTATTTGTTATTTGTTATTTGTTATTATTTGTTATATTCCCCCTTCATGGATCACTGCCTTGTCGTGGCGAAGGGGCTTGTGTAACTCAATGAAGTCAGGTCAAGAAGAACAGGTCATGACGGAGAGTTCTGACAAAGTTCAGTTCGAATCCAAGGCAAACCATTCAACATCACAGTGATCCAAGTCTATGCCCCAACCACTGATGCCGAAGAAGCTGAAGTTGACCGGTTCTATGAAGACCTACAACACCTTCTAGAACTAACACCAAAAAAAGATGTCCTTTTCATCATAGGGGACTGGAATGCTAAAGTAGGAAGTCAAAAAATAACCGGAATAACAGGCAAGTTTGGCCTCGGAGTACAAAATGAAGCAGGGCAAAGGCTAATAGAGTTTTGTCAAGAGAACACGCTGGTCATAGCAAACACTCTTTTCCAACAACACAAGAGACGACTCTACACATGGACCTCACCAGATGGTCAATACCAAAATCAGATTGATTATATACTTTGCAGCCAAAGATGGAGAAGCTCTATACAATCAGCAAAAACAAGACCTGGAGCTGACTGTGGCTCAGATCATGAGCTTCTTATCGCAAAATTTAGGCTTAAATTGAAGAACGTAGAGAAAACCACTAGACCACTCAGGTATGACCTAAATCATATCCCTTATGAATATACAGTGGAGGTGAGGAATATATTTAAAGGATTAGATCTGGTAGACAGAGTGCCTGAAGAACTATGGATGGAGGTTCGTAACATTGTACAGGAGGCAGCAACTAAAACCATCCCAAAGAAAAAGAAATGCAAGAAAGCAAAGTGGCTGACTGATGAGGCTTTACAAATAGCTGAGGAAAGAAGGGAAGCAAAAGGCAAGGGAGAAAGGGAAAGATATAACCAACTGAATGCAGATTTCCAGAGAATAGCAAGGAGAGATAAGAAGGCCTTCTTAAATGAACAATGCAAAGAAATCGAGGAAAACAATAGAATGGGGAAGACTAGAGATCTCTTCAAGAAAATTGGAGATATCAAGGGAACGTTTTGTGCAAAGATGGGCATGATAAAGGACAAAAAAGGCAGGGACCTAACAGAAGCAGAAGAGATTAAGAAGAGGTGGCAAGAATACACAGAAGAACTATACAAGAAAGATCTTAATATCCCTGATCAATACGATGGTGTGGTCACTGACCTTGAGCCAGACATCCTAGAGAGTGAAGTCAAGTGGGCCTTAGGAAGCATTACTAACAACAAAGCTAGTGGAGAAGACAGTATCCCAGCTGAGCTATTTAAAATCCTAAAAGATTATGCTGTTAAAGTGCTGCACTCAATATGCCAACAAATTTGGAAAACTCAACAGTGGCCACAGGATTGGAAAAGGTCAGTTTATGTTCCAATTCCAAAGAAAGGCAATGCCAAAGAATGTTCAAACTACCGTACAATTGCGCTCATTTCACATGCTAGCAAGGTTATGCTCAAAATCCTACAAGCTAGGCTTCATCAGTATGTGAACCGAGAACTACCAGAAGTGCAAGCTGGGTTTCGAAGAGGCAGAGGAACTAGAGATCAGATTGCCAACATTCGCTGGATCATGGAAAAAGCAAGAGAGTTCCAGAAAAACATCTACTTCTGCTTCATTGACTACGCTAAAGCCTTTGATTGTGTGGATCACAACAAACTGTGGCAAAGTCTTAAAGAGATGGGAGTACCAGACCACCTTACCTGTCTCCTGAGAAACCTGTATGTGGGTCAAGAAGCAACAGTTAGAACCGGACATGGAACAACCGACTGGTTCAAAATTGGGAAAGGAGTACGACAAGGCTGTATATTATCACCCTGCTTATTTAACTTATATGCAGAGTACATCATGAGAAATGCCGGGCTGGATGAATCACAAGCCGGAGTTAAGATTGCCGGGAGAAATATCAACAACCTCAGATATGCAGACGATACCACCCTAATGGCAGAAAGCGAAGAGGAACTAAAGAGCCTCGTGATGAGGGTGAAAGAGGAAAGTGCAAAAGCTGGCTTGAAACTCAACATTAAAAAAACCCAGATCATGGCATCTGGTCCCATCACTTCCTGGCAAATAGAAGGGGAAGAAATGGAAGCAGTGACAGATTATATTTTCTTGGGCTCCAAGGTCACCGCAGATGGTGACTGCAGCCATGAAATTAAAAGACGCTTGCTCCTTGGGAGGAAAGCTATGGCAAAAATAGACAGCATATTAAAAAACAGAGACATCACCTTGCCGACAAAGGTCCGTATAGTTAAAGCTATGGTTTTTCCAGTAGTAATGTATGGCTGTGAGAGTTGGACCATAAGGAAGGCTGAGCGCCGAAGAATTGATGCTTTTGAACTGTGGTGCTGGAGAAGACTCTCGAGAGTCCCTTGGACTGCAAGGAGGTCAAACCAGTCAATCCTAAAGGAAATCAACCCTGACTGCTCATTGGAAGGACAGATGCTGAAGCTGAAGCTCAAATACTTTGGCCACCTAATGCGAAGAGAGGACTCACTGGAAAAGACCCTGATGCTGGGAAAGACTGAAGGCAAAAGGAGAAGGGGACGGCAGAGGATGAGATGGTTAGATAGCATCACCGATGTAATGAACATGAATTTGAGTAAACTCCAAAGGACAGTGGAGGACAGGAATGCCTGGCGTGCTATGGTCCATGAGGTCACGAAGAGTCGGACACGACTAAACGACTGAACAACAACAACAAAAAATTTGTTGTTATTTGTTATTTGTTATTTGTTATTTGTTATTTGTTATTTGTTATTTGTTATTTGTTATTTGTTATTTGTTATTTGTTATTTGTTATTTGTTATTTGTTATTTGTTATTTGTTATTTTTGGCGGGGGGAGCTTCTTTGAGGTGTGCATCATGGACCCTTTTATGTTGGATGTGTGTGGAACTCTAAGGCCAGTGTGGTTCACCATAGGATGCTGGTCAATTACAGGAGGTATCTTTGGGAGAGAGAATCAAGAGAAGGTTGACTAGGCATGGAAGGTGGAGGAAGAGAATTGGTTGGTTTCCAGCAGTATGGTCCATCCACAAGAGACTGAGTCTTTTTGAGACTACTGTTGTTGTTTATTCGTTCAGTCGCTTCCGACTCTTCATGACTTCATGGACCAGCCCACCTTAACTATTAACTTAACTTAGCTCTTAACTATTTTATCAAGATTTGTCATTGCTCTCCTCCCAAGAAGTAGATGTCTTCTGATTTCCTGGCTGCAGTCAGCGTCTGCAGTAATCTTTGCACCTAGAAATAAAAAGTCTGTCACTGCTTCCACTTTTTCTCCTTCTATTTCCCAGTTATCAATCAAGCTGGTTGCCATAATCTTTGGGTTTTTTTTGAGGTTTAACTGCAACCCAGCTTTTGCACTTTCTTCTTTCACCTTCATCAGAAGGCTCCTCGCTTTCAGCCATCAAAGTGGTATCATCTGCATATCTGAGATTGTTAATGTTTCTTCCAGCGATTTTAACTCCAGCCTTGGATTCATCAAGTCCAGCATGTTGCACAATGTGTTCTGCATACAAGTTGAATAGGTAGGGTGAGAGTATACAACCCTGCCACACTCCTTTCCCAATCTTAAACCAGTCTGTTGTTCCATGGTCTGATCTTACCATTGCTACTTGGTCGTTATACAGATTCCTCAGGAGGCAGACAAGATGACTTGGTATCCCCATACCACCAAGAACTTGCCACAGCTTGTCATGATCCACACAGTCAAAGGCCTTAGCATAGTCAATAAAACAGAAATAGATGTTTTTCTGAAACTCCCTAGCTTTCTCCATTATCCAGCGGATATTGGCAATTTGGTCTCTGGTTCCTCTGCCTTTTCTAAACTCATCTTGCACTTCTGGCAATTCTCGCTCCATGAATTGCTGGAGTCTAACTTGCAGGATCTTGAGCATTACCTTACTGGCATGTGAAATAAGTGCCACTGTTCGATAGTTTGAACATTCTTTAGTGTTTCCCTTTTTTCGTATGTTGATATAAGTTGATTTTTTCCAATCTGATGGCCATTCTTGTGTTTTCCAAATTTGCTGGCATATGGCATGCATCACCTTGACAGCATCACCTTGCAAGGTTTTAAACAGTTCAGCTGGGATACCATCGTCTCCTGCTGCCTTGTGATTAGCAATGCTTCTTAAGGCTCATTCAACCTCACTCTTCAGGATGTCTGGCTCTAACTCACTGACCACACTGTCAAAGTTATCCCCGATATTATTATCTTTCCTATACAGATCTTCCGTATATTCTTGCCACCTTTTCTTGATCTCTTCTGCTTCTGTTAGGTCCTTGCCATTTTGTTTTTGATCATACCCATTTTTGCCTGGAATTTACCTCCGATGTTTCTAATTTTCTGGAAGAGGTCTCTTGTCCTTCCTATTCTATTGTCTTCTTCCACTTCCGTGCATTGCTTGTTTAAAAATAATTCCTTATCTCTTCTGGCTAACCTCTGGCATTTCACATTTAATTGGGCATATCTCCCCCTATCACTTTTGCCTTTTGCTTTCCTTCTTTCTTGGGCTACATCCAGTGTCTCAGCAGACAGCCATTTTGCCTTCTTGGTTTTCTTTTTCTTTGGGACGTTTTTTGTTGCCGCCTCCTGAACAATGTTGCGAACTTCTGTCCATAGTTCTTCTGGGACCCTATCTACTAAATCTAGTCCCTTAAATCTATTCTTCACCTCCACTGCATATTCCTTAGGAATATTAGTGAGCTCATATCTAACTGATCTGTGGGTCTTCCCTATTCTCTTTAGTCTGATTCTGAATTGTGCAATAAGAAGTTCATGATGTGAACTACAGTCAGCTCCAGGTCTTGTTTTTACCGACTGTATAGATGTCCGCCACCTTTGGCTGCAAAGGATGTAGTCAATCTGATTTTGGTGTCGACTATCTGGTGAAGTCCATGTATAAAGTTGTCTTTTAGGTTGTTGGAAGAGAATGTTTGTTATGCACAGTGAGTTGTCTTGCCAAAATTCTATCAGCCTATATGCTGCTTCATTTTGTTCTCCCAGACCATGCTTACCTGTAATTCCAGGTGTCATTTGACCACCCACCTTTGCATTCCAGTCTCCTGTAATGAAAATAACATCTCTTTTTGGCATATTATCCAGTAGGTGCTGCAGATCCTCATAGAACTGATCTACTTCTGCTTCTTCAGCATCTGTGGTAGGGGCGTATATTTGGATCACTGTGATGTTAAATGGCTTACCCTGAATTCGAATTGGGATCATTCTATCATTTTTTGGATTTTATCCAAGCACTGGTTTAGCCACTTTATTATTAATTATGAAGGCTACTCCATTTCTTCTGTGGTCCTCTTGTCCACAGTAGTAGATCTGATGGCCATCTGATGTGAAGTGGCCCATTCCAGTCCATTTCACTGACACCCAAAATGTCTATATTTAATCTTGCCATCTCACCAATAACCACATCCAATTTGCCCTGGCACACAGATCTTACATTCCAGGTCCCTATGGTTTGTTGATCTTTAGAACATTGGATTTGTCGTTCACCACCAGCACCATCGGCCGCTAGCCATCCTTTCGGCTTCAAACTAGCTGCCTCATCACATCTGGGACTAGTTGAACGTATCCTCTGTTCCTCCCCAGTAGCATTTTGACCATCTTCTGATATCTCTGGTTGTACTGATCCATTTAGTTTTCATGGCAAGAATACTAGTGTGGGTTGCCGTTACCTTTCCCAGGGATCATATTTAGTCTGACCTCTCTGCCATGACCTTCCCGTCTTGGGTGTCCCTTCATGGTTTAGCTCATGGCATCGTTGAGGTGCTCAAGCTCTAGCACCATGACAAGGTAACTGTCGTGTGTAGATGCAGAAATAACACGCCGAGGCCAGGAATCTAGTCTCTAGTGTTTATTGCATACCTACAAGCAGAAATCCTGCTAAACTAACAGTGTCTGAAGATTCCCAAGTATATCAGCTCAACCTAGGGTGGAGCTTTCTTCTGACGTTTGGGGAAATAGGCTAGGCTCTCTGAGCTGCGTGCTCGCTTCTTATCCAGTGCTCCGCCCTCCTCTCTGCTTCCCCTGACACCACCCCCCTCCCCATCCAAAAACCCCATAGCAACTCCCTCCCCCCGTTCGTCCTTGGTGCCGGGCAGGATCCCGTGTGAAAAAGTGTCTATCTGCTCTTCTTCCTGGGAGCTGGGCAGTGAAGGGAGGTCATCCAGGAAAGGAATGTCGGGGAAGGCTCGCGTCTCTCTGTTTGATCTGATAGTCCGGGTGCAGCTGGCGTCTCCTGAAAAACAGCTAAATCGTTAGAAAGGTTCTCCCTCCCCCCTCCTGGGAGCTGGCAACCAGAGGTGGAAGGATGCGAATCCTCCTCCTCCCCCCTCGCTGGGTCTGACGGGGGGAGCAGGAATGGTTGCTGGCAACTCACGAAATCCTCCGGCTGGTCGGCTGCCTCGTCTTCAGCTGGGGGCTGTAGCTCTGGGAGTCGCGCTGGTCGTGGCTTGTGAGGGAAAATCTGATGAAACCTATGCACTAGGACGTGTGCATGGACATCTTTGGCATTTTCCCAGGAGCGCTCTGTCTGAGAATACCCCTTCCAGTGTATTAAATACTGAATCCCCCTGCCCCTCCTTCTGGAGTCCAAAATCTCTTGCACTTCGTACTCCGGTTCCCCTTGGACCAGTACTGGAGGTGGGGGGGGGGTATGCGACCGCAAGGCACTTGGAGGGGAATCTTTGACTAACAAGGACTTGTGAAACACCGGGTGAATCCTCATGGAATGTGGAAGCTGTAAACGATAAGCCACAGGGTTTATCTGCTGTATCACTTGAAAAGGGCCAATAAACTTAGAGTCCAGCTTCTTGCAAGGTCTGTTAGTGGGCAGAAACTTTGTAGAGAGCCAGACCTTGTCTCCTGGTGATATGGGGGGTCCTTCCTGTCTGCGTTCATCTGCGTTCCGTTTATAGGCTGCCTTTGCCAGCTCTAGCTGCTCTGCTAACAGGTGATGGGCTGCCTGTCTTTCTGCCAGGAAATCCGTGGCTGCAGGCACAGCTGTTTGTTGTGAGGAAAGGGGCAACACTCTCGGGTTTGTGCCATAGAGAGCCTGGAAAGGGGACATCTTGGTTGAGGAATGTACTGCATTGCTGTAAGCGAACTCTGCCATGGGGAGAAGTTCTGGCCAATTGTCCTGCCGGTAGTTAATGTAACATCTGAGATATTGCTGCAATAACTGGTTAGTTTTCTCTGCTTCGCCATTACTGGAAGGATGATTCGCAGAGGACAAGTGCATTTTGACCCCCAATGTCTGGAAAAGCGCCCCCCAGAACCTGGAAGTAAATTGCGAACCGCAATCTGAGATTAAGTGGTTAACCATACCTCTATATCGGAAGACATTGTCCAAAAAGAGCTGTGCTGTAACTTGTGCTGTTGGTAGGCCCTTGCAGGGAATGAAGTGCGCTATTTTCGTAAAGCAGTCTACCACCACCAGGATGGAAGTGAAACCCTGTGCCTGTGGCAAGTCAGTGATAAAATCCATGGAGACAGTGTCCCAAGGTTGGGGGTGTGTGGGCAGGGGCTGCAAAAGGCCTGCTGGTTTCCCTGCAACCGTTTTAGCGCGTCTACACACGTGGCAAGAGGCCACGTAAGTCTTGATGTGTGCTGCCATCTTGGGCCACCAGTAGTCTCTGAGTGTTCTGTGCAGCGTTTTGAACACCCCCCCCGTGTCCTGCCGTAGGGCTATCATGACAGAGCTGTAATACTTCTTCCCTCAGGGTCTTGGGAACATAAAGCTGCCCACTATGCCAAAGTGTCCCTGCCTCCGCTGTGAAAGGGGACGGTGTACCATGCTGGGCCCCCTGGAGGTCATCCAGCCTAGCCCATGCGTAGGGGTCTTGTTGCTGCTGCGCCTTGATTCTTACAAGGAGATCGTCTACTAGTCTGACTGCTGCCAAGTTCTCTACTTGGACCCCTTCGGGAGGCTTCTCAAAATTTTGAGGGTGCAAGATCGTGGCTTGGGTGGCTTGGTCAGGTTCTGCAATGTCCTGCGGCTGCCTAGACAACGCGTCAGCCAGCTTGTTTTGTTTGCCTGGCAAATACGAGATGACGAAATCGAAGCGTGAAAAAAATTGACTCCATCTGACCTGACGGGGGTTGAGGGATCCCGAGCTCTGCAACAGTGCTAAGTTTTTATGGTCTGTGTAAACCTTGATTGGCAAAGCTGCTCCCTCTAACCAATGCCTCCATTCTTGAAACGCTGATTTTATGGCAAGCAGTTCCTTGTTAAAAACATCGTAATTCCTCTCTGCTGGTGACAGCGTGCGAGAGAAATAGGCACAGGGTAATAAATCTTCCCCTCTTTCGTCCGCCGCTTGGAGTAAAATGGCGGCGACGGCAAAGTTAGAGGCGTCGCACTGGACGTGGAACTGTTTTGAAGGGTTCGGGTGCCTCAGGAGTGGTGGGGAGGTAAACAGCTGTTTAAATTCTTGAAAGGCCGCTTGCTGCTGTTCCCCCCAGCAAAAATGTCTGTTCTTCTTTAACAGCTGAGTAAGGGGACGCGCTTTCTCCGCATATGAGGCAATAAACTTGTGAAGAAAATTTGCATACCCCAGAAATTGTTGGAGCTCCTTGACGTTACGGGGAGGCTTCCATGACATAATTGCTTGGACCTTTGCAGGATCCACGGCTACGCCTTCTGTGGAAATCCTGTATCCCAGATAGTCTAATTGCGTTAAGTCAAAAGCGCACTTTTCTAATTTCGCAAACAGCTTGTTCTCTCTTAATCTCTGCAGAACATTATGCACATGGGTAATGTGGGAGGTGGGGTCCTCAGAATAAATCAGAATGTCATCCAGATACACAATGACATATTTATCTAACAAGTCTGAGAAAATGTGGTTCATGAACCTGGAAAATACTGCCCCACAATTACTTAGTCCAAAAGGCATGACTAAATACTCAAACTTACCATATCTGGTGTTAAAAGCCGTTAAGTATTCATGGCCTGGCTTTATTCTGATCAAATTGTAGGCATTCCTGAGGTCTAGCTTGGTAAAAATGCGAGCCTTTTGCAGGCGATCTAGCAACTCCGATATCACTGGAAGAGGGTAGTGGTCTCTAACGGTGACTGCGTTGAGTGCGCTGTAGTCATGCACTGTGCGCATGGGGGGTCCCTTATCGCCAGCCTGTGCCGCCGGGGCGAAAGGATTGGGCTTTTTAGGCACGAAGAAGGTAGGGGCAGATGCCGGTGATGTCGATGGCCGAATGAAACCCTTTTTTAGGTTGGTATCCAAATATTCCTTCAGTATAGCTAGCTCCTTTGGGGACATTGTGTAATGCCGTGCTGCTGGGATCTTGGCCCCAGGCTTCAAATCTATGGTACAGTCGAAAGATCTATTGGGGGGCAACACTGTGGCCTCTTGCTCTCCAAAGATGTCTGCAAAATCTCCATACTTTGTTGGTAGTGGAGCCTTCCCTGCTTCCCGGCTTGCAGCTGCCGGCTGGGCTTGGGTAATGCCCTGCAATTTGTGGTGCCGACAGTCTTGAGAGGGAAAGGAAACTGCTCCGGTCATCCAGTCCAAATTGGGGTTGTGAAGTCTCAACCAAGGTGCCCCGAGAATGACTGGGACTTGCAAGGAGGCAGTAACGTACAGTTGGATCCACTTCGAGTGATCTGCGATGTTTAGCTGAATCGGCAGGGTGCAACGTTCGATCGCGCCGGCCTTGAGAGGTTGCCCGTCGATGGTTTCAACTTGCATGGGGCTTGGTAGTGCAATAGTTGAAATGTGAAACTTTTCCACCGCTTCCCCATCTATAAAATTGGTTGTCGCCCCGGAATCAATCATAACATTTACCGGTAATAGTTGCTTGGAATCTGTAGTCAGCGTGGCTGGAACAATATAAAAATCTTGGTTGTGATCTGCCGTCTGAGCCCTTCTTAATTGCTGGATGGCCGCCCTGCGGGGCTCTGATGAGGGGGGCCGTTGGAGTTTAACTGCTGAGAAGAAACGGCTGGAATGTGGGCCTGCTCCGTGCCTTGGGTTGTAAATCTTACCGGGGCTGCCTGGCGTCTGGTCGGGCACACCCTTGCAATGTGCCCTGGCCCCCCGCAATAAAAACAAAGTGCACTGTCCCTTCTCCTTTGCCTCTCGGCTTCAGAGAGCCCCCTTCTTGTGGCCCCTATCTGCATGGGTTCTTCCGCGCTCAGGGGAACAAACGTGTTAGAGGGGGTAGCAAAACCTGGAAAAGCCGGTCGGGTTCCTGCCCTGTTTCTCCCTGGCCGAAGCTGCTTTAACTCCTCCAATCGAGCATCTATGACGACTGTTAACTGGTACAGGTCTTCCAATGTCGCTGGAGTGCCCTGCCGCACTAACTCCGTCTTAATCTCTTCGTCCAGTCCTTGTTTAAACTGATCCTTCAATGCCACCTCATTCCAGCCCAAATCTCCTGCCAGCAGTTTGAAATCTGCAATATACGCTCCTACTCTCCTGTTCCCCTGTCGGAGTCGCCGTATCTCTCTGCTGGCAGTGACCTCTCTGATTGGATCATCAAAATGGGCTCTGAAACGGGCCATAAAGTTCTGGTAGTTGTCCAGAATTGGGTCGTTAGCTTCCACCATGGGGATGGACCATCTTGCGGCTGAGCCTTTCAGCAAACTTAAAATGAACGTGACTCTGGACCTCTCCGTCGGGAACTCGGCTGGTCTGCTGTCGAAAAACATGGTGCACTGGGCGACGAAGGTCCTGAGCTGTGCCGTCTCTCCCCCAAATTTCTCTCGTAAACACCCTGGGGATCGCAGAACGACTGGTGGGGGTGGTGCCACTGGTGCTGGCTGCTGTGCCCCTGGCGCTGGTTGTTGCATCTGCTGAAGCATCGCCGCCTGTAAATTATTAATCTGGTCGTCGACTTGTTGCTGGTGTTGTGTCAAGGCTGCTGCTAGCTGGATTATGGCCTGCTGCAATTCCTGCGTCTGAGAAGCCATTCTTCTGGTTTATGTGTTCCTCCCTCTTTCTTTGGGAGTTTTGGTTTAGCAGGATTGATGTCGTGTGTAGATGCAGAAATAACACGCCGAGGCCAGGAATCTAGTCTCTAGTGTTTATTGCATACCTACAAGCAGAAATCCTGCTAAACTAACAGTGCCTGAAGATTCCCAAGTATATCAGCTCAACCTAGGGTGGAGCTTTCTTCTGACGTTTGGGGAAATAGGCTAGGCTCTCCGAGCTGCGTGCTCGCTTCTTATCCAGTGCTCCGCCCTCCTCTCTGCTTCCCCTGACAGTAACAATCTCCTTTGCTGGAGTGAGTCTAGTGGTCTCCTGCTGATAGTTTATGCCCATCAGGATTATTTACCTCTGCCATTTTGGGGGCTGCAGATGTTGAAGATGCTGAACGGATCCTCAGTGGCAACTGATCTCTTGGTTATCACAGATTTTGTTGCTCCTTTACCACCACCATTTTGGACATGTGAAGCCAATTAATTAAGCAAGAGAGTAGTCACTTGGAACAGAGGTTTTGAACCTATCAAGGTTTACTTTATGAAGATTCTCCCTTCATCTTGATTTCAACCTGATGAGTCTTATTGGTTTGAACTTTAATGGACTTCATTCTGAAATGGTTAGTTTGAGTCGGGCCATTTTACCAACAAAGTCACTCAGCTTCATCGTAGTCTTTGCATAAAATCTTCGGTGGTGACTGGGACACCATTTTACCATTTTAACAGGGACTCCTTTGGGCTTGTGTCCTCCAAGGATGTGAATAGGTGTTGTCTTGTTTGTCCTCTGCTTCTTGATCTTTGAACCCCTCCCCATCCTAGTGTTTGAGGGGAATGGGCAGAGTAGTAACCACTTGTATCTGTCAGTACCTCCTTACAAGAAGAAGGCTGTGGTATATTCCCTTCTGAAGAAGCCATTACTGCATCTAGTGGATTGAATAATTATCATCCTGTCTCCAAACCTCACCTTTAAATAGCAGACCAACTTGGCAACTCCCTAGAAGAAGAGGATTATTTGGACCCTTCTCAGACTGGTTTCAGACATGGGAATGGGATGGAGATAGCATGGATCACTCCCTTGAATAACTTGTTTTGGGATCTGGATAGGGATCGTGTGTCCCTCTGAACAGCTTTAATAGCATAAGCCATGGTATTTTGCTGGACCGCCTACTCAAGTTGGAGATAGGAGGAATTGTTTTAAACTAACTTGGCTCCTTTCTCAATGGGTGGTTTCAGTTTGTTGTAGTGGGAGAGGAGAGCTTGACCTGATTATAACCAATTGTACACCTACTGTAGATGCTATCAATGAGTTTTCCTGATGCCTCGAGGCTGTGGGGGTCTGGATTGGAGAGAACAGGCTGAAATTGAACCCAAATAAGATGGGTTGATACATTAATACATTGTCACTAGTTTTGACTTTGACTGCTGTTTTGATTTTGGATTTTTTAGCTGCCTCGCAGAAGCAATACAGACAATTAATCCTAAATGTCTGTTAGGCTGCTTAATATTCACATGTTTATGCTTTGACCAGGGCCAGAACTTTTCTGCTAAAAGTAACCACAATCTTTCTAGACAGATAATTTGGGCAAGGGTGGAAAGGATGGTTGCATAAGAATACTAGTAAATTTCTGCTGCTGTTTAAATTAATAAATTAGATAAAGCCATTGTTGGAAACTGGGATATAGAGAATACATTGAACACAATGGTGAATATAATAAACAAAGGAAAAGAAGAAGTGACATCCATATTCATGGCTATTGTGGGTAGATCCAACCTTAATCAGATCCCTTTATGCCATATTTCTCTCAGTAATAAAATATCAGTAGCCCCTTGTGGGTAATTGTTTCCTCCTCTTAGAAATATGTTAACATTCCCTTGGGTAAGGAAAGTGCCAAATATTTTTCATGGAGACCTTTGTATGGTGTATGGATAATTGTGGCCTAATCTTGAACCCTGGTTTTAATTACATATACAAATAAAAGGGCTTAAGATAATTAAATTGATGCTAATTTTAGGATACAATCCTGCTGCAGTAAAAAGTGATGGCAAACTTTTGGTTTGAAGAGAACAAGACTACAAATATTAAAGAATAAAATAATAGCCTAAAGAGAATGTTTGGGTCATTGGTTGATATTCTGAAATTCATTCAGTTAATCAGGAGCTCCTGATTTAAATTGGAGGTCTAAGTAGATACTGTAACTAGTATGCAGTTACAGCCCTTCTATTTTAGTTTCTGCTGAATGTACTAAGCATCCAGGCCCAATCCTGGTTAAAACTATCACATGTGAAGTGTGCTGCAAAATCACCCCAACAGACACTGGACCACCCGTTGTTGTTATTTTAATCTCTATTAGTTCACGTTTTGCTATAAACATAAACCAGATGGTCATCTGCATTATACCTAAAACTCATTTTCATTGAATGTGATGAATATTATAGAAAATGTTCAGTCTAAAATTGCTGATAAAAGTAAAGTTCTAAGGAAGAAAGGCAACAATAAAGCCTATGAGTGCCACATATAGCTGAAATTCCATAAATTCTGAGCTTTGTGGGTGCTTTAGAGTTACAGGCAGATGCAGGCAATGAAACAAAAACGAATTCAATGAGTTCTGAGGAATCAACCAAGAGTTCATCTGATTCATGGGGGGAAGTATTGCTATCCTAGGGAAGAAAGGAAGGGAAAGGATAATTGTGCCTTCCTCCTTCTACATGGCTAAGCTGTTACTGGTAAAATAGTAATTTCTGGGGATTTTCTGCATATAGTACTCTCTTCTTGGAATATGCTGACTTCCCAGATTCCATGGACTTGCCAATTTCAGCTTTTGCTGCTATTAGAGATGGTCAGATACATCCAAACTGCTCCAGAATAAATTAGATGCACTTAGATTAATTTCCAAAGTGGACAATAGAAGATTTACTCTTACTCTAGCAAGTTCTTCTGCACATCATGAACTGAACCCAGACCTTCCCAAAGTGGAAAGAGTCAATTTCTGGTTATGAAAACAGCCTAAGCCATCAGTGTTCCGTGGAGCAGTATTCTCTTAAGCTTTCAGATAAAAAGTGAAATCTCCTCTCCTATATTTTATATCATGCAAATACTGAATGACTGGCAACCAGTAATTCCTGTGTCAAGACTTTGATGAACAGTTTGTTGGAATGCCTATTTGACTGACTGTAGTCTATATACAGTTCAGTGATATGCCATCCATGGATACACAAACTCCCTTCCAACAGAGCAATTAATTGCAGTCACTAGTGATGAAATCACATCTCTTTTAATCTTATTTTTAAGATAGAGTACAGTACAATTTCCTTTACATACTGTAATCTGTCTTTTGGGTGGATCTGAACAAGATTTGGGAATAAGCAAATTGTTCAATACTAACCTCCACTTTAGCATTCACATCCTTGTTTCTGTTGCATATCTGAGAAACTTTAGAGAGCCTACATAAGGATTATAATCCCTCTGGTCAGTCACTCCTGCCCTAGTCATCTCCCGTATAGACCAAGGGTCGGAAATAGCGGCTCGCGAGCCAGATCTGGCACTTTGGCCCCTCGGCTCTGGCTCTCTCTCTCTGTCTGCTGCCCGACATCCGGAAAGCCGGTCTCCGGAAGCAGAGCGACGGGCGCGGGGCGAGTGGCGCGCCCCTATGCAGACGCCCCGGGGAGAAGCGGTAGGTGAGACCTTGCAAGCGTGGCAGGGAGAGGGGAGCCCTTCTCAGCCCTTTTGCATGCGCACGGACACCTCTACACCTCCTCAACCCTTTTGCACACGCACACACGCCCGCTCCCCTTTTGCCCGCGTTGCTGCGGGCGCGCGGGGGGAGGTCTTCTCCAGAAGCGGCTGAACCACATCTCCCAGCAGCCCCAGGCAGGTGGTCAGGGCCGAGAACTGGAGCGGGGCAACAGCCCAGCGCAGCTGAGCGAGGCCCCGCGGCGGTGTTTTTGGAGCGCATTTCCACAGCCCAGCGCTCAGCTGCGTGTGGAAGCGCTCCAAAAAGACTGGCGCAGGGCCTCGCTCAGCTGGGAAGAAAGAGCGGCAGGCAGAAATCTCACTGTTTCTCTCAGAATGAACCAGGCTTGTGGCCGATGGAGCAACAGCAGAAGTTGATATTGCTCCTCCGCTTACCAGCGCCTGAATTTTGCTCCATCGGCCGCAAGCCTGGTTCATTCTGAGAGAAACAGAGAGATTTCTGCCCGCCGCTCTTACTTCCCGGCGGAGGCACTGAGGCTTAAGGCTTACTGACCGAGATCCGCTTCCCAGAAGGGAGGAGAGAAACCATTGGAAGATGCAGAAGAGGCTCCAGATGCAGAACCCCCCCACCACTCTTGCTGTGGCGCCTGAACGTCCGGGTAAACGCCGGGGGAGATGCCCTTTGCAGCGACGGGCACGGGGCGAGTGGCGCGCCCCTTTGCAGACGCCCCGGGAGAAGCGGTAGGCGAGACCTTGCAAGCGTGGCGGGGAGAGGGGAGCCCTTCTCAGCCCTTTTGCACGCGCACACACGCCCGCTCCCCTTTTGCCTGCGTTGCTGCAGGCGCGCGGGGGGAGGTCTTCTCCAGAAGCGGCTGAACCACATCTCCCAGCAGCCCCAGGCGGGTGGTCAGGGCCGAGAACTGGAGCGGGGCAACAGCCCAGCGCAGCTGAGCGAGGCCCTGCGGCGGTGTTTTTGGAGCGCATTTCCACAGCCCAGCGCTCAGCTGCGTGTGGAAGTGCTCCAAAAAGACTGGCGCGGGGCCTCGCTCAGCTGCGTGTGGAAGCACTTCAAAAATACCGGCGCGGGGCCTCGATCAGCTGGGAAGAAAGAGTGGCAGGCAGAAATCTCTCTGTTTCTCTCAGAATGAACCAGGCTTGCGGCCGATGGAGCAAAATTCAGGCGCTGGTAAGCAGAGGAGCAATATCAACTTCTGCTGTTGCTCCATCGGTCGCAAGCCTGGTTCATTCTGAGAGAAACAGAGAGATTTCTGCCTGCCGCTCTTTCTTCCCAGCGGAGGCACTGAGGCTTAAGGCTTACTGACCGAGATCCGCTTCCCAGAAGGGAGGAGAGAAACCATTGGAAGATGCAGAAGAGGCTCCAGATGCAGAGCCCCCCCACCGCTCTTGCTGTGGCGCCTGAACGTCCGGGTAAACGGCGGGGGAGATGCCCTTTGCAGCGACGGGTGCGGGGCGAGTGGTGCGCCCCTTTGCAGACGCCCCGGGGAGAAGCGGTAGGCGAGACCTTGCAAGCGTAGCGGGGAGAGGGGAGCCCTTCTCAGCCCTTTTGCACACGCACACACGCCTGCTCCCCTTTTGCCCACGTTGCTGCAGGCGCGCGGGGGGAGGTCTTCTTCGCTGGAGGCGTTTTAGCAAATGGTGGGCAGCCACCTGCCGGGCGCGCCGGAGGGCGCGGTTGGTGAAGCCGCAGCTCTCTGGAAGCGGCTGAGCCACATCTCCCAGCAGCCCCAGGTGGGTGGTCAGGGCCGAGAACTGGAGCAGGGCAACAGCCCAGCGCAGCTGAGCGAGGCCCCGCGGCGGTCTTTTTGGAGCACTTCCGCGCACAGCTGAGCGAGGCCCCGCGCCGGTCTTTTTGGAGCGCATTTCCATAGCCCAGCGCTCAGCTGCATGTGGAAGCGCTCCAAAAAGACTGGCGCGGGGCCTCGCTCAGCTGCGCGCGGAAGCGCTCCAAAAAGACCGCCGCGGGGCCTCGCTCAGCTGCGCGCGGAAGCGCTCCAGGTCCGGCGGCTCGTCCAGCTTCACAGCCCAGCGCCAGTGCCAACCGCACTCCCTTCCACGCGATTGGCTCCTGCCCGCAAACCCCGCCCCCTTCCATGCGATTGGCCCCCACCCACAAACCCCGCCCCCTTCCACGCGATTGGCCCCCGCCCACAAACCCCACCCCCTGGCTCTCGAGCATTTCAAAATGTGCACGAGCATGCCAAAATGGCTCCCGGCATAAAAAGTTTGCCGACCCAGGGGTCCAGGGGGCGGGGGGCTCACGGAGGGAGGGGGCGCAGCCAGCGGCCCCACGAACCCGGCCCGGCTGCCCCACCGGGAGTGGCGGAGAAAGAGCTGCCACCCTCCGGCCGGCAGGACAGGCGCGGGAGAGCGGAAGGCTGCGCCCTCTCCACCGGGTGGGACCGGCGCCTCCTTCCCCGCCGGCGCCCGAGCACAGACACCAGCCGGGACCCCGTGCAGAAGATGCTGCGTGCCGCCAGCGCCTGACGTTAAGGCAGCTGTGCTTCCACTCCCCGCGGGCAGGCGAGGCAGGGAGAGAAGGGGAGATGGAGGGGCTCCCTCTCCGGCCTCTGCGCCCCTTCAGGCCCGTCTCTGCGAGGCCCGGCGCGGCAGGGAGGCGCTGCTGGCCCGGGACACGGCGCTGTCGGAGGCAGCGCAGGAGCGGCTGCAGGGGCTGCTGCGGCTGGAGATGGTGCTGCTCCGCGGCATCCAGGTGCTGGGTGAGGGCACGGGCCCGGGACACGAGCGGCAGGGCAGCGCAGGGGGCCTGGCCGGGGTGGTGGCGGTGGCGGCGGGGGGACGGAGCCGGTGGAGGTTTGCCAGGCGGTAGGACGGGGCGGGCGACGCTGCTGGAGCTGGTGGCAGAGCTGGAGGGAGCAGAGGGACCAGGCATTCCCATGGGTGCAGCGCGCGCTCTGCAACCCGCCTTGGAGAAGCGGCCACGGGAGGCCCTCCGGGTGCACCCTCCCGCCCCATCAATCCCCCCACCCTGCCGTTCGGTGTCCTCTCCCCACGCTAACCCGAGCCCTGCGGCGGCCGGGGGAGCCAAGCCAGGCTTGGACCGGAGGCGGCCAAGGGGAGAGCAGGTGGCTTTTCGCCCTGCGCCGCCCTGCCGCTCACGTCCCGGGCCCGCGCCCTCGCCCAGCACCTGGATGCCGCGGAGCAGTGCCATCTCCAGCCACAGCAGCCCCTGCAGCCGCTCCTGCGCCGCCTCTGACAGCGCCGCATCCCGGGCCAGCAGCGCCTCCCTGCCGCGCCGGGCCTCGCTCAGTGCGAGAGCCAGGGGGCGGGGTTTGTGGGCGGGGGCCAATCGCATGGAAGGGGCGGGGGTGAGTTCAGCTGCGGAAGAGCCACACTCAAGGGGCCAAAGAGCCGCATCTGGCTCGTGAGCCGCCATTTCCGACCCTTGGACTATTGCAATGCGCTCTACATGGGGCTATCCTTGAAGAGTATCCAGAAGCTACAGCTGGTGCAGAATGTGGCTGAGCAAGCAGTTTTGGGAGCCCCAAGGAGGGTGCATATAACACCGTTGCTGCACGAGCTGCATTGGGTGCCAGTTTGCTTCCGGGTCCTATTCAAGGTGTTGGTTATCACCTTTAAAGCGCTACATGGCATGGGGCCAGGTTACCTGAGGGACTACCTCACCCCCGTTATGTTGACCCGTCCCACCTGATCAAGCAGAGAGGGCATGTTGCGGACCCTTTTCATGAGAGATTGTCGATTGGCACGGTCCAGGAGCAGGGCCTTCTCTGCTGTGGCACCCGCCCTTTGGAACAAGTTACCCCTGGAGGTAAGGCAGGCCCCCACTCTCCTAACCTTCCAGAAGGGGGTTAAGACTTGGTTGTGCCACCTTGCTTGGGGCGGGAGCGGGGATTGCCAATCTTGGGGGTGGTTGGCTCCTTGATAGGGCCAATGATAACATTGTAATTCGCCATCTTGAATATTATATTTTATATTTTGTGCTTTATATTTATATATATTTATATGTATATTTATATTGTTTTACTTTAAGAATATGTTATGTTTCTATTTTTAACTGTTTGTAAACCGCCCAGAGTTGTTATTGCCATATTATAACATGGCTGCTGGCATTTTCAAGCAGAGACTTTCCAAAGAAAAGGACTGGAGTTTGCTATTAGCTTTTGTTAGCCAGGCTGATTTAAAATGCTCTCTGAGAACCAGTGGAGCCAGATCCACAGGAAAAAAAGATAAATTTCAACCAGAAGTCAAGGAGATAGAACCAGGCTCTGGCACCCACAGAAACCAAACCTGTCTCTAACTGTAAAACAGCATTCTTTATGCATCTTGGAACTGCGAGTATTGCTCTTATAAATTTGGACTGGACAGCTTCCAGGATATTAAATTTTGTAAAAATGCAAATTGTAACACCATAAAGAAGCTGAGAGATGACCTTAGCAAGAAAAACCTTGATGGATTTGCAGTTGGCTGAACAACTGTAGCAAACACCTGATCCTTGATGGCTCTATGTCCACATGGAGGGAGGTATGCGGTGGGGTACCTCAGGGTTCTCTCCTGGGCCCAGTACTCTTCAACAACTTCATAAATGAGCTAGAAGAGAGAATAGAAGAGATGCTTCATAAAATTTGCAGATGACACAAAGATGGGGATGGGGTAGGGTGGGATGGAGTGGGGATTGCTAACGTCACAAAATATATGTTCAAGGTTCAAAAAATATTGATAGACTTGAATATTGGGCCCTATTCAACAAAATGTTCAGTGGTGAGAAATGTAAAGTTCTGAACTTAGGCAGGAAAAAGCAGACACACTGTTACAAGATAGGCAGTACATGGCTTAGCAGTAGTACTTGTGAGAAGGAACTGGGTGTCTTGATTGTCCACAAATTAAGCATGAACAGCAGTGTGCCACAGCTGCCACAAGAGCCAATGCAGTTTTGAGCTGTATCAACAGAGGTATAGTATCAGGATCATGGGAAGTGATAGCATGATTGCTCTATGCTGCACTAGTCAGACTGTACCTGGAATACTGTGTCCAATTCTAGTCACCACAATGCAAAAAGGATGCTGAGGAACTGGAAAGAGTGCAGAGAAGACAACAAAAATGGTAAGGGCTTGGAGGCTAAATTCTATGAGGAGCAATTAAAGGAACTTGTTATGTTTAGCCTAAAGAAGAGAAGGCTAAGGGGAGACATGGAAGAAGTGTTCTAACACATGAAGGGATTTCACAGGGCATGGATGGGTATGGATCTATTCTCCAGAGCACCCAAGGGTAAGACAAGAACCAATGGGTGCAAGCTTAACTGAGTGAGGGCCAAACTTGACATAAGGAGGAATTTCTAGACTGTGAGAGCTATTAAGCCAGAGCTTTCCAAACTGTGTGTCGGGACACATTAGTGTGTCGGCTGCAGTGTCTGGGTGTGTCGCGGCTGCTGCTGCTTCCGAACCCTGCCAGGATTCCACGTAGGTCCTAGTGCCTGCCTTGTGCCCTGCTGTAAGAGTGTGTCGTGAAATGATGCATGTCTAAAAAGTGTGTCACCAACATGAAAAGTTTGGAAAGCTCTGTATTAAGCAATGGAACAGCCTACCTCCTGAAGTCATGGATGCTCCATCACTGGAGGGTTTCAAGAAAAGTTTGGAGAGCCATTTGTCTGGGATGAGAATTCCTGCATGGGCAGGGGGTTGGACTAGAAGACCTCCAAGGTCCCAACCCTATGATTCTATGATGCTTTTATGGTTGGAAGACAAATATTGAAGATGAACTAATAACATCAACTTGCAAGGGAATAAAGGGGTTCAAATCTAAGTAGTGTGTTCAGTTTGTTGTGATTCACACTTTTCTATTTTTGAATGTAGAATCATTGTTAGGAGTCTATAACTACTAGCTGCATTTCCCAATAATAACAACATTATAAACACTGTGCCTTGAATTAATACTATAACTCCAAAAATGGACTCGTTTCCCCTTTCCTGTTAAAAATACCCATATAAAGCATTTGGCAAGGTTTCCCTTTCTTGAGGAGGAATTTAACTATCTGAAAAAGCTTCACAGTAAATAAGCAGTCATAACATCTCTTGTAGCAATTTTCTCAATCTGGATCAACATACCCACTGTCTTAAAAACACTAGTTTAAATACTGACGGAATATCTATCCATGCAAGTCTCATGATGAAGTCTCATGAATGAGGTAGGATTAAAAGATAAAATCTAGACAATAGCTATTATCATTCTAAATGATATCTGGCACTGAAATTTACCAGGAAATTCTCAAAAATATACTTGGACTATTAGCATTCAAATATGCCTCCTCTTTCTACAAGCACCTCCTGGTTTGGGAGGGAGGGGACACTTCTCTTCTAATTGTTGCATGAATAAAAATAAAATGTATATGTCATGAACTTAGAACCAGTGAGACCTGTTTTCAAGACCTGTTTTCAAGGATCTGTGTAGCTGTGTTGAATCAATACATGAAACAAGGACAGCTTTTTTTCAGTTGTCCATATATCTGAACTCATCTGTCAATATACCTTTGCACACTTTTTCTCTTTAGACTACTGAATGATATCTTGCCCATCTTTCTTCTATCTTCCTACCCCTCCACCCATCATCTTCTAGTTCTCTATTGACTTTTGAAGAATGCCATATCTGTATAATAGGTTTGTGCTGTTTAAAAATAATATTGACTTGGTGCTATCTATAGAAATGGTAATGCATGTTTCTGTCCTAGATATCCCCTGAAGAAATTCATTTTGGTACTATGAGAGCAGAATTACCAGATGGAAAGATTTTGCAGTGTGCTATGATTGGCAGATCGGTGACAATGTGAATATGATACCCCTAAGTAAATCATACCACCTTTCTGCTTCCCTCTACGGCATCTTATTTCTCACTTCATAATGAGCCCCTCAATATGCTCTCACACACAACGTTTGGCCTTGATGCAAAGTCACAATCAGATTACTTGGAGTGGAATTAGTAAAGCTGCTTGGAACTAAGGTTTGCAAAATGTTTTTGTTTATGGGATGTTATTGTCAATGAGTAAGCCCTTAGACATGCCTTTTGCTGAAAGACACTTTTAATTTCCGGTGTCTCTCCGAAGGACATTGTGATGTTTACATAAAGGTAATCTTTACTGAGAGATATAGACAGTAATACTATTGCCAAATTTAGCCTTTCTCAATGGCTTAGAATGGGCCCTGGTATCAAACAGGGCTCAAGATTTACACATACATCTTTAAGTAGAGTTATATTTGCTTAGCCAGCATGATTCTTAGAGCAACCTCAACTCAAAACAACTATAGCCAAACTATAGCATTTGGAAAAGAGCAGGAAGATAATTAAAAATAGTGTTCAGGACTGCAGGCATGACCATACAGACTACAACTCTCACTGGCTGTTCATGTTTCAATGCTAAAAATCAGAAAGAGTCTGATAGCATTTTCAAGAGTAACACATTTTATTATAACGCATAAGCTTTTGTGAGCTGCAGCTCACTTCATCAGATGTCTGGAATGGCTTAACTGATGTAGTATTTAAATATATATAAATAAGTTGGGAGGGCGGAAATAGATAATAATATTTGTTAGCTTTAAAAGGCGCTACCAGACTCTTTCTGATTTGTAGCTACCATAGACTAACACAGCTTTCTTGCTATACCTCAAAGCTAGAGACTTTCAAACCTTTGGGGTTAAGGAGCACATTAATTATTTGGGGGAGAACACTGTGAGCACTCTCATCAAATGACCATCATAGCCAGTCACTAACCCTACAATTAGAGAAGGCAAATAGGTGAAGATGCCCTAGTCCCAAATCTAGCCTACTTTTGTTTGGTTCCCAGTATCTAGTTGCTCACTATTTTTAATTTGTAAGACTATTTATGATGCCTGTGTCTGCCGAGAGGTGTTCTTTCAAGCAAACATGATGCTAGAACCTGACACTTGTGCAGTAGAACTTCCTAGTTAAAATTAAAACATTCTTTACATTTTTTAAAACGTATGCATGGCACAGAGACTGGCATACACACACAGCCTGGCATATATACTATGAAACCCACTGGTACACTGTTCAGCATAATTGCTGTATGTTGCCAGACCCTCATGTCAAATATACGCAGATGAATTTGACCATCTTCAGAGTTGCTAAATAAGTAAGCAACTGGCCTACATCTGTTCCATTCATTCTTGCTCTTCCAGCATTTACTCTTCTTACATTCCAAGTTGTAATTTTCCATGTGCCATAATTGTCACCAGGTGGGACTCTAGATATTGAGCTCTACTGCACTTCATGGCATTGATCAACAGAGGCTTTCCAATAACACTTGTAGAAAAATGTGATTAACAAATATTAAAATGGCATCTAGAAGGGTTTGTTCATTAGGAAGGGGACATTGGGCTGTTAGTGTGTTTGAGTGTTTTTGTTTGATTGGACACCTTGCAACCACTGTGACTACAATAGTTACCCCCAGTTAGTCAGTGACTGACTGACCCCTCTGTCATTGAGTGGGGAAGTCAGTGAGTCACCGACTCACTGGTCCGCCACAAAGCTCTGGGGGGAAGGTGGTTGTTGTCATACTGCAGAGGACCCTGGAGGAAGCAAATTATCTAGACAAGTGTTTCTCAACCTGGGCAACTTTAACATGTGTGGACTTCAACTCCCAGGATTCCCTAGCCAGCATGGGGAATGATCTAGACCCATTTCAGACAGGTTTCAGGCTGGGATTCAGTACGGATATAGCTTGTTGATGACCCCTGGCAGAGCCAGGATTGGGGGGAGGTGTGTATATCCTTGTGTTCCTTGCTCTCTCAGTGGCTTTTGATACTGTCCACCAGGGCACCCTTCTGGACTGACTTCAGGGGTTATGTAATGGTCAGTGAGAATAACCTTGAGAGAGAGAGAGGAAAGAGCCGCAGCCTAGTCAATGGTCCCATAAACGAAATCTGAGTCCAAAGGAGGGATGGAGGTAGAGAAAGCATCTCAGAAGGAACCCTCCCTTTTCCGTTTTCTGGAGAGTAAAAGTAAGGGAGGGGAGAGGTACTTTCAGACTTGCAAGATTGATGTCAGCCCTTCAAGGTAGACCAGACAAGAAGCACAAACCATGAGTACTAACACTATCTTTATTGTAAGGTTGCACTAACAGAAACTTGCAAGTCTTGCAAGTCTGAAAGCACCTCTTCCCTCCCTTACTCCCTTACTCTTTAGAGGTAATAAAGGGTTGGGGTTGGCCCTATAATTCCACTATTATACTATTTTATCTATACACTAAACTGGTGACAGCTATCATGTGAAAGTCCTTTCAGTACTGCTAGTGGAGCAAACTAGTGCAATTGTGCAATTCTGATAGATCAGCCTTTCAATTTACCAGCTGCAATAGCTTTAACTGTTCTGTAGAAGGCATGAAATGGCACCATCTGTGTTATATTGTGGTATGTATAAGTGGAAAGGAACCATTTGCACATAGCTAGAGCTGGGTTGTTAGAGAAATGTAAAGAATACACATCTTTCTGTTACTCTTGTGCCATCTTATAATGTTCTTTGTGACATGGTTAGATGTAAATGGGAATAGGTTCCTAGTAACTCTCTGGCCCTTGTGGAATTTGAAATTCATTGCATAATTATGCTTTTGCTGTCCAAAATCCTAACCCCAACCTAGTGATTCCTGCTGATACAAATTAATCACTGTGAGTTAAATATTTCAGGTTTCTTGTGCAAAAACCCCTTCCTTTTTTGTTGTTGTTTATTCATTCAGTCGCTTGCGACTCTTTGTGACTTCATGGACCAGCCCACGCCAGAGCTTCCTGTCCTTCACCACCCCCAGCTCCCCCAAGATCGAGTCCGTCACCTCCAGAATATCATCCATCCATCTTGCCCTTGGTTGGCCCCTCTTCCTTTTGCCTTCCACTTTCCCTAGCATCAGCATCTTCTCCAGGGTATCCTGTCTTCTCATTATGTGGCCAAAGTACTTCAGTTTTGCCTTTCATATGGTGAAGTCCATGTATAAAGTCGTCTTTTAGGTTGTTGGAAGAGAGTCATTTCAAACATCATTGAGGTGCTCAAGCTCCAGCACCATGACAAGGTAACAATCTCCTTTGCTGGAGAACCCCTTCCTAGGTAACTTAAACAATTCTTTTGATTTGAGAAAGACTTTTACAACAACGAATTCTACTCTGGTATTAATTTGATTTCAAAGAATGTTTGCTCACATTTTCTGTCTTGTCTTCCCTAAAGAAAATGCTTGTATAGTACACTGATGGCACAGAACACTACACAAATATTTGGGTATCACTGACAATAAGTGGTGGAGATAAATGATATATTTTTTGCATTTGTAATTTTCATGAATTGGTATGGGGAAATTAAAGCAGCCAAACTGAACCTTTGGTTTCTCTTATTACTTTTTTGAATATATTAAAAATGTAAACATCAATATGATAACATTTCCTGCATTAATTGGTATGTAAACAGATATGTATTTTTGTTTTCATTTCAACAATTTCAATGTAGAATGACAGAAAATATGGCAATTTCTAGCACCACCTATTGGTAGAAAGATAGAAAATTACACACACACACACACACACACACACACACACACACATTCTGTTGATTTACTTGAGATGTTTATGTATGCTAGAAAATGGCTAATTTTTGAAAGCCTTTATTTAACAGCCTTATTTCTAACCCTTGCACAGCTTTGTATACATTATATACGTTTTCTCTAAAGCAACAAATGTTTTTAGACTGGTAAAAGATTATTCTTTTTTAAAAAATAATGTCCCTATGGTTACTTTGTCAGAGCAGAAGTACTAAACATGTGGAAAGCAATCAGATCTCTGGCCGTTAGCTGATTTGTAAAAAGTTTGTGCAGATTAAATTTAAGATTAATTAAGTCATAACTCTTGGACAATATATATGAATATTCTGAGAATTTATTCCATAGCTGTGGTATCTTTTTATTAGATTTAAATATTTAGATAATGAGTAAGGTTCTGCATACTTTATTCTCATCTGATCATATGTTGAACAGTTTGGTAGTCTGCTGAATGGCTGATACTTCAAGGCACTAAAGCCTTTTTTCAGCCATTCAAAGGTTTAATTTGTTCCTCCACCCTGTCTATGTTTAACCAGGAGGTTGAAAAGAGTTTGGATGTTGGAGAAATGTCACATGATTTTGTTTCTTAAGCAAAATTGTATGACCCTGCAAGACAGACACTGTGGCAGAAAAAGAGCATACAGTTCTGTCTGTTAGCATGTCTTATAATATTTCTCAGCTCAGAAACTGCAAATAAAATGCATACATTAAGAAAAGCTGTGTACAATAATAGGTTAAGAAAAAACATAAACTGAATTCCAACAATGCTTTGAAGGCATAGAGAAGGCTGCACAGAACACTCAGGAGAGACACAATAGCAGTCAAATACTTGAAGGGCTGTCACATGGAAGAGAGTGTGCATTTATTCCTATTCTCTATTCCTGAGGATAGGAAAAGAAGTAGCGTGGAAGACATAGACAGAAATCCAAACTCAAAATAAGGAGGAGTTTCTTGATGGTGTGAGCTATTAAGGAGTGGTATGTCTCCTGGAGCCATGGGAGCTCCATCATTGGAGATTTTCAAGCAGACATTGGAGAGCTTTTTGTTGGGATGATATGAAAATTCCAGCCCTGGGCAGGGTGTTGGAGTAGAAGACCTCCAAAATCCCTTTTAACTTTCTGATTGCAAACATTTTTTCCTTTTTTTAAAGTCATGGAATGACCTGGAATTCGTATAATTGGATTAATATTTATTTATGCATTATTTAAAACATGTATATACCAATCCCTATTAATGTATATGTGAGACTAGATATAGTGAGTCAGACTTCTCTACCTAATCTCACTGAGAATGGTAATCATATTCAGCATGGCAGATCAAGGGGTGAAGTAAATATTTTATATTACTGAATCTTACAATAACCATCCAACCATCCTCTGTCTAATCCATTATTGCTCGGTAATCTTATAAAGTAGATAAGAAAAACACCATTAGCTCCATTTTGCAGATCAGATTTGGAATTTAGAGCAATGGACATGCTAAGCCAATCCAGTGATATTAAAACTTGAAGCAGGAATTGATTAAATTGCTTTTATCTCCCCTTTCCAACAACACTTTTTGGCCATTTTTCTGGTTACATGAAATAACCAGAAAGAATAAAAAGAAAGAAAAAGGTGTTGTGGGTTAAATGTGAACATATAAAGGTATTTCTAGCCATATTACTTTCACATATGTTCACTCATCCATTCCATCCTGTTTGTGTATTAATTGGCAAGTAAAACACAATCTGCACAAAATTTGATTTTAAATACCTACTTGACTATTTTAAAATGAATTTTCACTCAAAACATGTGTTTCTCAATGCATTATTTTTTTTTAAAAAAAGGCTAAGTTGTAACGTATAGAAAGAAAGTAGAATCTTTGAATAAAGTCAGTTATTGTGATTGTGTCCCAGACATCACTGTCTTTGTTATAATTTAGGGAAATTAACAAGGGGAGCAAGTTCATTTCACCAACCAGTTGCATTGTAACCTTCACACCTTTTAATTTGCTTCCCACTTTCTTCTCCTTTTTAAGTATGAAAATGAGACACAAAGAAAAGAAGTGGTTCAAAAGACCGTCTCACATTTTGTAATGCTTTTCTCACAATCACTCAAAGACAATGTAATGGAGTTTGTCCAAATGTGTACTTCTTGCCAAGGAATCCAACCCACATTATGACAACTATTTTTAAGGAGGGAACTGGAAGTCATTTCAATTATTCAAGCTGCTCTGTGGGAAAGATTGATTCCTGCATTACCTTGAAAGTAAGGGCAGTCTGCATATTACCATGATGCAAGAAAGCATATGCTTGTTTCTAAGGATTAAGATTTAACAAGATTTTGAAACAAAGTAGATATGCAAGGCCACAACTAGGGTCTGTGTCACCTGGGGCAAACATGGATTCTGTGCCCCCCCATGGATTCCGTGCCCCCCCAAATGAGAAGTTCCGCCACGCCCCCTACAAACCTGCATAACATTTTCCCAAGCGCGCGTGAGAGAAGAGCAAGCGAGCCCCTGCCCTTCTGTTCTGGTGAGTTTGTCAGAGGAACTGGTCACATGAAAGCCACTCCTGCTTTAAACCTGCTTCAGCGGTGGGCTCCACCCACAAGGAACCTGCGTGAGCGTGAGATTAAGTCCCGATTTGCACCGCAGGCCTAACACAAAGGACTTTTGGTGCCCGCCCGCCAGCACGGTGCCTGGGGCACGTGCCCCGCTTGTCCCCCCTACTTGCGGCCCTGTAGATATGTCTATTATGCAGCCACTGGTCATGTTCTTCATCTAAATTGCTCAGGATGGCAGGTATGGCAGATTAGCTATTAGGTGTGTGCCAGATAGCTATGCTTTGCCTTGATAAGGGGCTTTCTGATGTAGAGGCAATGCTATTCACCTAGTTAAGGTGCAGCAATGACATAACTTGCCTCATTGAGGTGCTCCACATCATTAGAAACAGTGGAGACCCGAGATGTGATGCAAAGCAATCTGTCAGATTTGCTTTGTTCTTTAGAAGTGTGCACGGAAGGGCACATTACTTTGCAAGGCAAATTTGAAAAGAATGAGCAAAGCATCATCAAAGCAAATCACCACTTCAATGTTTTCCAGATTAGGAATCAGAGCAGGGAAAGTACAACAATCCTACATTCAGTGTGAAGCTGGTTGGGAATTGCAGCTCCATGTTGCGGAGGGCCAGGTCACAGCTTTTTTGTAGGATTATGTTAAAAAAGGAGCCAGCACTATCTGGTGCCAGATGACTTAGATCAGGGTTTCTCAACCTTGGCAATTTTAAGATGTGTAGACTTCAACTCCCAGCCAGAAACACTGACTTAGATTATTCTAAGAGCAATTAGATTTTTTTTGGGGGGGGGGGACAACAATGGTAGTGCCCTCTTGATCAGAAAATCAATAATAATGATCTACAGTTTATCTTGACTAACGTACAGTAGTTTTCATCTCTGCTCCTTAGGAAAAAAAGTCTTTGCTACATGGTTGTCACTTAAATCTACAAGGGCAACGAAGTTCCGAAAAGGCTTCTCTGAAGCCACACAATATTAGAATCAGAACTGTTGTGTGAAATGATGCAATAAAAAAAAACACAGCCTAGCTCCTGTGGGTGTCTTTAGACCAGCTGTCAGGAGCACTTGCCCTTAGGGTCAAGGAAAGAAGCCTGGATAAAATAAAGCCTTGATTACAGCAGTCAACATTCATTACTATATATTCTCCCCCCCCCTCTCTCTCTGTGTTTGTGTGTGTGTGTGTATTCATTATGTTTCCTAGGTGTAGAGAATTATTTTCTTTTATTACTATAAGCTGGCTTTAGACATCAAGGGAACCAATAGTTGCTGGGGGCTGCCTTTAAAAGCCATTTCACAAAAGCCAAAATGAAAACAACATTGGAATATAATGAGTTTTTGATCCAGTGTCTTGCTGAAATTTTATGAGAAAAAAGTCTTCATTGTAATCTAATGAAAATACTTGGTCCCCTTTTTTTTTCCATTTTCCCTTGACTACCTGCATCACCCTGTTTGTTTGCTTGCTAGGCTCTTCTTTTCCTGTAAAAATGCAAAGATGTGCTCTTTTTCCTGTAAATATACTCCAGAATATTGTCCCTGATCAATTCCAAGTTTGACATTCCTCCTTTAGGTGGGAAGTCTGAAATTCCAAATGAAGATATTACTGACCAAGGAAGCTGTGACCTACCATTCCTTCTATGTGTTTTGGAATCCTCTATCAGACAATGATATGTGGCATTTCATTTGTAGAGAAGAGCCACGAGAATATTAGCAACCACTGATTAAGGGAACTGTATGAATGGCAATTCAATGTCTCCCATCCTTGGCTTTTCTTAGGGAGGAGTCATGCATAACTGAGGACAAAACTCCTAAGCTCTGGGCTTCTGGAGCAGTTCTCAGACATGGCCCTAGTTGCCAATGATTTTCAGTAAGTAGATGAAAATTAAATTAGGTGGTTTAAGAGCAGATATGATGGGAGAGTGAGGATGGGGGTATGCCAGCTTATGAAGAAAAAGGGTAAGGGGTTGAAGGTTATTTACTGTGGAAAGGCTCACTTGCTTCCTTGGCCAGACTGACTTTCCCTTTTATGTCCCTCACAAGTACTCCTTCATATATCCCATGGGTCTGAAAATGTGGCCCCCATCCCCCCCAAAGTTTCCAACCATCAGCTAAATAAAACTATTCCTCCAAACTCCTTTATCCCCATAAATTCCCGGTGAATCAATATCTGTCTTAGATCTTCATGACCAGGATTATTGATTTTATATGCTTCATTTTTCTCATTAGTGCCAGTGGGGGAGGGACAAAGGGGGGGGGGTCCAAACTGACATCAGCAGCATTGTGGCATTGCAAAGCAAGCCCTTCCCCTTTTGTTCCTGCATCATGACACGTGCCCCAAAAGGGCAGAGTTTGTAGTATGACATCACTATGCTATTTTCTTAATTGTGACAAAAGCAGCAAGATCCTGTGGACACCACTGCTTCCTCTTTCTGCCCACATTTGTTAGTCTCTTTCATGGCAGTTGAATACCATCATCTATGGCAGTGTTGAATTCCCCATGCTAGCTGGGGAATTCTGGGAGTTGAAGTCCACACATCTTAAAGTTGCCAAGGTTGAGAAACACTGCTCTATGGTTTTTGCTCACCATCTATCATTAGTGTCCTTCTCCAGTAATTTCTGGAAGGCTGCAACTTCATCATCAGATGAAGAAAGTTTGGCAACAAGCTCATCACAGTCTTTACTAGGTACATATTTCCAGTTATCTGCAGGAAATTTAGCATAAGTTGTTATTTATGCATATTAATAGGTTGATATTAAATTGCAAATGCAACATTTAAAAATGTTCAAAATTGTACACAATAAACTATTGTGTAATATTCTTTGGAGGAGGAATACCAAAATCATCTAGAAATGTATTTTTCAAATTTAGATTCAAATTTAAAATGCCATGTGTCCAACCTAGTTTCTACCCAGTTCTACTATAACTCTTTGCAATTTGAAACCCAAACCTGAAAGATATTCTGGAATTAGGGAAGGAGTTGTGCTATAAACATTACTAGTCTTTTGGTCTTTTCACATTGTCTATACACATTTGTGCATGTGTGAGAAACAAGAGAGAGAGAAAGAGAGAAAGAGAATCACAACAACCGTAGAAAAAAGATATGATGCAACATGATCTGGATCTGTAAATAAGAAACCAAATTCTATTCTTTTCAAAACCTTCAATGCAATTTTCACTAAGACTTTCCTTGGGAGATTATTGGGTTTTGGACTGGCTGCTCTTGCCCCCCACGTCTATGACTGACTGAGAGTACTATGGCTCAGGAGACACTCTGAGCTGGAATCTCTTAAGCATGTTTTTCCCCATCCTCTCAAATGTCATTTCTGAGACATTTATTACAAGGCACTGTGATGGAAGTTCAGATACACATTTCAGTGACAAGTCCTGTTTTTGGCTACTGGAGATAATAGGTGAGTTCAGATGCATCAATAGATACAACATAAAGGATAAAGGCATTTTTTGAAATAGTCTTGCACATGCTTGGTATAAGTTTCAATGCTGAGGAATACAGGTGGGAGGGTAGGTGGTGTTTCTTGGGAAGAGATAGTGTAGATTGTAAAGTCAAGAAGATTATTTATTTAAAGAATACCTATGAAGCCCCATGTGCTCAAATGCTGACATATGTTATAATTATACAGAAAGGGGGGCTAACCTGTTTACTCTTTCACTTTCTCCATCTTAATGCTTCCTACATATTTTAATATTTTTCCCTTTGAAGTCCCTCCCTCCCTTTTTTAAACACTGCAGGAAGAAATCAAAGTCAATGTTTCAGAAGTTTTGCTTATTCTTTCCCATCATGCTGCACTCCCAAAGAGTTGATCAGAACATTTATTTATTCCATATCATTTTAAACATTCACACAGACATTTATTCAGACACACAGTGTGATGTGTGTGGGTGTGTGTATATAAACATTCTATCCTTTGGGGAAAAAATAGCAAACATGACAGTGTGGATCCATTCTTGATGTACATATCTCCCCCAAATAGCTCAATTGTAAGTATACTGTGCTTTGTGGCTAAATTTACCCTCTATTTTATCATGAAGAATTGTAAAAGAATTGTAAAAGTGCCCAATACAATCAGTTCTATGACATGCAAGATAGATACAGGTTGTGAAATGCAAATGGCTAGCAAATGTTGAGACACTTGGCATTATTTGATCCTGATAGTAATATAAAAAAGAAAGCAATACTATCATGGACAAGGCATGGACCCATTCTTATTTGCTAGCATTTAGGAAGGCATCATGAAAATTGTTCTTGCTGAAATAGTTTCCATTATTATTTTTCATTTGCTTTATCAGAAGAGGGAGATTCATTACTTTTTATTTCTCATGCAACATTTTTAAAAGGACAGCATGCTCAGTTTTCTATCCTGACCTAATGCAGTCCTGCTAGCTGTTAGCTGCTCAGTTATGGTACTACACAAGTAATGGCTACCTTGTTCAATTCTGCTATCCCAATTATAAAGGTAAAGGTTCCCCCGCACACTCATATCCAACTCTAGGGGCCGGTGCTCATCTCAGTTTGTTAGCCGAAGAGCCAGTGTTGTCCGAAGACGCTTCCGCGGTCATGTGGCCGGCATGACACATGCGGAACGCTGTTACCTTCCCACCAAAGTGGTACCTATTCATCTACTTGCATGTGCATGCTTTCGAACTGCTAGGTTGGCAAGAGCTGGGGCGAGTGTGGGAGCTCACTCTGTCACGTGGGGCTAGGGTCTCGAACCTCTGAACTTGCGACCTTCCAATCAACAAGCCTGGCATCTTAACCGCTGAGCCATCGTGCCCCCTATTATCTATCCCAATTATACTATTTATTTATTATACTATTATACGATACGATACGATACGATACGATACGATACTACTATACAATTATAGTATCCCAATTATACCAAGGTATTAATGGTGTCCATATAAATCAGTCAAATCTGTATGTGTAAAAGGGCAAGCCTGCAAGAAGACAGTTAACATTTAAACATAAATTATGATTGGTATATTTTATACAAAATCAAAATAAGCAATACTTGTAGTTTATGCCTTCTAAAGGAGCACTTGGATAGCTTAGCTTGTTAACAGAATATAAAAGACTGCTCATAGTGTTCCCTCAGCACTATCCAGATGGTTGGGACTAAGCTTCCCAGAATTCCTAGCCAGCTCAGAATTCTTAGTACAGTAGTGCAGTACTTAGACATCTGGAGAATGACAGATTGTGGATATCTTCTCTTATAGGCAGAGTTAGGAGCAACTTGCTGTGATTCAGGTAAAAATAACTTAATGAACATTTAGTCCATTCTTTTATAAATCAGTGTCTTCAGCCTTTCCTTGATTACATTAATATAATCAAAACCATGAAGTTTTACATAATTATATTCATCCTGGTTGCACCTTTTCATTTAATGTGCACCATTTCTATGGTAACAATAATTTTACCTGTTCTTGAGGTTGCATTTACTAAAGCCAAGGCTAATGAATTGAGAAATTGTTTAAGAATAGATGTGCCAAAACTGAATCTCTGAAAGTAGGAATAGCAGCTGATGATCTCCCAGGAAGGCTGGGATTGTGGCTAGTTTATTACAGTGCCTCTGACTGTTTCAACCACGGTATGAGCACTCTTTATTCCTCAGCTATGTTTATGGTGAAATGCCATGAGGCTGAATGGAATTGACCATATTTTGTAAAATCTCTCTCTCTCTCTCTCTCTCTCTCTCTCTCTCTGTGTGTGTGTGTGTGTGTGTGTGTGTGTATGTATGTATGTATGTATGTATGTAAAGAGTTCAGAGAAGAGTGACAAAGATGGTTAAGGGACCTGAGGGACAGCAGTTAAAGAACTTGGTATATTTAGTCTAAAGAAGAGAAGGCTAAGGGGAGGCATGATAGCAGTCTTCCAATACACGAAGGGATATCACAGGGCAGAGGGTATGGATCTATTCTCCAGAGCATCTGAAGGTAAGAGAAGAACCAATGGGTGGAATAAGGAGGGATTTCGTGATTGTGAGAGCCATTAATCCATGGAACAGCCTTCCTACTGAAGTTTTCCAGAAAAGACTGGATAGCTATTTGTCTGGGATGGTATGAGAATTCCTGTACTGGGCAGGGGGTTGGATCTCCAAGGTCCCTTCCAATCCTATGATTCTATGAAATAATGCAAATAGATCAGTACTACTGTCAGGGAATTTTGGGACTTGGAATCAAATCTGTGATTCTACAATGTGGAAAGGGCATCATTTTTCATGAAAAGCCCAAATAGACCTCTCTGTTACTCATGGATTTTTTCTTTGGGAATTCGTTTACTCAGTCCCTGAGAGTACTGAGCAGGCCTTTTTCCTTCCTTCTAATCAGGACTGCAGAGTGCTCAGAATGAACTAGACAGGCAATTCTCCCCTCCCTCCCCAAGGACTGAGTGATTGGGTGTCCATGAGATTGGCTAGGGAGAATTGAAATTGTCATGTTTAGTTTTACCCAGGCTTTTACTTTATTGTTTTGGAAGGTTCAAGTTTATTTTGCCCATGCTCACACTTTATGAAAAACTTTCTAAAAGTCTGCCTGAAGATTCCTATGGATTGTTATGCAGATTTCTATAAGCCTATTTTCAAATATATTTATATTATCTTACATTGTTGTTGTTTATTCATTCATTCGCTTCCGACTCTTCGTGACTTCATGGACTAGCCCACGCCAGAGCTTCCTGTCGGCTGTCGCCTGTCGCCTGTCGCCTATCTTACATTATATTATTATATTTACACACACATTCATTCACTGGCGATCACTCATAGCCAAGTAAGATTGTCTTCCAAAGGTAAAATTTTAACAGTGGATCCGTAAGTGGCTATAAAGGCCAATTCTGGATCCGCACAACCTCCCACAATGAGGGCATAGGTTTCCGGGTGGGAGATGGTCATGATGAGGGTTTGCCTGACGTGCCTTCCTTTTAGCTCTTTTCTCCCTTTTGCCCTGTACTCGTGCTTCTTCAAAGTCCATAGCGCCAGTAATAAAGGCTGACCTCCAATTGAAACGCTCATGAGTTAGGGCTTCCCAGTTCTCAATGCTGATATTACATTTTTTTAAATTAGCTTTGAGAGTATCTTTGAATCTCTTTTGCTGTCCACCAATATTCCATTTTCCATTCTTAAGTTGGGAGTAAAGTAGCTGCTTTGGAAGACGATGGTCAGGCATTCGAACAACATGACCGGTCCAGCGAAGTTGATGTTGGATTATCATTGTTTCAATGCTGGTGGTTTTTGCTTCTTCTAATACGCTAACATTAGTCCGCCTATCTTCCCAAGTAATTTGCAGAATTTTTCGGAGGCAGCGTTGATGGAATCTTTCAAGAAGTTGGAGGTGGCCATGTTTCACAGGCGTACAGAAGGGTTGGTAGTACAATGGCTTTGTAAACAAGCATTTTGGTCTCCCTGCGAATGTCCCGATCCTCAAACACTCTACGCTTCATTCGGGAGAAAGCTACACTTGCAGAGCTCAGGCGATGATGAATTTCAGCGTCGATGTCGGCTTTTGTAGATAGATGGCTGCCGAGATAAGAAAAGTGGTCGACGTTTTCTAGTGACACACCTTTAAGCTGGATTGATGGCGCTGTAGAGGGATTGGTTCGAACTTGCTGGTAAAGCACTTTGGTTTTTTTAATGTTAATCAAGAGGCCGAACTTTTCATATGCTTCTGCAAAGATGTTTAGGATAGTTTGAAGATCTTCCTCAGAGTGTGCACAGACACACACACAGTATATGTATATGTATATGTATATGTATTTTTGTTGTTTATTCGTTCAGTCGTTTCCGACTCTTCGTGACTTCATGGACCAGTCCACGCCAGAGCTTTCTGTCGGCTGTCACCATCCCCAGCTCCCCAATGGTTGAGTCCGTCACCTCCAGAATACCATCCATCCATCTTGCCCTTGGTCGGCCCCTCTTCCTTTTGCCTTCCACTTTCCCTAGCATCAGCTTCTTCTCCAGGGTATCCTGTCTTCTCATTATGTGGCCAAAGTACTTCAGTTTTGCCTTTAATATCATTCCCTCAAGTGAGCAGTCTGGCTTGATTTCCTGGAGTATGGACTGGTTTGATCTTCTTGCAGTCCAAGGCACTCTCAGAATTTTCCTCCAACACCACAGTTCAAAAGCATCGATCTTCCTTCGCTCAGCCTTCCTTATGGTCCAGCTGTCGCAGCCATAGGTTACTACAGGGAATACCATTGCTTTAACTATGCGGACCTTTGTTGTCAGTGTGATGTCTCTGCTCTTAACTATTTTATCAAGATTTGCCATTGCTCTCCTCCCAAGAAGTAGACGTCTTCTGATTTCCTGGCTGCAGTCAGCGTCTGCAGTAATCTTTGCGCCTAGAAATACAAAGTCTCTCACTGCCTCCACTTTTTCTCCCTCTATTTGCCAGTCATCAATCAAGCTCGTTGCCATAATCTTGGTTTTTTTGAGGTTTAGCTGCAACCCAGCTTTTGCACTTTCTTCTTTCACCTTCGTCATAAGGCTCCTCAACTCCTCCTCGCTTTCAGCCATCAAAGTTGTATCATCTGCATATCTGAGATTGTTAATGTTTCTTCCAGCGATTTTAACTCCAGCCTTGGATTCCTCAAGCCCAGCATGTCGCATGATGTGTTCTGCGTACAGGTTGAATAGGTAGGGTGAGAGTATACAACCCTGCCGTACTCCTTTCCCAATTTTAAACCAGTCCGTTGTTCCGTGCTCTGTTCTTACCGTTGCTACTTGGTCATTATACAGATTCCTCAGGAGGCAGACAAGATGACTTGGTATCCCCATACCACCAAGAACTTGCCACAATTTGTTATGATCCACACAGTCAAAGGCTTTAGAATAGTCAATAAAACAGAAATAGATGTTTTTCTGAAATTCCCTGGCTTTCTCCATTATCCAGCGGATATTGGCAATTTGGTCTCTAGTTCCTCTGCCTTTTCTAAACCCAGCTTGTACATCTGGCAATTCTCGCTCCATGAATTGCTGGAGTCTACCTTGCAAGATCTTGAGCATTACCTTACTGGCATGTGAAATAAGTGCCACTGTTCGATAATTTGAACATTCTTTAGTGCTTCCCTTTTTTGGTATGGGGATATAAGTTGATTTTTTCCAATCTGATGGCCATTCTTGTGTTTTCCAAATTTGCTGGCGTATGGCATGCATCACCTTGACAGCATCATCTTGCAAGATTTTAAACAGTTCAGCTGGGATACCGTCGTCTCCTGCTGCCTTGTTATTAGCAATGCTTCTTAAGGCCCATTCAACCTCACTCTTCAGGATGTCTGGCTCTAACTCACTGACCACACCGTCAAAGCTATCTCCAATATTATTATCCTTTCTATACAGATCTTCCGTATATTCTTGCCACCTTTTCTTGATCTCTTCTGCTTCTGTTAGGTCCTTAACATCTTTGTTTTTGATCATACCCATTTTTGCCTGGAATTTACCTCCGATGTTTCTAATTTTCTGGAAGAGGTCTCTTGTCCTTCCTATTCTATTGTCTTCTTCCACTTCCGCACATTGCTTGTTTAAAAATAATTCCTTATCTCTTCTGGCTAACCTCTGGAATTTTGCATTTAATTGGGAATATCTCCCCCTATCACTATTGCCTTTTGCTTTCCTTCTTTCTTGGGCTACTTCCAGTGTTTCAGCAGACAGCCATCTTGCCTTCTTGGTTTTCTTTTTCTTTGGGACGTTTTTTTGTTGCCGCCTCCTGAACAATGTTGCGAACTTCTGTCCATAGTTCTTCTGGGACCCTATCTACTAAATCTAGTCCCTTAAATCTATTCTTCACCTCCACTGCATATTCCTTAGGAATATTAGTGAGCTCATATCTAACTGATCTGTGGGTCTTCCCTATTCTCTTTAGTCTGATTCTAAATTTTGCAATAAGAAGTTCGTGATCTGAACTACAGTCAGCTCCAGGTCTTGTTTTTACCGACTGTATAGATGTCCGCCACCTTTGGCTGCAAAGGATGTAGTCAATCTGATTTCGGTGTCGACCATCTGGTGAAGTCCATGTATAAAGTCGTCTTTTAGGTTGTTGGAAGAGAGTGTTTGTTATGCACAGTGAGTTGTCTTGGCAAAATTCTATCAGCCTGTGTCCTGTTTCATTTTGTTCTCCCAGACCATGCTTGCCTGTAATTCCAGGTGTCGTCTGACTACCCACCTTAGCATTCCAGTCTCCTGTAATGAAAATAACATCTCTTTTTGGTGTATTATCTAGTAGGTGCTGCAGATCCTCATAGAACTGATCTACTTCTGCTTCTTCAGCATCTGTGGTTGGGGCGTATATTTGGATCACTGTGATGTTAAATGGCTTACCCTGAATTCGAATTGAGATCATTCTATCGTTTTTTGGATTGTATCCAAGCACTGCTTTAGCCACTTTATTATTAATTATGAAGGCTACTCCATTTCTTCTGTGGTCCTCTTGTCCACAGTAGTAGATCTGGTGGTCATCTGATGTGAAGTGGCCTATCCCAGTCCATTTCAGTTCACTGACACCTAAAATGTCTATATTTAATCTTGACATCTCACCAATAACCACATCCAATTTGCCCTGGCTCATAGATCTTACATTCCAGGTTCCTATGGTGTGTTGATCTTTAGAACATCGGATTCGTCGTTCACCACCAGCACCGTCGGCCGCTAGCCGTCCTTTCGGCTTTGAGCTAGCTGCGTCATCACATCTGGGGCTAGTTGAACGTATCCTCTGTTCCTCCCCAGTAGCATTTTGACCATCTTCCGACCTGGGAGTCCCATCTTCCGATGGTATACCGACATATCTCTGGTTGTACTGATCCATTTAGTTTTCATGGCAAGAATACTGGGGTGGGTTGCCATTACCTTCCCCAGGGATCGTATTTAGTCTGACCTCTCTGCCACGACCTTCCCGTCTTGGGTGTCCCTTCACGGTTTAGCTCATGGTTTCATTGAGGTGCTCAAGCTCCAGCACCACGACAAGGTAACGATCTCCTTTGCTGGAGATGTATATGTATATGTATATGTATATGTATATGTATATGTATATGTATATGTATATGTATATGTATATGTATATGTATATGTATATGTATATGTATATGTATGACTGAAGGCAAAAGGAGAAGGGGTCAGCAGAGGATGAGATGGTTAGATCGCATCACCAATGTAATTGTCGGGTTTGCACTGCTTACCTCGCTGCCGGCCGACATGCTGGACTCTGAGTCAGAAGAGGAGCCAGTCACCAGAAGCAGCAGGCTTTGCGCGGAACCGACCGAAGACCCGGAGGCACTGATTGGAGGAGACCCAGATGGAGGGACACCTCCACCAATCAGTGCGCGCCAAAAGAGAGCAGGGAGGTGGGCCGAGCAACGCAACACCCAATTGGCCCCTGCTCCCCAACGGCGTGAAATTCGGCTTAAAAAGCTGGTGCAACGAGTCCTGGTTGCTGGAGACAACCGATCCTACCCGCTACCAGCACGCCTAGGAACCAGTGACCCTCCTGCCACGTGGACCGCCAAAGCTGGGCCTAGTCAGGCCGCTTCTGCTGACCCAGCCTCCATGCCAGACCCTGCCACCACCAAGAAACCTGAACCAGGAAATCACCTTGCTTACCTTCTGCTGCCAAGTTCCGAGTTGCCTCCTGCTGCTGCGCTTCCATCTCCTGGGCCCCATGAACCTCCCAACGACGAATGCTGCCTGGAGCCTAACCTGCCACCTGCCGAAGAGACCACGACTGGGGTAAGTGCCTCTGCCTTGCTGACCCACCTCGCGACTGCACATGCTCTGGATTCCCAGTCTGCCTCCGAACCCGAGCTGCTTCCTGCCTCGCCGCTACCTCCCAGTGTTGCCTCCTGGGGCCTATCCACCAAGGGCGTACCCATCCCACACCCATGCCAACCCGACGCCAGTCCCAATTGGGCTACCTTCATCAGAGTTTGGGCTGCACCAGCTCCAACCAGCCAGGCCTGGTCCGCGTCCGCTGCTGCCTTACCTGCCACATCTGGACTACTGCCCTGTGTTGCCTTGTCCCCAGAGCCGGTGCCACCTGGGCCTGTGTCCCCTGTGGACTGCACTGCTGGGCCTGTAGGTCCAACCGGACTTGTTGCTCTTCCACCTACAGAGGAAGAGAGGGACAGTATAGACTCGTCTGCCTGTGTATCACTGTAAATAAAGTTGTTTCAATAACACTTCCGTGTCGGCCTTAGTCGGAACAGGACAGTAATGAACATGAATTTGAGTAAACTCCGGGAGACAGTGGAGGACAGGAAGGCCTGGCGTGCTATGGTCCATGGGGTCACGAAGAGTCGGACATGACTAAATGACTGAACAACAAATATGTATATGTATATGTATTACATGTATATTATATTATATATATATATATATATATATATATATATATATATATATATATCAAAGGGTAATTATGGTTCAGACTATATATTGGTTAAGGAAGTGAGAATTATTTAAGTGGGCATTAACCCACAAATCAAATGAATTGCTCCCATTTCCTCACATTTTCTTTTGCAATCTGGAATTGGCTTACTTAAGACTATTGATCTTTTTTGAAATAAAATCATCCTTCTGTTTTCAATAACAGCCAGTCAGTTGTGTGGAAGCAACAGTATAAAATGCACACACTTTAGAAAACAAGAACACAAATAAACAGGCAGATATTAGGAGAAATATAAAACATATGTACATGTACATATATGTAGAATTCTCTTGTATAAAAATTATATGTTTTAAATTCAGTGACATTTTTCAGTGTGAACTGAATATCTTATCAATTGATGGCTCTAAAAACTTAGCAAGAATAGTAACATGTACAGTAATTTGAGCAATTGGGATAATTATGTTATTAAAAAACTTTTGGTTGCCTGTATTAATTGAGTTTTGAACTTATCTTTAATATACTGGCTAAACTGAGAGCCAGTTTGGTCTAGTGGTTAAGGTGCTGGGCTAGAAACCAGGAGACTGAGAGTTCTAGTCCTGCCTTAGGCATGAAAGCCGGCTGGGTGGCCTTGGGCCAGTCCTTGTCTCTCAGCCCAACTTACCTCACAGGGTTGTCGTTGTGGGGAAAATAGGAGGAGGAAGGAGTATTAGGTATGTTCGCTGCCTTGAGTTACTTACAAAAATAATAAAGGCGGGATAAAAATAAATAAATAAATATAAATAAATGTTAAGGCTTTAAAAAAATGATCATTTGGGGCAGCCTACTAACCCAAAATATTAATGACCTCCTGAAAACTAATTTGAATTGATTTTTTTGAAAATCAGAAAAGTACAGAACTATATATTAACTAGAAGTTTTCTTGTTTATACCCAGTGTGAAATCTGTCCTCTTAACTTTCTGATTTATAGCTGTGGTGAAATACATGTCAGCATTTGATTGGGGGAAAACTGTTGAGTCATTTCTCACCATATACAGTAGTTGAAAGGAGAAAACATTGGAAGGGACAAATCTATCTAAGTGATCAGCTCCTCCTGCCCTTGAACAAACTCATTTCTATGATCTTTCTGTGATGACTTGGTGAGAGAACTCCCTGAACTCAAGGTTTGAGCTGAAGCTTCACTGCTTTAGCCTACTTCTCAAGGTTTTCTGAGAAAGGGCTAAATTGCAGGACTAAGAGGTCAGGATAAAGGAAGCAGGATATTTTTGTTTCTCTTTTCTGTTCCATCTAATGACATGCAAAATATTTTTCTCTTTTTCTTCTTCTTTTATTATTGTTTCTTCAGAGTGATGGAAGAGAAAATGCTTCTGATTTCCCCCCCCCTAGATATGAGGTGGCCGTATCTTGGGTGGTATGAGAGCGTTCTGGTCTTTCACTGGATAAACATATATTTCCAGCAGTTTGCAGCTTTTTTGTTTTTTCGCATGTAGATTTAACTCCAAGGAAAGATATTATAATGGCTATTCTCCTCTCTCTGTGTGTTTTTATATCAAGGAATGTGCATAGTCTCATTGCTTCAGAGAGATGGAAAGAAACATCATAGCATTCTCTGCCATCTTGTAACAATAAACTAAAAAAACATGTGCAAAGCAAAACAATTCTGAAGCAACCTGATAAGTATGTGGCGGGGGGGGGGGGGGACAGAAGCAGAAGCTCATTTCATAGAGAAAGGAAACTTTCATAACATTAGAACATAGATTGGGACACAGTGTTAACACCAGCACATGCCACCAGATTTTTACCTGTCAGTATTGAAGATACTATCATTCTCTTTCCTTAATCTACCATCTTTTGTTGTTGTTTATTCGTTCAGTCGCTTCCGACTCTTCGTGACTTCATGGACCAGCCCACGCCAGAGCTTCCTGTCGGCCGTCACCATCCCCAGCTCCCCCATGGTTGAGTTTGTCACCTCCAGAATATCATCCATCCATCTTGCCCTTGGTCGGCCCCTCTTTTTTACCATCTTCCGACCTGGGAGTCCCATCTATCCACATTTAATCTACCAAATCAGGGTTGTGAAAATCTTCATTTTTTGCATCCCTTTGAAGTAGAATCAGGAAGTGAGATGGGCATTTCAGGGGGTGGGGCAAGAAGGAGAGAAATGATGAAATGTACATTGGCATACCTGTACTGCAGTGAAAACTCTGCTCTTTTTGTGTTTGTGTCATGATATAGCATGCAATACCTAAGGGGGTGTCATTATTTGATGAAACCTTGGCTTGTGGGAGATGCCCCTGGGATATGACATCAACCCCAGCTTCTCAATAACAGAGCAGAGGGACAACATCACTACACTGGAAGCAGCAGGCTTCTGAACATGTACAAGAGCCCATTTTGGGCAAAGGATGTGCCAGATGTTTCAGTTGATGTAACATGCTTTGTTTTAAAAACTGGTTCAGCTCAGCACCTGGATGTAGATCAGTGTTTTTCAAACTTGGCAACTTTAAGATGTGTGGACTTCAACTCCCAGAATTCCCTAGCCAGCCATGCTCTAGAATGAGGCTGAGACTAATAACAATTAGTCTCAGCCTCATTCTAGAGCATGGGGAATGCTGGCTGGGGAATTCTGGGAGATGAAGTCCACACATCTTAAAGTTGCCAAGTTTGAAAAACACTGATGTAGATCATGCCCACTTCACTAAGCAGTATTCTAAATATCACCATGATAGTATTCAGTATTCTAAATATCACCATCATAGTTTCAGGCACCATCACAGTCTTAGATCTGCTACGCATGTCTGGTAGTTTTCCTATAGGTTGATTTCCAGGGCCTCACACATACCTATCCCATAATTAGCTTTGTTTATGTGCACTATTTGACTTCTGCCCCCTCTCTCTGGGGAGGTGCCCTTTTGTCACTTTACATTTGACTAGCTCTTAGAGCCAACGAAACGTAGAGGGAATTATTATCATGTTATATTGTAACATGTTCTTATTTTCTTCACCTCTAATTAGTCACAGCAATCAAAATCAAAAGAGGCCAGCCCACCAGCTGGCCTTTTTAGTTCTGCGGCAGGAAAACCACAGGAGCTGCAATCCTCAAAAGTGCTATCAAAGAGTTTATTTATTGGGAAAATAAAACTGGGATACCAATCTGTTTTAGAATGAAAACTGAGGTTAATCTTTTGACTCATGGGGCCTGCTTAATAACGCCATCACTGCTTGCTGTATACACATAGACATTATCTTCCTCTCCTCCTGCGGTCTCTGATCGAAGAGACTGTAGCATTTTCATCACAAAGAGAAGCTACTGAAAGTGCCAGTGAAAATACTTTGTGGTATGTGGCAGGAGAATATGGAATGTCTCACTAAACAATAGAGAAAAGTTTTAACTGTATTTGAAACGTATGCATTTCACCACATACAATGTTCAACAATGCCCCCCTTTCCAATGCTACCCAAATCCACAAAAAGCATTAATTCAAGTCCTTTGCACGGCCTCTTTCTAACTCAGAGTGGAGTATTTAATAGTGAATGTATTAATTTTGAATGTATAGAATGTGAATGAGAGTTTGCATGCATAAGATTTCAAATTAAATTTCTGGTATCTCAGGATAGGCTTGGAAAAAAAATCTTGTCTGGTACTCTGAAGAAGCATTGCCAGTCTTGACAGAAAATAATGATAGAGCATTTTCTTTCAAGTCTCAGCCAGTTTAGTACATACTGTATTTATTATTCATCCATCCAGTCCACTTGCAAAAAAGAAAAAGAAAAAAAACCTGCAAATTCAACAAGGCATGACAATCCCCATTATTTGAAATGTATATTTCATTAAACATACTCCTTTAACTTAATAAGGGCGTTTGATTGTCCTCCTCCTCCTCTTCCTCCTTGGAGGCACAAACTGCTTTATGAGATCTGCTCATTCTAAACTGCATGTTATTTCATGACCTTTCAATGAATTTCTTTGTTTACAAAAGGCAGACAATGAAATCCGTGAACATCCTTGGGAGACAATACTGACCTAGCAAGGCCACTTGATGTAACCTTGTATAAGGCAGCTAGTTATGTTTGTGTGTTTCAGGTTACTAACTACGCCAGTGCATATCTGCAAAACATTTTCAAAGTGTACAGAGTGCTTCAAAGCCAGGTGGTTTAATGTGCTGCTTCAAAGTACAGTAGAGTCAAACTTCAATTTAGTTCAATGGGATGGTTCCACTGAAACTTTGTCAAACTGAAGCACCTCTTCAAAATTTTGTACATGCCTATTACCACTCATATTTCCAAAACAGTCTCAGAGCTCAGGGTTTCATTGTGAGAGAATGAATTTGAATTCTCAGAATATGAAAAACAGATAAATTCCAGATGTGCTCCAAATTCTTGGGAAAGGTGTGTGTATGTGCTTTTGTTTCTTATTTTTAACATGTGATGTTTCAAGTTAAAATCAAGCCAAATCTTCATAGGTGGTTCTTCTTCTTTTGGTTGATGGAATAGAAAGGAGTACTTTTGTCAGAAGTCCCATTTTGCTTGGCTCTCTTTTAAATAGATACTGAACAAGTCCATCTTGTTGACAATGAAATTTTGGTGTCTCTTTTCTGTGTGCTTAGCAAGCACACTGCTCCCTTTTCCATTTCCGTTTGCTACTAATGCTATCAGAGCAATGCTGTTTCACCAGTCCCATGGGAACCAAATGTCAGTGTTCCAGATGGCAGGCTGCCAGTCTAGCAATCATATTGAGAGTCACTGAGGGAGTTGTCTTTATTGAAGAAACAAAGAACACTGCTTCATAATGCACCTTGTGTATATCTTTGGGACCCAGCAGTGGAATGAAGTGGCTGGAAACCTCTTTCTTTCTTTCTTTCTTTCTTTCTTTCTTTCTTTCTTTCTTTCTTTCTTTCTTTCTTTCTTTCCTTCCTTCCTTCCTTCCTTCCTTCCTTCCTTCCTTCCTTCCTTCCTTCCTTCCTTCCTTCCTTCCTTCCTCCTTCCTCCTTCCTTCCTTCCTTCCTTCCTTCCTTCCTCCTTCCTTCCTTCCTTCCTCCTTCCTCCTTCCTCCTTCCTTCCTTCCTTCCTTCCTTCCTTCCTTCCTTCCTTCCTCCTTCCTTCCTTCCTTCCTTCCTTCCTTCCTTCCTTCCTTCCTTCCTTCTCCTTTTGTCTGTATATTATGCTCCCCAAAGACTTCTGCTTTTTCTAATACAGCAAAATCAACAAAAATAAACCAAACAATCCATGAAATGATTTGTTTCCAGTATGGACAAAACTTTTGTGTTTTTTGTTTGTTTGTTTTTTTGTTTGTCTGTGCACTATTACTGAGGAGAGAGAAAGAATGGGATCATAAAATTGGAGCCCATTTAATAATATTAACACCATCTTGCCTATAGGGAAAGCAATCTGATTGCATAATCATCAGGTCTGAATGGAAGCACTGCATTTTCCAGCATCAATATCATAGGCTATTATCTTTATTAAGATTCTGAATTATTATCATCATGTGCCATTGGAGAAAAATTAGCCATGGGTGGAAAATTAGTTTATGGAGTAAGGGGGGAAAAACACACCAAACAGGGGGATATGTCTAATCAGCATTGCTATTTTGGAATCTGAACACAATTATCTGAAAGTATGGACTTCAAGGGCTCTACAACTTTAATTTAGAGTTCAGACTATGCAGTAGCTACACACACCTTTGTTGTTGACAGCAGATTTATTCCCAATGCCCTGTTTTTCATTGCAAAGATATAAAATAAGATGTGTGTCACCATATCTATGCATATATTTGTATTTTTAGAATTTCGTTTCATCATTTTTCTCCCCACCACCTAGATTAACAGAACAGTTATTTTTCCTAAAGGAGTTTAACAACTGGTAACACAAGAAGGTTTAGAATGGAATATTGTTCAGGGTGAAAGATAAAGCTGTGCCATACTTATGTCATGTCTCCATTATTAACTAACTGCATCCACTAGTATCATCCAACCATCATTGTACTAAAACTATTGTAAGGATGACAGGCTTTATATCGTTTAGTGATAGCTGGATGAAACTATGAAGATGGTATAAGATACCAGGGGGAAAATGGCTTTAGTTTACCTGAAAGGTTCCCGTAGCTGTAGGCATGTAATTCTTAGCAGCCTTATTTGTAACTGACTGCAAGGCTAGCACCTGATATTGAGCCTTGCCATGCTGTCCTGGCCAGATTGGCAAGATGCTCACATGCATCTATCTAGAAGATATGGTGAGATAAGTCAGCTTCTCCAATGGAGAAGCAAAGGAAGGGAGAAACACGATGGAAACCACAGGAAGGATATGTCCTGATTTCCAGCAATGTAGAATAAGCAGAGTATATGGCTATCTGCCATTAATGGCAGTACCTAGTTGAATGATTAATTTCAAAAAGCTAAGCAGGAACAGACCTGATTAATTCTCAGTTAATCCCAAACCTGTAGGCTAGATTGTGGAATAAATAAATAAACCACCACCACAAAGGAGGAACAAAATGGCAAAATACTTCCATAGTGTTGCCAAGAAGACAACATGTAATGTGAACCAGCTGCAAATAAATGTAAATGCAATCCTAGGCTGCATCAACAGAAGTATTGTGTCAAGGTTAGGAGGAGTCATCATTCCTCTATATTCTGCATTGGTGAAACTATACCTAGAATATTACATCCAGTTCTGGCACCATATTTTACAAAGGACATTGACAAAGTGGAACATGTCCATAGGAGAGCAATCAAGATGACAAAGCACCTAGAATAAAAATTATTGTGGAGTCCTTGGTGCTCTCTGAGCCTTGTTGTTTTCTTGCAGACATTTCATTGCCAGACTAAGCAACATCTTCAGTGTGAAAAGGGAGTGGGACTTGCTCTCTGTTTATATACCATAGCTTGCCCTGCTTGTGTTGGTGGAGGTGTTGTTCTCCCCTTAGGAGTTCCTTGATTGGGCTGTTGTTTGCTGCTTGGTTGATTGACTGAGTTAATGGTTCCTTGATTAGGGTATATTGTGCTGTTTGATTGTTCTTCTGGTGCTAATCCTGGTGTTAATCTTTGCATATCTCGGTGTTGATTGCCGGCAAGGAGGTGTTCTGGTCTTTTGGCTTTTCTATTGTCTCTTATGAATGGTATGTAAATGTTGTTTACCTCTATGTGTCTGTTGATGGCTGTTTTGTCTGAGTGCCAAGCTTCCAGGAATTCTCTAGCGTTTTTGGATTTGGCTTGGTTTAGGATGCTCACAGTTTCCCAGTTGAAAGTTCTCTTCAATTGATAAAAATTATTATTAAAAGCACTTATGAGGCATGGTTAGAAGTATTGTGGATGCTTAGTCTGGGGAAGAGAAGACTATGGGAAGACATGATAGCTGTCTTCAAGTACATGAAAGGCTGTCATGTAGGAGATGGGGTAAAATTCTTCAGAGTTGTTCCATAATAAGAGCCAATGTATTTAAATTACTAGCCCGTAGACTGTGGTTGAACAGCAGAAAAAATCCTAAATATGTGAACTGTTTATCAGTGGAACAGACTGCTTTGGAACATGATGGACTCTCCTGGTTGACTACAGTATATGTTGGGGTTGTTGTACTACTGGATTCCTGCATTGGGGAAAAGATAGGACTGGATGATCTCTAAGGTCCCTTCCAACATTCCATGATTCTATGAATACTTCTGCCTCACTCCTCACCCCTCCCATACCCCACTTTTTTCTTATTGCCATCCTATATCAAGGTAGTTCTTTTTCTCTATTCCTTTTTGTCCATTGAAGTAAAAGACTCAGTAAATAGGAGTGTGTGCAAAATCCCCAAATAATTAAATATTTTAAGTATTATATTGAAACTGAAGAATTGTATTGCCTTCATTCAGAGGTATTGATCCAACTCATTATGTTCAAATTCCCATCTTTTCAATGGGAACTCCTCTATTTATGGGCCCAGGGCAATTGCCCCACAAAGACAATAGGGTGAACTCATCCTTTAAGATTGGAGAATAAGAAATTTGAGGCCATGGATAGCAATCAGATAGATGAACACTTGACCTATTAAAAAGGCAGTTGGTAACGAGAATATCTTTACAGAAGACTAATCTGGTAAGAATTCTCTCATTGTTGATCTGGCTTTTCTTGACCTAGGTCACATTTAGAAATAAGCAATAACAAAACTCCAAAGATCATCCTTAAAGTCTGTTTTAAACTTCCATTGGAATGAGTAGAAACAGATATTCTTGTGATGATTCCAATCTGATCTGCCAGACATAGTATAAGTGGACAGTTCAAACAGAGAGAAATATTTATAGAAGAGCTGGTTTGCCAGTATAATATATGTAAGTTGGTTAGAAGAGAAAAATCATGCTATTCATGTACAAGATTTTACATTGTGTTATTAGTATTCTAAAGCAGCTGCTATTCTTGGGCTTTGGATTCACAACTTCTATGCTGGTGGTTGAACATACGCTTCCTGACAGGTACCTGAACTTAGGTAATGTTCTGACACATGTGCAAAGGCAATATTTTGCCTTTGACAAGAGTGTGTGTCTGCTTCTCCATCCTGTCCTCCTGAACTATTTTTTCCACATGAGTTTCAAAATTGGAAGTGAGTCTGGTAAGAGAAGGAGAACATTTGAAGCATGAGAATAAAGATTCATTTCTCTCCCATAATCTTTTGACTCCTAATCCATACCTACAAGAGTCATCAGCACTATGTTCATATTGTTATGAAAAACACAGAGCCTGGGCTGTGCATTTTCTAAAAGAATTCCTGTTTCTTTACTATTGACCTGCTAGGGATTTGTTCTTCTGCATTTAGCTGGAAGCAGGAAAAGAAACAGCAAGGAAGGAAGGAAGGAAGGAAGGAAGGAAGGAAGGAAGGAAGGAAGGAAGGAAGGAAGGAAGGAAGGAAGGAATCCCATCCTGCACTGGATAAACTCCTTGTCACCAAAATGTGGACCCTGATATCATTATTGAAATAATATAAATAAGGTTATTTGTGTTCGCTGGCATGGCTGGATTTTTCATTTCCCTAGTCATGAGTCTACTTTTAAGGAGGAGTCCCTTGGAATTTCCTGTACTGCATCTGGAATGTTTCAGTCAGAAATGGAGGGATGCCAAGAAATATTTCAGCTTTGAGAGTTTAATAATGGTTCAGCATGCCTGCTGCTTGCTGAATTTGAGTTAATCGTCTTTTATTCTGTTTAATGGTATAGCCAACTTTTTTGTTGTTTTGTTCTCATCCATGGCTTTGGAAAGTTGGAAGCTACCTCCTGCAGCTCCCAGGTGAAAGCTGCCTGGTTTTTGAATGTGTGTTGATAGCAAGCATATGTCTCTGAAGCAATCAATTCATGAGCCTAAGACTGAGTTCCAGAGTTCCGAGAAGCTATTAAAGTTCCTCATAATTTCATATGAAAAGCCATGGAAATTGAGCTTTCTTGCTGGATTGTAAGCGTTAAATGTCAAAGGCAGCTTTCCAAATTACTGCCTGATATATGTGATATACCACACTCTGGGCTATATCTATGGATCTGGCGTATTCAGGAAATGTAAGTTTTGAGCAGAAAGGGCTTTAGAAAAGGAGAGATACAACATCCATAAAGTTTCCTATGACAGAAGAACCCTCAAGTTACTTTGGATCTTTTTCTGTGTGTGCTACAATTTGTTTTCTTTAATTGAGAAAGAGGCAGAATAAAATAGGCAATTATTTTGTATCAATGCATGAAAAGCATCTAGAAATGACAGCACTTCCATGTATACAACCCAAAGTATGGATCTGGTATGTAGATGACACCGTCATAATAAAAAAGGAACAACTGGAGGAAACACATGAAATCATCAACAACATCTTCAATGGAATAAAATTCACAAGGGAAGAAGAAAACAAGAACACACTACCCTTCTTGGACATCCTCATCAGTAGAGGAAATGCGGGCATTCTAGAAAAACAAGTCTACTGGAAATCTACCCACACTAACCAAGTGCTCCATTACCAAAGCAACAGTCCAACCTCCCACAAGAGGAGCTGTGTAAGAACATTATTCCGATGAGCACCAACACACTGCACCAACCCAGAACACCAGAAAAAGGAAACATATCATCTATACAGCATCTTCCAGCAAAATGGATACCCATGCAACTTTATCAAAAACTGCCTGACTACCCAACCCACTATAACACAACCAACAGAAGCTATGAAAAGGATAACACTGCCATACAGAACATCAGAAACATCTCAGAAACTACCAATAGACTGTTACAACCACATGGCATCACCGTAGCACATAAACCAACCAAAACCCTTCAGAACATCTTAAGTAACCCAAAAGACCCAGTAGCCCAAGAAGAAAAAACAGGAGTTATCAACATACAGTGTAAGGACTGTAGCAGCCACTATGTAGGACAGACCGGCAGAAGACTAGCAGAGCGCATCCACAAACACCAACTAGCAGTCAGAAGACACAATGAAAACTCCTTTATCTCACAACACATGGACAGACTCAACCATACTTTTGTAGCGGGAAAAACTCACCTTCCCAATGACAGGAGACAAGACCAGCGAGGCAGAGAATACAGGTTTATTGCTAGCAAGGTTCAGAGTAATAACTTGGCAAATTCTGAACCCCGGGCTTTACCCAGAGTCAATCTTTTATAGGTCTTGCAATCAATACATTCAGGACATCACAAGATCTTACGTGTCACAAGCTCAGCAGTTTATACTTAGAACAGCAAAACAGGATAACAAAAGGGGAAGTTATCTTACACCATCTGCGAGTTTAGGGAAGTTTAGGGAACTTACAACGTCTGCACCTTTGTGTTACAAGGGTTAGTATGCATGCAAGAACATTGGGCAAGACTTCTATCTCTGTCTTATGTTTGCAACAGAGAAATGTTAATTAAGCTTCTAATATAAAATCCAAACCCACTGGGCCTACCTGCTTCATTCCCCCCTTTGGAACTCCACCAAAATTCCCTAATTACTGTGGAGTTTCATACAATGGCTGAAGCTCGTCCAGGTCATAGTATTTCTTATATTCCCACCAGGCCATTGCCTTGGAGGGAGCTGATTTCTCCACTAGCAGGGAGAGAGTTGGAGATAGTATGAGCAAAACAGGGAGGACACAAGGCAGGATGACGCACCCTACTGCAATGAGGCACTGGCGTCTTGGGGAGACCCCAGCCATCAAACCAGTCTTGGAGACTGAACCCCTTCTATTCCTGGGCTGGGTTGTGGGTGAGTTGGCGAAGTTCAGTGGTCAATTGGTGAATGACCTAGCCTGTCTCCCCAATCTGCAGGCAGTTGTTAGTGAGATTGAATTTTCCACAGACCCCCCCTTCTTTTGCAAGCAGATAATCTAGGGCGAGGCGATTCTGATACACGGCTGTGCGGATACACACTCTTTTGGACACTTCAAGCCCCCTCCCGTTGTGTGCTAGCCGGATTATCTTATTATAAGTTTTCCACCCTGTGGATTCAATTCGCCCCTCATAGAGCTCCTCCACTGCAACTCGGGCAAATTGCCGGATTGTTCACTGGGCTGTGTTGAGGGGGTTATAGCACCTGGCATACCCTCCTCCCGTATGGTCACAAAGGGCTCCCCAGTGAACTACTTTTGGATCGTAATTGTCCCACCACAGACAGGGCTGCCAATGGGGGAGGGTAGCCTCCTGGTGCAGAGATACTTGTCGTTATTGCAATAGGTATCCTGCCAAGCCTTGCTACCACAGTTCCTGAAAGCCACCTTGGCCATTGCCTGGCAGACGTCAAATTCCAGCACCCACCCAAACTTATTGAAGCCTCGAAAAGACCCACACACATGGTAGCCCAGGCAAAAGAGCGAGGGTGGTTGGGGTGTGACCACCAACCGCAAGGGTCGTCAGGGGAGGGAAAGTCCGCTGGTCTGGGTGGGCTTCTGGCACATAAATACTTGCTGTTACGCTTATATGTGTCCCGCCAGGCCTGGCTTCCACAGGAGGTGTAAGCTATTTTATCCATAGCCCCACAAATGTCAAACTCCAAGTTCCAGCCAGCAGAGGTTTTAGGGCTTACTGTGTGGTTTAGGTAATACAAGGTCGGGCAGACCCCATTGGAGCTTTGAACAATTCCCAGACCTGCCCATACGGAAACGTTGAACCGAATCAGGGCCTGGGGGACATAACAGAGGGTTTCCCTACCTTTAGAACACAACTGATACTCCTGGTCCCTAAGGGTACAGGAACCCTTTGGCGTACACCCCGTTGGGCGTTGGGTATGATACAACAAGGTGTGTTGTTGAACAGTTCCTACCTGGGTAACTGTCACGCATTGCGAACAGGTCTGCGGCGGCATTGGGTCGACTGCTGGACCACGCCCCCCCTGCCGGGGCCCAGCGGGGAGGTCTCTGCTTATGGGGACTACCTTGCATGGGAACTGGGGTGGGGGCCTGGGAGTCCTGGCACCGCATCCATGTATCATCTCCCAGTGGGGTTCCAGAACTTACTTCCCCAGGTGGGGTTTCCCAATCCCCTTCCCATTCCCCCCTTTTCCAAGCAAGACATGGTATAGGTAAAAGAAGTTAACGGCAATACTAATTAGCAGGAGAATCACAACCACCCAGATGGAAGGCATGAGGCCCACACGGATGCAAGCAGTGGCTCTCAACCTTTGGTGTGCATCCATCCCGTGGGCCCCCCTTTTTGCAACCAAATAAGAGAGGAGCCTCGTAGCCCGTGTGACGGGTGTTGGCCTCTGGAGCAACACCTGCAAGGGGTGAGATGCCTTGTCTTTGTCTCCCGTTTGTAGAGGGACAGCTTCTGGAGTGTCACCAGAAGGGGAGACCTTTCATGTGGTTTTATGCAAGGGTAGCCTCAGGGGTTGGGCGGGGTCCCTCTCCACTCGCCAGGCTGATGGCGTAGGTTACACTAAGCTAATCCTTACATTTCTCCCTTTGTATAAACAAGCAAAATGCTATTCGCTAGAGGCCAGCCCACCAAAGGGGTGCAGTCATAAGGAACACACCTGAGCAGTAATACTCTGTAATTACTATTACTTTGGAAGGCTGGGCTCAAGCAACGTGTGGTAATAACAGTTATCCCATCAATGGAAGACATTTGGAATCAAAGAGAAAAGAAGATTTCCCAGAGCAAGTAAAACCAGAAAAACAATGCATCCCTAATCAGTGAAAATATTACTGAACCAGTCCAAATGCATCCCTAATCAGTGAAAATATTACTGAACCAGTCCAAATAGCTTATAGTCAAATAATGCATTTAAGCGTGTTACAGAAGCAAAAACAAATAGCTCAGGGTATGCAAAATCCTTAATCTCCCAGGATATGTTTCCTTTCCCCCACGCATGCACTCACCACATAAGCAACTTCTGATGTGTGAGATAGAACATGAATAAAAAGAAAAAGAAAAATCCAAAAACATGCCTAGAAGGACGAATGAGAATGAGCATTGACATAATGTAATGTAAGGAGTAGACTGCATTTGCAGTAAAAATTTTCAAAAACGTGTTTCAAAAACGGAAAAAAAACAAAACCTTCAGATAGACTATGCCAGGGGTCGGCAAACTTTTTATGCCGGGAGCCATTTTGACATACTCGTGCACATTTTGAAATGCTAGAGAGCCAGGGGGCGGGGTTTGCGGGCGGGGGCCAATCATGTGGAAGGGGGCGGGGTTTGCGGGCGGGGGCCATTCGCATGGAAGGGGGCGAGGTTTGCGGACGGGGGCCAATCACGTGGAAGGGGGCGGGGTTTGCGGGTGGGAGAGGGCGTCCACCCGGCCCAGCTGCCCGGGGTCCAGGGAGATCAGCTCCGGCGGGATCTGTGGCGAAGAGCGGCCGGGGGGGCGGCGACGACAAACGACACGCTTCAGGCTTTCAGCGCTGGAAGGAGGCCGCCTTCCAGCGCTGAAAGCCTGAAGCGCGCCGCTTGTCGTCGCCGCCTGCCCCCCCCACGGCCGCTCTTCGCCCGCCCGCGTGGAAGAAAGAAGACGATGGAGGGTGGGAAATGAGGCCTGCCCGCTTACCTGCCTGCTTGCCTCCCTCCGCGAGGCCCCCCGCTGCCTTCCCAGGGTCCAAGCCGGATCGGAGGCCTCGCGGAGAGAAGCAGGCAGGCAGGTAAGCGGGCAGCCCTGGCCTCCGTCGCCGGGCCCGCCCCCCTCGGCCGCTTCCGCCCACCCGCGTGGAAGAAAGAAGACGATGGAGGGTGGGAAACGAGGCCTGCCAGCTTACCTGCCTGCTTGCCTCCCTCCGCGAGGCCCCCCGCTGCCTTCCCAGGGTCCAAGCCGGATCGGGGGCCTCGCGGAGAGAAGCAGGCAGGCAGGTAAGCGGGCAGCCCTGGCCTCCGTCGCCGGGCCCGCCCCCCTCGGCCGCTTCCGCCCGCCCGTGTGGAAGAAAGAAGACGATGGAGGGTGGGAAACGAGGCCTGCCAGCTTACCTGCCTGCTTGCCTCCCTCCGCGAGGCCCCCCGCTGCCTTCCCAGGGTCCAAGCCGGATTGGGGGCCTCGCAGAGAGAAGCAGGCAGGCAGGTAAGCGGGCAGCCCTGGCCTCCGTCGCCGGGCCCGCCCCCCTCGGCCGCTTCCGCCCGCCCGCGTTGAACAAAGAAGACGATGGAGGGTGGGAAACAAGGCCTGCCCGCTTACCTGCCTGCTTGCCTCCCTCCGCGAGGCCCCCCGCTGCCTTCCCAGGGTCCAAGCCGGATCGGGGGCCTCGCGGAGAGAAGCAGGCAGGCAGGTAAGCGGGCAGCCCTGGCCTCCGCCGCCGGGCCCGCCCCCCTCGGCTGCTTCCGCCCGCCCGTGTGGAAGAAAGAAGACGATGGAGGGTGGGAAACGAGGCCTGCCCGCTTACCTGCCTGCTTGCCTCCCTCCGCGAGGCCCCCCGCTGCCTTCCCAGGGTCCAAGCCGGATCGGGGGCCTCGCGGAGAGAAGCAGGCAGGCAGGTAAGCGGGCAGCCCTGGCCTCCGCCGCCGGGCCCACCCCCCTCGGCTGCTTCCGCCCGCCCGTGTTGAGCGAAGATGATGATGGGGGCGGGAAACGAGGCCTGCCCGCTTATCTGCCTGCTTGCCTCTCTCCGCGCAGGGGCTGCTGCGGCTGGAGATGGCGCTGCCTCCCTGCTGCGCCAGGCCTCGCTCAGTGCGAGAGCCAGGGGGCGGGGTTTGCGGGCGGGGGCCTATCACGTGGAAGGGGCGGGGGTGAGTTCAGCTGCGGAAGAGCCACACTCAAGGGGCCAAAGAGCCGCATCTGGCTCGCGAGCCGCCATTTCCGACCCTTGGACTATGCCAATCCATGGAGGCTCCATTATTGCCAAAATCTTCAGAAATAAAAAACTCTTCTTTCTTTTCTTGTTATTCACACACCACACAGATCAACAAACTGAAAACATACACACACAACCACACACACTCATAAGTTAAGACTCAGATAAAATTCTAGTAAAGGGGTCCAAAGTTTAGCTGATTTATTATCAACCCCTTGTGCATCGGAAAATCCTTGCCTTTTCCCCTGTCTCCTCACCCATCTTCCGGAAAATTCCCAGTTCTATCTACATGCTTACTTAAGGCATTTTCTTACCTAAGGCATTTCCATATTCTAGGGAGCCAACACAGGCGAGAGGAGCTTTTGCGTGCATTTTCTCTGTTACTTCTCAGTATTCTAGTTTTGCTCATATCAGGGAGGCAGAGCTCATGTGGCCTTTTTTCCACCCCCCTCCTCTTCCCCCGCAAGGGCGGAAGGCAGAGTCTAGCTAGTTACGCACACACACAGGAAAACAGCATTCAAACTGTACAGAACAGAGGCTTTTATTGAAACATGACAGGGGAGATTTGGGCAATGGGGAGGGAAAAAGACAAACTCACGCAATTTCACAACTTAAACACACCCTTTAAGGCACACACACATTTTGGAGGCTTAGCTGACAGCAGTTGGATGGCTCCCGTATTCTTATGGTAAGTGATTTTGTGCTGAAGGGCAGCCACAAGAATGTTAGCCTGTTTAAGCATTTTTCCTTCTTTGTCAGTGAATGCAGCCATAAGGGCTTGGAGTTTTTACAGTTCTCTCTAGACCTTTGGGGCACTTTTGGCTAACAAGGGCCAGTTTTAATATCACTTTGTTGGGGGGGGCGTAGGGACGCCATCCTCCTCCCCCTCTCCTTCTTCTGGAGGTGGTAGGGAGGTGCGGCTAAGAGCAGCTTGTTAGGAACAAAAATGCCACTTGTTCCAGTGAATCTGCTCGGCCATTGAGATTAAGTAATTAAAGAATGCTTGGAGATAAACAGAGTCCAATGTCCCATGGTGGGGCCAGTGGCGGCCGTAAATAGGCGGATAGAATGGCCAGACATTGGAGCAAAAGGCTCCAAGGCGTGACTTGCAGGGGTCATGCCGCCTTGGGTTTTAAAAGCTTCCAGTTTCCTAAAACACATTTAAAGGGTTTTTTTGGGGTTTTTCCTGTTCTTTCCATCCTCACCGGCCCTGTGTCTCCGCTGGCCGCGGCAGCCGCCCGTGGCCGGCAGCGGAAGCCCATGAGGAGCTCACAGGAACAGTGATAACAGTGATAAATAAATAAATAAATAAATAAATAAACAGGAATGGATGGGTGGGGGGAGGAGTGCAGTCAAGGGACCGCACAACTGAAAGTTGTTCTCTTCTAAATGTTATTTTCTCTTAGATCCAGGACCTCCAGCAAGCGCTGGATTTATTTGGTAACCAAATTTAAGGTCCTTATTTAGAATCTCCAGCACGCGCTGGACTCGTTCACCAGATAAATTTAAGGTCCTGTCTCCCAATAACCCCCCAGCACACGCTGGCTAATTTTAAAGGTTATTGCTCTCCCACAAACAGCCTCCCAGCACACGCTGGCAGCCTTTAAAGGCTATTTATCCTACAGAACAACTATCTTGAAAGGGGTTTCCACTGAAGGGGGCTGAAATGTGTTGGATTAAATCGAGCCACACATCGATGTAGGGGGCCTGATCGGGATGGCCTTCCGTGGGATGGCAAATGTACCCTTGGCCAGCCACCTGACTTGAAAGGTTGGCCATTCTCCCTTACAAAAGCGTTTTAACTGCATTCTGCTCCACTTAATGCCGTAGTCCTGACTGACATATGCAGATTTAAAATGTTGCAGCATACAGCCTAACGGAGTGAGGGGCACACTTCCTCCACCACCCATATTCCTCCCAGGGCACCAGACAAGACAATGAGGGAGGGGGGTTGAGAGGAAGGTAAGGGGTCCTTCGCTTTTGGGATAACACAGAGGGACTGGTCACGTTCTCAAGCCTGACCCCAGAAGCCGGACACTCACGGTCTCCACTGGGAACTGCAGACTTCACTCACTTCTCACTGGCCCAAGGTGCCGAACACTCAACGGTCACCGTTGGAAAACACAGCGAACATTCACACAGCAATCACAACACGTAACCTCCCCTCCTTTCACCTCAGTCTCCCCGGTACATCCCCGACTCAATAGGGATTTTTTCGAGGAACCGCAGCCGGCCAACTCTGGCCCCTGTTCGCCTTGGGGGTGATCAACCCCTCCCGTCGTCTCGAGTCGTTCTCTATGGGAGCTCCCTTCCCCAATACTCGCCTGCAGGGCTTGTCTCCTCATCTTCCAGCGCTGGGTTTCTACCTGGTCTCATTGCCTCGCAAGTGCTTCTTGAAGGCGTCAGCCGGCGCCACAGGGAGCTGGCGTCACTGGGAAGTCCCTCGGAACAAAAATGTCCGATGGCGCCTGGGAAATTCCCCTTGACTTACCGAATCCCTGCGAGCGTGGTGACCCTCCAGAGGGACCTCAGGGTCCCGTTGCCATCCTGCCGCGGTCGCCAGAAATGTAGCGGGAAAAACTCACCTTCCCAATGACAGGAGACAAGACCAGTGAGGCAGAGAATACAGGTTTATTGCTAGCAAGGTTCAGAGTAATAACTTGGCAAATTCTGAACCCCGGGCTTTACCCAGAGTCAATCTTTTATAGGTCGTGCAATCAATACATTCAGGACATCACAAGATCTTACGTGTCACAAGCTCAGCAGTTTATACTTAGAACAGCAAAACAGGATAACAAAAGGGGAAGTTATCTTACACCATCTGCAAGTTTAGGGAAGTTTAGGGAACTTACAACGTCTGCACCTTTGTGTTACAAGGGTTAGTATGCATGCAAGAACATTGGGCAAGACTTCTATCTCTGTCTTATGTTTGCAACAGAGAAATGTTAATTAAGCTTCTAATATAAAATCCAAACCCACTGGGCCTACCTGCTTCACTTTCAACTGGGAAACGATGAGCATCTTAAACCAAGCCAAATCCAAAAATGCTAGAGAATTCTTGGAAGCTTGGCACTCAGAAAAAGCAGCCATCAACAGACACATAGAGGTAAATAACATTTACATACCATTCATAAGAGACAATAGAAAAGCCAGAAGACCAGAACACCTCCTTGCCAGCAATCAATACCCAGATATGCAAAGATTAACACCAGGATTAGCACCAGAGGAACAATCAAACAGCACAATATACCCTAATCAAGGAACTATTAACTCACTCAATCAACCAAGCAGCAAACAACAGCCCAATCAAGGAACTCCTAAGGGGAGAACAACACCTCCACCAACACAAGCAGGACAAGCCATGGTATATAAACAGAGAGCAAGTCCCACTCCCTTTTTGCACTGAAGATGTTGCCTAGTCTGGCAATGAAACTTCTGCAAGAAACCAACAAGGCTCAGAGAGCGCCAAGGACTCCACAGTTCAACCCTGAGCTACAAATATTCCCTTCAATTGGCATTTAAAATTCTAAACAGCATTACAATTGAATCCAACCCCCCCTAAGACACTAAATCATAAAAACTGCAGAACTCTAAAAAGTGATGGGTAAAGAGGTAGGTTTTAAGCCTCCTCCTAAAGTCAAGAAAGAAAGGGGCTTGCCTCAAAGCCAATGGCAATTGATTCTACAGTACAGCCCCTATCATGAATTCAGAATTTGCTTTGGGCATTAGGGGACCTGAAGATGGGCCCCATTAAAAACCTAAGAATGCCAAGGAGGTTGAGCAAAAATAGGTGATTCTGCAGACAGTTTGGGCCATATAAGGCTTTGTACACCAAAGGATTTTGAATTGGGTTTGGAAAACTATTGGCAGCTAATAAAGCTGTTTTGATACAGGTGTCCTACAGGTGCCTCTTTCCACCCAAGTCACTAAATTCTATGACATCTAAAATTTGCAGACCATCTTTGAGGGCTACCCTACAAAATAATATGCCACAGTAATCCAACCTTGATGTTACCACTACATGTGTAGTTGAAACCAGAACTCTTTGCTACAACTGGTTAATCAGCCAAAGCTGATAAAAAGTTCCTCTTGCCACAGTAGTTATGTGGTTATCCAATATCAGTTCTGGATCAAGAAGGACCACCAGAATGCAAGCTGCTGTGATGCTAGCTCAATGGCCCTACAAAAACATTTTCCTATGAAAATTTAAATTAACCTCATCTCATATTTTCTTATCAGCAAGTTAGCACATGAGAACAGCCAGCAGGAAGCCATGGCTGAATGCAGGCTGTTGCATCTACAAAAATGCATTGAGTCATAAAACAGATTTTTCCTTAGGAAATTTAGCTTGGTGATACACCCATGTTTATATGCAGAAGATGCAAGGTTTAATATTAGTATATTATTTTATTTATTTATTTATTGAATTTCTATAACCGCCCATCTCCCCCTCAACGAGGGACTCTGGGCGGTTCACAACATAATATCAATAAAATACAATAAAAACAACAATAAAAATAAAAATACAATAAAAATACAATAAAATCCAAGTGGTAGACGGTTCTTACAGTGACGTTGAACATATTTAAAATATTTGAGATATTTAAGGCGGCTCTAGGGAATCAGCCATCCCCAGGCTTGACCACTTTCCTTTTTGCCCCAGGCGAGATCACAGAGCCAAGTTTTTAATTTTTTCTTGAAGTCCAGGAGTGAAGGGGGCTGTCTTATCCCTGGTGGGAGGATGTTCCATAGGGCAGGTGCTACTGCAGAGAAGGCTCGCCTCCGAGACCCCGCTAGATGGAATTCTTTCATAGAGGGGGTCCACAGCATGCCTTCTCTGCAAGATCGGGTGGGACAGGATGATGTAATGGGGATGAGGCGGCCCCTCAGATAACCTGGTCCCATGCCATGTAGGGCTTTAAAGGTGATAACCAAAACCTTGAATTGGACCCGGAAGCAAACTGGTACCCAATGCAGCTCACGGAGCAGAAGTATTATGTGTGACAATCTTGGTGCACCTAAAACTGCCCGTGCAGCTGCATTCTGCACCAGCTGTAGCCTCTGGATATTCTTCAAGGTTAGCCCCATGTAGAGTGCGTTACATTAGTCTATATGGGTGACAACCAGGGCATGAGTGACTGTTCGAAGGGCCTCTCGGTCAAGGAAAGGGCGTAACTGGCGCACAACACAAAGTTGAGCAAAGGCCCTCCTGGCCACAACTGCCACCTGCTCTTCAAACAGGAGTCGTGAGTCCAAGAGGACCCCCAAGTTATGCACCGGGTCTGTCTGGGGTAGTGCAACCCCATCCAGAACTAAAGATGACAAATTCCCAGAAACCGAGGGGCCATTAATCCACAGCCACTCTGTCTTACCAGGGTTCAGCTGAAGCCTGTTTTTCCCCATCCAGACCTCTACAACCCCCAGGCACTTGGACAGGGTGGTCATATTAAATATTAGTATACATTTTTATTCTATTATATTTAACATTGTATTATTATATTATTAATAGTATATTAGAATATTTAGACATGGCTGGTATAACTGCTCCTTGAATTTTACGGTGATCCATAGGCCATTGGTGCCAGCAAACATGGGCTAGGACAGGGGTCGGCAAACTTTTTTATGCCAGGAGCCATTTTGACATTTATAACATTTATAACATCACTCGAGGGCCAGGGGGCGGGGTTTAAGGGTGGGAGCCAATCGCGTCGAAGGGGCGGGGTTTGTGGGCGGGAGCCAATCGCATGGAAGGGGGCGGGGTTTGCGGGCAGGATCCAATCGCGTGGAAGGGGGGGTTGGGGGACAGGAGCCAATGGCGTGCACTAGGGGGCCGCCACGCCTGCCGCCATGCCTGGTTTACTCAATCAGCCCGGCTGGCTGAATTTGCTCAATGCGCCAGGGCTAGGGCGGCACCCCCAGAACGGGGGCTCGGACTCCGGAGGGTTCCCCTTAACAGAACTAAAAGCTCTTTTGTAACCCTAAAAAAGCGCGATTACTCCAAGCTACACAGCTTTATGGCTTTCCAAAGGTAATGAGATAGGGGAGAGATCGCATTGTAGTTGCAGGACAACGCAAATGCCTCGGACTGTTGCAAACACATAACAGGTAACAATGGAAAAGTAGCAAGGAAAGGGGAACAAATTAGTATCATGCAGAATTAAGAACCCGGCGGTGCCTGGCACTTCGAGTCGAAAATAAAGAAACCGGACAGGGAAGTTTCATCATGATTATGGCTTTTTAAAAAAGAGAAAATATCCTCCCGGAGGGAGGGGGCGCAGCCAGCAGCTCCGCTAACCCGCCCTGGCCGCCCCACCGGGAGTGGCGGAGAAAGAGCTGCCACCCGCCGGCCGGCAGGACGGGCGTGGGAGAGCAGAAGGCACCGACGAGCCAGAGGCCCACGGCTTCATCCCCGGTCTCCCCGTTCTTCGGAGAAGCCCGAGCCGAGGGGCCCCCGGTGCCCTGCCAGCATCCCATGCCGGGTGCTGGGAAGCGCTGCCGGATCACCTGCTGCGTGGAGAGGAGGACGCGCCGAGCATCCCTGCTGTTTCTCTCCTGGCTGGCGGCAGCCTCGCTCTCACCCTCCGAGCCGGAGCTGCTGTAGTCGACCAGCGCCGCGCTCATGGCCAGAAGCAGGAGAGGCGACCGCCGGCTCACTTCCGGGTTCAGCTCCAAAGATCGGGTGGGCCGCCTGTGGAGCAGGCGGGCGCCGTGTGAACCGGGCGCTGACTCCCCACCCTCAGTCTCGGGCGCTATGGCTCCCTCAGCAACCAGGGGCGGGACGAGAGGAAGCTGAACCGGCCGCGTTCGCGGACCTGTCCAGCCTGGCCGCAAGCAGGAGCCTTGTTTCCCCAAGAGCCACACTCAAGGGGCCAAAGAGCCGCATGTGGCTCACGAGCCGCGGTTTGCTGACCCCTGGGCTAGGAGCATCAGTTATTTGATGCATATAACACAACGTTTTGTGTGCCAAACTACATTGGATGTCCAACTTGTCCCCCATCTTGCTTTCAGAGAAGCAAGCATTGGATTCCCAAACTTAGATCAACTTTATTGCCAAATGAATTGGAAATGTTTATTTATTTATATTTGTAACCTGCTGAAATTGAGATGATTCTTGGCAGCTTTAGTTCAAATTGTTTTCTGGACTTGATTAAATGTTGGTGAAACACTAAGGTCCAGCATTGATAGTTAGCCTTAACTTGCAATATAGTTACTAAGAGTGGATTGCTTCTGGCAGAAAGCATCTGTGAATAAAATGGAAGGAGAATGTTCAGTGATTCCTCTGCAGCTTTCCACGGCACATCCGTCACTGTTCCAAAAACTTCCAAACTTTTGAGCAGGGGAGAGGGAATTACTGAAAGCTGTCCCCTTCATACTCTACTGACAGTTGACTTCCATTAGTGTAGGGCAGTGTTTCTCAACCTTGGCAACGTTAAGATGTGTGGACTTCAACACCCTGTTGGGAGTTGAGGTCCACACATCTGAAAGTTGCCAAGGTTGAGAAACACTAGTGTAGGGGTTGAAACAGTAATTATTATCTGTTTTATTACATAATGATTTCATAGTACTTGTTTAATGCTTTTTTTCTTTTAAATGCACGTTGGCTTCTAACTCCTGTGGAACTACTCCTGGTTTAATTTTATTTAGGTTGCTCTGTCTCAGGTGACAACTCTGAAACTTAATGTCTAAAGTTCTGTGTTTATCAGTCTTCTTTCTCTTAGCAGGGTGATACATGCTTTCAACCCTCACTATCTCTAGTATAGAAAAGGCAGATAATCTATCTCTTAATCCTGTGGTCTGGGTATTAATGTTTTACATGTATCGTAAGAACTGCCATCACTCTTCCTTTATACACCTTATGTATTGAAATTCCTCACAGCAGCTCTTCTGGATAGCACTTAAACAGTAATCACATCTGTTGTCAATTTGGGTCAATTATTTTAAAAGCAGCAGGCTCTTTGATACTGAGTATGAAGCTTAGAGAAAGGTGGGAAAAAGCCAGTGAGTGGGAGAGGAATGAGAGGAGAAAATCTGAAGGGGGATAAAAGAAAATTAAGTTTAAAAAAATCAAATGTATACAAGTACTTAGATAATTCTTTTAGTCTAGTTCCAACATCACATTCTGAAGTACCCAAAAAAGGTATGCAAACCTGATATAAAGCTCAAGCACATGCACACACAATGCCTTCGATAATCATTTTTCCCCTCACGTCCACCAGAAACGAGCTTTGTTCCCTTTCACTTAACGGCTTGAAGTTATTACCATTTATTCAGCAAGGAGTTATATCCTAGATTTCTAAAACAAGATTTTATTGAATTCTCAGAGAGGAGCAATGAAGATAAATCGAGATGTGTCAAGATAAAATTAAAAATTATTACTTGAACAAAAATCAGAGTGTGCTTGGCCATACTACCACATTTTTCATTAAGGATGTTAGGAATTAAAGATATGTAACTGATAAAGATGGATGTCTTACTCTCCGGGAGCCAACCTGGGCAGTTTAAAGTAAATATTATAATTGATCTCTCTCAATGATGTCCATAACTAAATGAGGCCTGAAGCTTGGCTTAGTTTTCCAACTCTGAGCACCAACAGACAAGCTTTGCATTCCATTAATGAAAAGATGGCCAACCCGTTTGTTGTGCCCAGTCCACCACTACTGACCAAACTCAATGAAAATAATTGGGGCCATCTATACCAGTCACCTTTTTAGTCCACCCAAATTTCAGTTCAATATTGCTGACTGAGGTAGATTTCATTTTGTATTAGTGCAGGAATTTATCAGACTTCTGCACTGAGGGAAAGGGTTTTTAATGTAATGAAAACATTCATTTTATTAGTATAAAAGGAAAGTAATGGCTTTGCTAAGGGCTCTGTGGAGCCAGAAAGTCCCGGCATAATCATGAGAAGAATGCTGCCATGCTTTTTCAATCAGGGGTGTGATTTGTAGGCTTTTTGATCTCATTGCATTCTTTCTTTTTTTAAGGGTTTAGTTCAAATATAAATAAAAGAGCAAGTAGTAGGATACTGCAAGCTTGCTGACAATTGGTGCCTTGGGATGAGTTCAGAGGAGGAAGAGAAGATCAGTCTAGGGAAAGGTACACCCATTCTCTGAGATAAAGAAGGGACAAATATAAACTTTCCTGTGTTGGAGTGACATCTAGACTCAAATATGTGTCCAAACTAAAACTGATCTCAAAGTCCTTCCCCTTTCCCACCATCCATGGTCACAAAGTGATGCTTGCCAATATAAAGCCCCCCCCCCCCACAAAACTAGGTTAACATAAAGGGCAGCAGCTGTAAAATCAGGCTTAGTTTTCCAGAAGTGGCATAATTTCAAGATTTATATTGAGGATAAATTAGGGTTTCCATGTTTAGGTAGCAAAAATCCAGATAGCAAATGATGGCGGGGGGGGGGGGGGGGCTTGTTAACCCCTTGCTGCCATGTAGTGGCTGTCTGGATTTTTGCAACCCAAATATGATAGAGTTTAAATTCTCACTGTATCCCAAAATGATACATTTAAGTGTTTTTTAAATACTGTTATCTTCTTTCTTATCAACTTTCTTTCTTATCAACTGTTTCATTACTTAGGAGATGCATGTATGAGAGTTAGCATCATTTCCCTCTCAGTTACTCAGCGGATCATCTGATTGTAAACTAGATCTAAGCCAAGATCTTCATGCATTCAAGACATCTGGTGAGAATGAAGAAATGAGGTGGAACCAGTTGGGCAGCTGGTATCACTAATTCTAGCCTTTCAATGTACCCCTAATCAGTAAGAATAGAGGTAAAATCTATTCACTGGCAAGATCTAAAGAAATCATTATCAATGGCTGTTGTGGGTCTTCCGGGCTGTGTGGCCGTGTTCTGGAAGTTGTGGTTCCTAACGTTTCGCCAGCATCATTATCAGCTTCTCCAAATTCTAGATCTTTACTGCAAGTCAAGCAGAATGGAAAACAAGGTATCATGGAGGAGCTGAGTAATAATCTCACAGAATTTGAAGAACATACTTCTTTCTAGTTCTGATCCTAAGCTTCATCCGTTTCATCTCATTTCCTGCAAGGAGTGGCTGGGTGTGGATAAATAAATAAACATTTTCTTAGAAGGCTTCTAGACTCTCCCTTCCCCAGTCCTGCTCAGTTACATGTAATTCTAGAATCAAGGGTGTATGCAGAATTTGTTTTAAGGTATCTTTTTCATTTTCGGTGTTCTGCTGAACATATGAGAGAAAGCGAGAGAGAGAGAAAGAAAGAGGGTGAGCATATTGTTTGGAACGATAGGGACTGTGTAATGTCATAGTAATACAGGTTTTCTGAGATAGTTTTGTGTGTTGAAAACCCAGTTATAATTCAAGTAACAAACCCTATGCAATTCTAATCTATTTTATGTATTTTAAGTAATGGGTTCTTCCTGTGTATTCTGTTATTTGATTAGGCCTCTATACCGTAACTTTTACTATGGTGCTATATCATATTTGTTGATGTGGATGTCATACTGATCAGTGCAGCTGAAAGGATGAAAGAAAACCTCATTGTTGTGTGAAAACTATAAAATTGGAAAGAAAGGTTTGTATGTGGTTTTCATTTTTCAAACAACCCAATCAGCCAGAGAAGGGTGGCACCCCCCCCCATCCAAAGTAAAGAGAAAATAAAATAAAGTGTCATAGATTATTTTTTTCTGATTTTCACTGAAACACCCATCAGACAAAGCTGTTCTTATATATACAGTAATTTGTATATAATAAGGATAATTTCACAGTTAAAGGGCTATTTTCCCTCAGCCAATCATTGTACTTCAAAAAAGAAAATAGATAGACATTAATTCTTGGGTAGTGAGTGTTATTTTCAACTAGTGAAAAGTAATAATGAATAATTACTATTGCTCTAGATTATTAACAATAAAATATCTGTAAATAATAAATTTAAAAAGTGAACTGAAATAATGTGAGAGGAAATGCTGCTAAACAATTACAAGTGAATTAATAAATCAGTTCAAATGTATAAATGATAAAAAGGGATTTTTGAAAAGTTCTTATGAATGTGACAATAGGGCTAATGATTTTGAAGATTAGAAGGTGGAGGGTGTTGATCTTGAGAAGTCAGTTGAAAAGAGAATAAATTCTACTCACATGTTTGACACTTAAAGCTTCATTTCATTTGTTAATTAATAAGAGTGCTCTAGCAAGTTACTCTTGTGACATAAATGCAAGTATGGACAAGATTAGTGTATATGCCAAGCTTGTTGATTGGAAGGTCGCAAGTTCGGAGGTTCGAGACCCTAGCCCTGCGTGACGGAGTGAGCTCCCACACTCGCCCCAGCTCATGCAAGTAGATAAATAGGTACCACTTCAGTGGGAAGGTAACAGCATTCTGCATGCATCATGCCAGCCACATGACCGCAGAAGTGTCTTCGGACAACGCTGGCTCTTTGGCTAACAAATGGAGATGAGCACCGGCCCCTAGAGTCGGACACAACTGTGTGGGGGAACCTAACATTTCCAAACCCAGCTTTTAGCACAATAATGTCTCATGTATTAATTCTATAGAGAATGCTATTTTCATTACAAAAATTGTATCTTATAAAGAAGCTCTTCATCTGATCATCCAACCCATTTTCTGCTGTAATTAATTAGCCTGAATTAAAAAGACTGGTATTAAATGGACAAATTAATATTCTGAAGCATATCTTATCCTACTTACAGACTTTGCCTTGGCCTAAATTTTCCTTAAGAGGCAGATAAGCATTTGGGTTCTGAAAAGAATTTGGCTACGCTGTTAAAACTAAAGAATATTGTAACATTCTCTAAAATTAAGGGTAAGCAGTGTGCTGCCTAAGGATGCCAATGTGCCCATCAGCCTGTCTGACTTTTTAGAATATTGTTTTACTAAAAAATCAAATAGGGAATATTATGAGAGCCAGTTTGGTCTAGTGGTTAAGGTGCTTGGCTAGAAACCAGGAGACTGAGAGTTCTAGTCCCGCCTTAGGCATGAAAGCTGGCTGGGTGACCTTGGGCTAGTCTCTCTCTCTCAGCCCAACTCACCTCACAGGGTTGTTGTTGTGGGGAAAATAGGAGGAGGAAGGAGTATTAGGTATGTTTGCCGCCTTGAGTTATTTATAAAAATAATAAAAAAGGTAAAGGTTCCCCCCGCACATTTGTGCAGTCCTGTCCGACTCTTGGGGCTGGTGCTCATCTCCGTTTGTTAGCCGAAGAGCCAGTGTTGTCCAAAGATGCTTCCACAGTCATGTGGCCGGCATGACACGTGCGGTACGCTGTTACCTACCCACCAAAGTGGTACCTATTAATTTACTTGCATTTGCATGCTTTCAAATTACTAAGTTGGCAAGAGCTGGGGCGAGTGCGGGAGCTCACACCGTCACGCGGGGCTAGGGATTCGAACCTCCGAACTTGCGATCTTCCGATCGACAAGCCTGGCGTCCTACCCGCTGAGCCACCATGCCCCTGATAAAAATAATAAAGGTGGGATAAAAAATTAAACAAGCATACAAACAAACAAATAAATAAATATTATGCAGTAATGCCCTTGTATAGTGAAGAGTTATAGGTTGTGAACTTACATGTGAAAGGTTCTTCTGCTTAAATAATACAGGAATATAGAGTAAGATTTAAGCCAATGTGGGCACTGACAAAACAGAACATGAGGCCAATAACTTGGGATGGGGAGGGGGAGAGAGACAGAAGGAAAGCAAAACACTGTTATCTAATCACAAAGAGAGCATTCTAGAACCTAGTTCTTCTCTATGCAGATGATCTGTCATATGTTTGTAGAAGAAAGGGGTGGCAAAATGGGATGGTAATACTGTATAAAACAAACATTGTAACTGAGTCTACTTGATTAATTCATATTTCTTGTTGTAAAAATGACACATACATGAGTCCCCTCGTATCACACTTCATGATGGATGCTCAGCAAGCATTGTCTCCTGGTGTGCTGAGTTTCTATTTGGAGGAAGAGGTTTCAAAGTTAGCCAAGCCAAGCTAAGCAGGACTGTAAAGATGACCACCAGCACCTTAAATTTCATCTGGAAACAAATATGCACCTGAGAAAATATCTAATGACTAGTTTCAACTCACTGCTAACAAAAGCTGGAAGGAACATTTCTTACCAGTTTTGAAAAGCAGTGTAACTGGCTGCTTATCCATTTCCAAACCATCTTTTGGCTGAAATCTGGTTTTTCTAAAGAACAATTTTTTCTCATGTAAATCTGCCTAGAGAAGTTCAAAAACTCATTCTCTCTTAGACAAAAGTAAGAATTAGAACTTGGTTATCAATAAGCTTTCATTTTTCCTAATTTCCAATAAGAAATGCTTGAAAATGTTATGTAGTCCATTATTGTTAAACAAATCTGCCTTTGGGATTCATGTGCATTTCTTTATACTGTAAAAGAAAAATCAGAGATGAAAAGTCATTGGTTGGATGTGGTCCATGGGGCTCTTCAATTAAATTTGAAATAAGCTGCTCATCAGGAAAACTTCCCTTCCCCACCTGAATTGCAGTTTCCAGGTAATTGGGAGTTACAATTATGAAAAAAGAGTTATCTCTATTTCATACCTAAAACCTTGGGACTGAGTGACTTCTAAATAAACAAACAAACAAACAAACAAACAAATAAATAAATAAATAGATAAGGCTCATTCTATCGAAAGGTGTGAGTGCTGTATTTTATTTCCATCAAGTTTTTATACTGCAAGCGATTACCACAGTTATTCCCTAGCCATCTATGGCACCAAAATTGTGGTTCTGTAAATACTTTTATATTATACGGTGTGAATATGGAGCTTCTGTACATAGAACATAATAAATAGGCTTGGCCTAAATAGAACAGAAAAGAAGAAAAGTGAATTTTAAAAAACCCTACTATTGAATATAATAAACAAGGTAAGCTATTTATAGGAACATGACAATTATCTGTAGAAAGCAAAAAAAGGTCACTGTGTGTGTTTGACAACCATTCTTTTTTGTAGGTTACTATGATTCCTAATCACAGCTAGAATACTAAATTAGAGATTATTTTATTAATAGAACAATATGTACAAAGTAGTGCTAGCATTTGCAAGTTCCAAATCTATTGATTTCTTTCTTAAATGACAATACTAATAGAGTTTTAGTTTGCTTTCATTTATTACTATTTATTAGTTTCAGAGCACTAATATAATTTCCAGTTCCCCTCTTTAATCTGGTAATAGGGAAGTCCTGAAGTCATTTTTGGGTTAAGTTTTATGTATGCTTCCTCTTGGTATATGTGACAAATGAATTTGTAAATGAAAAGAGTTATTGGACTACAGTCTTCCAGTTGAGACAGTGGCTTCTGTTGGATGGTTAAATGCAATTCCCCTTGCCCCCAGGGTATTATCAATGTAAACATACAGCCCTTGTTTAACTTTAAGTCTCCTTCTTTAAAAAAAACCAGTCACTCCAGTGTTCTATCAACCCAGTTATAACAGAAATTAAATAAGGAAAAATTGTATTGAACTGTATGTCCCCTTCTTCACTGAAAGTCCAGGACCAAGTAATACAATCAATTCTTCAATATTATGTTACATTAATTTTAAACAGCACCTTTTTTCATTCTCTTTTTTAAAATGCTTATCAGAAAAATTCATTATTAGCTTCCTTATATTGAGTGCTTCATAAATCTGAACAGAACATAATGTAAGCAGGAAGTTAACGCTTTCTATTTAAAATACTGCTTTCTATTTTCTATGAAGTCTACCAACAGAGTCCTTTTAGGTGTATTAGGTAGGAGTTAAACCAAATGCAGGGGCGTGGTGGCTCAGTGGGTAAGACGCCAGGCTTGTCGATCGGAAGGTTGCAAGTTCGGAGGTTCGAATCCCTAGCCCTGCGTGCGGAGTGAGCTCCCGCACTAGCTCCAGCTCTTGCCAACCTAGCAATTCTAAAGCATGCAAATGCAAGTAGATTAATAGGTACCACTTCGGTGGGTAGGTAACAGCGTTCCACACGTGTCATGCGGCCACATGACCGTGGAAGTGTCTTCGGACAACGCTGGCTCCCCGTTCACTGAGGTAGGTGCTGGGTCCCTTGTTGTAAGATGCCACTGATCTGATGGGAGGTATCGTTTTAGGAGGCTGATATGGAACACCGGGTGGACTTTCCACAACGATTTTGGAAGTTGCAGGTGTGCAGTTACCGGGTTGATGACTCTGACGATAGGAAATGGCCCGATAAACTTTGGGGCCAACTTGCGAGACGGTTGCGTAGACCGCAAGTTCTTGGTGGATAAATATACTTTATCCCCTTCGCGAAGTTCCCATTCCACTGCACGTTTTTTGTCCGCATATTTTTTGTAGTCGTCTTTTGCTTCCTTAAGCGTTTGAAGCATGACATGATATATATAATAACTTTATACCTGAAAAACAAATCTGACACAGAATTTAATTCAACTTGGAAACCATTTATTGATTGTAATTCTAAAACTGGATTTGTACTGATCTGAAGTTTGAGTTTCTTTTAATATGAGTTCTATATATATTAGCTTTTGCTTGAATTTTTAAGTAAGGATAAAGTTTTTAGAATGGTTAGAAACTTTTGTTAATAATTGATTCTGAATTATGACTCGTATATTACTGGACACTTTAGTTAATCATTGGATATTGATTTGATCTTAACGATCTTGAAATCTCAGATTAATATAAGAAATTTGGAAATGCAGCACTGATCAAATGTTACCCTGAAATTTTGTAAGATGTCATAAATCTCTTTTTGTGAATCTCTTTTATATTCATTTCCTCTTGTGTTTTTTTTAGCTATCTATCAAAAAAACTCAAACCACAGAACAAAACCAGGAAAAGAAAAGAAAAAGAAAAAACCATGGAGGCAAGCAGCTTAGGCTGCAGTGTGGAATTGTCCTAACAGGCAGCTTTAGGAGATAAAGGGAATAAGAAGCAAAGTTGTCAAGGAAGGGGAAGATGGAACGATTACTCTAGTAAAAGAGAGAAAACATGTGTTTTTTTTCCCTCTGCCCGGCATTGGGCTGGGCTTCCTCTCTGCAGCTACAAGGGAAGGAAGCAGTTTGGAGATTACAAGGGGTTCAGCCAAGATGGATAAAAAAGTGAAAATCTTATCCATGAGAAAATCACTCAGTGAATGTATCTGGGAGTAGATTGTGGCTTATAGAGCCGAGAAGAGGACTCAGGGACTCAGTTTGGCCAAGATACAGATGGCCCAGTAAGACAAGAGGGAAATCTGGAAAGGGAGGGGAAGATAGGTTCACTATGGAGATTCAGGTTACATGTGAGATAGCTTTACCTTAAGGGCAGGCAGTCTTCTGCTTCTAGAACACTGTTTCTCAACCTTGGCAACTTTAAGACGTGTGGACTTCAACTCCCAGAATTCCTGTGCTGGCTGGGGAGTTTGGGGAGATGAAGTCCACAGGTCTTAAAGTTGCCAAGGTTGAGAAACACTGCTCTATGGTTTTTGCTCACCATCATGTGAGAAATATTACAAGTATCGTATCAATTAACAATTGTAATGTGTTAAAACCCCATTGGGTTGGTGGAGACCTTATTTGGGTTTTAAGACATTACAATTGCTAATTAATAAGGTACTTGTAATCCGTCTCCTCGGGGGCGTGGTGGCTCAGCGGATAAGATGCCAGGCTTGTCGATCGGAAGATCACAAGTTCGGAGGTTCAAATCCCTAGCCCCGTGTGACAGAATGAGCTCCTGCACTAGCTCCAGCTCTTGCCAACCTAGCAATTCAAAAGCATGCAAATGCAAGTAGATTAATGGGTACCACTTCGGTGTGTAGGTAACAGCGTTCTGCGTGCGTCATGCCGGCCACATGACCGCGGAAGCGTCTTCGGACAGTGTTGGCTCTTCGGCTAACAAACGGAGATGAGCACTGGCCCCTAGAGTCAGACACGACTGCACAAATGTGTGGGGGGAACCTTTACCTTTTTAATCTGTCTCACACGTAACCTGCATCTGCATAATCAGCCTATATTCCTCAATTTTCTCTCCACGCTTTCCCCCATCTCACCCCAATTTAAATCCTACATCAGTCTAGTCATTCTATGCATCTGATGAAGTCTGCTACAGTTCAAGAAAGGTTATGCCTTTTAATAAAAGTAGTTAGTTGGAAAAAGTGCTGCCAGATTCATGGTAAATGGGGCTGAAAAGGGGATATTCAAACATCCAAACATGGAGGAACAGCCAAGCTGGAGGAGAAATGAGCCAATTTCCTATTTAAATAAAGCACCACACAAAATATAATTGTTCAGCGGTTAGGAGAAGGAATCCCTGGAAACACCATTTTGGTTAAAATTTTAAGCACTCTTACAAGGAAGTGGAACTCAGGGGCCTATAATTCTGAATTAAAATGCCTAGGATTGCACTGTTAATACTTGATCCTCAGAGTTGCTAAACCTATACCTTATTGCCAAGCCATTGCTTCTTGATAAACCAGCATGATGTGGTAAACACTGATATTTTACCATAATTATCAGGATGTTGCAAAGCAGATGGTAGAAATACTTAGACAGTAGAATTGTAGAACCAGTCTGTTCTTGTCCCATATAATTATGTATCTATGATATTGTCCCTAGAGGTCCTTGCTCAGAATTATAGTGTTTTCTACCACATTCTTTCAGATGTGCTCAGACTACTGTTCTAGTACATCCAGATGGTTTCAGGCTGGGAAGGATCCTTTGTAGTAAGACCCTCATGGTATCTCATGGTATCTCATGACCCCCACAAGGGTCCCTCCTTGTGGGGGAGATATGCGGTGATATAAATGTGATGAATGAATGAATGAATGAATGAATGAATGAATGAATGATTAAATGACTGCTTTCCAAGAACAAAGCTTTGGCTTCCTTAATACATCTGTATCACAAAATAACAGCAGCAACAGTAAAGTGACTTAATTTGAATAAATAGAACTAGCTTAATTCCTTCTCAAAGGAGAATTCAAAATCTTTTGTGACAAAGATTGTTAAATATGAAATATTTAAAAGAAATGCCTGAGTTTTAGCTTCAGTTTCAGTTTTATACCTGCTGCTCTCATTCCCAGCAAGAACAAATGAAAAGGGTGGCCTTCTTTAAAGGGAAATGTGACTATTTTGTTATGTAAGAAGTGACTTCTGATTAATTGGAGATACAATTTTCTTATACATGATTTTGCCATGCTTGCCTTTTGCTTCCTTTAGAATATTTTCTGGGAGAGGCTGGTAAAAGTTAGGTGGATACCCTTGTCTCCCATAACTTCTGAGAGGAGGCCCTTCTGGTTTTCTTGGCAGCTGTTCAGAAAAAACATGCTTGCAAATAGCTGAATTTGCAAGGTCATTGAACAAGTGTGGAGTTTTTAAAAACACAGATATTACTTTGTATTGGTAAATATAGATGTAAACATAAGAGTTGGTTTGTGCTGCCATCAAATTCAGATTTCTGTCTTGATACCTCCAGATATATTAGACTGTAACTTCCAGAATTCTCAGGATTTTTTTTAAAAAGAATTGAGCATAACTGTAAAACTGTGATAATGTATTAAGCATTTAAAACAATGAGTATTTGAGAACAGGTTCATGCTGTACATTTTAATTTTACTTTTAAATGGAATATACTTTTCTATTTTTTGATCTCTTCAACTGTTTCTTAAATTGACTACATTAGTGCAAGCATAATTCTGTAATATTTCTAAAATGCATATATTGTTAGAAATGTTTTCAGCAGTTTGCATCTTCCTTTATCTGAAGAAACTTTTAACCACTCATGGAATCCCTTTTCAGTAATAAACTCCTTAGATTCTACAATCTGTATCCTTATGTCTGATAAAATTGCTTTATTTCAGGGATGGACCATAGTAATCATCTACCTGAATTACAATTGTTCTAAGAAAAAAGATCAAAAGATCTGAGTGCCTCTGCAACCACATCACAGATGAATTGTTTTCATGAGTTCACAGTAGTATAGCCTTATCCTTCATTCTATTTAGCATCCTCATGTATCAACAGAATTCATCCCAAAGAGAAGCCATTTGGGAGAAGGAGACAGAGAGAGAGAAATATTTTTGTGTTGATCTCGAAAAAAAGATAAGTGCATTTCTTGAGAAAGTATGGATTGGTGAATTTCTTCAACACCCATACACAGGGGCAACAGCACTACCTAAGATGCAAATGTTAAAATGAATTGCAATGAATGAATGTTTGGAGAGCCAGTCTGGTGTAGTGGTTAAGTCACCAGGCTAGTGACCAGAAGTTCTAGTCCTGTCTTAGGCATGAAACCAGCTGGGTGACTTTGGGCCAGTCACTCTTTCTCAGCCTTGGCAATGGCAAAGCACTTCCAAACAACCTTGCCAGGAAAACTGCAGGGACTTGTTCAGAGAGTTGCTAGGAGTCCAAAACTGACTGAAAGGCAAAGTAAAGTAGAAGTAGAAGTAGAAGTAGAAGTAGAAGTAGAAGTAGAAGTAGAAGTAGAAGTAGAAGTAGAAGTAAAGTTCAACCATACATGCCTACATTTCACTTTGCTGGATGCTGTGGAATATCCTGGTACAATGAACCAAGTATGGACAATTCCAAGATATTCTCATAATGGGTTGGATGAACAGGGAATAAACAGGTGGTACAGGCAAGGACGGCTGGGTGACTTTGGGCCAGTCACACTCTCTCAGCCCAACCCACCTCACAGGGTTGTCGTTGTGGGGAAAAGAGGAGGAGGAAGGAATATTAGGTATTTTTGCCACCTTGATTTACTTATAAAGTAATAAAGGTGGGATAAAATGATCTAAAAAAAAGACATTATTAAGGATGCAATTTATCCTAACTTACATTTAACATGCTTCTTTTTTGATTGACAGAGTTGTCACTTTGTTTTCAAATGTTTCACATAATTACTATGAGAAGGAGATGCTGAAAAATTAGTATCTTCCTAAAGCTTGAAGGGGGGGAGGTATGGGGGAGGAGGAGAGGCAAGATCTAAAAACTCTTGCGTTGATTGACTTGCACAGTTAAAAGACGTTTGAGGTATTCCTGTTCAGATACAAAGACTGCTTAAATAATCAGTCTCACTGACCTTTCTAATGTACTTAATTAAACCTGTTTCTAGTTGATCAAAATGTATCATGATCAATAAGCTTTATGCATTCTACAATAAGAAAATGTTTAAGGAATGTCGAAATAAGTCATTGCTCAAAGTAAACCAAATTAATGATTTTGTAAAAGCGAGATTCACTGATATGTTATATAGGTTTATCACTTTAAACTATTATCCCATAAATTGTTTTCTAACTGTTTAACTGCCGCAAACAGTATATATATGTACGGATGAACATAAATCCATTTTGTTTTACTGGCTGAATTAGTGACATTAGTGAAATAATATTGCTACACATTAAATCAGCCAAACGACTCAAATAGTTCCACAAATAGTAAACAGAACCTCTGAAGCTTTTCTACATAATTCTTACCTTACCAGCCTTGTAGGACTGTGTGTGGGAGTAAGGGGTGTCTTTAGAGTATGGTCAAAAAAGTCAAGATGGTGGCCAAAGTTGGTAAGGGAATCCTAAATATGTTTCTCGGTAGCTGTGTGACCTTACACCTGGGGCTAGGTCATGGTTATATTGAGATGTTATTTTAAGTCCTTTTATCATCTAAAGGAGGATCGTTAAGATCACCATGCTGCTGTTGAGCTTGTGAAATGGTCTTAATCTTCCTAGGCACAGAAGACAAAGCGGGGAGGAAGATGGGGGAAAGATTATGCCTGAGGCCCCCACCTCTATTCAAGGAAGGATTTTCCAAGTTGGCATAAATGGATTCCTTGACCCCTCTCTCAAACCACCTATCTTCTCTGTCTAAAATGTGAACATTAATATCCTCAAATGAGTGTCCTTTTTCCTTTAGATGAAGATAAACTGCTGACTCTGGTCCTGTGGTGTTACTTCTCCTGTGTTGGGCCATCCTCCTGTACAAAAGTTGTTTGGTTTCTCCAATGTAGAGTTCAGAGCACTCCTCACTGCACTGGATTGCATACACTACATTGCTTTTCTTGTGTTTTGGAGTTTGATCTTTGGGGTGTACAAGCCTCTGTCTCAGTGTGTTGGTGGGTTTGAAATATACAGGTATGTGGTGTTTGCCAAAAATCCGTTCTATCTTTTCAGACACGCCAGCCATGTAAGGAATGACCAGGTTCTTCCGTTTACTCTGAGTCTCAGCCCTATCTGTCGCTGTTTTAGGTCTGGTAGACTTAGATTTCTTCAGCAAAGGAGATCGTTACCTTGTCATGGTGCTGGAGTTTCAGCACCTCAATGAAACCATGAGCTAAACCGTGAAGGGACACCCAAGACGGGAAGGTCGTGGCAGAGAGGTCAGACTAAATACGATCCCTGGGGAAGGTAATGGCAACCCACCCCAGTATTCTTGCCGTGAAAACTAAATGGATCAGTACAACCAGAGATATGTCGGTATACCATCAGAAGATGGGACTCCCAGGTCGGAGGATGGTCAAAATGCTACTGGGGAGGAACAGAGGATGCGTTCAACTAGCCCCAGATGTGATGACGCAGCTAGCTCAAAGCCGAAAGGACGGCTAGCGGCCGACGGTGCTGGTGGTGAACGACGAATCCGATGTTCTAAAGATCAACACACCATAGGAACCTGGAATGTAAGATCTATGAGCCAGGGCAAATTGGATGTGGTTATTGGTGAGATGTCAAGATTAAATATAGATATTTTAGGTGTCAGTGAACTGAAATGGACTGGAATGGGCCACTTCACATCAGATGACCACCAGATCTATTACTGTGGACAAGAGGACCACAGAAGAAATGGAGTAGCCTTCATAATTAATAATAAAGTGGCTAAACAAGTGCTTGGATACAACCCAAAAAATGAATGATCTCAATTCGAATTCAGGGTAAGCCATTTAACATCACAGTGATCCAAATATACGCCCCAACCACAGAAGTAGATCAGTTCTATGAGGATCTGCAGCACCTACTGGATAATACACCAAAAAGAGATGTTATTTTCATTACAGGAGACTGGAATGCTAAGGTGGGTAGTCAGACGACACCTGGAATTACAGGCAAGCATGGTCTGGGAGAACAAAATGAAGCAGGACATAGGCTGATAGAATTTTGCCAAGACAACTCACTGTGCATAACAAACACTCTCTTCCAACAACCTAAAAGACGACTTTATACATGGACTTCACCAGATGGTTGACAACGAAATCAGATTGACTACATCCTTTGCAGCCAAAGGTGGCGGACATCTATAGAGTCAGTAAAAACAAGACCTGGAGCTGACTGTAGTTCAGATCACAAACTTCTTATTGCAAAATTTAGAATCAGACTAAAGAGAATAGGGAAGACCCACAGATCAGTTAGATATGAGCTCACTAATATTCCTGAGGAATATGAAGTGGAGGTGAAGAATAGATTTAAGGGACTAGATTTAGTAGACAGGGTCCCGGAAGAACTATGGACAGAAGTTCGCAACATTGTTCAGGAGGCGGCAACAAAAAACGTCCCAAAGAAAAAGAAAACCAAGAAGGCAAGATGGCTGTCTGCTGAGACACTGGAAGTAGCCCAAGGAAGAAGGAAAGCAAAAGGCAACAGTGACAGGGGGAGATATGCCCAATTAAATGCAAAATTCCAGAGGTTAGCCAGAAGAGATAAGGAATTATTTTTAAACAAGCAATGTGCGGAAGTGGAAGAAGACAATAGAATAGGAAGGAAAAGAGGCCTCTTCCAGAAAATTAGAAACATCGGAGGTAAATTCCAGGTAAAAATGGGTATGATCAAAAACAAAGATGGTAAGGACCTAACAGAAGCAGAAGAGATCAAGAAAAGGTGGCAAGAATATACGGAAGATCTGTATAGGAAGGATAATAATATTGGAGATAGCTTTGATGGTGTGGTCAGTGAGTTAGAGCCAGACATCCTGAAGAGTGAGGTTGAATGGGCCTTAAGAAACATTGCTAATAACAAGGCAGCAGGAGACGACGGTATCCCAGCTGAACTGTTTAAAATCTTGCAAGATGATGCTGTCAAGGTGATGCATGCCATATGCCAGCAAATTTGGAAAACACAAGAATGGCCATCAGATTGGAAAAAATCAACTTATATCCCCATACCAAAAAAGGGAAGCACTAAAGAATGTTCAAACTATCGAACAGTGGCACTTATTTCACATGCCAGTAAGGTAATGCTCAAGATCTTGCAAGGTAGACTCCTGCAATTCATGGAGCGAGAATTGCCAGATGTACAAGCTGGGTTTAGAAAAGGCAGAGGAACTAGAGACCAAATTGCCAATATCCGCTGGATAATGGAGAAAACCAGGGAGTTTCAGAAAAACATCTATTTTTGTTTTATTGACTATTCTAAAGCCTTTGACTGTGTGGATCATAACAAATTGTGGCAAGTTCTTGGTGGTATGGGGATACCAAGTCATCTTGTCTGCCTCCTGAGGAATCTGTATAATGACCAAGTAGCAACGGTAAGAACAGAGCACGGAACAACGGACTGGTTTAAGATTGGGAAAGGAGTACGGCAGGGCTGTATACTCTCACCCTACCTATTCAACCTGTATGCAGAACACATCATGCGACGTGCTGCGCTTGAGGAATCCAAGGCTGGAGTTAAAATCGCTGGAAGAAGCATTAACAATCTTAGATATGCAGATGATACCACTTTGATGGCTGAAAGCGAGGAGGAGTTGAGGAGCCTTATGACGAAGGTGAAAGAAGAAAGTGCAAAAGCTGGGTTGCAGTTAAACCTCAAAAAAACCAAGATTATGGCAACCAGCTTGATTGATGACTGGCAAATAGAGGGAGAAAAAGTGGAGGCAGTGAGAGACTTTGTATTTCTAGGCGCAAAGATTACTGCAGATGCTGACTGCAGCCAGGAAATCAGAAGACGTCTCCTTCTTGGGAGGAGAGCAATGGCAAATCTTGATAAAATAGTTAAGAGCAGAGACATCACACTGACAACAAAGGTCCGCATAGTTAAAGCAATGGTATTCCCCGTAGTAACCGATGGCTGCTAGAGCTGGACCATAAGGAAAGCTGAGCGAAGGAAGATAGATGCTTTTGAACTGTGGTGTTGGAGGAAAATTCTGAGAGTGCTTTGGACTGCAAGAAGATCAAACCAGTCCATACTCCAGGAAATAAAGCCAGACTGCTCACTTGAGGGAATGATATTAAAGGCAAAACTGAAGTACTTTGGCCACATAATGAGAAGACAGGATACCCTGGAGAAGAAGCTGATGCTAGGGAAAGTGGAAGCAAAAGGCAGAGGGGCCGACCAAGGGCAAGATGGATGGATGATATTCTGTAGGTAACAGACTCAACCATGGGGGATCTGGGGATGGTGACGGCCGACAGGAAGCTCTGGCGTGGGCTGGTCCATGAAGTCACGAAGAGTCGGAAGCGACTGAACGAATAAACAACAAAAAGACTTAGATTTAGTGAAGGCCCAATTTGGATATCCACAGGCCTTCAGAGCTGTTCTCAGGTGCTGATTTTCATTCTTTTTGGAATCCATGGAGGTGGGGATGGTTTCTGCTCTGTGTGACAATGTCCTGATGACTCCTAGTTTGTGCTGCAGTGGATGGTGGGAGTCAAACATTAGATATTGATCTGTGTGTGTGGGTTTCCTGTAGATCCCTATTTCTAGCTTGCCACCGGTCCCAATGAGGACTTCACAGTCTAGGAATGCCAGTCTGTTGTCCTTGGTGTCTTCTCTGGTGAACCTGATGTTGGCATCTATAGTGTTTATATGGTCCGTGAAGGCCTGTACTTCCTGGGCCTTGATTTTGACCCAAGTGTCATCCACATACCTAAACCAGTGGGTGGGCACCATTCCCTGGAATGTGTTGAGTGCTTTCTTCTCCACTTCTTCCATGTATAAATTGGCCACAATGGGTGACACAGGAGAACCCATGGCACAGCCGTGTTTTTGTCTGTAAAAGTCACCTCTGTATGAGAAATAAGTGGTGTTAAGACACAGGTCCAGAAGTTGGCAGATCTGGTTTGGGTTGAGATGGTTTCTCCTTTCAAGGGTGCTGTCCTCTTCTAGTTTCTTCCTGACAGCAGATAGAGCATGAGTGGTGGGGATGCTGGTGAAAAGGGAGGACACATCGAAGGAGACCATAGTTTCATCTGTATCCAGTTTCAGGATCTTTGCTTTGGAAACAAATTCTTCCGAATTATGGATGTGGTGTTCAGAGTGTCCAACTAGAGGTGCTAGTATGGTAGAGAGGTGTTTGGCAATGTTGTATGTTACCGAATTAATGCTGCTGACTATGGGTCAGAGGGTTGTTCCTTCCTTGTGGATCTTAGGAAGTCCATAGATGCAGGGGATGGCTTCTCCAGGATACAGACGGTGGTAGGTAATCCTATCGATGGATCCATCATGTTCCAATTGTTTCAAACTGTCTATTACCTTTTTCTTGTAATTGTTGGTGGGGTCTCTTTTCAGTTTTTCATATGTATTCACTAAATCTAAGTCTACCAGACCTAAAACAGCGACAGATAGGGCTGAGACTCAGAGTAAACGGAAGAACCTGGTCATTCCTTACATGGCTGGCGTGTCTGAAAAGATAAAAAGGATATTTGGCAAACACCACATACCTGTATATTTCAAACCCACCAACACACTGAGACAGTGGCTTGTACACCCCAAAGATCAAACTCCAAAACACAAGAAAAGCAATGTAGTTTATGCAATCCAGTGCAGTGAGGAGTGCTCTGAACTCTACATTGGAGAAACCAAACAACCTTTGTACAGGAGGATGGCCCAACACAGGAGAAGTAACACCACAGGACCAGAGTCAGCAGTTTATCTTCATCTAAAGGAAAAAGGACACTCATCTGAGGACATTAATGTTCACATTTTAGACAGAGAAGATAGGTGGTTTGAGAGAGGGGTCAAGGAATCCATTTATGCCAACTTAGAAAATCCTTCCTTGAATAGAGGTGGGGGCCTCAGGCACAATCTTTCCCCTATTTTCCTTCCTGCTTTGTCTTCTGTGCCTAGGAAGGTTAAGACCATTTCGCAAGCTCAACAGCAGCATGGTGATCTTAACGATTCTCCTTTAGATGATAAAGGGACTTAGAAATAACATCTCAAAATAACCATGACCTAGCCCCAGGTGTAAGGTCACACAGCCACCTAGAAACATATTTAAGGATTCCCTTACTAACTTTGCTCAGACTGAAGAAGCTCCTTGGATAAGGAGTGAAACGTTTCCACTGAGAAAATAGAAATCCAGTTGACATGATTCAAGCTACAGACAATTCCACCTGGATGACTGAGAACCTTCATAGACCCTTTAGGGCAGCAACATCTTTTTTGAGGTTCTGCCCCAAAGCCTGGAAAAAAAGATACAGCTGCTTTAAAGAGGTGCTGAGCTTGTGTTGTTTTTAATAGGAATCTTTCCAATAAATTTCCAATTTATCTGATGATCTCCCTTTTATGTCTAGTTCCTAATGCAGAAGTTTTAAATCTATTTTTCCTCCATTTTCCTCTAAAAATTCCCTATCCCTAACATAAGTATTTTAAAAGACAAATACTCTCAACACTGATGTTTGCAGACCATAATCAGACCATTTGTACCAGGCAGAATCCATTGTATGAACCTTGCATTCATTCATGTAGAAACGTGTTGTCATTTTCTTTTATATCTCTACTGATTAGTCAATGTATTAGCAGAAACCTTTCTGAGTTTGAGGATACATTTGCTTGGCAAAAATATAACTTGAAAAATACTGGACAAGCTATTAAAATAATCACCCATGTTTTAATGATTGAGGAACACTTTTTAAGGCTGAGGCCATGTGATGTGATTCCAATGTTATGGAATTAAAATTCCAGCTTAGTCATGCTTAGAGGAGACTAATTGAAATCAGGGGGTGTTACATTAGTCATGAGTACTAAATTTGGATTCCACCTTATGGAAGGGACATTTTGGTACATAAATTCAACATATAGATATATAAATAAATAAAAGGAAAGAAATGTCACTATTTAATGATTGACGAAGGAAAGAGGAAGAGAAAAGGATCTGCTCTGGATATGGACAAATTTTTAACTTTCAGTTCCCAGTGAGGAAAAAGATAGTAGGAGTAGTAGCTTAATAAGGGGGTAATATGACTGACATTTGGGGAAATGTAGAGAAAAATATCCATCTTGAGAACAAGCCAAACACACCTATGTATGCACCCACAGATGAAGGCACACACATACATTTGTATTTGACTTGTTCTCTAGCTGCATGTTTGCCTGCATCATCATTTCCCCAAATGTTACACTTGGATGAAAGTAATCATTCAGTGAAAATGAAAAATAATATTTCAGAATTTTTCACTGAGAGTTAATACCCAGCATGCAAAGTGTGGCATGCAGGTTTTCCCAATATAATCCCAGGTGACGGAGTGAGCTCCCGCACCCACCCCAGCTCTTGCCAACCTAGCAATTCGAAAGCATGCAAATGCAAGTAGATAAATAGGTACTACTTCGGTGGGAAGGTAAGAGCGTTCCACGCGCGTCATGCTTGCCACATGACCGCAGAAGTGTCTTCGGACAGTGCTGGCTCTTTGGCTAAGAAATGGAGATGAGCACCGGCCCCTAGAGTCAGACACGACTGCACAGGGGAAAACTTTTACCTTTACCTCTGTGAGCAAAAACAGCAAAGAATTCCTTGTTCTGCCTAGGGAGGAATACCCTCCCCCAGTTAATGTCAGGGTTTCTGTGCAAAAACAAGTCGCTTTCTCTACTGTGTACTTTTTGTTTACTATTCCTCTGGCAGCGTTCTCAAAACAAACTTCACTGATAAAGCAGATGCAGCTGATCATGTGATGTTATTGTCTGTCTGAAAATAACTCTCTCATGGGAACAAGAAGAACACATCTGGGAGGGGGGAACAGTATGCTTGGTTAGATGCAACACTGCCATCTCATGGTGGTTTATATTATGTGCAATTCTAAACGCTTAAGGCTTTGTTAATCTGGAAATGCCTTGTGACCCTCTGATCCTAAGATCCCTCCAATCAGAAAGCTGAAACAAGTGTATATTACAGCTGTGAACTATGGGTCTATGCTTCTTGACTTCTGTCTGGTCTTTTAGCCATGTTCCTATATGTGTTCTGCTTCTGAGGACTGCATGCCATGGCTGTGTCTGTAGGCCATGGCATCCTTCATGTCTGTCAATGGAACCAAGGAACAAAACTCTGCTTATAGGTTTGTTTTTCCTTTTTTGCAATAATGTAACTATATATGCATTTATTGCCCTATGCTACAAGTAAATGTGCTGGCTCGCCTCCAGAACAGATTGGAGAGTCTTGGCAGTCAGCCCGAGGTAAGGAATGCAGCCCAAGGTTTCTTTGCAAGACTGGCCGAGAGAGAGAGAAACCAGCGTGTGCCAATAATCAGTGTAGTGAAGCAAAGGGTAGTCAATAATCCAAACCGGGTCAAGGGTTCCAGAAGTCCGAGCCACAATAATCCAAGCCAGGTCCAGGGGTCCAGCAGGCAGAGTAAGATAGTCCAAACAGGGTCAGGAACGCAGGAAACAGGATACCAGAGTGGTCGCGAAGCCAAAGTGCAACGTTGCTCCCACAAATCCCTCACTGCGTCGTTGGTGATTTATCAGGAGCTCAGGAGCTGTCCTCTGGGTCCTGCAAAGACTCTCCCTGCCCTCTGCGTAACTCCCTAGCAGCCAGCCGAGCACTTTTCCTTCTGTCCTTTAAGGCGAGGCGCACACGCCTCCGCCTCTGCCCTTTGGGGGATTCAGGAGAGCTGGGAGGCTGATGGGATCCAGCTGGCTGCTGGCTAAAGGGTGGGGACAAACCGCAATCCCCAGCTTGCTCCGCTGTAGCCTCGGTTGCTGGCTGCTGGCTAGAGGGTGGGGCCAAACCACCATCCCCAGCTTGCTCTCCTGCAGCCTCAGGTATTGCTGCCTCCTGCGGTGCTGGGTCATCGTCTGGGCCCGTGTCCGCATCTGGGGCCTCGCCTGGCTCAATCCCCTGGGGGTTTGCCAGGGGCAGCTCGTCCTCTGACTCATCGCTGAGGCCCTGGGGCAGAGGCTGAACCAGGACAGTAAACACTTTTAGCCATAAACGCTGCACTCTGTCTGTTCTGTTTACTCTGCGCCTAAAACCCCATAAGCCAGCATTATCCCACAGTTAAAACAGGTAGTGCATCCTTCCTGTGGAATACAAAAAGGGAGACATCAAGGATGCCCACTTTCACCACTGCTGTTCATTTTGGCTCTTGAAGTTTTGAATAGAAACGTAAGAAAAGATGGGAGAATAGCTGGGGTGAAGTATATAAATTAACTATATTAAATTAAAATATTATTATATTATATTAAAGTATATAAATTAATAAATTAACAAGAAGTATATAAATTAAGGGCATTTGCAAATGATTTGGTTTTAATTCTGGAAAATCCTAGGGAAGGAATAAATATATTAATGGAAAATTTGAAGGAATTTGGTGCATTAGCTGGATTTAAAATTAATAAGGAGAAAACAAAGATGTTAACAAAAATATTAGAATGGAACATCAAAAGAAATTAAATGAAAAAAATGGTTTTCAGATTCAAAAAAGGTAAAATACTTGGGCATTGTTATGACTAATATGAATTGTATGTTATTTCAGAATAATTATGTCAAGGTATGGAATGAAATTAAGAAGGACTTACTAAGATGGGAAAAGTTACAGTTATCATGGTTTGGAAGAATCTCTGTGCTGAAAATAAATGTATAATAAACGTGTTGTTGTTGTTATTACCTAGAACAGAGCTTTCCAAACTGCGTGTCGTGACACAAAAGTGTGTCGCCACACACAGCGTGGTGTGTCGCCACACCACCCGGAAGCGGCGGTGCCCACGGCAGCCGCTGCCGCCGCCATGCACATGTGCGCCGCCGCACACACCCCCGCGCCGCCAACGCGCATGCACGCGCCGCTGCACGCCCCCCCGTGCCACCGCCATGCACGTGCGTCCCCCATGCCGCCACTGTGTGTGTGTGCCACCGCTGTGCGCGCACGCGCCGCCGCACTGCCGCCGCCGCCGCCGCTGGTGTGTCGCCAGCGGCAGCACTTTGGAAAGTCCTGACCTAGAATGATGTTTTTATTTCAAACAATACCCATTTTGAAAAATGATGCACCTTTTAAGCCAGGCAAAAAGATATATCTAGATTTATATGGCAGGGGAAGAAACCAAGGGTTAAATATAAAATTCCAAGATGCAAAGAAAAAAGGAGGACTAGGATTGCCAGACTTTAAACTGTATTTTGCAGCCTGCTGTTTGGTTTGGATGAAAGAGCGGTGTTGCTGAGAAATAAGAGAATGTTAGAATTAGAAGAAAATAACCTGACGTTTGGCTGGCATGGCTTTTTATGGTACGATAAAATTAAAGTTAATGTAGATTTTAAAAATCATTATGTGAGAAGTGCCATATTAAGAATATGGAATAAATGCAACCCCAGACTGTGCCTGAAAATACCTTTATTGGTCTCAGCGCAAGAAGCATTTTACAGAAAAGGAACAGTGGGCAAAGAGAAATGGTTAACATATCAAGATTTGTTAATACAGGAATACGAATGAAGTCAAGAGAACAATTGACTGCAGAGGGATATAGTTTTCAATGGTTTTCATGTGCACAATTGAAAGAAAGATTTAATATAGATAAAAAGGTTACTGGAATTGAACAACATAAGACGGAATTTGAAATTGAATGATGTACAAATTATGAACATGTGATTGCAAAAACGTATAAACTTTTACTGAGATTTGAAAGGGAGGAAGAACAAGTTAAAGATTGCATGATAAAATAGGCTAAGAACTTTGGTTATAACATACAGTATAGATGAATGAATGGGAAGGAATGTGGGTAAAAGGATTGAAATTTACAATGTGTTACAATTTAAGAGAATTTTTATGTTCAATGTTGGAAATGTGAAAAACATGAAGGAATGTTTTATTATGCATGGTGGACTTGTGAAAAAGCCAAAAAAATGGATACAAATACATATGATGATGCAAAGAATTTTAAATATTAATATTAAGATGAAACCAGAGCTTTTTTTTTTTACTGGGACTTATGTACAATCAATTAGAAAAGACTTATAGAAGATTGATTTTATATATGGTATATGTATATATGTACAACAATGGAAAAACACTGAAATACCCACAATGGAGGAATGGATTGTAAAGATGGCAGAATTAGCAGAAATGGCAAAACTGACCTGTCTGGTCAGGGATAAAGCAATAAGTACTTTGATAAAAAAACTGAAAACCTTTTATGGACTTTTTGCTGAAAATGGAAAAAAGTGAAATGGTGATTTCTGGATTTCCTGATTGAAAAAAGTGTTGAATATGGGATGGAAGGGATCTTTGTAATGTAATCTTAAAGAGGGAGGACAGATAATAAGCTGCTTTGTAGCTGCTGCAAAAATCAATACAATTCTATCATCCATCCATCAACTATCTATCTATCTATCTATCTATCTATCTATCTATCTATCTATCTATCTATCATCTATCTATCTATCTATCTATCTATCTATCTATCTATCTATCTATCATCTATCACAACCCTTGATGGATGAAGCTGTTGAACCTGGAAGGCACTTCAGGGGACTCTTAGTTGGCGCCTGCCTGGGAAAATGTTAGGAGTACCAGCTGACCAACAGAAATAGAAAATGCCATCTTTACATTGGATAAGACAGGGTTTGCTTGAGTTAGCATTCACTTTCTGTGATTGCCCCCGAAGGAGCCAGAATTTCTATATTGCTGTCAGGCTGAGAAAAAGTGTTGCTTTTTCACATTTTATTTGCAAAAATCCACACACAGTTATCATCAAGAGATGCAAGGTGACCATACAGTGACATTTTGCTGTAGGTCACTTCTGTCTTGGAGTTGGTCCTGCAGTGCTATAGGAGGTTTGTGCTGGTGGAGGTTTGTTCCTAGCTCCTTGTGCTTAGAGCCTTCTTCCAATATCAGAGGTTTTGGCCTGCACTCTCTGGTTCCACCTCTGCAAAATTATTTTCCCATCATTTTTTTTCTAAGAGTAGGACAGATGGGCAAATCTCATAGGCTAAAGTCCACCCATGGCCTGTGAAGCATTTATTTATTTATTTATTTGTCCTTGAAATCCTTTCCAGTTGAAACCTGAAGGCACAATTTCCTACTGTTTAGAGGTGGACATCCCACAAAAACTGTAACACAAGCCCTAAAACACGGAACCCCTCCAGAACCTCATACAATTGGCCCTACCATTGATGAGATGCATTGAGTGATCTCACTTATTTATCTCATTGTCACATGCATCATGCCCTGCCTTCATTCCAAAACATGAAACATATCCTGTCATCTCACAAAACAAGTTCTCAGCCTGAGAATAGTTGCTTCTTTCTTATTTCCCCCAGAATAACTCAGCTAAATTCTGAGTTAATCAGAAAGAAGCTTTTGGAACCTTGCCAATCTGTACTATAATTAAATAGATGAATAAAATTACATGTGATAGCTTTAGTAGGAGTTAAACTAGAGATGAAATAAACAGTGAGAGAAATGTCACCCTTAGTTTCTGAACGGCCATTTGGAGTCTAAACAACTTTCCAGATTCCAGTAGATTTCCACATTGATCAGATCCACAGAAAGATAAAGTGATCTCCCCGATGTAAAATTATAGACTGTGGAGTCCTTGGTGCTCTCTGAGCCTTGTTGTTTTCTTGCAGATGTTTCATTGCCAGGCTAGGGAACATCTTCTTTTTATATATATATATAAATGTTATTGAATTTTAAAATATATATTAAAAGTTGGAACAAGAAATAAAGAAAGAAATACAAAGTAAGAAAAAAGTAAAAGAAAAGTGAAGTCAAGAAAAATAATAAACAAAAGAAATATAGAAAATAGATGGCCTCCAATCTGTCTTTGGTCTTTAAGTACAATATTTGCTTTAAATGTTGGTCTTTCATACAATACACAGGAACTTTTCTTTGTCATATACACTTCAATTTCTATAGTCCAACCTTCTGATCTTCCTGTAGGTTTCATCTTTCTAGCAATTCTCCAATAGTCCATCTGTAGTTTCCACTCCTTGAAGTAATATCAATTTAAATGTTCTTAACTGCATCAATTTAACATTTTTTATTCACTCTTTCCATTTTACATCCATATTTATATCCTTGATAGAATCCAATTAGTCTTAAAACATATATATATAACAAGTAAAGGCCTTATTTTATATCAACAATATTTTATATTTTATTTTGATTCTAATAAAATAAAATATATTCTATTCATACATATCCATAAAAATAACCCTAGTTTACTTAGTCTATATTTAGACTATAATTATACCATATTCTACATCTTCCTACATATTTACCTATTTAACAAATTTTTATAGCTACCTATTCCCCTAATACATAACCTAACAACAATTCTCAATAATATTCATACTAGTAATTATAAAAATAAGTCATCCTGTAATAGCATTAATTATAATTCCAACTCAACATCCCATCCTTCATGTATCTCCCTAAAAAAGATTTTTCTAGTTTTCATATACTCTATGACATCAATTTATGTTTATATCACTAATTTTGTAACCTTTTATCTTACGATTAAAATATCACATTTTTATACATCCATACAGTTTCTCATATTAATTTTTAACATTTAATATTCCCAACAATTATATTACTAGTTAGAACTTGATTTATTTAGTACATTTACAAACTCAGTATCCAGTTAAAATCCATGTTTTCAATACCTTTATATCCCACATAATGTTAAGTCTCCTATTCAAGTTATGCCAAAATCATAGTATGTAGCCTGTTTTGTTCTGTATCTCATGTAGAATGTCAAAATGTTTTTCTTGACCTTTCCCCATACTTCACAATATCTATCAAATTGCATGTTCAATCTTTCTCCTTGCCTCAACTGCCACAATGTGTTTGTACCAAAATTATAGTGTATAGCCTGTTTTGTTATCTGCCTCATGTAGAGTGTGAGAATGTTTTTCTGAACCAATGTGTTTGAAATCCCCTTTTCCTGTTTCTTCTGTATCTCAATTTTTTTTCTTCTGCTTCTATTTCTATCTTTTGTTCCTTTTGTTCCTGATCTTGCAAAAATAAAATTTCCAGTGATTTCTTAATTTCCGAAAGAGCTTCACAAATCTCCCCCTTAAGTTCTTGAATTGCTCTTAAAGTTGCTGTTAAAAAAGCCATTCTTCCCCACCCCATCTTTGTTCTCAGGCTGCAGCAGCAGCCGTTCTAGCCGAAACAAGTAAATAGTCAGCTGATCTGTTTGAGGGGAAAATTACCAGCAGAGTCCATTAAGTAAAAAGTTTTTTAAAATAAAGGAAGAAAAATTTCGATAATCAAAAATAAGCAAAAAAGCAGTATTTCAAACAGTTTATAAAAAGAGAAAGAGAAGATAAATTTCTACCATTATAAAAAAGAAAGAAAGAAAAATAAAAAAAAACAAATTCAATAGTTAATCCAGCAAAATATATTCAAAATATATTTAATATAAACTCTTATACTTCCAAATGAGACAGAGTCCTCTGATAGGTTAGAAAGAAAAAAAAGAAAAAAAATGCAAACATTACTATGCTTCAGATGTAAATTCCGTTATATTTCCACCATAATTGTAGCAAAGAAAGCACAAAATTTGCCAACATTTTGTGCAAAGTCCAAAGATAGACCTTAGATGATAAAAAAATCTAATCTAAAAATAAAATAAAATAAAGTGATCTAAAGCCGGCTTCTTGCTCTAACTTACGATTCCCTGGAAGAGCTTGATGTTTCTCAGGTCGTTTCACTGTCTCCAGCCCCCTGCTCTCTCCGTGGCAGAAAACTACAAAAAAAGCAAGAGGGGGCAATTCCAACGACCCCGTGAGTAATCTTCTGGTTCTCCCCTCTCCAGGGAGAAAACTTCAGTGGTCTTATAATTTCTATAGACCACCGCAAACAGGGAAAAGCTAGCCAGGTCTTCAGCACTCTGAAAAATCTGACTTGTCGAGCTGCCAGCCCGGCTCGGAGTGAGGCTAGGGAACATCTTCAGTGCAAAAAGGGAGTGGGACTTGCTCTCTGTTTATATACCATGGCTTGCCCTGCTTGTGTTGGTGGAGGTGTTGTTCTCCCCTTAGGAGTTCCTTGATTAGGCTGTTGTTTGCTGCTTGGTTGATTGACTGAGTTAATAGTTCATTGATTAGGGTATATTGTGCTGTTTGATTGTTCCTCTGGTGCTAATCCTTGTGTTAATCTTATAAATTATAGACTAAATTTTCTGGGGGTTCCCACATTTCAGAAAGACTGAGGTAGACATTTTTTTTTTTAAATAATAGTAATAGCAGCTAGGATCAGAAGAGGTGACAATATCTTTGTGAATTATGGGCACTGCTTGCAGACAATGGCTGCATTTATTGGTTGGTTTTATGCATACTCCCGGGGCTTGTAATTGAAGATGATTGTGGTTAATGATTCTAGTAATATGCACAGCATAATTTGTATCAGCCCAATTTGTTGCCACTTCAGAAATTTTGCCCAGTTTAATCTTTGTCCAACACTTGTCATCAAAGAAATCCTGGAAGCTAAGCAGCTGGCTCAGATGAGAGATTGCACTGCCTTTCACAGTTCATGGCAAAGGAAATCACACTGGAACAGAACTGCTGTCACCTGGATGCACTGGAGCTCAGCGTGTTTTAAGAAGACAATGCCAGGAGGATCGATGGAGGGACCACATGGTTGTTAGAGGAAGAAACTAAGCAAAGCAATTGCATGTGGGCAAACAACACCAAAGTCCCAACAACTCATTTACTAGCTGAAAGTGGGCTTCTTGAAAAATGAGATCCCACTTCTAACATGGGGAAGAAGCTAGTGTGCTCTTTTACATTAGCAATAATCTCTCTGATGATCTTTTGAAACAACTTGGTGTAGAGTTAAGAAGTAATTCACCAGAATTCAATAGCCACTGTGACTGTTGAAGTTTTACTATGTTTAACAAGGGTTTATCATTTTTTGAAATATTTTTTTATAGATTTTATTGTTTGAAGTATGCTGTCTCATATGTAAGGTGAATAAATGCAAATAATTACAAGGAATAGGGAATTTAAAAACCCCAGAAAGTAAGCAGTAGTTTTTTAAAAAAATATATGATTGTTAAATAATTATAATTATCATAATAGTTACATTGAATAAAAAATACATGTAGTTAATCATGTAATTCGTATGATTATTGGTATCAACTTTATTTAAAATTCTATAGTCTACTTTTAGGGGAAATCAGAATGAGAAAGAGAAAAAATGAAAAAAGAAACCTATTCAACTAAATGTCCAACAAATTTTTCCCAGCATTAAGTTGCTGTGAACGAAGCATTTAAATTCCTTTATAGAATTAAATAACCTTTAAGTTCCTAGATAGAAATAAATATTTCATTTCATTTCATATTTCATTTCATATTTCAAAATGGTTCCAGTTTAATAAAATAAGATAAAATTAAGATTTTATGGGTAACATGGTCTAAATAACCAAGTAAATATAAAGTTTTAGAGTATCATGTCCTCCACAATGTTAATTTTTAGCAAGGTTAGACAATCCTAGTTGGATTGAAAACTGGAAGAGAAAAGTAGCACTGAAATAATACAATAGGGCTGCTCATGCATTGAAAAAAAAATGATTGCATAAGCCCAGGTACAGCATCTCTTCAAAGCTTGCTCACTTGAGTGTTCCAGGAAAACTTGCCAGAGAAAAAACTTGCCACTGTGAACATACAGAATGCTGTATAAAAAGAGAGAGAAAGAAGATGTGGTGGAGAAAACAGTTGTGGTGGGGAGGGGGGAATAAGAAAGGGCACGCTAATGAAAGCAACACTGCAGTGTCATGTCACAAGTTCCATCCCTTTTCTTCATATGTTGCAACATTGCATACACGCCCCAAAGAGGGTTAGTTTGCGATATGACGCCCCAACATTGCTTTTGTCAAAAGTAACGAGATCCTGTGGATGCTGCTGGCTGGTTACCTTGTACACTGAAAAAAAGTTGCAGTCCATGCAGTCACTCTGCTTCTTACCCTCACATGATTTCTTCTTTATGTGAAAGACATAAAGGCATGCTCTTCCGCATGGCAAGGTTTGCCATGACACTGCCTTAATTTATTTTTCTCTCAACCATGAGAAAGTTATATAGCAAAAATGGTTTTAAAAACCCAACTTCCTTTACTGCTCCTATAATGGCACGACTGATTATACCATATATTACAATATACGTATGAAAACTAATGCTTTTTTCCCCCAGTGATGGAATTGCTTCCAATTCCAAGAAGGAGACAACCCCGCCCCCCGCTATCCTTATGTGCACCTCTAAAATTTGCTTCAGAGGCAGGGAGATCATCTAGACCCTGGATTGCACAGGATTGCGGAGGGAATGGAGAAGGAGGAAGTTCCATCACATACAAGCAGACATAGGTCATACAATGTTGGATTCTTCCACTAGAATTTTTAATGCAGTCAGAATGGAAAACAAGACTCCATTCACCATTCAAACCTCTCCATGGTGGCACTAAACCCAGCAACTGTGGATTGGTTTCTTCCCTTCCCCTTCCCCTTTTTGCTTGCTTGAAAAAAGACAAGGGAAGTGAGGCAGGAAATGACCATCTCTCCGTCTCCATTGGAGCAACTGAGAAGATGATTAAAACAGCCACAGCAGCATAGATCCAGCTATCTCTGAAAATGTGCCACCAGTGCCCACTGATAAATCTCCTGAATGACACAAGTAACTGGGTTACTTGTGTCATGGGAACAGAGTCCCTCTTTCTTCTACTAATGGCAACTACAAATTTTGTGAATGATGGTGTCAGAGTCAATTGTGTCTCATCTTTTAGGACAAAGAAATAAGCAAACATAAAAATAAACAAACAAAAAGCAGGGAGAATAGAGGACCTGCTCTAGCTAAGCATTCTGTAACTAGTACTAGTAGTCCTCAGACAGTTCAAAACAACGACAGCCTTGGAAAGGGTGCTTTACAGCCCATAAAGCACCTCCAGCCGTCGTGAAATGTCGCACCACCCCCTGCGGTCATGTGATCGCATTTTGGGCACTTGGCAACTGGCTCGCATTTACAACTGGTTGCCAAGCACCCCTCAATCATGTGATCACCCTTTGCAATCTTCTCTGCCGGCTTCCCCAGAAAGTCAATGGGGAAACTGGCAGGGAAGGTTGCAAGCAGAGGGGACGCAGGGGAGGGGTAAACCTTTGGCAGGCTGCAGGAACGGAGTTCAAATCCTGAAGATTTCAGCTTCAGTCCAGCAACTCAAAGGATTTCCCATCTGTGCACGGAGGGGACCTGGAATCCTTTGGCAGGCAGCTCTTTTGCTCCGTCCGCTTAATGACCTGGGAGATCGCTTAACTGCAACCAGGAGTGCTGGAATTGCAGTCGTTGAGTGAAGCAGTGATGTGGGCATCTTGCTTAATGACCAATTTGTTCAATGACCAAGATTCTGGTCCCAGTTGTGGTCATTAATCAAGGACTACCTGTAATGCTGTTTATAGTGGCAAGCTCCATCTCTTACCAGTTACAGTATCTGTTGCGCATGCCTTCATATTCTTGAAAGCGTACTGGCATCTCTCCCCATGGTTGATTCTCTAATCACCAAGAAAGATGCCTCTCCATACAACATTGCAGGTTTGCTCCGGAATGCAAATATAGGTGTCGGAGACTTCCCATCTTACTATACACACAATCAAACTACCTGAGTGTTTGCACAGGGCTTGTGACTTTCTGATCTGTACTCAGGACAACAATAAGATGTATCACAGAGTTTGTCTGCTTGTTTTTCATTCTATTTCTTTGGATGCTGAAATAAAACGAAATAGAAAATAAAAGATTTTTATCTTACACAATGTCTTTCTTTTTTCTTTTTAGTGAAAGAAATAAAATAAAAGTGGCAATAACCTTGAAATAAAACAATGTTTGCAAAATGTTTACAAGCAAAATGCACAGCATAAAAACAAGCATCTAATGTAGGTCACGTGCAGGAGAAGGGTTACTAGCAACTTGCAAGTCAAAGGGAGATAAATGAACTCTCACAAAAGACTCACAGGTCCTCATGTATTTTCATAGTGTCAGCTGTAACTTTCAAGGGCTCTGCTTCCAAATGACAGACATTGGCACACATGCTTACATATAAAGCAAGTGCTCAAGAGAGGAACAATTCCAAGTGACATTACTGTAGTGCAATTTGTGTTTTGAGAATTCACAGGATTCTAATGCAGATGAAGTAGATTCATGTCACTGAAGAGGCAGCAGCATTTTTAGTCTAAACAGGGATTTGTCTTGACTATTCAAATATTAACAGACAGTCAAGTAAACAGCAAGCTTGTGCAGGAAGGCATTATTTACAATAAAGAGTTGCTTCAGCATTTTATAGTAAAGTGAATGAGGAAGATCTCTGTAAGCCCATTTGCTTAACTACCTTTCCTCCAAAAGGCTGCAGTGTGACTTCAGCATCTGTGTACAGTTACCAGTCAGAATCACATATCGGGTACAGAGGTAGAACTCTCCATGTTACCCACCACATCAAAGTAAACATTATTCCTTCCTGTAAGCAGGACTAATTTATCTTCATTGTAATAAGCTGAACAAATAGTTGGAACCTAAAGCAGTGTTAGTCATTCAAACCAGCTGAAAAGGAAATGAATTTCGCCAACTATAAGAATTCATTGGCGATCACTCGTAGCCGAGTAAGATTGTCTTCCAAAGGTAAAATTTTAACGGTGGATCCGTAAGTGGCTATAAAGGCCAATTCTGGATCCGCACAACCTCCCACAATGAGGGCATAGGTTTCCGGGTGGGAGACGGTCATGATGAGGGTTTGCCTGACGTGCCTTCCTTTTAGCTCTTTTCTCCTTTTCGCCCTGTACTCGTGCTTCTTCAAAGTCCATAGCGCCATTAATAAAGGATGACCTCCAATTGAAACACTCATGAGTTAGGGCTTCCCAGTTCTCAATGCTGATATTACATTTTTTAAAATTAGCTTTGAGAGTATCTTTGAATCTCTTTTGCTGTCCACCAATATTCCGTTTTCCATTCTTAAGTTGGGAGTAAAGTAGCTGCTTTGGAAGACGATGGTCAGGCATTCGAACAACATGACCGGTCCAGCGAAGTTGATGTTGGATGATCGTTGTTTCAATGCTGGTGGTTTTCGCTTCTTCTAATACGCTAACATTAGTCCGCCTATCTTCCCAAGTAATTTGCAGAATTTTTTGGAGGCAGCGTTGATGGAATCTTTCAAGAAGTTGGAGGTGGCGTTTGTAGAGGGTCCATGTTTCACAGGTGTACAGAAGGGTTGGTAGTACAATGGCTTTGTAAACAAGCTGTAGCTTGAATCATGTTAACTGGATTTCTATTTTCTTAGTGGAAACGTTTCACTCCTTATCCAAGGAGCTTCTTCAGTCTGAAGAAGCTCCTTGGATAAGGAGTGAAACGTTTCCACTAAGAAAATAGAAATCCAGTTGACATGATTCAAGCTACAGACAATTCCACCTGGATGACTGAGAACCTTCATAGACATTTTGTAAACAAGCATTTTGGTCTCCCTGCGAATGTCCCAATCCTCAAACGCTCTACGCTTCATTCGGGAGAAAGCTACACTCGCAGAGCTCAGGCGATGCTGAATTTCAGAGTCAATGTCGGCTTTTGTAGATAGATGGCTGCCGAGATAAGAAAAGTGATCCACATTTTCTAGTGACACATCTTTAAGCTGGATTGATGGCGCTGCAGAGGGATTGGTTCGAACTTGCTGGTAAAGCACTTTGGGTTTTTTTAATGTTAATCGAGAGGCCGAGTTTTTCATATGCTTCTGCAAAGATGTTTAGGATAGTTTGAAGATCTTCCTCGGAGTGTGCACAGACTACGTTATCATCAGCATATTGAAGTTCTATAACAGAAGTTGCAATTACCTTATTTTTTGCTTTCAGCCTACTAAGATTAAAAAGCTTTCCATCTGTTCAATATATAATTTCTACACCAGTAGGAAGTTTCTCTTCAACAAGGTGGATAATCATAGCGATGAAGATAGCGAATAAGGTTGGAGCAATAACACATCCCTGTTTAACGCCGGATTCCACTTTAAATGGATCGCTTTGAGAGCCATTGTTATTCAGGATTGTTGCCATCATGTCGTCATGGAGTAACCGCAAGATGTTCACAAATTTATCAGGGCATCCGATTTTCAGAAGGATGGTCCAGAGAGCAGTACGATTTACAGTATCAAAAGCTTTAGTCAGATCAATAAATGCCATGTACAGAGGGCGGTTTTGCTCCTTGCATTTTTCTTGAAGCTGTCGTGCAGTGAAGATCATATCCACTGTTCCCCTGGAAGGGCAGAAGCCATTTTGCGTTTCAGGGAGGATGTCTTCTTATACAGATAGGAGACGGTTTGCAATGATCTTTGCCAGGATTTTGCCTGCTGTGGCTAGAAGGGAGATGCCTCGATAGTTTCCACAGTCTGTTCTATCACCTTTTTTAAAGAGAGTGATAATTATGGCATCCCTAAAGTCTGCTGGAATCTCCTCTCTCATCCAGATTTTTTCAATGAGCTTATGAAGTTGTTGTATAAGTTCAGGCCCGCCTTCTTTAAAGACTTCAGCAGGAATCCCATCAGGTCCACTAGCTTTGTTATTTTTCATTTGTTTAGTGGCTTTGCTGACTTCCTCCAAACTAGGGGGTACTGCAAGCTCATCTCTTATTTGTTTTTGCGGGATTTGCAAGAAGAGTTCATCAGCCACAGTAGAGTGACGATTAAGGAGATTGTAGTAATGCTCTTTCCAGCGCAGTGCTATAGACTCTTTGTCCTTTAGAAGTTTAGCACCATCTATTGAGCGTAAGGGATTTGTACCATGGTTTGTTGGTCCACAGATGGCCTTTAAAAAAGCCCCGTGCATCATGAGCATCTGCAAAATGTTGGGTTTCTTGGGCTTTTTTTATCCACCATATGTTCTTAAGTTCTCTAGTTGTTCTTTGGACTTCTGCCTTTGCACTGGCGTAGATTTTTTTCTTAATGGCACAGTTAATATCTTTTTGCCATATCTGGAAGGTTTTCCTTTTCTTGTCAATAATATGTTCAATCTCACTATCGTTCTCATCAAACCAGTCCTGATGTCTCTTAGTCTGGTATCCAATAGTTTGTTCACAGGCTGAAATAATAGAAGTCTTCAATTTAGTCCAGTGTTCCTCAACATTTTCAGGAAGTTCCATAGGCAGATGTTCCTTGAGAGTTGATTGGATTGGAGTTGATTGAAACTAAATTACAGAATCATGGCCTTGGATGGGTTGGGGAAACAATGGGGCAATTGCTCAGGAATGTTCACATGCAAGAGGGTTTCCTGGACATTGACTTCAGTGGACCAAAGGCAAAGAAAAATGGCCATCTCTTATTGGATGCATTTCTGTACCTCAACTTTGTATCTAGTCCTTAAAAATTAAAACAGACAGAATCCTGCCATTTTTTACATGGACTCTGCTTTTCAAGGCTTGATAATCCTAGCCTCTCCCAATAATCTGCTGTTCTACTCTTACGGCTTTTTTGTCCCTTTTTCTGCCCTTTGAACTTTTACTTTGTCTTGACTATTTCCACATTCCTTATTTAGTTATTATTTAGTCATTATTTAGTTATGCCACATTTGTTTTCATCGAAGCTTGTTTTTAACATTTTGTTTCACAAATATCTCAATAAACTCATGTTTGCTGAAATATCCACTTTGGACAGAAGCTAGATTGTCAGCAGTAATATGATGGAGAATAATGCTATGGATGTTACTATACATGCACTCACAAAGCTGTTTTGCCATCTTCAAGCATGATAGATGATGTTTTCCTTACCACAGCTAACACTGTGCTCAACTGTGAGTTTGGTGTAGTGGTTAAGGAAATGGCCTAGAAACCAGGAGACTGTGAATTCTAGGCCTCCCTTAGGTACAAAAGCTGGCTGGGTGACTTCGGGCAAGTCGCTGTCTCTCAGCCCAACCCACTTCACAGGGTTGTTGTTGTGGGGAAAATAGGAGGCAAGAGTTTTAGGTATGTTCACCACCTTGAGTTATATATAAAAAAGATGGGAAATAACAACAACAACAATGTCTGTACAGGCAGTCCTCAGGTTACAATGGCAATTGGGACTGGAATTTCCATTGCTAAGTGATGCAGTCAAAGAGCATGATTTCATGTAAAAGCAATCCTGCAGGCCTGGTTGCCATCATAACCCCAGAACCACACAGGTTGTTAAGTGGGAAGATGTGGGAGTCCCAGGCAAGCAGGCTGGCAGATGCCATGCAGGGTTGCCGCAGGCAGGTGCTTCAGAGTGTAGGTGGGTGCATGGGTACCACAGGGAGTGAGGGGGTGCCACAGGCAGGCACAACAGAGCACAGGCAGGCAAAAAAGTGTTGGGAGCAGGAGCAACTTCTGACTTCCTGCCAGCTTCCCCATTGACTTTGCTTGTGGGAAGCTGGCAGGGAACATGGCAAATTGCAATCATGTGACCATGCCTCGTTGTGACATTGTAATTGTGAGCCAGGTACCAAATGCCCAGATCACAATTATGTGACTGCAGGGATACTGCAATGGCCACAACTTCACAGACTGGTCGTAAGACCCCCTCGTTCAGCGCCATTCAAACTGAAAGGTTGCTGAACAAGTGGTTGTAACTCGAGGACTAGCTGTACATGGAATATGTTCATGTGCCATTTTATTCTTTACCTCAATCCACATAAACATGAGAATACTACCAAACCATTAGAATTATTTTATTCAGGGAAGCATCTGTATAGAATAGTAGTTCATAAATGCTATGATCATATGCACTTTTGTTTTCAACACAACTGATTCTTTCAAGGGCTGAACTGTCTAATTAATTCTCTATAGTGCAGAAAGTAGTTGTTAAATCATAGAAATGCTATTAAGGCTTTAAGAAACTGCTTCTGTTTTATAGCTGGAGAAGGTCAGCCTTCTTTTGCATTAGTAGTTCTCATTACTGGTGTCCTTTGACTCAGGTACCTGTACTAGACGTGCCTGGTAACACCTTCAAATGCTCTTTATGCATATAGTGTCAGATGCAAAAAATCCTTTCCAATATCTTTGTTTGTGCTTGGCATAGAGTACAGTGCTCTGACTGCAAGTCATTTCAGCCCTTTATATTCCTGACTCAATAATTACATGGTGCAGCATTTAAAGAGATGAGTGGTTCAAAGAATCTACGCAGCAGGTACCCAATTTTTGAAGTGTTAACACTCTGTTGGCAATATGGTCCATTTGCTGACTTTTTATTTTGCAAATAGGACATTAGGGAGCGCTGGGCTTTCACAGAAGCTGTGGGTTGGAGGTCAGTACTCAGAACTTAGAGAATATATAGAACGAAACTGCGATGCTGTTATATTCCCTTGAAATTACCTGCATGGATTTCTTTAAAATGTTGTAGAATCCAACTGCTTACATATATTTATATTTGTGGAGTCCTTGGTGCTCTCTGAGCCTTGTTTTTTTTTTTTTTGCAGACGTTTCATTGCCAGGCTAGGCAACATCTTCAGTGCGAAACACTGAATGAATTTATATTTATTTATATTTGCATGTGTTGTGTGTGGGGTCCATATTCAGGATTCCAGCCTTTCCATTCAGTTCTGCCTTTCCACACCCCAAATAGTCACCATTCTCAGCCCGCTAACCTCCCCAGCCCTGATTAACCATTTTTTCCCATCTCTTGAAGGGTTTTCTACTCATAAACATGGGGCTCCTCCCACAGACTTGATAAACCTTCTCTTTTGGGCTAGTAGGTGCCAATGGCACTTTCCTCTGAAAGCCTGGAATTAGTATACACACATATTAGTATATAAACTAATATAGATATAAGTATAATATAATGATAATAAATGATATGATATATATAATTAGTATATACACATGTAGATTTTATAGGCTTCGCTTACCCACTTTTTGCATCTGATGAGTATTTTGCTTTCTCCAAAAGCAAAGTTACAACTTGGGAGGTGTAAATCAGTCTGATCCATGTGAATATCCAAGTTTTTCAACTTCAATCTCCTTCACTAGATGTCTATACTGTTGTATATACAGTATATGGAGATATGAAGAAATATGGAGAAATCTTTCACCATATTTCTCTGACCATAAATTTGATGGAGAATGTTATAGAGCCATTTGTTAATGACAACAGATCCACTCAGGAACAGACGACTTATTCAGCAATATTTAATTAAAGATATTAATCATGTTTATTACTTCAGCATCTGACATTTGTAGGGGGAAGGGGGCAGCAATTAGGAATTAACTTAGGTTGAATCCTTGTCTCTGCATGCTAATTTTCTATTTCTGGGAATGTTTTTTCCCCTCTTGCCAGAGCATTCAAGCATAAGCCTCCTTCAGTACCTGGTGGCCTTAAAATTAAGGAAAATATTTATGTTTGTGCTAAATTCTTAATTATATTGTATTTTCTAGAGTGTGTCACAGTGTTTTCCTTTTTTCTGTTGCCACAGATTAACATGGCTATCCTTCTGAAATTATTTCTATAAGATCAAGTATATCAACTTAGACAACAAGTTATATCCCTGAGGGTATTTGTGTGTTTTAAAATGAAATTATTAAAGACTAAGCATACTTCCCTGCTGTTCTTCTGATTCTCATTTATACTTTAAATAATTTCTTTCACCCATCATGTGGGCAGACATAAGGAGAAGTAGTTATGTTAATGGTGTTAGGATTCAACATGACTCTGCATACAAAGGCTACATTAAATTATAGGAGCTAGTTGTGTTTAACTAACCAGCAGAAGATGATACCACAAGCAACATGAGAAATATGTTGGCAGCACATTTTAATAAGCAAGTTGAAAATTTAGTCTTGTGATTATAAATACCTATTTTTAAGTATGAATTAGTTCAATTTTCTCTTTATGTGTTTTGGATGTATACCATTTCTTTTCATGCCGGAATCAACTTTTTCAATATATGTGTATAGAAAGGGGGAGAGAAAGAGATCAAGCTCAAGAAATATTACAAGATTTTACATTTATGCATTCAAATTCTGAAGCTATTTGATAGGTCAGGTGGGTTATATATAATTATATACATATTCTAATTCTTTTGGTTCTAAGATTACACCTCCAGCATTTTCTGCCCTGAAAAAGATTTCCTTTCTCTCTCCCTCTCTCTTTTTTAAACCTTTAGATTACTGGCATATAATTGCTTCTTGCGATAGCACCTACATTTCAATAATCTCATTAAATATAGAAAAAAGACTAAAGACCAACAGTGTCTTCCTCATTGTAAATGATAAACTACAGGAAAACATTGCAGAGCATCATTTTTTAATTGACAGAGTACCTTGGGTTCTGTAAACTTTTTTCAGCAGGAACAATCATCAAACAATCAGCACTGAAGGCTCTCCCTTTGAAAGGGAAACTTCAGTATGAGGCAGAAAGTAAACTAAATAGAAGATAAAAGTATGCAGTTCCCTTCATGGGTACCTGCAAGAGGGGTATCTTGACCCTTTAAGTCAAGATACGATGGGCACCAATAGCATAATTCACATCTTTTGTGCGATGATGTCAGATTATAAGTGACATCATCATGACTTCTAATGGATATTTATGCCAGCAGCAAAAAGAATTATGGGGAAGGATCTTATTCCTTACCTACTATATTAGAAGATATCTAAAAGTAATGATGTTGCTAAGCCACCTACATAACACATAGGTGGCCCAAGAGCTTGTAATAGTTGTGCAAAGGAAGAAAAATCAGTAATTCTTATTCTTACGTGTTACCTTGTCCCTATCAAGATTCTTGACTATACAAGAACATTTATCCCCTTAGTATCTTCGTCATCATCATCATTGACGATCACTCGTAGCCGAGTAAGATTGTCTTCCAAAGGTAAAATTTTAACAGTGGATCCGTAAGTGGCTATAAAGGCCAATTCTGGATCCGCACAACCTCCCACAATGAGGGCATAGGTTTCCGGGTGGGAGACGGTCATGATGAGGGTTTGCCTGACGTGCCTTCCTTTTAGCTCTTTTCTCCCTTTCGCCCTGTACTCGTGCTTCTTCAAAGTCCATAGCACCATTAATAAAGGCTGACCTCCAATTGAAACACTCATGTGTTAGGGCTTCCCAGTTCTCAATGCTGATATTACATTTTTTTAAATTAGCTTTGAGAGTATCTTTGAATCTCTTTTGCTGTCCACCAATATTCCGTTTTCCATTCTTAAGTTGGGAGTAAAGTAGCTGCTTTGGAAGACGATGGTCAGGCATTTGAACAACATGAGCGGTCCAGCGAAGTTGATGTTGGATGATCATTGTTTCAATGCTGGTGGTTTTCGCTTCTTCTAATACGCTAACATTAGTCCGCCTATCTTCCCAAGTAATTTGCAGAATTTTTCGGAGGCAGCGTTGATGGAATCTTTCAAGAAGTTGGAGGTGGCGTTTGTAGAGGGTCCATGTTTCACAGGCGTACAGAAGGGTTGGTAGTACAATGGCTTTGTAAACAAGCATTTTGGTCTCCCTGCGCATGTCCCGATCCTCAAACACTCTACACTTCATTCGGGAGAAAGCTACACTTGCAGAGCTCAGGCGATGCTGAATTTCAGCATCGATGTTGGCTTTTGTAGATAGATGGCTGCCGAGATAAGAAAAGTGGTCGACATTTTCTAGTGACACACCTTTAAGCTGGATTGATGGCGCTGCAGAGGGATTGGTTCGAACTTGCTGGTAAAGCACTTCGGTTTTTTTAATGTTAATCGAGAGGCCGAGCTTTTCATATGCTTCTGCAAAGATGTTTAGGATAGTTTGAAGATCTTCCTCGGAGAGTGCACAGACTACGTTATCATCAGCATATTGAAGTTCTATAACAGAAGTTGCAATTACCTTATTTTTTGCTTTCAGCCTACTAAGATTAAAAAGCTTTCCATCTGTTCGATATATAATTTCTATACCAGTAGGAAGTTTCTCTTCAACAAGGTGTATAATCATAGTGATGAAGATAGCGAATAAGGTTGGAGCAATAACACATCCCTGTTTAACGCCGGATTCCACTTTAAATGGATCGCTCTGAGAGCCATTGTTATTCAGGATTGTTGCCATCATGTCGTCATGGAGTAACCGCAAGATGTTCACAAATTTATCAGGGCATCCGATTTTCAGAAGGATGGTCCAGAGAGCAGTACGATTTACAGTATCAAAAGCTTTAGTCAGATCAATAAACGCCATGTACAGAGGGCGGGTTTGTAGTATCTTAGTATCTTCCTAACTAACTAATGGTTACTAGGGACTTTCAGGCATCCAGCAGCTGTAACATTTCCTTCTGCCTTCTCGTGGACACATGTGGTTACTTTACAGTTGGCCTTACCATTACATAGTTTGAGGTATCCATCTTAGACAGCAGATATTGAGGTTGGACAGCAGTGGAAAGCTCCTTCTACCAGTCCTCCTGAATTTCTTAAGCTAATCTGTAGTTAACCTGCTGCACTCAGGTTACTGCCCTGTGGCCATATTGGAGTACAGGGCAGTAACCAGAATAATTGGATCTGTATGTAGAATGTGGACATATGCATGTCCTTTCCCCCTAACTACCAGTGTTTCTTTACTGGGAAATATGCATACGGGACCTTGATATAAGGAAATGAGACATCCTGAGTTTGCTTTTTTATTTCTTCATTGTACCAAAAATAATGACATTCTGCAGTGCAGCTGTAGTAAATGGAATGCTCCTGAGGCAGGGAGAACCTCTAGAAATTACAATAATGTTATTCATTAAAAAAAAATCAAGAATTGCTGTGTGGGTTATATTTAAGGACCATTGTTGAGAATCAGTAATGTAGAATGAGATGCTGAGTTAACAGCCTGTACTGTAATTGTAAATAAATGTTTGATACAATGCAGAGACACAACTGTTTGATGGCTACATGCCATTAAAGCACAAATTTATTGATGCTACTGTCTGCAGGGTGCATATATAAATCACAAATTTCTCTGAGATGAATGGTTCAGACAAATATGTTTTGTTAATGAAACAGTTCCTTAATTGGTAACATTCTTTTTTTTTTATGATGTTGGTCACTGACTAAGACAATATCATTTATTTTTGCACGCAAATTATATAGTACAGAAAAACAAGTGTGGATTGTTCATCAGGACACTACAGATACCCCTATAATCAGAACAGCCAGTTCTCCTGACCCAGGAGCAGAAGCCTGCTTCACTTGTGAGGGGAAAAAACGGGAAAGTGAGCATTATTCCAGGAAAATTACCCTAAAACAGCTTTCCAAACTTTTCATGTTGGTGACACACTTTTTAGACATGCATCATTTTGCGACACACTCTTACAGCAGGGCACAAGGCAGGCACTAGGACCTGTGTGGAATCACAGCAGGTTTGGAGGCAGCAGGGCACAAGGCAGGCACTAGGACCTGGGTGTAAGCCAGGAGGCAGCAGCAGCCGCGACATACCCAGACACTGAAGCCGACACACTAACGTGTCCCGACATACAGTTTGGAAAGCTCTGCCCTAAAACATTAGGAGAGGGTATAAGGGAGACCTAAAGCTTGTTTGGTTTCTGTCATTTTTGTGTCTTTATGTTTCTATGTGGGGGCTGATGTGGTTATTGTTATTATTGCTATTATTGCTTTGATTAATTTTAACCCACTGTGGATGTTTTAATTCTTGTTTATATAGCCTGTAAGCTGCTGAGAGTAATTTGACTGTGGTGGGATAGGAGTATTATAAATAAATAAGTAAATAAAATAAAGCTATTAGATATAGGTAGTCAGTGATCTAATGTGGAACATTAGTCTTGTTAAAAACAGGTCAAATTTCCAAGTGTACTGAACAGTGTTCAGATCTTTAAGTTCAGAATTCAATTTTTGCATTTTTAAAAAGGAAGCTTCAAGATTTCTTTCCTGATAAACTTTAAGCCTATTGTGCTAAGCCTTAATATTTTGCTTCTTCCATTGTAAAAGTCCTGAACTGGAGAAATTATTTTATCTTACACTTCCTAAGGAATTACATTTTGATGCACAGCAATTAATAATTTTTGTTTGATCTGTCTTGCTCAGAGTGGGATGCCAGCATGACGGTGCTTTTAAACATACAAAGTAGCCCATGGAGGGGGGGGGGGAAACAGCACTGTACCACCTGGTCCAACCAATTTGTTCACATGTCTCTGTATGCATGGATGTTAGTATTATTTTATTTTTCATAAGCAGGTAAGAAGCAACAAAGTCTGCCTATTCTCCTAGCTCTAGCTATACATTTATTTGGTACATTTTTGTTTGTGACATATACTGTATGTTCCTTGGAATCTGTTGCATAGATTTCTTTTTCAGTTCTTAAGTATTCATTTTTCCCAGTGATAACCTATGCCTAGACTTTTGGCTCCATTTTCTTTCACCTGCCATCTGCTATCCTGTAAGCCCTGTCTTGACAAGCACAGCTCCAGCCATGGTTTCTCTTGCCTTGTGGCTCAGTTGGCAACCACTATGTTGCTGCTCCAGGAAAGGTTGGGGCTTGAGCTGTCAGCTGACTTTTCATCCTATCATCTGGTTGAGGTGCAAATGCAATTTTCTCAGCAGGGAGCTTTCATTCCTGCTTCTTTACCTGATCGGGTATGTTAATTAGTCAAGGAAGCCTGCCGTGCATGAAAATACAGGGATGACTTGGCTCAGTGGCACTCTGCTCTCATTAAAATTGCATGCCGTATTTTTTAAAGGCATTCTGCTATTTCCATTACCTGTATCATTCAACTATCAGTGCTTTGGGTGGCCATGGTGCCCCTATAATCCTGACATCAGCGGCAGAGGAGCCTTTCAGTCCTTCTTTCTATGAGCTGCAGAACTTTTAATGGGGATCCAGAGCACAGACTTCTGTAAAGTGATGCTTGAACTCACTCTTACCCTGCAAGGAAAGCATCAAGAGAAACATAGCAGATTCCAGATTTAGAATTTTTATCCCCAAAGCTCTTGTTGTTTCATGTTGCAGTTG